>OY735222.1:6601624-6746074 GCA_963457665.1 Thysanoteuthis rhombus | reverse complement strand
AAGACATTGGACAATTTCTATTGATTAATCAGACCTGTTCTTATTCTAAGTTCTTGTCATGATCTGTTCCTAAAGTCTTTTTGCAACAATTAATTTTCAAACCTGGATGAAAACTTCTTGGTAAAATTTATTCCTAATCAGAACATAACTGCTTTAATATTATCAAGTGAAGTTAGTCCACCCAGGATAAATGCTCCCCACTTTATTTTCATTAATAAAACATACCAATTTACTGTCTTGAAATCAGAAGCAATAAACCAGTCTGACTTTTTCAGAACAAAGCCTCCTTTTTAATTGCTTTCACAGAATAGAAATGCCTACTGCCCCCCCCCTCCAAGTTTTAAATGAATTGTACTCAGTCATTCCGACAAAATAAACTTCAGTTCAAACTATCTCTCTCTTTTCTCTGGGAGGGGGGAATTTTAAAATAAATTTATAGAGTTTTCATGTATTAAAACTATAGCTCAAAATATGGAAAATAGAATCTTACGAAAGTACTTCCCCTGCATCATAGCTAGGCATGAACTGATTTTAATTGTTTTTAATTGGTATATGTCATTGGCAGAGGTATGCACTCAGTGCTTCTTAGTTCCTTCTACTTTTGTTTCCTTATGTATCTAAACTGGGAAATTCTAAGTTTAGTAAATGACTTTTAAGAATGTGTATAATATGACTTCCATGTGCAAGAGATAAAAATGGCTTTTGAATATTGGATAACAGATTGTGGGCAGATTTGTGTAACAATCTTGAGTCATTTCAGCTGAGCAACAACCAACAAAGATAAATCTGTAACACAGACCAACATTCTAAAACTATGTAATAATCTTAAATCTGGACATTGGAAATCTTACAAAACTCTATTTTTATTGGCTTCAGCATATGATATGGAAAGGGGCATCTAATCTTATCACTATTGAAGTGTGTGTGTGTATACCTTGATTATTCAATGACTTTGACATTGTATAAAGTTGACATTTGCTAGGCAGTGCAGTGTCAAGTTTAAGGTTTTTAGGATCAGGGTTTGAGAAATTTGATAAAAATTCGAAAAAATATAGATTTGTTTCTCTTGATTATTTCCTTGGATTTCTGATCTTTAGAATTATCTAAATCTAGATATAAAATATCCAAATTGGCAATATTGAAGAGAAGTAACTGAAATATTTTGAAGCTGTTTTTTCATCAATGGACAAATTATTTTACATGACTGTTATAGCAGTCTGCTCCACTCACCATAAAATCTGGCTCCTTCCAAACGTATGTTTCGGATTGGCACTGCACTCGTGAATTTTAATTTTTCTGATTTTTCAGCATTTAAAAGCTACTAAAATATGTTGCAGGGGAATTAGGATGTTTTATGAAATTTGGTCAGGAAAAACTTCATAGGATAGATAACCTTATTTCTCTGCATTGAAAACTTTATATTTTTTTTCCCCTGAAACCAGTTTTAATTTTTAAAAAATTAATCGAGCATCCTATGGGCTAAAAGTTACTTCTGTCATAAGCCTATCCTAACCCCAGAAGGTAATCAATGCTAGACAGTAATCTGAACTTCAATTGTAGTCCTTTAATTTTCAAAATAAATTGAATTAAATTTGGTATGAATTTGTAAATAAACAAAAGTTTCATAATTGATAAAAAACATAGTTCGTTAGTGTAGGTCTACTGTGGATACTTACAGTTAGGCAAGGTGTGAACTTGGAGTATTGTAAAAGGAAAAATGCAGATTATAAGTTGCCAAGCTGATGTACATATTGCTTAATCATCCACAAAACATCTTTGTGAGGTAAGGAAAAGTTAAGGTGTTTGTGTGTGGTTTTTTTTTTTTTTTTTTTTTTTTTTTCGTACCCCTTGACTTGAAAATTATGTCCTCGAGACCAGGAAATATGGTATCATATATACCGACATAGAAGTTGACAAGTCTTAAGTCACCTTCATATTTTGAGGTAATAATTCAGGTTTAGACCTATATTTGCTGTAACAGTGGACCCATCCCCTGCCTTTCCAAGATAGAAGCAAAAGCATTACAACTACTCTAAGTATTACTAAAATAACACTTTCCTTTGGAAAGTACATACATGAGAATGCTCCAAGCTTTTTTCAACATCAGTTGGAAAGAACACTTGACAAAGAAGCATCTATACAGATATCTCCCTTGAATTACAACCTCTGTAAGGAAGAGAAGACTCCACCTTACTGGTCACTCTTGATGCAACAAGGATGAACTTGTAACCGATACATTGCTATGGAACTACCTCAATAGGCAGACCCCAACACCCATACACTGATTAACTGGCTCATAGCATTGGATGTCTTCTGGAAGATCTTTTGTGATAGAAGACCAAACAGAATGGAGGGAATGTGTCAGGCACATCTCAGGAGACTTCTCGGCCTTATGACTTGTTTCTGTTGAAAAATATTTAGTGGACCGTGGGAGTTACAGTATGTAATGCAAGGCATGTGTTAGACAAGTTGTCCCACTCTCTTACCACTTGTGGAAAAGGTTCACATTTGATAATCAACATATTAGTCAACCTCTAATTTCTTGAGGCATCAGGTGTTTACTTGTATGCTGGCATGTTTTTTTAAAATTTTTTATTTTTTTTTAATAAATTTTGTTTTGCTTCCATTACTTCTAATCTATTTATTTATTTTTTTTATTAGGAAATCCTCACGTCCTCAGGCAGCACCTCGATGTTTGAAACTGGAAGGCACTCTAGATTCGGAGAAAGCTTCTTGGAGGGAATGTAATGGCGTTCCTTGTTGTAGCTCTGCAGATAAGGAACATCAACTGCCCCGTGACATCCGTCATGGAACCCCCTCTCAGGAACTCCCAGCCCTACAGCCAGGTTTTGTTTTAGTTTTTTTGTTTTTTTTTACTCTTATCATTTGAATGACAAAAATCAAATAGGAATGTAGGAATATTTCCACTCAGTACAATTCAGCACAAGGATAACAAACTATGGCGTTAGAACAATTTATTTGGAAAATTATCTTTTAGGTTCTGAAGTTAATCAGCCCGATTTCTCTTGTCATTAAGTAATTTTTTTTTATCGCTGAATGAGTTTAAAAACAAACTTTGGAGTTGAAATGATTTGAGATGAAACTGAATCATAGCAACTTGGAAAGAAAACACTGTTTTAGAGTTGCCAAATACAATACCAGTTACCTGTGTATGTATCTCTCTCTCTATGTATTTATATATATATATATATATATATATATATATATATATATATATATATATATATATATATATATAATGTACAGAACTGTTGGGACCCATTAAGAATGTTGGTCTTATTCCTTTAAAGGTATTTGAATTCTAGGACTGCTTGCTGGCTGAGATGGTTCCATATTTCTCACTGGTTGAATCTAGAGGTACAAGTGACGTAATGGTTACCAGCCCAGAAAATGGAATTCGATAACCAAGTTTGAATTTTTTTCGCAAATTCCATCCCATAAAAAGTTACTTACCATTGAAACTTCTGCAACATCACTCAGCATGGTGTGGTTGTCACTTTGTTCCACAAAATCTACAGAATGAAAAAATGCTTGAATTTGGATGAGGTTTCACTCTCTCAAACAAACAAGAATTCAAAATAAGATGTCTAAAAATTTTTTGATTCAAGCAGTGTTCGGTTTCTGCATTGAAAGCGCTTTCTTTGCTGTAAGTTTCATACAAAGCATGTATGCATTAATTTTTCTCATCCTTTAAATGGAACTGATTGGCTCCTATATGTAGAAATTCCTTCAGCTATAAAGTACTTGTAGTTCTTACTACCATTACAATCATTCTGAATTATAAAAAAAGCTAAAAAATGGGTGTCGGTTGCAGTTTCTATAGGAGCAGCAATCATTACTTTTCCATGTTGGTATAATTACGTCTGGTACAAATGTTCAATTACTATTTCATAGCAATCTAACTTATTGCCTGATTATTGTATGTTCAGATTCCCCCTCCCCTCAAGTTGAATCAGAGATGACTAATTCATACTAGTTATCACCTGTTAAAAACTTCACAAATGTATGTATACCTGTCTTTCAAGGGCTGGCTATGTAAATCACATGGAAATCTTCAGGAACTGACTGCATTTAACAATCTTTTACCACCATGTGCTGTATGTGGCAATGTGTGTAGGATTAATCCTGGACTGAAGAGACATGTGAAAGTGTATTAGACTACCATTTCACAGACAGATGCAATCAATCCTGCAAACAGTCTGACTTTTGTGCGTCATGTGTGCTTTCGACCAGCATCTGGTCTTGAGAGCCACTTTGGAGTACAGGGGCATAGTGGAATGAAGCAGTGTGACTAAGTAAAGTGATGGGAGGGTCATCTCCTGACAAGATGAAGCAGTCATTGTGTGTGTGTGACTTTAACTTTGTATTATATTAGGTTGATTTGATCTTGATCGTATTATAAACAAAAATAAATACAGAAAGTCATTCATTATAGGGATAGTGTTGTATAGTTGTGTGAACTCATGTAATGGTAAATCTTTGTAAACTTAAAAAATGGGAAGCTGTAATGATTTATTTCAGACCAATATCTGTAATACTATTGATTGGTATTAAGGAAGGATGTTAGCTTCAAATGCTATTACCTAGCATAAGTATAAATCTCTAGATACAAACCAAAAAAACATACTTATTCATTTTTGTGTGTGTACATACTTGCACACCATTGTATGAATGAAACTATAGCAGGGGTCACCAAACTTTACAAACCATCAACCCCTTCCTTGAATCCTTGTTCCTTCATCGATCCCCAGGCAGGGCTGTTAAAAAGATATCAATATGTACCAACAGCTCAGCCTAAAATGTACCAAATCATCAAAAAACGTATCAATTTTATAGTTCATAAACCTGTGTCAAAATTGGAATAAGAAAACAATAGTGAAGTACAAAGTAAACTAGAATGTAAAACGTACCAAGTATCTAATAGACCCCTCCTAGCATTTGACCCTTCCCCCCCCTTTTTCAACCCACAGGTATTATTGACCCTTTGAAATGTCCCAATGAGCCCAAGGGGGTGATATCTAGCACTTTGCTGACCCTGCTTACGAGGATCTGAGTTTTGGCATGAGCAGTATTCCCCCCCCCCCTCCAGTTGATTTTTTTTAGCTCTGCATTTCTCCAAGTTCGAAATCTTTGAATTTCATTTTATCTAATTTGTATCTTCTAAATCTGACAGCAATAGATTATTTTCACTATTCTAAAATGCTTAAATAATTACAGCACATGCCAGTACATGTTCATACTGGTTTAAGCAAGTGAATTATGTAGTCTCATTTCAACTAACTTAGTTACTAACTTGACTCTCCTAAAGGTTCATATGTTTATGAAGCAAACAAGACATATAATGTTCTGTCAGTGGTTCTCTACATTTTTTTTTTTTACCCATGAACCTGTTTGATATTTCAGAATGTTATCCCCATCCCCTTTTTCAGATTATCTCTTTCAAAAGGTGGATTCAATACTAGCTGTGCCAAAAGATCAATATTTCAACAGTTTGAATCTGCTAATCTGTGCCCCCCAATCCAGGGCAAACAGGATTTTCCCCTGGTTGTGAACCTCTACTCTGAGTTGAGTAAATACAAAAGTAACCGAAAATATTTTTAGTGTCATGGGATTGATTCTTTAAATGAAAGAAATTCCCAAAGATGGTTTGAAAGGTTTAGAAAAAGTGACTTCAGCTTTACAGATGTGCTACTGACAGGTTGTTGTGTTGAGTTTCAAGATGACCTAGGACTGTGGCAAAATGTTTCTTGCCTTTTGTTGTGGAGAAACAAATTAATAATCTCCAGACATTGCTGGAAAGTCTTGTTCATGTCGCATGAAAAATGCCCTTTACATTAATGTTCAAGGCTAACTAAATGAAATCTTTAAGATAATATAAATAGCTACAGTCAATTTCTGTCTTACAGCCCCAAATTAGCACTATCAAGGTAGCAGTGAAAGTGTTGAATTGAACTGGATTTTTCCCCCCTTCCTATGATCTGACCACAAGTTGAATCTGAATATATATATATATATATATATATATATATATATATATATATATGAGTTCCCCCTTATGTGGATTTTGAAAAACACTTGATTGTCAAGTTTCACTAATAGCTCCTCTTTTTCTCATCTTATTACATATTAAATATAGGGTTATTGGCAGCTTTTTTGACATTCCCAGCATTATCTTTTTACAAAGTACAAGAATATGCATGAAAATAGTGATTAATGCATGTAGATCTGGCTGTGACGATTTATTTGGATTTGTTTTGTCTTTCACAGTTTGTGATGTAAATATAGTTTTTATGTTTTTAAAGAGTTGAACAAAGACAGCTAAACCTCTACTGTAGTCATAATGATTTAAATGCCTTGGAAATTGACTTTGTCTTTTAATCGCATGTGAATTTTCCACTTGATATCATGTTGGCTTTTTAAGTTTCAGATTTTGGAACATTTTGTTGTTGCAAATAAGGATACTTGATCTGTATTTTGCTTTAAAAATTAAATCACTTAAATCTAACATTTTCTTCCATCTTTCTGTAGAATCTGAATCCCAGGATGTTTCTGGATCTGAGGTAGGTTCAAATAAAAAGTCTTTTCAGTTGACTGTCCCCACACCTATTGAATATTTTAATTTTCGTTTTCTTCAGATTAATCTTCCACATTTTGGTCTGTTTATTCTCCAACTGCCTTTAGGTGAAATTTTGTCTACACTCTACCCATAAAACATTCAGCAGAAAATCAATTTCATCTGAAGACTGGAAAATGAACTGGCCAAAATCACTGGATATTACTACCTCGATCCTTTATTCTGCAATAGATTTTTTTTCCTCATTCAATCTGATGTTCTAAATTCAATGTTTGCTCATACATGAAACTCTGTAAGTGATACCATATTTTAAGATTGAAGTGAATTGGCAATGATGCAAAACTCTGAATTCTCATGAGAACGCTGATTCTAAACTAATAATTATTATTACTATTTTTTTAAAATTTTTGCCTCCTTTTATCACAACTTAACTGAGTCTGTCTGTGAGTAAACAGGATGGATCTGAAACAAAGAATAAGCTCCCAATGAGATTTTAGTTTACCAAGGGCTTCAGTGGATGTGAGTTAGTCTCTGTGCTTATTCTCTACTTCCAGTCATTGTTGTTTACTCACCTGACTTATGATAGAAGCAACAAAAATTAATGACTAAGGGTGCGGGGGCTTCTCATGTGTTAGAAATGTTGGTTATCACCTAATTTTCTTTTCTTTGGAAAGAAAAAAAACAAAACTGTCCAACAGATAATCAACAATATGACCTGCCCTAAACACTTCCTGCCATTTCAAGTTTTCGATAAATATATACATATTTTCCTCTTCAGCTGATCAAGTGGCATAATGGCAGTGTTTACCCATGGCATCACCTTCCAGATGAAATCTGGCTGAATATCTTCTCTTACCTGGGAAATCACAACAGGTTCCAGTGTTCCCTTGTCTCCAAACAGTTCCACAGAATCATCCAAGATGAATCTTTATGTAAGTGTTTAGCCAGATTGGTCTTTTTGTGAATATGTCTAATGAGGTCTGAAGAATGGATTGTCTGAAACCTTGTTGAAAACCTCAAGGAAGATTTGATCGTCTAAAAAGTTGGAATATGAATGACTCTTCTCAAATATTCAACTCGTATGAATCGAACATTTCAGTTTTTACTGTTTCCCTTTTTTCTTTTCTAGGGAGGCACATAACATTGGAGAAGAAAATGCTACAAGATGATTGGCTGAAGCGAATTGCTCATCTTCATCCCTCCACACTTGAACTTATTCAGTGCCATGGAGACCAAGTGACAGCTGCTGGCTTAAGTTATCTTTTTAATGAATGTACAGATTCTCTTTTGGTAAGTTCTCTACCTGCCTATCTCTATGAATTAAATTTCCAAGCTGACAGATGTGTTTTTGTTTTTTTTTTTATTATTATTCTGAAAAATGCCCTAAAAAAAAAAAAAAAAAAAATCACCCTGCATTTCTATAAATCTTAGTATGGTTAGCTATTTTTCCCTAAAACATACCTGGCTAATTATTGGGTGTTTTTTTTGGATTTTTTTACCACTTAGAGTATTTTCTTGTAAAATAAATCAACTTTAGTATTGTTGTATGGATAAAAAGTGAAAATATTTGTATTAAATTTCTCAATAGTGTGGGTTTTTTGTTTTTTCCTATCATAAAGTTATAAATTGGGGAAAAAAAAAATATATATATATATATGTATATTTTTTTTTTTCCTTTTTCTTCAACCTTTTGACCTTGCACCATTTTTTTGGTTACTTTGAGGAATTTTCCAATATCTTCAACTTGTCTTGACACTTTCAATGCTACTTGTTTTTAAAGTTATACTCGGTGAGACCACTGATGAAATGGAGAAACTTAGTCATGTAGTTACTTCACTTACATTACTTCCCTGATGTACTGCTAGAAAAATGAAGATCTTTGTAGTTAGTGGTTGTGAGCTTTCCTGTTTCAAGCCATCCACAAAGATCTTTGTCGGCAGCACTGAAAATGCAAGCTATTCTAGAACAGACAGTATTGCATGTAGTGAAACTCACAACATTCAACAAAATCATCAGTCAATTCCCTTGCTTAGAAAATGATCTTTTCTCTTCTAATGAGTCTAGTTTTGATTCTTTTTCATTTTTCTGTAAGTTCATGTGCTGTGTTTCCTCTGGTCATCATTTATCACATTCCAAGAGCATTCTTCAGCCTTGAGCTCCATTTACCCTCACTTTTCATAACTTTGCAAATCATTTCAGATGCCTGCTTTCACCTTTGCAATTATTATTACCATAAACTTATGTGATCCCTTGTTCAGCCATCCTTACACTTTTCCCCCACATTGAATATGAAGGGTAAAGTTTCAAGTGTGCATTGAATTTAACTAAATTAAAGAAAACTTATCTCCTTAAAGAGCTGAGTGATGTTGTGTAAAAGGTGCTGGGATTTTGTGTACTAATCTAGAAGATTAATGCAATATTTCAACTTTACATTGAGAGGTAAATACAAAAAAATAGGCTTATCAACTGCAGCAGTTGGCGAAGAGTTAAGGCTATCCATTGCAAGATAAAAGCTCTTGTCCATTACAAAATAAAAGCTTTGACTCGGATAGAACTGTGTTGTCATCAATAACACTAAAACGAAAATTTTGAGTTAGCCATACAACTCTGAAAATCCCATCATTTGCACTTGATGGGTCAAAATTGAAAGTCTCTCTCTATTGTGAACCTTAAATTTTGATGGCCTCCTTAATGTCTTTTTCTATTTACCTTCTTACAGAAGCTGCGTTTTAGCCGCTGCAGCCGAGGTCAATTAACTGGTGATAATATATTGCTTGCTTCTACTGTGTGTCGTAACCTGACACATGTAGATGCTAGTTGGTGTACAGTGACAGACAGTGGACTGTCAGCTATTGCCAAATCCTGTGATAGGTAAATTTCATTTTGCTTTTTAAAATTACTGGTTGAGTACCCCTTATCTGAAATGCCCAGAAGTGTTTGGTATTTTTGAATACACTTGTACCCCTGTCCAGTTTTATTCCAGTAGCTTTGACACTCATAGGTTTCTTTGATGTTTTTGATAAAAAAAAAATTCAGTAATTGATATATTTAGATCTGTTGGTGATAAGGATTTTTTTTGTGTCTTACAGTTTGATGTAAATATGGTTTTACACTCTAGTGTTACACCAAGACAACTAATTATTTACTTTAATAGGAATGGGTTAAATGCTTTAGAATTCAACCTCTTCTCTCGTCTTCAAATTGGACTATAATGAGGTTGGGTGTGGAGTTTTCAACTTGTAAATATTGACTTTTTTTAACAAGCTTCAGGCTTGGGAACCTGTCAGTTTTGGATTAGGGGTACTCAACCTATAATTGTTCAACCCCACTCACTTGCCCAAAGTAATCTCTCCTCCCTACCCTCCTGAAATTCAATTTAATTGAAAAACAGTTCTTCTCTTGTTATCGGACCTTTTATTCAATTTCTAGAGAACTGTTGGGCTTCATAGTTTACCAATATATTTTAGTTTTTGCGATCATAATTGAATTGTCTTCAGGTGAAGATTAATAAGACTTGTTACTTTTTTTTAGGTGGATTTATCTGAATATTTTATAAAGCTTCATTCTTTTAACTCTCTTTGATCTGTTCTATATTTTGAGAATTTAAAGTGGATGAATAAAGATAAAATGGAAGTAAATATTAATACCTCTTAAAAAGATATCAATTAGTATCTGTTGAATAAAATTTCATTCTGCACTTTTATGTGTATATCTTGAGCCTTGGTCCAGTACTGTATCATAAAAAATGAAAGCAATTCTCCATGAATATTTATTTATCTATATATCTATTTTTTCTTCAGATTAGAAAGTTTGTGCTTGAATGGTTGTGGGCTGATTGCTGATAATGGTTTAAAAACGTTAGCAACCTTACATTGCAAAAGGTATTTATTTTTTAAATTTCTTTTTTATTTTTATCATATGAAGAATTGTAAAACATTTATTTTTCGACCACTCTTTTCCTTCATTATTTTTTTTTATTTATTTATTTTTTTTCACAACTTAATTGACATACAGCAGTGAGTGTTAGATTTGAATCTCTGCAAGCCATCAAAGTGTTTGTTGCTTAGATGGCAAAGCAGCTGGTATATTCAGATTTTCCTGCAGCAAAAAGATGCAAGTTTACGTCTCACTGGGAAGCTTATTCTTTGTTTCTGACTTGTGCTCTTTACTCACTGTTGTTGAGGCAATTTCGTTTTAATGAAAATCCATGTTCGTTCTTATAAAATAGTTTTGATATTTAATGTCTTGTGAAAAAAATCTTTTTTTTTTCTCCCACAGCTTGAAAGAACTGGAAATGTTTGGTTGTTTTAATGTAACATCACGAGGTATCCGATACCTGGCTAGTATATGTAGAAATCTGAGAACTTTGCAACTTGGACAATGTTATAAAGTGAGTTAATGAAAAGGTTTTTGACTTTTTGTATCTTTGAACTTTTTGAAAGAATTTTGGATTGTTGACATTCCTGGATTTTGTAATTGTTCACACCCAGCTTGAACACTTTCAACAAAATGTATATTTTTTTTTCTTTCTGGACTTCTGAGATTGATAACTGAGACACTTATCCATTAAGATAAGTCTTTTATAGACTTACACACACACACACACACACACACACACATATATATATATATATATATATATATATATATATATATATATATATATATATATCTCGAGTGAAAAATTTGGAGTTTCTCTGTATATTTAATTTTCTTTCATGTTGTTTCTCTCCATGATACATTATAAAAGTGTTTGTTATATATAATTTGAAATCTTTTAGTACATTCCAGAAATGGAAAGCTGTAATTTACTTCAGTCCTGATATCTCAAATCTGTTCAAAGTGGGTTCTGTCATTTTTCTAGATCACTGGCTATCAATTTCCTTGACACTGATGATCAATTCTGAATTCCTTGGAAAAAACGTTTTGAGGGTCTTTGTTTCACTGTTTATCCCCCCCCCCCCGAAATGAGTGATGGTGGGGTATGGTTACAATTTATGGAAGAAAAGCATCGTTATGAAATTTAATTTAGTATTCACAATAAGAGATTAGGAAAAAAATCTTTTTACGTACAATTGTGTGTGTGTGTGTGTGTGTACAGCCACTATGCTCGTTTGATAAGATCTTTGTGTGATTTATCAATTTTCTTTTCATAAATCTTATACATTATGAATACTAAATCTTATAAATAAGGCCCCTTAATTATTTTCTGTGGAATCCAGAATCCACTAAATGAACAATTGGTAATCTGAAATTTGGAAAATTTAATACAACTGATTTTAGCTGTACTTAAACTATAAGTCCTGTTTCATTAGAAATTCAATGGTTGTGTTGACCAGAATCCTATTACATAGCACAAGTGAATCTATGGTTATGCACAGAGAAACAAATGTCAATAAGTTCATTATATAGATGACTGCTTCCTCCTAAAAATATAATTGGAAAAATCAATAGAATTTGAAGACATCTGGGTTTTGAAAAATCTATGGAAATTCAATTGAAATTAAAACTTATTCCATCAATGTCTGAATTTATTTAAGGTTTCTGTATTTAAAGGAGGGGGTGGGTATGATTATTTTTTAAGGTCGATATTCCCTTCCTGCTCATGAAATTTTGGTAAAATGCTGCTTATTCACAGGTATTCGAAGATGATTCTGCTGAGAATTCAAATTTATTAAATTGGATAAAAAATCCCACTGAAGTATATCTAAAATTGGATTATTTGGAATTGCAAAATTGAATAACCTTATTCTTATTGATTGAAGTATTGTAACGATATATTTTTAATTTAGACTAGTTTTTACCTTCATCTCAATTCCAATCATACTGTTCACTCATTGCTGTAGAATGACGGTCAGTCAATGTTGTGATAAAAAGCAACTAAAAATTAAGGTAAAAATCAATCAAAATTAATTATTCATTAGATGTTCAAAACTTGTCACTGTGACTGTTATGTCTCTTGGCTGGTTCAATTGATTTCAGATGTCTAGTAGTGACCGATATTTGTGACTTTGTCCATTTGAGTCTAGTTGTCATCTGTTTGGTCATTGCTGTCAATTGTCCATCGTTCCTTATGTACTGTATCCACTGGACCTTGTTAACTGCCAGATCTTTCAGAGTTGTCAGCCAAGCGGTTGGGTTCTTCAACTAAGCAAGCAACTGTGGCCAACTAATCAAGAATACAGTAGTCTTTGTAGCACTTCTTCCAAGTCATCACAGGAACTTCTTGTAATATCCTCCATGATTTCTTCAGTTGGCTCATAAGTCATGTAAGGAAGCCACTCTTGCAGCATCTGTAAAACATTTAAGTCATCTTCTATATTGAATTGAAAAAGTTTTCCAAAAGAGCCCCCAAACTTTTGTGTCTAGTAACTTCTTCCATTTTTGTCCACTGTATCTGATGCATATATTTATCGTCACCTCTAAATCAAATTTAGAATGCCTACTAAAATGAGATAAATTTTCGTTGGCATGGCCTGAGGGAATCCCTTCATGATTGCCCAGAAAATCTAAGCATGGCTTTTTATCCCATTGTTTAAAGCTTAACATTTTTCTTCATCTATAGTTTACAATTTTATCTATCTTTATATACAGTGATGTTTTATTTATTTATTTATCTTTTGTAGATAACAGATTCCTGCATTGCTGAAGTTTCTAGCAATTTGTGTTGTGTGGAGAATTTGGATCTCCGTGGCTGCAAACAGGTAAATTTTTTTCATTTTTTTCTTTTTTTTTTTTTTATTCCCTCCCCTCCCCAACAAGACCTGTATATTGAACATATGTCCATTATCATCAAGGATGGCCATATTATTTTGAAATATTTTAAATTGCAGAGTTTTTTTTTTTTTTTTTTTTTTTTTTACTCGAAGAGTTACTCCTTGCCCTGTCAACTTTTTTTCTTTTTTTTTTTTTTTTTTTTTTTTTTCTTGAAAACTTAGCCATGAAAAAAAAAAAGCGAAACTCTTTACATGAGTCTCTATGGCAAGTGAAAAATGTTTTAGAAACAAATTTTCGAGACTTCAGTTACCACTTTTTTTTTTTTTTTCTCCTTCCTCTTGCCATTGTTTTTTAGATTAAAGATACGTGCATAGAGAAAATAGTCGACCACTGTTCCCGTTTACAGACACTGGCCTTGGCCAATTGTCCAAATATCAGCAATAATGCCATGCAGAAAATCGCTTCTACACTTCCTGGGATAAGGTTTGTAGTTTACCATTTTTATTACCTTTCTTTCTCCACATTATTTATGCTTTGCTCATCTATTCTAGAAATGGCCTGAATCACTACAGTGTGTACTTTTATAATAAAGTTTTGTCCCCCTGTTTCTCTCCTCAACAATGGACTCTTCCACTCGGTGACGATTTTGCACATAAGAATATTCTCTACCCACCTTCAAAACCAGTAGACTCTTCCATTTGAACGAGTTCGGTACTTTTACTAAAACTTGATTTAATGTAAACCTTTCACGGGTAAATGTTTTTACCAAATGCATTAAGGTACAGCATCCCATCTCTTGAGAGACTCTCTCGATGGAGGCCAGTGAGGTAATCTTGGTTTCGGTTACATTCATCAGCTTGGTGATCCATGCAAGTCTCAAGACTAGTCAAGATTAGTTTTTATCACCACCCTCTTTGCAGGATGCAAGTTCACCAAAGGAATACCTCCACCCAGATAACACTGCTCGGTGCACTCTTTGCTCATACCAAGAATTGAACCCAGGACCTTCTGCATGTGAAGCAGATGTGCTATAAATTAAGATACTTAAAATCTTTCCAACCAAAATCTTGATTAAAATGCTCTGTATTCAATGAAGTTAATTAGAAACCTGTTTGTCGCTTGATATGTGTTGTTTGGTGGGTCTCTCATTTTCAATGTTTCTAAAGTTGTCTAAGAATTCAGAGCTTTTTCTCAGTGCATGTATGTTCTTTCACAGTAAAGTAGAAAAAAAATGTAATGTACATGTATATCGAGTGTCTATGAAGTCCTGCACCATTTTCGATACTATTTAGTACACTGTAGACACTTCATAACATCGAAGTTGGGCCACTGCGTTATAAGTGAGTTCATGTTGCACCAAATTTTCCATTTTTGCAAACTTTGAAGCAATTCCCCCCGCCACCTTCTGAACTTCAAGACTGAACAGTGTAGAAGTGGAGACCCATGGGGGGTAGGATGGGGCTAGTCTAGCTGGAAGACAGACTTGAATGTAAATTTTTCAAGTTGTGAGAGTTCATTCACCTGAAGATTATATTTTAACAAAACTAGGTTACATATGTAGTGAGCGTCTGGAGTTGACAATGTTATTAATCTTTCTAATAAAAGGAAAGGATTTAATTCATTTCCTTTTTACAGTTGGCATAACCCGAGTGTTTTTGTTTTGCTGTCTAACTTGTGCAAAATATTTCTTTGAGTTGGCAACACTAACTTGATGGGCCTCTCTTGTTCTAATAATTCTTTACTACTGACAGTTGAATTCAACAATTATGGGCCCAGTGCATAACGTTTCTTTGTATTTAACTATCATTTTTAGAGCCAAATTTAACATTTCAAAAATTGGGGTCCATACTCATTTTGCATTTTAACAGGTCTACAGTGTTTATTTCATTTGAAGGTTCAACTCCAAAAGTTTTATTCTTGATGCATTATTCATTTTTATCACTAGTCAGTAGCAATGGACTTCCAAATGTTAACTGCCTTTCTGTTAGATCTTGGATTTGGTATAGAATTTCTTTTTTTTTTTTTCTTTTTTTTAATTTTATTTATTTACAATTTTTCAAAATTGTTTTCTCCCCGTGGATTATTTTGTGGATCTTTAAATTGATTTTGTATTTTCATTTATTTATTTTATTTATTTATACCCCCCCCTCCTTTGTACTGGATTTAATACAAGGCTTCCAGAAATTCTATTCTTTAAACAGTCTAGTTTTGAATCTGGTGGGCTTCCTGGTAGTTTGCATCTAGACTGGTCTTTTTC
This sequence comes from Thysanoteuthis rhombus, assembly GCA_963457665.1. Taxonomy (NCBI): domain Eukaryota; kingdom Metazoa; phylum Mollusca; class Cephalopoda; order Oegopsida; family Thysanoteuthidae; genus Thysanoteuthis; species Thysanoteuthis major. The sequence continues at coordinate 6,730,505 of OY735222.1, read as the reverse complement.
AGTTTCTTGGGAAATTTTTTCTAAAGAAGCATCTTTGTCGCACGCTCTCTCTGAAGTTTCTCAATGAATTTCTATAAAATTTTTCTGGAGGAGTGGATGATATGAGAAAAAAATTGTTTGAATTTTGGGAATGATCCAGGAACTTTTCTTGAAGAGATAATCCCGTTTGAGACATAATGCTTTTTTGTATATGCTCATGACTACTCATTCTCAAAAAATTACTATGAAAATTTGTAGGTTGGACAACAGGTTACAGAAGTGATTAATGATACCAGGAGTTTCGTGGCCTTGGGTGCCACCAACCATTGGCAACAGGTCTTTGTTCTAATTTTCTTTCATGGCATTCCCAAATGTGGATTAATAAGAATAATATTGATTTTAAACAATGAGAAATTCTATTAAGTCCAATTTTCTAATTGGTTTATTGCATTTGTATGGAATTGAGTGACTCAAAGAGATTAGACAGTGTTTTCTCCCCCCCCCCCACCCTTAAAAATTTTTTTTATCTTGGAAAGAGACCAGACAGTGTTTATAACTAATGTACACACTTCATACATATATTTATAACTTTTTCATGTGCCAATGAATTATATTGCATTTTAGACATTTTTTTTTTCATTTTATTTTGGTTGCAGTCATTTTTTTCTGTCGGACATTTCAACAGGGATTAATTCAATCAGAAACAAATGTAGATAAATGCAGTTTTTGAACAGTCTATTCTCTTCCTTGTTTCAAGTAGATGGATTTGGATTGTTGTCAAACTCTTGATTCAAAAAAAAAAAAAAAAAAAAAATTGATAAAAGTAAAGTTTTATTTTTCCAATACTTTATAGACCTGGTTTACAAATTGTTTTGATTTATATCTGTTTTATATTGAGTATATATTATTCCCTCGTCCGGGAATTAGGGTTGTCCCAAGCTTGCCGGATAAATGGTCTGGTACTTCATTTAAAAACTCTTCTACATAGATGACATGGTCTTATGTCTAAATATTCTTTGCATATTAGTGAATTTTGACTTCTGCTTGTCTTTGATAAATGTTTTAACTTGTCTTTAAATCTTATCAAAATGAAATAATTTCTTTGGTTAATAAAATGAAAAGAGAACTTTTTCAAAATCTCTTCCCTCTTTTTTTTTTTCTTTTCTTTTTTTCTTAACAGGAGTATAGATGTTTGTGGCTGCAAACTCATCACAGATGAAAGTGTTAACAGATTGGCCATTAACTGTCGTCAACTTGTCTACCTTGATATCAGTTCTACAGGCTGTACGTACAAAAGGTGAGGTGCCCCCTCCTGCCAAGATGTTTTCACTGTGTTGCCCCCTGAATTTTGACTGAATTTTAGGGGCTTAATCCTGAAGTTTTTTAGGGTTTTTTTGTTTCCTTTAACCTTACAAAATGAATCCCATGGTACACTTGGTCTTGACTTTGGATTTAAAATTTTTGTTTTTGTTTTTAATGAAACAATTCTATCATTTCTTATCATACTTAAAAAAAAAACAACACTTTTTGCAAGTGTGGGTGATAGTTTGCTGAGCAACTAATTTGTCCTGCCACTGCAGGCCACTCTGATCACAATAGTGTTTGAATTTTGTGGTTGTGTTTTCAATTTGTCATACATGGACACACTATTTACAGGCTTTCAAAGTTACTAAATGCACAATATTGGAGAAAAAATGGAGTTGCTGAAAGCAAAATTTGAAATTCTGCTGCTTCAAATGGGACTCAAGTGGAATTTTCACTCTTTAATTGCCTGCCATAGATCCCCCCCCCCCCGGGGGGCAAAGATCCTATTTGTACTGGTCTTAACTGGGAAATCTTATACTAAAATCTAATTTAAGAAAAATCTAAAGTAAAGAAAGTTTTATAAAATCAAAATGTGGATGTATTAAGTGCCTATATTAATTTCAAGTTAATTAAATAATTACTTTTTTCTGCTTAGTCAATCTGAGGCTTTTGCTTGAAGTATGCAATAATTCATAGAAATTGTTGGTTTCCACACAGATCTACATCGGATAATTCTGCGGCTTTGTTTGAGAAAAGGCTAAGCTTAGTAACTATATTGCTTATGCCTGAATATCCAACTATTCTGGCTTTACGTCAGACAAAGCTAAAGTTCCAAAATAAAAATTAAATGGGGGGGGGGGTCAGTTTGAAATTTTAAAATATTGCATTTACCGGCATATAAGGTGAATAAAGTTCAATGTTGGTATATATTCCTAGTGTCCAATGCTGTTTCATGACTTGAGGCCGTCTACTGAAGCTTAATATGGATCAAGGGTCCATCTAACTGGAGTTATGAGTCGCCGTGAATGGTAGTCCCCCCCCCCCAACTTTTTGAAATAGGTCTCGTATGCTGGCAAATATGGTATCAAATTCCACTTGTCTTGAACTGAGACATTTTCCTTTTGTTTAATGTGACATAACTCCTGCTGATAAATATTTGATTTGGCAAACCAACTGTAAAAATAATTTTTTCTAATTTGAGTGCCCCCCCCCCTCCCCCAAACTTGGAACAGTGTATCTGAAGGTGCAGGGCTAATGGTTCAAAGCAGGGTTTCCATTTTATTGCAAGATTCGGGTCGAAATGCTTTTGGCCATAACCATATTAAAATTGTCATTTTGACTTTATAGTAATATTTTGAATTATTTTTAGTGATCTTCATTGTTGCAGTTTTTCATTAACAACCATTATTTGTTCTCGTCTTACAAATATGTTTACCTTTGTCCTAATTTTTCAGTTGCTTTTTATCGCAACTTTACTCATACTGTTTATGTAGAGTTACAATTAAAACTGAAATTCAGATGAAAGTTAATAGTAATGATTTTCAGTACTTCATCTAATTTATTAAAGATAAGTAATGTTTTTAGGAACAATTTTGACATTTGGCCAATTATGCATGTTTTCTTGCCTGAAGTCTCCTAGTATCTGGCAATCCTGCTTCAAACAATTATTTTGACTGAAACAACAAAACTTATTGCTCTTCCCTTAAGAATCTTATCTGAATCTTGAGTTTCACACTTAAACTAAAGACTCTTTCTCTTTTGTTTAGTGTCTGTAGGCTGGCTGAACAAGGCTCCACAGATTTGGAAACCTTAAAACTCAATTTTATTGCTGGCATCACAGAAAGCAGTTTAACCAGACTCACCAACCACTGCAAAAGGTAAAATTTTCCTCTCTGCTACTAACCCCTAAATGGTCATTGAATGTTTGTTCAAACAAAGCTTCGGACTTTTGAATTGACTAAAACATTAATGGATTTTCTGTTAATCTTACTTCATTTGCCAAGCCAAAATTTTGACCTGCTACTCCAAGCAACTCTGTTTGCCACATGATTGTTTGAATTTCTTGGTTGTATTCTTGTCAATTATTTGACGCTAACTAAGGGACCAATTAGAAGGGCTGGTAATCTGTTGAAAAATCAACTTTTTTTTTTTTTCTTTTTCTTTTCTGTTGTCGGACATTCTAGCATCTGTCGTCGGACATTCTAGCCAATACTTACTGAACTTGATAATCCAGTAGTTGTCTATCATTCATGCGACATGACCAGCCCATTGCCATTTAAGTTTACCAATGGATTCTTCCTGACTCCTGTCTTCCCTATATCATACTGTGCTGTCTTATGATCTCTCCAGTGCACATTGCATGAGTTTGAGGCTCAATCTTTTGGTTAGGTTCCATGTTTCAGCTCAACAAAAAGCATTGATGGTTTCATTTTGTTTTCTTAACTTATTTTTTCTTTTTCTTTTTAGGCTGACAACTTTACACTTGTACGGGTGTAGACGGGTGAAGAATTTGGAAAAGCTACAGGCTCTTCATCCCCAATTGATTATAGAGATTGACTGACTAAGCCGCAGGAATTTCTTCTTTGACTGGCACATTTGGTGATGACTAAAGCAACCCATGATGACAATGATTACCTTCTTTCTCCCTCCATTTCAATCCAGTCCAAAAAAAAAAGCCACTTCTTTTTGCTCCACCTTCTGCTTCTCTCTGCCCGGTTTGATTGTGCAACCAGGCTGACGATTCTAGTGGCCGAGTATCAGACAACATTTTAAATAGCAGATACTACCCCTGTCCCATAATACTTGTTACATTTGCATGTGTATTTCATACACTGAATGTAAAACTATTATGGGACATAGGTAATACTTTTTAGGAACCTGAAACCTTCTACTTAATCTCCCCTCCCCTTCCCTCTCTGTGGAAAATCTTGCTTCTCTCCTTTATAGTGGTGAAACTGAGGTAGCCAGCCTCAACCTTGTGGCTGCACCCAAAGGCCGTTTTAGAGACACACACTCACACACACACATACACACGCCCACTTGTTTGGGACATCTTATCCTAAAATCAAAAGATTAGCTAAAATTGTCAAATTTTTACAAAAATCTGGAAAAAAAAAAAAAAATTGATACAAGGTACTTCATAGATTGCTTAATTTGGATAGTTAGCCTCTATTTCTTTAATGTTTTAAAATTTTAGGTCTAAATCAAATATTTACTGTGAGGGAATTTTACAGAAACTTTTAAAATTACAAAAAAATTAAAATTAAAAATTTTAAACAAAAAAAATCACAAAAAATTAAATTTACAAAACAAAAAAAAATTAAAAAAAATTAAATTAACAAAAAAATTTTTAATCCAGAAATAATGGAAAGAATTTTTAGGAAATTGTATTTTACAATTTTAATTTAATTTTGGTATCTTCATTTCTTTGTCTTTTTAGTGAAAACTGTATTGCTGTTTTGAGCCTTGATTGCTCGATGCCTTTTGTTGAGCCAAGACAAAACACGAAGCAATTGAATTATCAGAAGATTCTGACACCTTTTGTTCTTTACATCGGTTGCAAGTCAGATTGAAGCAAAAGAAAATTGCTTCTTTTATTGATTTCTTTTTAATTTTTTTAATTTCTTTCTTTCTAATCAAGGAATTCTTATTAGTTTTCAATGTTCAGGTTTATAATTTCCATTTCAAAGAAAATGGTGGGGGGGGCTCTGCAAAGATATGTTAAAGGTTTTTTTTATTTTTATTTATTTATTTATTTTTTTTTTTTTTATACTTCCTTTGCCCTATAATAGTTCTGCATATTATTTTCATAATTTAAATGTTACAACTATTATAGTACAGAGGTAGTAATAAGCTGAAAGAACAATTTGTTGTTTTGCTTGAATTTACTCTTTCCAAACTTGACTTAATATCGAGTATACACTGAATATGATATTATGAATTTGAAAAGGAATAAAACCATGAAAAAAAATTTATATAAATGGGGAAAAACAGAACGAAAAAAAATTCTTGTCACCTTTTAGTCTTTTCTGCTGATCTGTAGTTGAAATGTGCCCCTTGCTCTATACGGTCTTTCTATTGAAGACGTCCCTGGACTCTGCAAAGAAACTGCAGGTTGGGAATTAAAGGTGTACATTGGTCAGCTGTCTGCACCACTTTTTCTGTCTGGGTTGCCAGATATAGCTGGAAAGGGAGATGAAACACGGTTTCTCAGACTTGCCCAACACAAGCATTGAATTTGGAAATCAGTGCCCAGCTCAAGGGGCTGTTATTGAACATGCTTGTACTGGAACAGACTTGCTTGATTTCCAAATATGATGCTATTCCAATGCCCGTGTTGGGTAAGACTGAGATAATCCAAACTTTTTCTCTTCTTCTGGCCAAATTTGGCCACCCTGCTCTCTCTCTCTCTTTATTGACTGTGTAAAAACAGAAAGTGTCAATTGAATGTTGCTTCTGATCCAACCTGCCAATTCCATTAGGCCTTAATAATCTTCTTCTGAATTAATGAATAAAAAAAAAATACACGTACGTAAACCTACAAAAAAAATAAATAAAATGAAAACTGGTGCAATGAAAATTTAAGCACCTTAAATAAAAGGAAACCACTAGAATAAAATTTTTAGAAATATCCCTTATTTTCAAGGGCCAATTTAGCCACAATTCAAAGTTAATCTGCTCAATTGGATACAAGATGATTTTAGACACTAGTGAAATTTAGTTATACCCCCCCCATGTCCCAATCTTGAACAAATGGAAGATTTTGCTTGAAGTTCAAAATATTTACAAATTTTAAAAACAAATTCTGAACAGATAATTTTACTGAGATGTGACCTTGATTTTTGTAATTTTTAGGGATTAATTAACCCTTCTGCCTCTTTCTAGTCCAAATCTACTTAGGTTCTTCCCCCTGGTGCCATTCTAACCATCTATAATCCTTTTTAGTGCCCCCACATTCTTGTCCCCTCCCATCAAGGTGCTATTAAGCCCCCTCCCCCATTCCCTTCAACAGACTTTAATTTTGCTTCAAGAGTTGCTCAAGAACAACTTGAAATTCTTTTATCTTAGCAAATTTCTTGATAATTAAGGTGGGGGGGGATCTTGCAACAAGAACTAGATCTTCATCCCCCTCCTCCAAATCATAATTTACTCGGGCCATCAATCTACAGCTTTGAGTAAACAATGTGGATCGGAACTAAAGAATAAGCTCCCAGTGGGATCTCAGCTTTCATCCTATTTTTTTTCTTTTGCCAGAGGGAAGCCTGGTATTGACATTCTAGCTGCTAGAACAAACTCAGCCTGAAGAACCTCAATGGATGTGAGTTTGAGTCTTAGCAAGAGATCATTCTTTATTTCCAATCTTTGCTGTTTATTCATTGCCATAGATAGTCGACCCATGTCAGGTTATGAAAAAAAAAAAGATGGTAAATAGGAGTTAAAAATTTATAATGGTTTACTCTTCTTATCTACAAAAAAAAAAAAAAAATTACCTATCCCATGATAGTTGTTACATTTGCATATGAAAATGACTACTTGATGTAACTATTATGGGATAGCGGTAGTAAATGACTAAATAACTTAGTCTTAGTTGACTTGACTTTCACAGACATCCACACAACTTGGCCAGCCTGAGGGCTAGGTCAGTTTACTTGCAGCCATATTCATCCCTCCCCTCTCCCTTTTTAAAATCAGATCTTCACTGGTCTTCCCCTGGCAACAAGTAAGCAGACATTCTGCTTTTACCCCCTCCCCCTCTCTCAGCCACTTGTGATGAGTTGATGGATCCCCCCCCCGCCCCTCCTCTTCCCCAAGTTAGGGATTCTCTTTGAAGGCTACCTTTGCAGTTACTGCTGTCCAGCCCTACCCAGTACAACTTCTTTCTTCCACTGGATAAGGCGCCCTCCACCATCGGCTTTTCTCTTTCTTCCTCAAAAGACGATGCATGAAAATATATGCACACAAGTGGCTCCAGAACCAAAATTTCATCCCTGGCCTAAATTTCCAGCTTTCGAGAGGAAAGAAAAAAAAAAAAAAAAAAAAATTCTGATCACAAAAAATGTTCGTCAGTTTCATTGATTTTTCAACTGTGAACTTAACTTATGCATTACAGATGACTACGACGATTTCGTTCATTAAAGCTGACGACTGCATTTCTTGTTTGTGGTTTTTTTTGTATGTCAATCAAATTGGGAGCTGTGTCCTACTGATGTTTGTGGAGTTAGTTCCTACTTCCAAGGCCATGGAAATTATTTTTGAGGCTTCTGTAAGCTAAGCGTATGTCATGTACATTCTTCTAGGTAAGTCTAATTTGGTGTGTTTGGTTTTTATTTTTTTGGCATTAGAAACTCCTGTCAAGGGAGGTAACCTTTCGATGCTAAAATAGGAAGATACCTACCTTTTAATTTCGCCACTGGTGCTTGAAAGACACTTTGTCCTGCATCCCATTCCAAACTAAAACACTTTTCAAGGGATTCAAACACTGAGCCCCCCCCTTCAAAATAAGTAGCTTATAATCAATGATTGAATGATAGATCTGTTTGGCAATCAGTTCCAAGCTATATGGTTTTCAAATTCATCAGGAAAATGGTTGCCACCTTGTCAGTAGTTTGCTGCAGTTAATGTAATTTTGTCTTGTAACCGAAATGCCTTTGGATTTACATTTTAATATAAATTACGGATGATAGGTTTTTGAAGATGTGAGTTTTACCTGTCAGGTTTCTGACAAATGCATTTTACTTTTAAATTTGAAAGTTTTATAGGCTTAGGTATTTCACTAAGATTGGTTTTGGGTTATAACTTCAAAAAATTTTTCTTAGACCTTTTTATGTAAAGTTTTTACCCTCTGAAAATTGAGATGTAAGATGTGAACTAAACCAATTTTTGACCAAAACCCATCATATCAATTTTACCAAGAAGCAAATCAATAATTTTGTGCATTCATTCCAATAATTTGAAAATTAGGTTTAAATTCTCAACTTGTATTTATAGTCCTTTCAAATTTCTGCAGTAAATGAAAGTTTATTTGGAGTTAATGATTCAAATAAGTGAACATTCTATTAGGCTCCATATAGTTGGTACTACTTTTAAAAGCAAGTGGATCCAGAAATTCAAGGCACAATTCTAATTCTCTAAATAGCACCTATAAAATCTTTTTGAAGGATCAAACCTTGAAAGTGATTTGAATATCAAGGTAGGTAATCTTCAATTTTGAATTTTGGCTTGAGAAAGAAATGCTAATAGTCAGGCTCATCTTAACAAAACTTGGCACAAGGCCTCTGTACTGGTTACATAAAAAAAAAAAAAAACCTCTTGGCTGTGCTAGGGTCTAGCATCATGACGCTTAAAACTCATTTCTGATATCAGTGACAATTGCATCCTGTGCTAATAACAGTATATATAGCTACAAAGCCAATTTCTAAACTCTTCTTTAATCTACACTAGAATAAATTTGTTAAAACATCACTTGGTATTGAACTTGACAAAGCAGCTGCTTCGTGCCAAAGGAGATAGCTATCTCCTTCTGCAGTTACCAACAGAGGCATGGGGGAAAAGTTTATCTCCCTTTCTGTCAAACTTTATCCATAATGTAATCAAACGAACTTACATCTAGATACAAACGAAACTGGATCCTGCAATATCAGAAAAAAAACTTCTACAAAAGTGGATCTATAGGGTTCACCTCCCACACCCTTTAAAGAACAACAATCATTCACAAAACTGTCAGACAAAAACCACAATTATATATTGTGATTTTATGACTGTTTACCTTCATCTTAATTGTCTGGTTGATTCTAATCAACTTTCTCAAATAGCAGTACAGGGAGCAAGGTTCACATCTACCTGCTCTACTAATGGAACTCCTAGGATAGCGGAAGTCAAAATAATCCACTTGAATCTATCCTTAATCCTAATCCATGACTATGTTCATTTACATTGCAGCAGTTTCAATTCATTAATACTTCCTCTAAAATGTGTATAAAAAAAGTCATACAAAGTATTCACCAGTTGAGCAAAAATAGGCTTCATGGATACATGTAGTTTTTGCTTGATAGTCTCGTATGGTACAAGGTGACAAAATATCAAGGAACAGGTAAGACTAGCTCTTACATGATCCAACTCCCTTCTAGAAACCACATAATGAATAAAATTGCTATAACTGTACTTGAGTACAAACTGAATAGGGCCCTTCAGGGAAATGTCTCGAATAAATTTGCTTTTGTTACAAATAGATCAACCCAACAAAGGACTTGGTATTAAATTGAATAATTCCTGAATTCTCGTTTGCAATAGATAGTTGAAAGCAAAAATATGCACTCGGCCATACAATGTTAATTTGGCCCAGAACTCAATCTCTGACATTCACTTCAATGTTTCCTCAATTAAGAACCATGGCAGTGCTCATTCCAAAAGGTTTGTGTGGAAGACGCTAACCAGACTTACTGTGAAATCAACCTTACTTGTCATGTATATATTTTTATTTCTTCAGTGTTGCCAAAATTCATTAAAAAAAAAAAAATCAAGGGAGGTAATTTCACAAGGGAATGAAAAGACTGAAAAGCGAAAGTCAAGGGAGATCATTTGAGAAATTTAAGGAAGGTCTAATTTTGTCTATAATTTTCTGAGTTGTTTTTAGATTAGATTTCTCAAGAACCCCTGATAAAAACTAAAATAACTTCAAGCTGTGCTGAATAATCAACTCCGGTGACTGTCAACTCCATACAATGACAAGTTGTTGTGAAATCATTGTGCATGCATAAATCAACAGATTTCTTCCATTGTGTAGTGAGATGGAATTAGGGCTGCAAACAGACAAACCTGCAACTGTAAAGGGATTGATTTGAAAATAAAGCTGTAGTTTACCCATTGTATTAATTTTTTTCTTCAGTCATTTTTATCACAAAAGAGGTAGTTATACTTCATTTCCAATCAGCATTTATAGAGTAAACTCCTGGTGAGATTTGAACTCTTGGATTTCCCTCTTGCTATACATGTAACAGTGGAAATTGTGATAGAAAACAACTAAGTAATTAAGATGAAAGCAAACAATCAAAATGAATACAATGGGTTACAATAATTTGATGAGGAGAGGAAAAAGAAAAAAAAAGCAGTTTTGTTCTGTCCTCTTTAAGAAAGGCATTCATTCTTGACCCTAAATCGAGGGGGATGCGCAGAGGAAAAAAAACAACATTACAGCAGAAAATGGTGGTAGCATTAGAATCTTTATAGACGTCAGATTTATCAACAATTTTTTTGTATCTGATTTCAAAATTTTCCGAGGACACGCACACCCACACAGGCAGGTATCGTAACAAAAAAAAAAAAAAAAAAAAAAGAAGAAAAATACAATGGGTGGGTGGGTCAGGATTAAAATAAAAGAAAGCTCTAGATTTATGTAGAATTGCTTTGTTAGACAAATGTTTGTTAAGTATTGAATTGTTTCAAGATTCATTCTGGGTAAAATTTAGAAATGTAGATTGAAGGAAACTCAGCATTAACTCTTATATTCATAATAGGGAATTTAAATGTTAATCAAAGGGAGTAAATTCTGATTGAACTTACTTTCCTTGCAATTTTTGGTGAATTTTTAAAAATTTTTCTTCAATTCACATTTTTTGAAAAATTCTATACATTGAAGAGTTCCGCAGCGGTTACAGGCGGTTCATGAATTTAAGAGTCAATAGAGTTGAGGGGCGGGGGTCAAGGGGGGGTACAATGCGACCAACCAATATTCAGAATTTCCCAACAAAAACGGACGTTTGCACAAGAGAAGAACATCAATTCCCCTCCAAATTGGAGTTTTTTTTTTTTGAAAAAAAAATAAAAAAAAAAAAATTTCCTAAAACCTGATCTTGTGATAATCAAGAGAAAAGTTAAAGTCACTGGTATTTTGGACATAAAAATGAAAAGTTGGAGAAAAACTGGCATTTTAACCATCAATTCCCCACCCCCCCAAAGCATCAATCACAATTCAGATTGCATGATCGTAGCACAGAAAGAAGTTATGATAATTTACTTCAATGGAAATTAGTTATGACACTAAAAAAGAAAAAATTTGAAAAAAAATTTGAAAAAAAAGTAGAAAAAAAAATATTGAAGATTTTTTTTTTTCCTTCATGACAGCAAATGTAGATATGGTATGTGTTCTTTCATTTAAAAACAAAACCAGTCTCTTAATTAGCTTTTATTAGATATATAAAAGTAGGTATTTTTTTAAATTTAAAATATGATTCCTAAGGTCCAAATCTTTTGCCAATTCCTGACAAAAGTTGTTGGCTGAAAAGTGGATTTCAGCCGCTCCAATCTCTTGAAAGAGTGCACTGGGGCAGAGAGCCAGATTTTGACCAACTTCAAAAAGATGGCCTAAAGGCCAAGATCAAGGTCAAGTACTAATTTCACCGACACAAACACACATTGTGGAGGTGTTTAGAAGGGGTGATCACAATCTACTTAAATCTTGATTGCAGTTCCTTGGAGAAATATTTGGTCGTCAGCCGGAAAAACTTTTCCACAAAAAGCCGTTGCGTGTGGGAATTCCACATCCATTGAAAAAGAGGAGAAATTCTGCCCCCTTTCTGCTTTGACAGAGAAAGGGGAGTAGTAATTTCATTGCCTTTTCCTTGAAAAAGGCCAATGTCCCCCCAACCCCCACCGACCAAACCCCCACAAGGGGGAGTAGCAGCTGTACCCCCCCTTGAACAAAACGAGGTGACAGGACGTTCTTTATTCTCAGCTCCGATTTGGCAGACAAGAAGCTTGTGTGAGAATAACTTTCAAATCATTTAGTTTTTCTGGACTTTAGGGTTTGTAAAGGGAAATATTGAAAATTCTAGCAGCAGCAAGAAAAAAGAAATAAGTGTGTGTGTGTATGTGCTTGAATGGGAGTTGCATAAAATGTCTATTTAGTGAACTGGAACATCAGCATGGTTTGTAATATGCAAATCTCCAACATGAGATTCTTGATGAATTACAGCACTCTCTCCTGGATAGTCAAGGGGAAAAGGGGCGGGGCGCAGCGCTTGCACAGAGAAAAGGCTTAGTTGGGGGGGAGGGGTAAGGAGGGGAGACAAAAGAAAAAAAAAAAAACTTAGAAAGCACAAGTCTATTTGGACACTTTTATTGAGCCAGTAGCCCATTGCCAGAGCAGCAGTTACTAGAAGAGAAGAGATACAGAAACCCATCCCCCCACCCAAGAGAGGGGAAACTGCACGGGTGGAGACGGGGGTGGAGATGAAATATATCACATGAAAGCAGCAGTAAGGTCAAGGAATCTTAGATTCCAATTTAAGCCTCTGCTGTAAAACTGGGGAAAAAAAAAAAATTCTGGATTTTAGTCTCAAAAGGAAAAAAAAAAAAAAAAAGACATCTTGAATTGAGTAATAGAAGGGTTACGATATAGAGTTGGGACGGACACAGGTACAAACAATGGGGAAGGGGGAAGGGGGGGCAATGAAAGATCACTCGTGTTTGTGTGTGTGGTCAGACAAATGCCAATAAAGATCTATGCCTAGAGGCACAGCAAGGAGAGGCCGGGATGCATGTATGTATGTACGCACACAAACCACCATCAGACAAGACCAGTTCCAGTTGCCGAATGTGGCTACATATTTCCTTTTTGAGGATCGTAATCAAGGCAACATCCCAGCCAAATGAGTCGAGATGTTCTCAGTCCATGTGTGTGTGTATGTGTTTGTGTGTGTATGCGTTAGTGTCTACTCTTTAAGCCAAAGAGAGAGCTGTACGTTGCACCAACAATGTGTTTCTATCCTCAACTGGACAGCTTGGGAGGTTTGCATGGCTATCAGTATTCTTTCATCCTGTGCGCTGTGTCCTTAATTGTGAGGAGAGATCATCAGCTGCCTAAAGAGATTTCTACTGGTTTTGGGCTTTACAGTTCATATCAAAATTACCACTACATACACGCATGCACACACGCACAAGGTCCTAAATGGTCCCATCTTGTTTTTGCTGGAGTTCTAGATTTATCCAAATTGTGAATAAGTGGGATTTTCTTTTGTTTTTTTTTGTTTTTTTTCATGGGTTCAGTTATGGAATAGGGATACTGTCATAGCTACGGGAGATTAAAAAGATCATTATAGAGATTTCATACATCATCAGAATGTACAATAAAAAATAAAAAAAACTTATATTAATTCTTAAATTCATAAAAGAAAATAGGTCAATTTCAGCGAAATAACTCGAGATTATCTCCCCTGGACCATTTCTTGAATTTTTCTGAAATTCAGTTCACAAAAGAGTTCCACTATTTTTTATGCTATTCATTGAAGAGCTCCACTGTCAATTACAAGCAGATTATGAATTTGAGAGTTAAAATGAAAAACTAGGATAAAAGAGTTTGGTTTAAGGGAGGGAAGCTGGGAGGGGGGCTGTGTTCAGATAAAACCCAGAAGTGCAAGAATGTAGGGAGGAAAAGAAATTGAAAAAAGGTTATGTTGCTGTGATTCTGGTATTCCATATCCTGGTAATCTTATTTCCTCCAGGGAGGGAGGGGGTCCAGAATCAAGTTGTGCACTGAGTATGAAGATGAGGGAAGCCCAACAGAGGCAGGGGTTTTAAGAAAGTGAAGCTGCCTGCATCCAGAATTTGTGCAGATCCAATGAATGGGTTCTGCTGAAAGTGGCTGAGGGACATGTATCCATCCACTGGACAAAGGAGGGAGGAACGGGTGCTTGGAAAAGCCAGGACTTGTGCACCTCACCAAAGTGAATGGACGTTATATATATATATATATATATATATATATATATATATATATATATATTACACACTTACATACATACGTATCTCAAACAAACCAATTTGCTCAACGTAAAAGATTTTCTTCGTAGATTTATTTATATTCTTTCCTTTTTGTCTTAAGCTTTGTGGATTTTACCAATATTTTCCCCTTTTTATTAAAAACTTTGGTCGGTGATTTCTCTCTTTTTTTTTTTTAAATTTTCCTCTTTTTTCCCCCAGTTTATTTCCCGTCATTCCAGATGGTTTGGTTCTTTTTAATCTTCCTTCGGTTTCAGGTCCAAAAATTTAAATTTACATCCTTTTTTGTTTTTTGTTTTTTCTTTCTTTTAAAACACATAAGCAGAGTCCATTAGTTAACAACAGAGCATCACTTGTGGACGTTAAGTCAGGATTTGTAGTTGGAGGTCAACCAAGTGAGGCCCTCGTAAAGTCCATCGCCTGACGTTGCACACGATGGTTGCACATACCAATTACGATCGCAAATTCGAGTAAGTCCTAATTTTTCCTGAATTTCATGTGGCTTCATTGCTGAAAAGAGAAAAAAAAAAAAGACAAAAAACACAACTTAGTTTAATGAGATGAATAAGAAAATTCTGAGGTTAAAAAAAAGATACTACCCCCCAAAACCCCTGAAAACCAAATCTTTTTTTCAGATTGAATATTTCAGAACTATGGAAATTGAAGCTGTATTTTCATATCAAAGGATGGAAAGTAAGGGTTCAGTACAGCATTATAGTTACATCATAAATAGACCTAAACCTAAAAAAATTCATTGATTGAAAGCACACACACATAAACCCCGCAAAAGGGGGGAAAAAAAAAATTTTAAAAATATCTTCTGGAGATTTGAGATTATCCACTAAATCTCATCTTCAACCTTCAAAATTTTATAAATCTAACCAATATGGCGGTTGCTCCATAAGTCATGCAGATTGAAAAATCAGTCAACTTAGATGATATGAAGGAAAGATAAATATAGAGTATAAAAGACTGTTCTAAGCAATCAGCAACAGAGTGAATTTTGTCAGGTATCCCAACAGATCATTGAAAGACATAAAATTGAATGCAAAATACATAAAAGGTGATGGAATTTCACTTTTCCTTGGTGGGTGGGGACAACAGAATGAGAGTGTAAAAAAATCTTTGAATGGAATCAGGTCCCAAAGTATGGCTCTCTTCTAGATCAATTTGAACATGAAAAGTATAGCAGCTAGAATGAAGTAAGTATCAGGTAACAAACAGAGTTACGTCCCTTTTATTAGCTCAGCTGCTCAGGAGGCTGGAAAGTTGAGGTGACCAGTAAAAATTTTTCTCGCACTAATCCATACTAGTACTCGAGTACAATAAAGCTCTCTTGTTAGTCCATGAATTTCAAGTATAATAAACTTTCATTCAAATGTCGCTATTAAATGACAAGCATTTTAACAGCACATTTGTTCTTATATTCTTACAAGACCATTGTGTCCAAGATTTATTTGCATCAGATAAGGCCACTTAGACAGGGGTCAGGATTTTGATTTCTTATTGATACTGCACTCTTAAATCTGAGGGTACCATACAGTATTTACTCAAGTTAGTTTTGACTGAACAAAAAGTCACAGTAATAGGAGCATCTGGTTAGAATTGGATTCACTATGCTGTCTGTGAGATTAACTTTCTAAGCATTTCTCTATTGCTAAATAAAAAAAATGATAAAATTCTTCCCTAAAGTATTTCTCAAATTTGGTAGAAAAAAAAGGGGGGGACGTTTTTGTAACTTTGCTTCAATAAGACCCCAACCAACACAAAAGTCATCTGTGGCAACATATTTTTTTTAGTGACAGCATGAACGGAGAGAGTTGTCCATTAGAAAAAAAATTGCTCACAAGTTGATGAAGGAAATAATGACTATGTAAAAGGAAAGTTTAAAAATCTCAAGGTTCTAACAGGTGTTTTTCAAATTTTGTAAAAAATTTACAGTGAATACCACCCTTTTTTTTTACATTCCAGAAGTTAAAAATCCACCAAGGTTTGAGATTTCAACCACAGATGTAATAACCAGAAAATACCAGCCAACAGAAAAGAAATTCAGGATTAATCAGATTAATTCCCATAGGTTTCAATTATCTCCCGAGTTCGATTAATACGGTTTTGATTGCCGCAGCAATTTTAGGGGATGTATTAATCTGTTTTGTTTATTTTCCACTTCATGGATATTAAATACAGTTTATTGGTTGGATTTTCACAGCCAATAAGCAACTCCATGGCTGAATTAAAAACAAACTATGGAGTTGAAATGATTTATTGAGATAAAATGATTCCATGGCAAATTGAAAAGAAAACAGCATCCGATAGTTGTCAAATACAATTAATACAAGTTTATATATATATATATATATATATATATATATATATATATATGAGAGAGAGAGAGAGAGAGAGAGAGAGAGGTAGGTAGTCCCGGACTTCTGCACTGACAGCACATGAAGATTTCAATGCATTATCTTGAAAACTAGAATTAGTAAAACTTTAAAATAATGCTACCCAATGGAATAATGGGTATTAGTCTATGAAAGGGTAACAGAAATAATTTTTGTCTGTACTTTTCGGTTTCTCATTAGAACACTTTGTAAGAAATCCATCTGTTATGATAGCCAATTTGTTATAATGGTACTCTTAAACATCTGAGGGTGCAGTAATAACAGGTGTCCAATATAGTAAAACTGCTAATGGTGTTCAAATTTCCAAAGTTGTTATTTTCGTCTCACTTTGCTCAAACCCCAGGACTAAGTGACAACAATTCCAATTTTTAGACAAATTGAATAATATTTACTGGTTCTACTTCTCTATCACTTTTGTATGGTAAGTATCTAAATGGCTGACAACCACAAAGGAAAGTCTCGATGCAAGTCATCCATGGGATGATTACAAAAGAGTTTTTACAAGTGTCTCCTCTTTCTTGGAGATTGGTCTGAAAGTGAATTCAAATTCAGGAGCTCTCCATCAAGTGAATTGGACAGTAAAGTCTTCACTGACCAGTTGGGGTTGATTAACCAAGAAATAAAAGGAAGGAGAAAAGCCTCCTATATATCTATTTTTTGCAAGAGGCAATTGAGAGCCAATGAGTATCAAAGAAGGACTTGGACACGATTTCGCTTTGAGAGTGATGTCGGAGAGAGTGCTTCGAAGATGGCAAAGAGACATCTTCAGTATTTGTCAGAAACAAATATTGGATTGGCTTTCCTGGATGAACATATTACTTTTGAAGAGAAAGAAAGGAGGCTCCAGAATTTGGAGAAGCCAGAAGGAGGGGAAAAAAGTGGAACAATTGGAGGGCAAAATAAACTGCTGTTTCAAGGAAAACACTTGAGCGACTTTATCACCCTGTGCACTAAGCCCATAAATACCCTCAAAGTGGTGAATGACTCAGCATAAAAGAACATTGCCCCTGATAAAAAAATTCGACAAGTCAGGGATGATTAGCAGAAGGAGCTGAGAAAAGCTGTCACCAAACCCACAAAAGCAAGAGTTGCATAAGATGAATTCAACAAATCTAGTGAACATTAATGTCATTAACAGCAGTATTGACTTTTCTATGCTTAGTTTTGTTGGTTGCATTGTAGAATAACTGGAAAAATATGAAATCTTGTTTCTTTGGGCAATAATCTATTATTATACTGAACTTCAAAAGTTTGCAGACAGCAAAACCTCTAGATATTACCTAATTTTCTTCAAAATTGACAGACATTATTCGTATCAATTGGAATAGGAGCATGAGCAAAGACAGCCAAAATATCACATCCATATTTTGAACCATCCAAGCAGTGCCCATAACATATGCTACTCAAGCCACATAATTAATCTGGCACAGGTTATTAAAGTGAAATTTTGTCCTACCTTCTGGGAGATCTTGCTTATTTGCAAAAATAAGGATGATCGCATCTCTCATCTCTCGGTCATTGATAATTCTGTGAAGTTCTTGCTTAGCCTCATCAATCCTATCCCGGTCTGCACAATCCACCACAAATATCAGGCCTTGTGTCCCAGTGTAGTAATGGCGCCATAATGGACGAATTTTGTCTTGACCACCAACATCCTGTGGAAAAAAAGAAAAAAAAAAAAAATTGATGGATTTTAGTGTGGAAAAAGAATAAAACATTTTGTTTCAATTGGTTGCTTGGGGGAATTATGGGGGAGGGGGATAACAGGTGCTATACTTTGAAAGGCTGAAATGATAAGATTTAAAGAATGTATAGCTCCAATCTGAAAAATGGACCTAAAACAGAATGCACGTTACATAGGGTTGGTTGAAACCACAAATCTGATATCTTTGTTTATGAAGTCCCCAAAACTCCAGGTACAGAAATGTGACTTTACAGATGATTAAAATCTAGTTTACGATTGAAATCCCGATTTGATCTCAACTTGGTTTTTGTAACATTTTGATTCGTATTATTTCATGTGTGTGTGTGTGTAAATAACATCTTTCTATCTATCTATCTCTCTCTTAGTCTGGCCAATCATGGAGGCACCACAGATGACTTGGCATCCAACTCCCTCCATCCTACTGTTCTGAAACTCTCAAAGCATCAGTACTCCATACCTGTTCATTTTAAGATAATGGACTCATCTCTCTCTACTTCTTTCTCCTTCTTTGCAAGATTGTCTTGGCAAACCATCGTGATCACGACACATTCCCCCCCACCACCACTTCACTGCCTGATTTTGTTTTGAACTTCTGTTGTGATAGAGATGCTGAGTAGTTTTCAAAAGCATCTCATCACTGTGGCTTGTATCTTATACATAGAGAAGAAGATACAGTGTGAGTGAGTGAGTACACGTGGAGAAATATACATAAAACTCAAGTAAAAAACAACAAAAATGTAACTTGGAAAAAACCAAATCTCAGATAATCAATATTCAATTAAAAGACTCTGGTTATTTTTTTTATATTTTTTTCATGTTCATTTACATCAGGGGTATGCAACCCATGGAACCCATGGTCTGTTGGAAAATAAAATTTTGGGGTGTCAAAGATATATTAAAAAGATTTTTTTGCTAATTTTATGCAGCTTAGCTCTAGAAAACTTCAATCAAACCAGGATTGTGTAATGAAACAAATCAGTTTAACTGAAGACTGGAAAAGGATTTTAAGCGGTTTGTGAGCAAATATTGGGATACTAGGCTTTTTTCTTCCTCATGTTTTAAAGATTCTTTGTCATTTTAATAGATTCAAAAGATGCCTTGATTGAAATGAATTATAACCAAATTGATATAATATCAGTCCATGAGTACCCAATAATGATCCACCCAAAAGATTGAATTTTTCCGTCTTCGACAGTAATGATTTATTTAATTACACAATCCTTGTTTTGAATAAAGTTTTCAATTTTGTGATACTATTTCTCCGTATTATATTTTTATGCTGCAAAGAGATTTGTATTCTAGATCCTTATTTTGATCAAATTACATATTGATTCTAGCATCCATGTTTGATGAAATTAAATTGAGCTTTTGGTAAAAGAGCAGTGTACGTAAATTTAGGTAAATGAACAAAACAGAGATGGTTTTCCTGCATCCTTTATTCATTGATTTAAAAGCAAAATATAATCAGATGTATTTAAAATGGATGCATCCTTTATTCATTTGATTTAAGGCAAGATATAATCAGATGTATTTGAATGGAAAATTCACATATTTCGAGCTTTTAAATGACATTTATCAGGCCTACTGTCCACTCATTAATATGTGATTCAGCCCACAGAGGCAAACAGGTAGCTGACCACATTTCAATTATCCAAATATATGTTCTGAGGAAAATTTAAATAAATACTTAGAGAGAGAAAAAAAAAAAATCCATAACTCAAATCTTTTTTTAAAGATTTACCTCCATATTTGGGGGCGGGTTCATTTTTGTTGATGAAGAGACAATGTTTGATTTATTAATGTGTATAATAATAAAATTTGAATGTATACTCACCCAAACACTAAATTTTACATTCTTATACGTTACTGTTTCCACATTGAAACCTACTGTTGGTATCGTCGTCACGGATTGCCCCAGTTTCAATTTGTACAATATAGCTAAAGGTAGGTTAAGGAATAACATCTACAAAAAAAAGCTCCACTGAAAACAAAATCACTTTCAAAGACAAATTTCTACACAAAAATAATCGTAGAATAAGAGAATCGATGGAAGAATGTATTACAAGAAACAGTTTTGGGAAACACTTGGTGCATTCTATTAGTCTCAAGTGTGAGAAAATGGAAAAAAAACCTTAGGTTAAAACACGGGTCCTCAAACTTTTCCTTCCAGGTATTTGTTCATCCTATCTAGCATAGCTGGATGTATGGATACCATAAAGCAAACAAAAAGACATTTGTTAGTAATTTCATTTACTTTAATGTAACATTTTTAGTGAGATGGATGAGCTTGGCTATTTCTGACAAGTAACTCAATTCTAAGCGCAGTTCCAGAAAGACATAACACCATATCATTCTCAATTCATAGTTATATATAAAATTTGTTATTGGTTTGAATTGCAATATGGCTACTCTCGAAGTTCATAGAAAAACTGGCAACAATTTTTAAAATCTGGATGTTTTTGTAGGTATGATATAACCTGTTTGCAAAGATCCTATCCATCCCCATAACTTCCACTTTCCAATAGACTAACATTGTATGCTAGAATATCTACTTCCACATTTCTAGCTTCAAGTTCTTCTGTGCAACAGATACTAACTGACAAGATATGCTGTTGGAAAGCTGACAAAATTCTCTTTCCAAAGACATATGTCATCTGTACAAACATACTTGAAGGAGGTCAAATTGGTGGCTAACTTGGGTTTTCAGGTGGCCAATTGAACAGATTTGATCAGAATCCTCCTAAGAACAAACATGAAATTTCATGCTTGTATCGATGTTAACAATTCACCCTTAATATTGAATTTATCTGCTCCACTAATAGATTTAACTGAATGTTGAGCCAAACCCATTTATAGGGAATGACTAGCAGATTTCTATCAATAAATAGAAAAGAAATCCACTAGATCTAGTTGTATAAAAAAAAAAAAAAGTTATCAGACCCTCTGGCAAGCCCGTTCTTTTTTTTTTGCCTCCACTTATATTAAAAGACCCTTTTGCCCACTCACTCATGACCATCAGGCAGGTCTATCAAAGCCATCCATTTGGATCATTTGTACACAGTAACATACTAACAGAAAACTGTAAATACATAAATTAAAAAAAAGGATATCTGTAGATTGTTTGAAAAATGGAGATAAAATATCACACGACAGGGCAGCAACTAAGTCTGAATTAATCCATTCCTATTTCAATGTTGACTACTAAACTAAATGAGCAAGTCTCTGATCTCTGCAACTGCCATTCCATTAAAGCAGTGCCTATGAATGAGTTTTCCTTATTAATCCATTTACTCTTTTCGGTTCCAGAGATTCCAAAATGGATAAAAATGACCAAACAATTGTTTTGAGACATTTTGATATTAGCAATATCAGATAACCTTTACAATAAGAGAATGCATGGCACATCTCAAACCATAGCCCTGGACAAAAGAATAATATTCATCTATAACAGTGTATCAATTGGACTCATCAAAACCTATAATATTGTAGTCTTGTGACTCTGCAAGACAACTACAGCTTATAATGCATCTTCCCAGTTTGAAACTTCAACATTTTCTTCATTAGATATGTTAACATTATCTATAGCAGTGAATGCTGTAATGATACAACAAATTGATGTATCAAATACCTCACATGATCTCCATGAAGCATCCCCCCACTCGCTTTAAATGCTTGTATTTGATGTTGAACAAGCATCGAAGTTGGAGGACAGAATGGTGTCACTGATTCCAACATAAATATAGAACAGACATGTTTTTTGAGTACTATATATTTGCATTGTTTATTTTCTGAACACTGCAATAATCCACCTTGACTTAAAAAAGATAATATTCTTAATATTTTGAGTGATATTATGATAAAATAAATGTTGAAGATCAAAGTCATACTGAATTTAATAATATTACCATATTTCCAAAGATTTTACTCATATATCTGGTGTTTCAAGATGCTTTTTGATTCAATTTCAGATGTAAGCTTGAAAAAAAGTTGTTCTTGCTAGATCTTCACACAAGAAAAGAACTAGCGTTATTTATGGTCAGACTTTCAGGCTTGTTAATCTTTGACAACCATTTTCTTTCGCCTTGATCTTTTTTAGTTGTTATGCCTTTTTATCACAATTCAGGTCAGCAAACTATGGCAGTGTGTAGACAATGCAGATTGGTAAGAAAGAAAAAGCTCTTGGGGAAAACTCCCATCCCTTTTGCCATATGGAAGTCTAGTTAAACGCACCAGCTGCTATATTATCTGAGCAATGAGAACCGATCGCTTGCAGAAGATCAAATACAATTCTCAAACCTGTTCACTATGCCAATCTTTCTGGTGCCATGCATCTTTTGGTCTCTGTACTGGTATCAGTGATGCAATTTGAAATTTTTTTTCTTTCATTTAGACATTCTGTTTTACTACTCCTATGGAGTTTTATATTAACCACACCCAACAATTGCAACAAATATAAAGAAAATTCAAAACATTTCAAATTCTAAACCTAGTAGAGCCCACAAAAAAATTCCAACCTTTAGAAATTATGTATTTCAATGGCATGTCTGAAGTGCAAAATCACACCCTAGTTTTAGTAAATGTAAAAATAAGACCTGTGAACAATGAATGTCTAAATAAGAGAAGTAAAAGAAATAATTGCAAAAACAGACAGTCGAGTGTCACATATTTCATGCAGCAATAAAATATTTCAATTCTTCAAAGTTTTGCTAGAATATAAATGCTCTAACTTTGAAAATTTAATAATGCTGAATAGAGAAGAAAGCTGATGGCCGAACTCCTTGCATGGATTTAAAAGAAATAAAAAAACGCAATTACTTTTGATGTGGAAAGCTACTACATCAAGTGCACTTGAAATAATTAGTTGTTTCTGACCTGTTGCTATTTCAAGCAAGTGTAAAAAGCCACTTGAAAAAAGCATTTGTCATTGCTCGTTACAACTAAGGATTCACTATTTAATTATTTAAGCTTCAAGCAGAACAACAATTGATAAAAACCTGTCTATTGTTTTCAGCGAGACTTATTGATAGGGGTGTGGGGGCTCATAGTGCAATGATTAGCGAGTAAAACTCAGATCATTTGTAGTGAGTGTGATCCTCACTAGGCGCCATGGCCTTGTGGCAAATCTAAACTATACTTAGTAAATACATTGGGCATACAGTCAAATCATACTGGAAGAACCAGTTCCCACCTGATGACCAAAGTCAGGCAATGAGCCTATTCAATACTTAGAGGGGTAACTACTTAGGAATAGAAGGTACTGTAAGCAACCAGAGGCCTGTACCAGACTAAGCAAAGGTTAGTAAATTCTAAGATTGGAAAGGGGGGGGGGGCAACACTGAAACTAATAGGGTGGAGGTGGGGAAGGTTTCATGATTTTCTTATGAATAAACAACGTTGGAAGTTGAAACGATTGCTTCCTTAATAAAAGTTTGCTATGCTTAATTTGGTTGGCACAAGGTTACAAAAGGATTGAACTTTAAAAGTGTCTCCATAAAAAATCCTCTATGAAAAGCGTCCTTCCATTACTTTGTCAAGATTCTTCTACAAGAATTATTGATAACCCTGAAAAATGAAGATACTATAAACTACACAAATGCCCTAGGGAAAGGCATGAATACATCTCTTTTCCCACCAACTATGGGTAAATAGCAAGACAGATTGGGCTCTTCAGCCTTGTTTGAGGCAGATAACTGATTCCTAATTGGGAAAGTCCAACCTCTTATCCAGCATTGTGAGAGAATATGGAAAGTGTTCCTGCAATGTACTATTAATGGGGTTCTGATGAAAACTCTGATGGGCTTAGCAAGCTGGAAGTTGATGATAAATTGGTCGGGGGGGGGGGGGGGTGATGAACGAAAAAAGACAAAATACAGCAACCACTGGCTAAAAAAAGATCAATCACAATTCAACAGAACACTTGACTCAAAAGAAGGTCAGACTGGAACAGATGCTTTTGTGAGTGTGTGTAATAGAGATAAGTTTGAAATACATCAAGATATTAAGAACATAATCTATTCATTTTCTGCCTTCAGCACTATTCTTTTTTCAAAGGCGCTGAGATTTTGAGCACTCAGTTACCTTGAAAGCACATGACGTGTGTTCATGTACGACTGAAATTGACAAGACAACAACTTCAAAATTTGAAGACTATCGCTGCAATCTGAGTCATCAATAGTGGCAGGACAAACTTTTTAGTCTGAGGTTATCCACAGAGTGCTAAAGGTTAAGCAGTCATTGTAGCTGTTTGGGAATTGGGTTTCCATGGAAACATTTTGGTTTCCAGCACTAAATACACGTCTACAGAGAGCCACCAATACAAAACTGGTTTTCCTCCTGATTATCATATGGAAATTGGAAAATACAGACAAGTGACAGGCGAAAAATGTTTGCTTGATATAAGAACCACACCTATTGTCCCTATTCACTTCACCTCAGGATAATTACATCAAAGAACAAGAAAGAAATCCATGAGTGCATTATTCTGCCGATGCCACCTTTGTCACTAAAAACTGAATAATAAAATAAATACCTACAATGCAAGGGACGTAACTCTAAAATAAATAAAATGAATAAAGATGAAATTCCTGAATCTGCCACAAAATTCAATCAATTCTTTAGCCCATGTCCCACGCTTCCAGAAAATGTCATAGAAATTCATCGAGAA
This sequence comes from Thysanoteuthis rhombus, assembly GCA_963457665.1. Taxonomy (NCBI): domain Eukaryota; kingdom Metazoa; phylum Mollusca; class Cephalopoda; order Oegopsida; family Thysanoteuthidae; genus Thysanoteuthis; species Thysanoteuthis major. The sequence goes on along the minus strand of OY735222.1, from coordinate 6,705,676 downwards.
CTTTGAGATGTCTGTCTGTTCACACAAGTGAAAAAAGGAAAACCATGAATAGCATGGGTTTTGATGTAGAATATATACGGTATTGCTGTACAAATCTATGTAATGAAGTATTAACTAAAAAAAAACAAAAAAAAACCCCCAAAAAACAAACACTAAATCAAAATAAAACTTTGAACAGTGTGTGGTTTTGAACAGTATAGAAAATTTTGGAACAAATTAACCGCACTAATCAACCTATTCCAGTATATACGTCTTTTCCAACTTCATTGGCAGAGGTAAGAAAGATGCTCTATAAAAACAAAATGTTTCAATGAATATCAAAGACAGTGAAGGAAGTTTAACTGACCTAAACTCTGGATGTTAATAGGAAAATGGTTTGATAGAGTCACTGAAAATAAAATAGTGAGGACAGGAAAGAGAAAGAAAATGATATATTGTTTACTGAGAAGAGTTGTGGTAGGGAAAGAGTTGATTAAATTTTTAGAGTAAACCAAGCTGAACATATCAAATTTTTTCAACAAGGTTAAATCTTTCATGGTATACAGTATCTTTCAAATAGTTGTTGCAAAGGTTCAATGTTGGTCAATGCAGATTATCTCAAGACTAAATTGTGACCTCTCCCCTACCAAACTGATTAGGGTATATATATATATATATATATATATATATATATATATATATATACACATACCCTGTATACGTGTGTGTAAGAGTAAACTTTTTCAATGACTGCACAAATACTACACACTGATCCTTGCTGATCCACGAATAATCACATTTTGACAGGTACTATGCTAGTACCCGAATAAAATGCTTAGGTATTTGAATCAAAACTGAAAATACGCTTTAATTTAACTCTTGTAATATTTCAGAAATAACTTCTTATGAAATCTTGTATTTGGGAAAAAATATTCAGATTCAAACTGGATGAAATCCAGAAGCACAAAAATAAATACAAATGAGAAAAAAAAAGTCTTAATTCAAGAAACAAGACTGGGTAAAATTCAGAATTGCATACCATCAATGGCAATGAAATTCTACTCATAAAATTAAACCTTTTAATATCTTGAGCATTCATTACCTAACCATTTTGTCGTGGGTGTGGGTAGTGGTGTAGTGCTAAAATAAGGAAGTGAGGGAATCCAGAGAGTCGCCCACACTTGAGAAGGGGGGGGGGGGGGCTTAAAGTCATCCTAGGAAAACAGTTTTGAAATCTATCCAATTTCAGAGACATTTTGAGGCCATACCGGATGAGTATTAAGACATACTAATTCTTATCAGTGAAATGTTCAAATAGAGAATCTTAGTAGTAAATAGTGAGGGAACGCAGTTTCTACTTCCCCAAAAAGTAAGGTGTTCCCACAGTACTATACCACTGGGGATGGGGGAGGGGTGCAAGAAGAGAAAGTGAAATCTTGAGAAATAAGAATAAGCTAGTGTAGCAGAATGCTGGTACCAAAGACTAAATAGGCCACAGTTTTCTGTGACCGTTATGATCTCAGACACCCACTGCTTTGGTAATGGAGAGGGCGGGGTAAAGAAGCTGGATGAATGGCAAATTTGAGAGGGTGGGGAAAAAGAAAAAAAATTCAGTTCTATATATGAGAGATGTAAATTTGAGAATGTTCACACAATCATTCTGTCTTGAGAGTAGAACAACTGGTAAACTGTCTTGGAAAGAAGAAAAAAAAAGTCAAGAAAAGAAAAAAAGAAAGAAGAGGAAGAGGCCACAAGAGAACAAGCAGGAAGCCTGTGAGTTGGTCCTAAAGATTGTTCACATCCTCCAACATAAGAACGCCAACCAACATGAAGGACAAATTTCCTTCCCGCCAACGATAAGGGGATTGGCAGAAAGTGCATGGCTTAGAGAGAGCATTGGAGTACCAATATGGCAGGTGGTGACAGTTTCACAGAGCCAATTATATACTAATTAATAAAACAGTGTTGATGAAGAAAATAATGATCAAGCCTGGTTCTTGAAATATTTGGGCAACCAGCCACCAAGAATTATTACACAAATATTCAACAGAACATAATATAACAAAATGAGGAAACAATTCCGATGGGGATTTATAATTTATTTTTATCTTATATTTCCTTTTATATAGAAAAGGACAGACACACAGACCGAGAGACAGACAGACAGAGACACATACATACAAGCTTCCTCTAAGATAAACAATTAATCGGATTTTAAAATTTGAAAATCCAAAGCTGCTTAAATAAAATTAACAAAATGCAACAATGTTCCTCTGAACAAGGAATAACAAAACTAAAAATATCCCTGAATATTAGCTACGTGCACACTGAAGGGAAATTTTAAACTAGTTAACAGACACGGTGATACATAAAGAGACCCATTAATTTCTCTCCTTGAAACAGAAGCTTGTATAAAAGCAGTTGAGTGAAACAAAAGCCTCCTCTCTTTATAGACACAAACTCAAATTATGTCTAGATACAGACCACGCCTAAACACGATACCCACACAAAAAAAACTCATGAAAGAAGTGACATCATGCACTGAAGAGTTTCGACCAACAAGTGGTACAAAGAATGTTGGGAAGTCCACTCCTTCCCGAGAAATATTTTCCTCATATTTTATTTGAGGCTTTTTTTTCACAAATATGAGAGATTCAACATGTGGAAACAGACAGCCTACTACAACTACTACTACAATGAGCTACAGTGAATGAATAATTAAAAAGGGGAATAGAAAAAATAAAAAATATAGCAGCAGGCAAAGAAACCTTCCATAAAAGGTGAATGAGCAACAATTCTCAGCCATTATATGGTAGACATTATTAATACAAACAACACACAAATTTATGCCATTGATCTAGAATGGGCAATGAACAATCGAGAGTTTTAGAGACAGTGGAAAAATGACACACTAAACATTTCTTTAGTTATAAAAATAGACAGTGTAAAGCCAGCAATTATTATATACATAGGCATATGATCTGTGGGGGCGGGGATTGTAGTACTTTATTGAATGCAATACGTACATAACTTTACATCCATAAAATTGTTAATGGTAAACACGTACAGAGAAAGAGTGGTACTTATACTTGAGCTTTTAAAAAAAAAAATCTATCTTAAAAAGAAATTCAAGCATAAATTCAAGGTAACATAACTTGGTAAATTACAGTACTCGGTATTAAATTCTGAAAAATTGGGGGCAAATCAAGCAACTTGGATTCCTCAACCGAAGAGTTCCCGAACACCCATGATTATACAAATCTAGCAGCAGTGTTTCCAACCAAGCCCTCATTAGATGATGACTCTGGGGTCAGGAAGAGTTTTCTGGGAACTGAAGCATCATTACCAATCCAGGGTGCCCAGATAGCACCACATGATACCGCCAGGCTTTGTTGGTTCTCTGTCACATTGTAGGAGTCTCTGCCCGATCTTGAAGGCTACTTTGAGGATAGAGTTCAGGCAAGTATGCTGTGGCAAAACAGCAAGAAAACCTCATGATCTAACTACATAGGTTTATGCAGACTATTCCTGGTTGTTTCTATATTCATGTTGCAGCTGTTGTACCCTCTGGTCTTATGGTGTAGGTCGTATTCTGTCACAGTCAGAATCTGGAGTCAAGTCTCCAAGCATTAAACATCTGAAGAAGGCTGGAAGGTAGGTTTGCCAAAAAATTGTGAATATAAATATAACCATGAGGGGAACAATAGTCCAAGTAAATCTATGTATAATGATAATTCATCAAAAAAATTTGAGAGAATTTGTCAGCAACAATATTTCGAGGGAAATCATTCAATACTTTTTCCTTTCATAAAGCTGGTCAAAAGTCTTCATTTTCAGAAAAACAAAAAAGTCAAATAAAATTATCTAAATGTCAGGAGAAACTTTACAGACGCAAAAGGAAGCTCGAAACTCTACAGTAGAAAAACCTTAAATAATTGAAACAATGTCCTTTATGAACCAAATCTGCTCATGTCTACTTTGTATTAATGCCCATGGGAAAGGTATATATACACTTCTACCCGCTATGAGTAAAAAGCAAGAATCCCCTTAACCCCATAAGGCATTCCATCTTAGGTGTGGGTATAACGACTCCACCCTGTAGAATTAGTACTATGAACCACATCCAACAACTTTCATCAAAAATGGATTTGGTATTAAAAAGGAAAAAAATTGTTGAAAAAGAAAAAGTTAGGAACAAGCCTGGCTGCTACAAGATTAAACTCCAATCCTACTTCAATTCGAACTGAAGATGGTTATTGCAGCTTTTGTATTATGTATATATGTATAATGTATAAAAAAAAAAAAAAAAATTTTTTTAGCATGAATGTATTTATTCATCAGAATGAGATAAACCTTTACATTTAAGAATAAATTTTTTAAATATATAAGCCGTGTCTATTTGGATCAGTTGTTAATACACCAGCCTACCAATCAATGGGTGGTAATTTCAAACTACTGTCAGGAAATGTTAATTTTATATAAGTATTTATTTATTCTATTATAATGAAGTCAGCCCTTGTGTATTTCTAACATGAATCTCTAGGTAGATATGTCAGACCTGTCAATTTAGATCAGTCGGTAAGAGATTTGATAAATTAGTTGGTTGTAATTTCAAATCACAGTAGGGGAATGTTAACTTCTACTCCCTTTAACCGAGGAGTGATTGTTCTTGCTTTTGATACAGGAGAAAAACAAAGTCAACTTTGAGTTTCGATAGGAGTTGGACAGAAATTTTTTTTTAAATCAAAAGAAAAAGAAGAAAAAAAACTCTTGAAAAAGAGTTTTCATAAGAGTTTAACCTTTTGCTTTCATCAAAATCAGCAAATCCGACCTCTTGACAAGGCAAATAACTGGTTTTTAAAAGTTGTTTTAGCAAATCTATATCAACTTTGTTTGCTTACAAAAAGCTGCCAGGCTCATAAGGAATTCAAACCATCTAAGTGGGCAGTCATCAAGTTTTTAAAAGGCTTATGAAATTCATAGACAAGATATGCAATGACCAAGTTGTATTTTTTCAGCAATTGACATCTTCAAATTGGGTTGACTTTCACAAGTCTGCATTTTGAAGAGCATAACTGATTCCCCCATCCCCAACACTTTTAATCAAGAAGGAAGACAACTGGTCTTGGGAATGAAAAAAAGAAAAAACGTTTCTATCAACTGTAGAGAAATCAGGTCAGATATAATTATAAGTTTGCAGATCAATAATCAATCAGAAATGTTATGGATATTCATACTACTTATACTTATTGATACTTACATACATGCAATGAAAATTTCAGCAAGCAAGAACTTTAAGGACTTTTTACTAAATCAAATTAAGGGATTCCGAATGCACAACATAAAGCAGTGGTTCCCAATCTTTTCATTGCCAAGGATCCTCCCCACACACTTTTTATTTATAATGGGTTTATCCAGTCATCAGGCTTTTCAAAGGTCTGCCTACTTAACCCCTAGTGATACCTTGTAGACCTCCACCCCAGGGGTCTGAGGACCATAGGTTGGGAAACACAGACATGAATAATAAGAGCCCCAAGAGAAAGGTTTGTAAGTATAACACAACTGATGATGTCTGATTATTCACAAATAAAAATCCTGCTGAGACAGCTGCTCTACAATCACCATTTGAAAAATCTCATGAATGTTTGTACCATCTCCCTGAAAATTTTACTCAAAGAATTCACCCAATAAATTCCATCCAACATTTTTGTTTTTTCATGACAAGGTAAATGAAGATGAAGATGAAATTTTATACTTTATTTTGAACATTTTCAGCCAAGCAATTTTTTTTTTTCCAAATAATTAGATACCTGGTATATAAATTACTTTAAAAAATGAGAAACTTATAAAACGATTGAGTAAAGATTTCAAGTGACGCTTTCAAGAAATTGCAAAGTCTCTGTTCCTTCTAAGTGTTTGGAGTTCAACATTCGAACTCATTTTTTTTCTGCTATTTCTTGGCCCCAAATGAACTGTTAGAGTCATATGAAATATGAGAAGGGCAAATATTTTTTTTATGCTTATATCTTTACAGGAAGATATATAATTTCAGTTTAAATTATATGGTAAAAATGAGACAGTATAACTAGACGATATATAACTGAATTCATATCATATCAAACACTAATCTGGCCCCAAAGCAAATAGAGCATTTAAAAGAAATACTTATGGAAAATTCCACCCGAGTGGAATTTTTGTGGGTTGAATTTTTTGGAACACCAAAATAGATTAGAGAGTTTAGAAAAAAAATAAAGCTTTAAATGCACTATATGAACAATAATAAAAGATTCAAATGACAGAAAGATTCTTACGTGAGCAGTAAATAACTTACGATGCCTGATAATTCATTAATAAAAATCCTGCTAAGATAGCACTATATTCCCTCATTCAAAATATTCCTTACACGCATTCAAAGTGGAATCAATGGGTTTTTTTCAATCATTACCAATTTATCCTGTCATTTGTACATATGGATCAGCATTTCTGCCCGGGTCCTGTTCTGCTTAGGATCTAAGTGTTGCTCCCCAGCTCTTTTATCTAGGATTAAAGTGTATTATCTGAGCCTTCGTTGAAATGTTAAAAAGAAAAGGAATAATACACACACTCACAGTAAGGCATTTTAGGCTTCACATTACTATTTTAATGTTGAAGATGATTAATGTGACTACATTCTTCTCTTTACAAAAAAAAAAGAAAAAAAGTACAGCAATACTCTGTTCAGCACAGATTCACTACAATGCTCTTTTTCAAATATCTCCTGTAATAAATCTAGTGATGTTAAATTTCCAAAATAATGATAAAAGACATCATGGACAGTCCCTGAAATAATACCGTAAACTTTGGTAAAGATGAAATATGTATGAAAAAAATACAAATACACAATTCATCTTGGTGCGATATATATCAACACCTGTTATTTTACCAGCTCCAATAGGTAGGTAGCTACCAGATGTGAAACACAGCACTGAACTATTTCATCTTGTTGAGGTCAAAGAACAAGTACCATATATTTTTTTTAAATGGTTACAGGCACATTTTCAATGGGATATCACTACATAGATACAATAAGCTTGTATCTTTATGCTATGTTAAATTGATCCTGCATAGCATTTCCAACTTCCAAAATGATACAGCACTGTAGATATTATGACTTATTTCATACAAGGAATAGATTAAGCCTTTTAAATAATAAGCAAATGATGACAAGAAATTTATGAGATTATTTTGAGTAAATGAAAGTGAAGTGATTTCAAACCAACATCCGAGAAAAAAAGGATACTTGTTTTTCCTGCTGCATCCAAACCAAGCATTAATATTCTCATTTCCTTATTTCCAAATATCTTGGACACCAGCTTCCCCATCGTCCCTGCCTTAGGAAGAAATCTGAAAAGACAAAAAAAATTTCAAAATCAGCACCAAGTTGCTTTGAATTGTTCTAAATTTACAATGAATTCAATCAAGTACATAATGCTTTATGAACAAAAAACAAAGACAACATTTTTCCAATCTGCTAATAATTTCATCCTTTAGCACTATAGGGGTGACTTGGTCAAGCAACAGGTTGGTCCTGCCACCGCAGGTAATGGTATTTGAATTTCAAAGTTATGTTAAGTTAATGTCAGTTTCAGTCATATATGAATAGACATACAAGTCAAGTTTTCAAAGAAATCAAGTGCACAAAATCTTGGTTCCCTAAAAAAGAATGCAGAGCGCTAAAGGTTAAATCCTATTCCAATCAAATCTTTGAAAAGTAACAACCAGCAAATGATCAACTATATTTTTCTCTTCATGTTGCAAGCAGACACTTTAAACCCAGGCATATTTTTTGAAAGAGTGCTATATGTAGTTACCGAAAAATTAATTGATTGTAAGCCAAGATTTAAAACAAGGAATAGGACATCTGACCAGGTTGTTTTCTTATTTCATAAATCAAAATAGATAAGAGATGTTCAACAGGATTCACATCAGGAGACCTGGCCTGGCTAATTAAGTTAATTAATGTCATATAAGGGCTACCATTCTCAAGTCATTCCCACTTATGCCATGGAGCTCCATTTTCCATGAAAAGGGAACAGTTTTTGTCCATATAATCATAGATGAACATAGATCTAAGTCCTTTGTACAGAATATCTATTTTTATAGATTGATATTCTCCATGTATTCCAAAAGCTATGAATGACCCATGTCCCAACACTATAACTGGAAGCCTAAGATTTCAAGTTGAAAACAACTATTTTCTCACAAGATGAACCTGTAGCAAACAGTAACGGAGTCACAAAATTTGAAAAACAATATAAATATATGTAGATACAAGTATCCAGCAATATAAATAAAAAGAGGCAGATACAGGTATTCAGGCTGAATCAAGACGACCATCTCAACTTGAGATGGACCACATTCTTGAATAGTTTTTTTTAGTTGCTTTGAAACAGTGCTTGACTATATCAAAAAATTTACATTTTAACATGAATTTTGCAAACTTAAAAAATGTATTCAAGCCTTGTGCAAGTTTAAAATTTATTCTTAATTAGATAAAAGAAAAAACTGCAAGGTAGATAAATATATGTCTACATTCCAGAGATTTCTACCTGAAAGCAATCCCTCAAGTGCAAGGATGGTTTCAATTTTTATATCTGTAGAATTCTTTACAGCTCAATATCTAACAAACAATGTAGCTTGAATCATCTAAAAAGTTCTGAAATAAAATTAGGGCAAGATGTGAATAATTTTCTTTCATTCTTCATTTCTTGACTTTTTTGCATAATAAGAACTTTTCGGCGGGGGGTGGGGTGAAAATAGCAAAAGCTGGCATGGCTGTCCAATAAGCCAAGGTCTCAACTGGCACAAAATTAACTTGGCACGCAAAACAAGATAAAATTTAAAGCATGTGTGGGTGCAATAAATTTTTTTTCAACTGGAACTAATCAGAAAAAATATATATTGCAGATGAGGAAAAACTTTCCAGATGAGCTGGAACAGATTTTATCAAACCGTTAAAAAAAAATGTAGTCTAACATCTTGACGGAATATTACAAATGCAGAATGACCTTTTATGTCAATCCAATAAAAAGATTGATTTCTTTTTCATTGAATCAACATTTTAAGTCTTGAAAAAAAAATGTTATTTAGGGTCATACTTGATGAATTTGAGATCTTGTTCTCAGATTGCCAAGTACCATCTCAACATTTTCAACTAAATATCTACTAAAAATTGCTTGAATATCAATCAAAAAGCCTTATCCTAAGCAGGAAGTAGATAATCTTTCTAGTAGTTATTTAACCACCACCTCATGGGTAAAGAATGTGACACAATTTAATGCATATGTGTGGACAAAAACAGAAATTGCGCAGTCTTTATGACCAGCATCAAAAGGGGGGGGAAAAAAAAAGAATATCCTTCCAACCCTCCCCTAACAGTTATGGGGAGGTGCTGCCTCGAGGTCAGAATCCTCAGAATTGGATAGATATTTGGGGAGTAAAACAGAATGAATAAAGGTCTGAAATAATCTTGGTAATTACACAAGAGATTAAAACCAAAATACAGTCATACATTGACAAATGACCAATCTCAGAAACATTTTATAGGTCCCCATTAGAGCTTGATTGAAAAAAACTCAAAATTAAAAAAAAATAAAATGCACTTTGTTATAACATTTTTCTTGTCTTGATTGCACAAAAAACTAACATCCAACAAGAAATCACATCTCACAGCAGGTTTTGTGCATGTATCTTGTTGGCTATGATCTGAAAATATGCATGCATGTATATTTTTACAGCTACTGAACATTACAGTTCATTAAAATACGGTATTTAGACATATGCATGTACAATACAGAGGTTTAGGTAAATATGTTGGTTCATAGTATCTCATGCTGTGCTGTACATATAATTCACCTCACCCTGTAATGATTGACTTATGCTCAGCTTCAGTTGTGTTGATACTTCCAGAACACAACCCAGATGCAAGTCAATGCATAACTATAGTAACCAACCAGACTTCGGCTACTGAAGATTATTACTTACATTATAAGAAAAAAAGAGCAAGAAAGAGAAGAGATGTCTATAAATGAGAGTTGTTGACATGCTGTCAAGTTTACTAAACTTGTTTAGATCTTTTGTCTGAAATAGAAAAACTGACTAGACTGATAAAACATGTACAATGCTTTCAAGGAATATGTTGATTCAATGATATAAAACAGTTGCGAGGAAAACTTAATGAAAGGTTTTTTTTTTCTTTTTCAAAACTTGAAAGAACAGATTTCCATAACAGGTTATGACAATACAGAACCCCCCCCCCAAACTACAATTGAATCAAATGTATAGAAGACATTTCAAGCATAAAAATAAGTTTTCCTTTGACTTAAACAGGATCATTCTTCTTTCTAATTAAAATTTCAACCTTTTTGAGACTAACCAATTAAGGTACCCACTGTCTGAATTAAATTGTCTTGGTAGACTCCCAAGAGATCAAAAGGATATATATATCCTAGCAGTCATAAAAAACGTTACATAATGTTCCAGGAGTCACCGAAAGGTTAAGGAAAATTCAAGAAACAGTAGCAGAAACAGGTTGACTGTGCACCAAATTGAAAATGGAGGGAGCTGGGTGTCTTAATTACTAGAAATTCATGACCAATAGATTGCTAACCGATTAGACAGAAAATGTCCATGGCCTGGCAGCCTTGGCTGCCAAGCCTAAAGAGTAGACTTGGTGTGTACCATCAGATCTCCACTTAAAACAATCAGTGTAAGGTAGGAGGATTGAAAGCACCGCCAAGGCAGGGTTTCCCTTGTTTCAAGTGAGAAAAGGGTCTGTGCAGCACAGGTAAGGCTCCACAGCCATGTTCAAGCCTGCAGAAGACAAACAGACATTTCTACCCTGACCCTTGAACAAGCAAACAATGACAGACAACAGACAGACATGTTGCTATTTGTTAATTGTCACAATCAGTAATTTGAAAAAATGCAAACCAGAGTCAAAAGGGAATAAAGAGAAACTTCATAGATGTGGAATGATCAAGTCAGTAGCCAGACTGGAGTTAATAGTTGACTTTTGAAGTAAAAGTTTCACAGTATAATGTCTAATATAAGAGATTCAGAAATAAGTTATGAATTAAGTGCATTAACAACAAATTATATGTTAGAAATAAATAGTATGTAAATGCCAGCAAAAGTTCAATTATCAAAATGAATATTTCTTCCAACATTTGAGATCATGGGGAGGACAGACAGAAAGACCTGGGGTAATATATACATGTCTCCAATGGGCAGAGAAAGAGAAGTCAGATTCTAGTCCTGAATAGAAATGTATGAAGATCATTTATTTTACACTCAAGTGACAATCTAAGATTATCTTGTCAGTACAATAACAGGAAGGAGACTATGCATGGATAGATTACTATACCCTGTTGGTACAATCTTTTCTATTGAACCAAAACTTTTACTGTTAAACCAAAATAATAGCTGGGGTGATACTGCTACAGGAAAAATGGATTCATGCCTTTCTAAAAAGCATAATTGCTAATTGATTGCAAGCAGTTTCAACTTCAATTCCATTTTCTGTGATGGTAACTAATGCCACTCTATGCAAGGATTGAATATCTGAATATGCACAGATTCTTGTACCTTGTAAAAGCTGTTGGTAGAGGTTACCTGAATATACAGTAGATTCCAGTTAATTGGGACATAGTGGGAGTAGAGTGATTTGGCTTAATTGGGCAGCCGCTTTGGTTTTGTAAAAGCAATTTAAATTTGTGCATCAGATGAATTAGACATAATATACAGCTGTTACTTCGTTGTTAACAGAAAATGTGGTAATTCTGTTCAGAGTATAAAAAAAAACCCCAAAAAACAGCACAACTGAAAACAGACAAATAGCTCTTGTATTAATGATACTACAAAGAATCACAAATATTAAAATGTTTAAAATGATTAGTTTCCAGGTTATTTTCTTTCAAAATGACACTTGAGAGTTTGGAACATAAAAGTGCTTAATAATAAAATGATTAGAAAACATTTCCATTGTACAATAATTAGAGGCTCTTAGTAACCTTGAAGATAATCTCTCAGCCAAATTGACCAAACACTTATAGGAATAAAAATAATTCATGGGTGTCAGAAGAAAAAAAATTGTGAAGACAAACTCAGTGTTTCCAACACAAGAAATATTTTCACGCCAATCAATAGTGGCTAATGAAAAACTCCAGAAGATGCTGAAAACGATGAAATGTTTAAACCCTTCTGTGCCAATCAAAAGATTTTTGCAATACTAAATTTTTATTTGTTCAAGGCAGAATTCTGTCCAAAGATTCAACATCCATAATAGAAACAAAAGTAACATTTCAGGTGTACATCAGGAATTCAGTAAGTACAGCAAGAATATTGTAAGAAAATATTTGCTGCTATCAGGGGAGTTGGTAGAAAAAGCAAAGAAAATGCCAAATAATGAAGAAAATCCTTGAGACATTATTGCATATTCCTATTACAGAGCCGTCACCTCCTACCTCTTATTTGGCTGAGTGCCAAGTCTCGAGAAGTGCATCTTGTGACAGACTTGCTCTAAGAGCAACATGTGGGAAGCCACTTATTAGAAAACATCAACCGAAACTGTCAACATAGGTTTGTTAGGTTGGTCTGGCTGGCTACATATGTATATATGCATGTCACATACAGGCTGCAGCAATGGAGCTTGAGAGCTGAAAAATCAAATATTTACTCATTATTATGTCCACAAATGTAACTATGCTAAATTGATCCTTTAGTTAGTGCCTTAATTCTTCTTAGAGATCACTGCTCAATAAAATGCTAGAGAAGCAACTTATTCATTGATCATTCCTTTTGCCAAAGTTTCAACTGATCATCCCCAATACAGCATACGGCCAAAAGTGGTTGGTCAGGTGACAGTTTCTATTAAGTGACTAATCAGACTTACTGTAGATAAGAGTGAAAAACATAAGTCGTCCATTCCAAGAGTGACACATTAGTGAAGTGAGTTTTGATTCAAGAAACCAGAAGAATCTTATTAGCTTTGTGCAACCAGAGGCAATAACACAAGATTCTCGGCCAGTCAGGATAACATCGATAAAAATACAGTCGCTATAAAATAGAGCCAACATAGAAACCCAATACAACATTGGCAACATAGTGAAAGCAGGATAATAAATAACATCTAAGGAAAACAGAACTGAGATGAAAACTGGTTGATTCTCTCAAGAGAAAGGAGTCAGTTTTTGAAAGAATAGTAAACTGGTTCATTCTAAGGACCATTGCTAGTGTACTGAGTTCAATCCTCACAAGGTGCCTTAACTAAAATCTATCCATGTATAAGCCATATATGCAAAAGTGGTATGTCTATTTGATTATCTGTTATGTCCAAGTCTTGTCATAACCTAAGAATTACAATAGATTGGTCCATGTGAAATACATTACATTTGAAAAATAAAATAAATAAAAAAAAGATAAAAGGGTAATGAAATATGATTGTCTTGTTATGAAGAGCACAATACAGGTCTAATCGCATCACAGAAACGGTGTAAGAAACAGTCATCGAGTTAGTGAGTTAAAGGAAATTATTTATCAAGTGAGCGAGTCTTCTTACAAGACTTTTCGTGTACCTTTAAGGGTTGCCAATTTTATGAAAATATCACCAGACATGAAGGGGGGACTTGTAGTATAAAAAATTCATAGTTTTGGTTTCTGGGTTAGAAAAATAGGATTCTTTTTTCTGAATTAATATTCAACTTCATCTCGTTATGAAATAAGTTTCCTGCCATGACTTTATTTTCATACAACATGATATCGGTGGTGGCTTTTCTTACATTTTGTCTAACAGGGTGTTAAGACAATCTTTAAAACAGCTTGAGTTGATTGAAGACTTGGGGGAGGGGGATTGTAAAATTAAAAAAACTTTATATACATGAATATTCCAACCATTTTTCAAGGGAATATGCTCGTAAGTTAAATACCTAGTGGGAGGAAGGGGGCAATGTGAACATGAACACAAAATTGGATAGTGCTAACCAAGATATATATATATATATATATATATATATATATATATATATATATATATATATATATAGATACACACACACATATATACACATACACTCACTGACCTCTGATATGTTAAGTTAAAATGTGGTGGAATTGAACCAGACAGGCAAGGACGGAGTGAGGGGCAAGGTAGGGGTGAAACAAAGATATTTGCTAGAGAAGAATGGCCAAGTGTGCGTGTGTGTCTTACTACTACAGTATCATCATATACCAATATGAAGACAGTGTTCTAGGTTAGTTTATCACAAATTGAGAAAATAAAGTAGTTTTATTTTATCAAATATGGCTTTGTTGTCCTTTATACTTCTAAGAGTTTATCTAATACCACAGCGCTTTAAATTTCCATGCCGAGGTATTCTGTTAGTAATGCAATGGGTATTTTACTAGTATAAATGAAACTCAGTCACTGTGACTGTTTCATTGATATTATTAGGCTATCATCAATTTGATAAAAGACATTCTCTAAATATTTTCAAGTCTGTTGAACATTAAGAGAGATAAAAGATTAATATACACAGGAATTTATCAGTGACTATCACAAAACTTGAAAAACTGATGAAAATATGAAACAAAAAGAAGTCACAGGAGGCAAAACCCTGCCAACTTGTCACTAAAAAATGGAATGGAAATCGTTTCATATATAGCTACGATGCAGGGGAGGTAAGTAGAAAAATTCCTAAATCCACCTCAGAATTTAACCAATTCTTCCATATCCCATCCTTCCACAAAATGTTATTGAAAACTTTAAGAGGAATTATAGTGAACATATGGAAAGATTTTTCTAAAAACAAATTAATTTTAATTAAAAGAATCTGTTTAGTGACACCTGACAACTCAATCTGCATCTATAGCTTTCCATTTTCTCTCCTTTTCCCCTTTCATTGATTGATGACATGGAATAGATTATTTTTTCCTTTCTCTATGCTTCATTTTAAATGACTGAAAGTCTGAACTTGTCATTAAGTCAAGAAAATAAGGTCAACTCTGAGGGACTTTGACAAAAACTATGTCTCAAATTTTGATATCTAGACTAGTATCCTCATCTTTATGGTTCTCATCCCTGCTACCTTCTCCAACTCCACCCTTCCTCACTTTCCACTAGTCAAGAAACAAAAATTCATGGTTTTCCATGACAGACAAATTTTTGTCACTTGGCTAGTGGACAAGGAAAATAATTGGATCACTTCAACATTCTCCACCCTTGAATGGCCATTTGAACATCCTTTCCCTCAAGTTTCATCAATCGAAAAGCCTCCCTGTTAAAGCAGTGGATCATTCTAGTTTAGGAAAAGCAAAGGAAACTAGAAAAGACAAAGGCAATCATTAATTACATTAACGATATTGATCACTCAAATACTTGATTTTTTAATGCATCATCACCAAATTTGTTGTGCTATACGAGTTATTGTAAGTATTTTTCCAAAAAGTTCCACTTACAGCCGTGCACTCTTAACTCTGGACTCATTTGCTCTGAAATTTGTGTCATAAGAAGAATCATTGTAACAGTCTCCCTTGAAACGGATCACTTGAAGATCCTTCCGCATGAACAACTTTACTGGGGAGGATGTCCAGGAGCTCCAAATATTTTGTCTCCTAGATTACTAAAACCAATGTTCACTCAAGGGAGTGAAAAAGAGCCCAGTGGCTGAAAAATAGTTGTTGAAATGATGAGGAGGATAACAGTCCAAATATCTTGTTGAACAATGAAAACTATTTCAACATTAGTCAAGTTAGACAGAAAATTTTTTAAATGTTTTTTTTTCATAGTGGAAGAATGAACGACTTGAATGAATCAGTCTCTCAATATAAAAGAAAAATCGAGGAGATGACAAGTGCCATAGCATCAACCAACACAAAAAAACGTAGCTGGCAAACTGATTTGAGTTCCAGTTGAAGTAGCTTCTTGGAAAAAGGTATGAATTCAGCCCCACCAGGGCTAAATAGTAGGGTAGTTGGAACCCTTCATCCTTGTAAAGCAGTCCTCTAAGTGGAGGTTACTCAGAAATTAGAAAGAAATTTTGGGCGCCGAGATAGCAACTCCACCCAACAAAACCTACTCACTAGTGAAACTGTGAAAAGCAGCTCTAGGTTCCAGAGTCTACATGAATAAATATTTAGATAAGAAAAAAGAAAAAAAAAAGAAAAGTAAAACAGGAAATCAATTTTGTAATATTGAAGTAAATCACCCTCTATCCTGTTACTAAACAATAGTGGGTTCAAATGTAGGGATTGTCCATTACATGTCAATTTACCAAGTGCACAAAATGTAGGCACCCTTGAAAAAGAATGAAGAGAGCAGACAGTTACAAGATAAAAACCAATTCTTTATCCGCAAATTCATACCAGTTAATATCTGGGCTCCAAATATTCGTATTCCTCCTTGCCTCCTTCCAACAAAAGAAAACCAATTTCCTAGAACTATTTTTTTGCTTTCCAGTATTGTATGGTAATAAAAGAGGTTATCTCTACTTTATGGAGGCTCAGGGATGTAATGATTGCCGCAATAGAAGATAGAATGGGTAAGCAGGGTTGGAGTTCCAGGCGAGGCTGCCCCTTGAGAAATGCCTGAATCCATTTCTCCTGCCAGCTAAGAGCAAATAGCAGGACAATTGAAAACTTTCAGTTTTGTAAGGCAGTCCAGGGAAGGGATCAGAGACTACATTGAAGGTAGAAGGAAAAGGGAAGGGGAGGGAAAGTCAATTATATATACACCCCTGTCGACAGAAAAAAACTTACGCATGGGGCCAATGGAATCTTGAGCCTTGGTAGGCAAACAATCTAAGAGATGGGCAACTGATTCCAAAGCAGGGGTGGAGTCCCTAGAGCAGACTGATGATTAACTGTCTTTCTGGCAACTCCTGCAGCCAAAAAGGTTGCCAGTTATGACGTCTCATTGTACCACTGGTAAAAAATGACCTAGGAAGGTGAGAGAGTGGGATTATCCCTGTACAACAACCTTCTCACTTTAGAAATATTCACATACAGATTGTCATACAATAGCACTGCTGCAGATATCAGAACAATGGTCAACCAAACAGCAGCAGATGCATTTCTGCTTTAATATTTTCAGAATAATACAGTATGTAATATACAAAACAAGAGCTTTGGCTAAATGTGAAAGGGAAACAATATCAAATTATTCAGAATTTGTCAGCTAATGTGTTTCTAGATGTGTGTATGTGGGGTGATGTTAGGTGTATGTATTTGTATACATGCATAAATGGACTATGTGTATGTATAGTCGTATGTGTATAGTTGGGTGTATTTGTAAGGTATTACCTTGCTAAGTACCCAAGTAGCTAAGCACCATGATACCCGATTCTTAGTACCCATCACCCTTGACCAAAATAAGCCATAAAACATCCATAACAGCTGCTACTACTTCCAACAAAAGATCTAACCAAACTACCATATATTCCTTCAAATACAGAAAACAGTCATGGCCTCCAATGGATTTTTATTTTTGATTTCAAAGCAAAACATTTTATGCTAAAATTGTTTTCTAGTCCTAAGAAGAAAAAAAAATGGACAGACTTTTTTATGATCAAATATAAACCTAAAGAAATTGACAAAATCTTTTGTAAAATCAAACCTTGAGATATACACTGTAGGTAATTGGAGATCTGACTCACTATGACTTTGTTTCTCTTCTGTGATGTGCAGTTCTTGACATATACCTACTCAAGTACTTTCTAATATAGAGGACGATTCTTTACTGTTTCTCTGCTCATAATAGATTCAACTTCAAGGAGACAATTTTGCAGGTAAAAATATCCATCAATCATTTGAAACAATGGAATGTCCCACTGAAACCAGTTCAGTAGTTACTTTTCTAAAATAAAAAATCCCATAGAAATTCAAATATATTCGTGAATTCTTTCATAGAGATTAACTATGAAAGAATAAGCTATCGGCAAGACTCAATCTGACATCATTTTCGCATCAGGAAACCTCTGATATATGATTAGATTTGATCTTAAGCCAACTGCAAGGCTCTCATTTCTATGAATAAACAATGCATAAAATGTCACAAGTATTACTCTACGCACCACTCACAGAATGATAAAAGGACTCGTTTCCAATTGTCTTGTTGAATAGACAAATTGGATGCAGAAGTCAAAGCTATCCATTGAGCTAATTTGCATAACTGCAGAAAAGAAAAACTATCTCCAACTGATTATGCTCTTTCTGGCTTCACTCATCAGTACTAAAGAAAGAAAAAAAAGGGAAGAAAAAAAAAAAAGCAATAAAAGTTAAAAAAAATGCATGGATTAAGACTAAGTTCATTTTTGATTTTTGTAAAGAGAAAACTAGTTTCATTACAGCCATCTTCAAATACTGAAATTACAACATGAAATCTGAATCAAACTGAAGATTGCTTCTTTTCACAGATTATGCATGGAGGGAAGAATACTGGAGGATTTGCAAGTGGCGTAATGTTAATAGCACAGACAATGGAATTAGCAAGCTATGTTCAAACACTGGCCATAGCTGTTCACTTTCACTTTGCAGTAATGCCATTGAGAAAGGCATGAATCCATCTCTTCTCCCCCATCCCTTAGCAATGGCTAAAATAGATGGCAGACTGAGCTCTTTAGACCCGGGAGGCCTCCGGTCTAAGTTAAGTCTTAGTAACCCCTCGCCAACCCACAGCCCAAGTATGGCATTACACTTGAATGAAAATCACAATAATCACCAGACATCTGTAGGATAGTGTACAGGAGAGCTTCCTCCTTAGGGAGTGAGAAAAGCCAGATGAGAGTAATGATCTGAAATGCAGCCAAATGTTAATATCTACAATGGCAACACATCTTTTGGATTAAAAAGAAATAAGTCAAACATAAACAAGGTTGAAGAAAATGTTTGAATATCTGCTGAGAAATAAATTGCAGAAGATTTAGCAATAGAAATGAATTAGTGCGACTTGTTACCCAATTGACAGCTTTTGATGTGGATGGTAAGGGCAAAAAAATCAAAAGGCCTTCAGACATTATCAATGTTAGGAAAGAAAAAAAATCAGATTAAACTCATCAGCAATGAGTTCAGTTTGATTTTTGAACCATCAACTCATCACTGATAAAAGTGGTTGGTTCCAATTTGTACATCAGAGAAAGACACCAAGGAGGAGTGAGGGCAATGGATCGCTTTGACACAGAAGACCTTCCCCAGGAAATGACAGCTGTGTTTAGGCCAGGAAAGAAAAACAATCCCTTCTCTCATATCTCCTCACAAGCAGCATCACCCTTCCACACAGTCTCTTATTCACATCCCTTGAAAGTAAGGTTTCTCAGATAATAGCATAATAAAAAATTTTAAAAATTAGGTAAGATTCTTGTTATCTAGAAGTTCCTTGAAGGTGCAGAGTGGCACAGAGTTGAAAGTCACTTCAGACTAATGTATCACAAAGCTTGGTCAGTCAACCAGCTGCACCCTTCTGTGCAACTGCAGTGAACAAATTGAGATGAAAACCCTTGCTACCACTCAAGAACAGTCTATGCAGGAATTAAGTCAATTCCTGTCAGACTACTTCAATGGCATTGTATCAAATCTATCAATATAAAGAACATAATTTTTTTCTATTTATTGCTGATGGTAACAATGGATACTTCTGCTTGAAGCTAACTATTTGGCTGATTAATACATCTTGATATTCCTGCGATTAGCAGTTACATTTTAAACAGAAACATTAAATGCTTTTTTTTTCTTCATCCTCTGAAGATTGTCAGACAAGAGAAAAAAAAAAAAAAAAAAAGAAAAAGATTTTTGGGAACAATGTATACGCAGTTGTTTCTATCTAATATGTATCTGCTGATCAAAGACATTTCTAAGTTTTGTACCACAAGTAGACTTTTTATGAATATATCTCCTAACTATCCTTCAAAACCATGAGCTCAACAGTGGAAATTCAAAAATATCTTAATCATTTTTTTTTTTTTTTTAAGAATTAACTTGCTTTTAACTGCAACAGGAGTTGACAGTTCTAAGAAAAGGGAAAATATCATGTTAAGACCAGATTTGAATAGTTCAATGGCATTTATAAGGAATCAAATAAGCTGAAGAGAGTGGTTAAAGAGAAAGTATTCATAATAAAGAAAGATCTTATATTAAAAGGAGGGATAAAAAAAGAGGAAGATTATTCCTTTTTTAAAAATCAATTCTCAAGATATAAAAATACAATACAAGAAAGAAAGGGAAGAAAAAAAGATAACTGAAGCGTTTATAACTAATGTATACACAAGTATTTTTTAGTATCGCTGATATTTTCATCACAAAAACTGATATTGACAATTGTTGCCAAATGCTGGTGACAATTGTTGCCAAAATGTTCTGAACGGAGCGTTCTTTCCTTGTTGTAATAATCAGAACAGTGTCACATACCCTCATTGGCCTTTGTTGATCATTCTGTTCTCAAATCCAAGATGATTTTTCACTAGAGAGAAAAAACATTGCATGTCAAGAGTTCATAAGGTGCTTTACTTGAAGGCAAGCATAAAAAATTCATCATTGGAAAAAGCACGAGTGGAGTGCTCAATCATCTAAAATGAGAATAGATTTCAACCTTTAGTACCCTGCAGGCGACTGACTGACTGCTGAAATATACCGCAGGGTTCCCGCTCTTTTCAGAGATCATTTTCCAGGACTTTTCCACTGGTTTTGTAGCTGGTGTGACAGGGATGATGCCATGCAGTAATACGTTCCTCTTTGTAAAAGTCCAATTTAAAAGATGTGCAGTCTATGGTTCTAATTTGTCTATGAAATCATCTCACACGCTCAGAAATTATGATATCGATATTAATGCAGAGGCCTCAAACCTTTTTGTGTCGAAGAGCACTTTCGCAAATACCAATAGTGCAGCAAGCTCCATCAATTAATTTTTTTTATGGAGAAAAGGAAAAAAAAAAAGGTAAGCTCATATTTTGACTTAATGAATGTAACCGGGCAGTATAACGTAGTCCCTCTTTACAACAATGAGAGTAATGAACTAACAAATTAATTGAAATGAACTAAAAGCAAAATTTACAACTTCAAAATAAAGTTTAAAAAATACCCTCTGTGAAATATTGTTTTCATAGAGTTGTGACAAGAGGGGAAAATGTTGGGGGTCAACAAATGCAGCCAGAGGTGGGGGGGGGGGACTGTAAACACCAAATTGGGGTTCAGGGCCACAGCCCCAGAGAATTTTAAATTTCCTCACATCCCAGGACCCAAATTCCTAGCTTTGTAGATGTTTATAACAGCTCCAATTAAAAAGTAATGCCAAACAAGTCTAATTTTTTTTTTCTCCTCTCTCTCCAGTAATCCCATATACTTGAATTTGAACATGAACATAAAAACAGATGATTTATAAATAATCCTACCATACAAATAACTCCCCCCTTATAAAAAATTTCAGATTATATTCCTATGCACCAAAACTTCTGGAAAATCTCAATCAACACGATTTTTGGCACTGGACTTCATTGATCAAAGTATTATAGTTTAGAGAGTAGGATGATATTGCTGCTCATAAACAATTAAGATGCCTATCGGTAAGACAAGATTTGTACTTGGATTATATGATATCCATAGTCGAAAAACAGTGATTCGCAGAGATATGTGGAACCAAGAAGCAATTCTATCTTGCACGTTGCACCTTTTCAAAGATAATATAACTAACATTATTCAGAAGTTGTGATGTTATCCAACCTGCAAATGCACGCGATATGATTGGGACTCCCACAGCATAACCAAGAGCAGCTTATTCAATACTATCACCATAAACTACCATTTGAATGTTAATATGATCCAGAACAAAACTCTGGCCGTTTCAGATAGCTATGTCATCTGTTTTGGGAAGTTCTGATAGATGGCTATGTTGCTCATTCTCAGCTAAAGGAAAATACGACATGGTTAAAATGATTTTCCAGAGTATATAAGATTCTCCAAGGAGTTGCTGGAAGCTTATTTCACGGGAGAAATGAAAGACAATAGGTTCAACAGTGAATGTAAAAAATTTTCAATTCCTGGATCCGTACCCAAATTATTTCTTGGCCCATGGCCAACCCTTTCGCAAAATATTGAAATTCATCAAGAAAATTTGATATTGTGCAGACAAGCAGACAAACAAACCGGCAGACAGAAAAAACACAGGTGATTACATAATCTGTTAAACTTCATATAGTAATAAAAATTCCTATCCGAATCTTGTTCATAAAAATGTTAGAAAAAAACTATATATTACTGAATTTGCACCCAGAGTTCAAAGGAGGAATAAAAAATTAGATTCCCCCCCCCCCCCCCCGAAAGAAAAATTCATCAGTTACTCAAGTGAAATGATTTCAGTTCAGTCATTGCAGTAATAGAAATAATGATTACTCTATGCAGTAATAGAAATAATGATTACTCTATGCAGTAATAGAAATAATGATTACTCTATGCAGTAATAGAAATAATGATTACTCTATGCAGTAATAGAAATAATGATTACTCTATGCAGTAATAGAAATAATGATTACTCTATGCAGTAATAGAAATAATGATTACTCTATGCAGTAATAGAAATAATGATTACTCTATGCAGTAATAGAAATAATGATTACTCTATGCAGTAATAGAAATAATGATTACTCTATGCCACCTGCAGCAGCTAATGGGTTAATAAATGTTATTTATTGGCAATAAAGAAGATTACCAAATAACATGTGTGAATCCATGACAACTGATTTGATAAAACATTAGTAGCTGAATCAATGGAATTTTCTTTTTAAGAGTCAATTTAATATACATTCTTTCTCAATTAAGATGTGGGCAACCACAACCCCTCCTTGTCTTTCAGTCACTCAATCTGCAATTCCTTTTCTCAAACTTGTCAAGTTGGTTACCTACTGTCTATCTCTGCTTTTCTTGTCTTCGATGTGCTCTGTCCAAGATATTTTCAATGTATGTCAGCATAACCACATCTCGGTGGCTTCAAATCTTTTCATTTGGTACAAAATTGTCCAACATTCATCGGTAAAGGAGATTCAACATTACATAGCAGTTCAGCACATTTTTCATACATTTCAAATGTTATCTTTCAATACAGCTCAGTTTCTGAGACATCTTTCGCTATTCTATGCATCTTCAAATTTCTTTGTTACACCACTACCCATATGGTTGAATTTCTGTACCAGCTTTAATACATTCAATTTCTCAATACAATAGAGTAGCTTACAGTAAGTAGCAACTTTAACAGGATACCAACTACTATTTGCTCAAGAGAATACATGTAAGGGGAAATTTTATATATATATATATATATATATATATATATATATATATATATATATATGTGTGTGTGTGTATGCATAAAAGCAGAATTGTCATATAGCAGCATTAATGAAATGTTTCTCAACTTCTGGGACAGCTGATAAGTGTTATATTGCACAAACGACCCAAGAAAAAAATACCTGTCCTCTATAACATTTAGCCAATACAGGCTGCCTTGCTTTTACGCAAGTTGTTTGAGATTATATATATATATATATATATATATATATATATATACACGTATACTCCCAGATTTACAATGAACCTGGTTGAAATTAGCCCAATTTTTTTTCTATCTATTAATTCGGGTGAAATTTTAACTCATTAACACAGACCCCCCCCCCCTCAAGGGTTACTTAGCAAGGACATAATGGATGAGTTCAAGTTTTTCACTTTCAACAAACCCTAGGAAGTCATACCATTTTGAAGGTTATAAAGATACAGATTTCATATTATGGCATATATAATACAATATAATGGTCACGTGACCTCATTATATATTCAAAATGGCTGACATATGTGCACTCCTAGCCTAACTTGATGGCCAAATTTTTTCAAAAACATTGATGCCAAATATACTTTTGAGTCATTGGAGTGTGTTCAGCAACATTTTATATCTACTACATAGTGAGTCGGGTAGATAATCTGAATTTTAAAATAATTAAAATCTAACAATCACATCTTTAAAAACACCTATGTATAGAAGTGTGGGCATTCATGATTACAGTCATCATTTATTTTACTCATCAAGATAACATATGTTTATGGGTAAAAGTTCATATTAAGATGTTCGTACAATGGATTTATTTTGCGCCGATGTCATTGACACCACTTCTCTAGGAATATATCCCCAGCGTAAAATCAGGGCAGTCTGTACATACATCCATCGATCAATACAATATTGCGATCATCTAAGAAATATAGCAGTTTGCACAATAGATTAATCACATTAATATGGGAGGAGAAAAAAAATTCATTCACCAGAATGGCAGCTGCATGCCTACCAAAAGATAAAGGGAAAGCGATCTCATTTTTTTTTTTTTTTCCTCAAGTAAGTTTTCTATTTTTTTCTGCTGATAACAATGTTGGTGACAGTTTTGCAACAAAAGGCTTCATTCCCATCAAAAGAAATAAAATGGGAAAATGTCAGAAAGACAGGCCAAGTCAAAAAAAAAAACAAAAAAAAAAACATCTTTTATGTCATAAAGACTTTCACTTTCCCCAGACCAGTTAATACCAGGTTTCAGGTTTGTTTTTTTCCTTTTTATCTCAGCAAATGCATGCAGCCAGTGAGCAAGCATTTAATGGGGAAAATTTCTGAGCTGAGAGTCCAAGACAACAAATTCATTTACCTCTGCAAACTAAGGTGGAAGAGGAATATAGGATGTTTCAAAAAAGACGCAACCGATAGTTTAAATACACAAGTAATTTTAAATCTAAAAACCAAATTAAGCATACTTTTCAACTTCACAAAAGATGTTGAAAGTGATTTCTTTCATCATGGATGAGGGTTTGTAATGGTTACATTACATTGGAAAATAACTTGACACTGAGGAATGGATACTCAAATGGGGCTAACACATAATGCAATCATTCCAAAAGTGAATACGGTTGTCTCTTAGTACAGTGTCGCCAATTGACTGATATTATAGCGTAAAATTCATGTGCGTATAAATTCTATCCTCTTATACTTTAAATTACATCATTTAATGAAACCCCTCTACGTTTCTCACTCATCTCTCAGTCAACATGTTGATCCTGGAAATCACTCAAGTTTGTATACAACCCCATCCCACACTGACATACTGTGGAAGGGTAAGCAAAGGACTACTGAAGAACTGATTAAATTTGAGGGGTGGGGGTTGAGAGATTTTTTTCATACATCAAGACAATAGTCCATATGGTAGTTGTGATTTAGCTACAATGTAGAGGAAATAACCATCTTCATGCAATACTTAGTATATGGCATTAGCAGATGTATATATACCCTCTCTGAGTGCTTTCTAGTTTTATATAGAGCCTTTACAATAATTTTACAACATTGAAGAAACCAATTATAAGATTTTCCCATCAACTGGTAAATACAAGACAATCGTAGATAACATAACACCAGAACTTAGAATGCCCCCCCCCCCCGTGTCAGACTAAGAATCTATTCGGTGTAAGAGAACATCAGGGTAGTTCTACACAGTAAAACTATGCAAAGAGGTGCTGAGTGGTGTAACGATCCCAAGCAAGGAAAAAAAAAACACAAATATTCATTTTTCAACAAACCCTTCTTTGGTCATTTCAGTTGATCCAGTAGAGACAATCACATACAGGTGAAATTTCAGGTCAAAATTCATCAACTATCTGTCAGTCTACAGACTTATTGATCCATCCTCATACATTCTATCAAGTTAAACCTCAATCCAAACACCCTTTTCTAAGCGTGAAGGTCTTCTAGAAAAGCAATATTTAATAGGATTTATCATTAATTCATGTCAATCATAATTCGCAATCTGTCAATCTGTCTGACATAACAGAGGAAAGGGGTAATGTAAATACATAAACACAAAATTGGCTGTTCAGCTGCATACTAATGCCGATAATATAACTAATGCGTCAATTCAATTTTTTACCCAAAATGAATATAAGAATCTTATTTAACAATATCTTGTATCAACCTTTCTAATCATTGTGAAAAACATACTCACAAGGACACAGTTTTAGGGATACAGTCAGCAAAGCAAGAGTTTTACTAGAACAGAATGAGTCTTTATGTCCAGAAACTATATTTTTTTGTCTCTTGTGTTACCAATTTAATTTGGTCAACTAAATCAACTGATTTCATTTATGTGTAAAGATTAATGTTCTTCCAACAATACCAAGTTTGAGGACCTACTCTATGGATAAGGCACTTATCTTTCAGGTTCAAATAGAGCAAATGTTCTCAAACATCTTCCCATACACATGTTCTTCTTGTCCAAAGCTAGTATACCTCTTATGAAGAATATAGTGTAAGATATATACATACCATAGATCAAACAACATACAGGTAGTATTTACAGTACTGTAAACCCTCTTAGCAGACTAAAAGCAGGTGTCCATTAATGCTGATGATCTGGTATTACCAAATTATATAATAAAAATTAGATAAGTGATATGGACTTTTATTGGTAATACTTGTACCACCTCTTTGTTTGGAAGCCATTGTAAGTGATAATGTAAGCAAGTACAAATTCAGGGGTCATAAACTGATTGAATTAGTAAAACACTACCTCCAGCAACTTTGTCATTCTAAAATCCAGTGATAAAAGGTCCATTAATAAGGTTTACAGTATTTCCATTCTATTTAATGTTAGGTTTTCAACAAAATGGACAAGCTTGGCTATTTCCAACAAGTAACCCAATTCTAGGCAGAATTTCAGAGAGACACACCCACATATAGTTCTCAATTGATAGTCTTGCACAAAAATTGGTTTATACCAAAAGAGAAAAAAAGCAGATCAAGTGTATGCAAGAAAGTCAAGCAAGCATGGAAATATGTGGAAACTAGAGATGTTTGATTTAACAGAATGATCTTTTTGATTTATGCTATAATGCCAACAGTAGGTTAGGTATTCAAGAAAAGTTACATTCGGTTGGTTATGATTACTTCGAAATTCCAGAGTTTTTTTTTTCAATCTCACATACCCCCATAATTTCTCTTGAGTACACCAAGGGGTACATACCCCAGTTTGAGAACCCCTGAAATAGAGCATGCTGTGAATGCATATGAAATCTGGGTGTTCTAGTATTACATCGCTTTTCATAAGTAGGAGCTCTGACTGACAAGTGCCAAAGATCCACCATGGTACTTGGATTTTTAGTTTTCTTTAAATAGTAGGACCAAAAAAGTCAACCATAAGTTTTCTTCAACTAAAAAAAGAATTTTTCATATAGATTGCTCATCATTCTAATGACATTCTAATTAATAAACAATTTCTTTTCCAAGCTCGACATGAGCCTATCTCCTTTCAGTAAGATAATACAAAGTAAGGGGGGGAGGAGAAAAAAAAAGAAGCCCAATTAATATAGCAAGTTGTTAGTTATCCCCAATGCTTCAACAGCTGCTAGATTCCTCTATTCAGCTGCAACCCTAAGGGTATAGTTACTATAATCCCAACATAATTCACAGTCAGTCCTTCTGTTCTGATTACAATAATCAAAAAGTCTCTTAAAGCAATGGAATAGGTTTAATATTAACCAGATCTTAAGAAGATTTACCCAAACAGACACAAACACATACAGCTTATAAATAGAAACTGCACGTAACTTCTTAATGAGTTCATTGTATCATATCAAAACTGAATCTGGACTAAAACCAGGGGTGTTTGGGGAGCACAGATGGGTTATAATGAATCTTTTATCAGAACAAAAGACTTCTTTTTTGTCTCTTTCACAACAAAAGTGCAATGGTTTCTTTATCTGCCAACTGCAATTAAAAAGTTGCTCTTAATAATATCTCAGCTAAGAAATAAGCTTGAAGCAGCATTACAATCTATAACACTTTCAATATTTCTCATATTTTACAGTTACACTCCCTATGGTGCAACTCATTCCCTTAAGACCACCGATGAGACTGGGTCATATAATTACATCAGGGATGTAAAGTGCTAGAAAAATGAAGATCTTTGTATTCAGATGTTGTAATCCAGGAATGTTATCAACAAAAATCTTCATAAAAAGCACTAAAAGAGTTGAAAAAAATAGATCACAAATTGCTTGAAAACTTCAAACTGAAAATTTCAGAATTCTGCAAATGTGCTGCATCGGCAAATAATAGAGAATGTTAAAACATATCTGAACGTTTGACACCCTCTGACTAGTACATAAGTATAACTTTTTTTGAAAATTTGTACCATAAAAAGGAGTCACTTGAACCATGGCAGGCAACTTCAGCCAATGCGCATTGAAGACAACTAGCAACACATTTTCTGTATTTTTTGCATTCCTGTAACAAATGCAGTATAATTGAAAAAAAAAAAAAAAAAAAAAAAAAAAAAAAGACAAAGAAATGTTGCTAGTTTTCTTCAATGCTTATTGGCCCAAGTTGCCCAGCATGGTTCAAGTAACCCCCATTTTATAGTATTTTACCAAGTCATTGGAGAGAGTGACTAATGTTCGTGTCAGTGCAGAGATTTGCATGGTAACGTGTGCGTGAAGGTTTTTTTAAAGTGGGAGGGTCGATGCACAAAAACAATCCCACTTTCTCAGCCTCCAAGGTCACTTTCCAGTGGTATGATTAGACATCTTAACAGGCAGCCTTTTTAGCTACTTGAGTTGCCAGAAAAGAGAGTTTACCACCAATCTGCCTTAGAAGCTCCACGCTTGATTTGCTTGTTTTGTTAACGTAGCCTTCCCTTCGATGAACTGCTTCACAAGAGTAAAGGCCCCAAATGCCCTGGTATTTACACAGCTGGTAGGGGAAGTAGATTCATGCCTTTCCCAATGATACTCCGGTAACCATTACACCACCCTGCACATCCAACTGAATTGTAAGGCTTTGTGAAAGCCATAAGACAAGCCACACATTTATTTGTGCTTAAGTTAATCCTTACAGGAATTAGACAAGAAAATCTCATCCACTTAACATGGTATATGAGCACTTTAAGTTTAATCTTTTTATATCATTTAATTCAAAGTTTGGTTTTTTTTCTTTTTCAAATTAAATGAAAATTTTCCAAAACACATTGGCTAACAGTGATCAGTAGTTAGACATCCCAGGTGCTAAAGAGTGGGATGGTTGGGGTGCACACTCTGCAGCCAAGATGCAACACTAGATTGTTATATCAAATGAAATCAAACCTGTTTTCCAACAGATGAATTTAGTGCTAATCTTAACCACAAGCCATGCAAGAAAAAACATCATATATATATATATATATATATATATATATATATATATATATATATATATATATATTTATATTGTAAGGGATCTTGAGAATAAAAATACTATTAGGAAAAAGGTAAGTTTAACACTAAACACTTAGAAAATAATAGTGAACAATAAAATTACATATTGCACTGTGTTGGCCAAAAGGTTTGTTTTTGTTATTAAATGGCATTGGGAGTGTTTAGTTTCAACAAAAAGTTTGCTTTAAACTGTATTAACAGTTTAATATCATTGTTGATGACAACATCTTCGAAGCAAAATTAACTAAATAGAATATTGAATGGAGAGATGAAATTTGTTTTGTTTACCATTTAGATTGTAATGAAGCAATAGAATTTGACCCATGGGCAGCCAAGCTTCTTTTTTCCTTTCAATTCATGGTTGCAACCTCATTTTGGTCACCATCATGGGTTGAAAAATGACTGTGGTAAGGTATATGACAACTTTGAAGGAACAGTATCAACCACATTCATCTAGTTTTGGAACATAGGAAAATGAAAGCAGATGGAACGAAGACAAATTGAGTTTTATATCAACAAGAACAACTTAAATGCTAATCAACTCATAGCACTACTGCCTACCATCTGAAATTATTGGAACACAATGTGCTGTATATCTGCTGCGCGAGTTTAACTTGTCTTCGGCTGCACCAGTAGCATTCAACTTGATGAATGAAGGGGTCATATTGTACTCAATTGAATTGTTTAAATGTTAAATATTGGCTAACATACTTCAAAACAGGAAGCTAAAATGATTTACTTCCTTTACTTCAGAACTGATCTGATAAGATCTGAAACATATCTGATCTAAGCTCACGATCTAATCCCCCATAGTTACATGTCAGCCTGTATATATTTCCAACAATCTGTTCCATTAATAGTAGTGAAAGAGCAATAGCCCTGAACACTATTCTCTCATGTAAAGTCAAATACATATTCAATATTAGCTATTTGAAATGACCTTTTATGTACTGAACTTCAGGACAACTGAACTAGGTTTCAAGGTGTTATTGCTGGGGGACATAAGTTGGAATTAGTTTTTCTCCTCCATATGTTCTACTGAACTTCACCCAAAATCAACATTATAAGATGTATTGGAAATTCAAGTCACTATCAGCATGTTGGGCCAAACCAACCAATACTGAGTGCAGAAGTGAACAGCACAGACTCCTTTCATTACTTCACCGATTACAGCTCTTAACCAATCTGTTGATGATTGTGACTATCCAATCAAGGTGTTTAGCCTGTAGGAAGTAATAAAAATGAATAAATCCAGTTTTTGTTTGAATTTTGTCATTTTAATCATCATATATGGTTGATTCTGACATTTCTGAGTTGTTTTTTGTTTTTTTCCAATGGGGGGGGGGCATTTTCGCCATGTACCTTCTGGCCTTGCCATTATCTCAAAGAATTTTGTTCTGGGAGCATGCATATCCCCATTCATATACGTCACGTCTAATGCTTGAGTCTGTGCTCTAGGGATCGTCTCTTCCTGACCTAGTGTCCTCCTATTGAACTTTGCACGCACCCACTTCACAAGCAATGTCCATGAAATCCAATGTTAACTGCTTGTTCCTTCGTGGACAACATAAACATAGGAAGTCCAAAAACAAATCAATCAATATCATCTTAAAGTCACCTAAAAACATGTATGCACACACACACACAGAGTCAACTTTATATATTCAGAGTTAGCAGCCTTCATAACTCCACTATGACATAAAATATGTTTTTTTGAATGAAATAGAAAATTTCAAAAAAGAAGTTTAATGGTCTAGTTAGTTATACAAGAGAAACCATTAGGTTACCAACCTTTCGAGGCAACATGCAGTGTTGGGGATGACGAATTGAAATAGAGAATCAACAAATAAGTGGCTTCTTTTGCATTTTATTGGGCAGTGATTACTGAAAAAAGTTTGAATTTTCAAAAAACACAAGGATAAATTTAACAAGAAGTTACATTGCAAATTGAACCCCCCCCCCACCACCACTTTAGTAGATATAATAAGTGAATGTTCAAATTTCTAGCTTTATTGGTGCGGCCTGTAGACAGACAGAAAGCCGGACCAACTTGAATACTGAAGAAATCTAAACTGACAGTTTTGGTTGCGGGTTTCAAATTAGCAAAAATGGAAAACATAATTGAACTGTACATAGAAAATGTACTTTATCAAAGGATATATATAACATACGAAATAGTTTATCATTCAAAAATGAACTATTTCCAAGAACAAGTGGAGAAGTGTGGTTCATTTTGATTCCTTTTTTTCTTTTATAAATATTTTTTTTTTTTATCATCCTGTGAAACTGGTTTCTTGAGAGAGAATTTTGAAACTAAGCCAAAGTGATAGAAAGACAATCATTATTGTTGTTAACAGACACTCCTATGAAGAAAAAGCTAAGAGTGGGTGTTGCAACAAAAAAGCTGTTGACTGAGATATCCACTGAAGAAGTAGGTGAAGTCAAGTTAGTGGCCATCTAACAGTAAAATAACAGCACAATTAAAGAGGCCAGAGAAAGAATTAGTTCTGGCTCGGCTTTTCAAGCTATAGAAGAATGAGAGAGAGACAAAGATAATCAAGAATTATATCGGCAACCATTCCACTGAAGGTTTCTAAGATCAGGATTTGCTTTCAATAAAAAACAGTTAATTTATCTGCTTGATGAATCTCATATGATCACTGAAGGGATGTCGAAGCTGGTCAGTACCTGAACGGGTGACTGTCTGGGTATACCAGGTGCCATAACCAGCAGGAGAGGCAAGCCCTAGAGCTATGCTGATTTCAAAATTTATTAAGCACTTCTTTCCTTCAGAAGCCTTCAGCATTTTTGAGAAGGTGGGGGACTTGGGCACAACACTTCCTCCATACCAAGTGCCTAGGTATAGCATCCCAAGAAGTCTTGAAACAAAAACTTGATGAAAATTTTCTATTTTATGCCAACAAAGTGTTATTGAAAAATCAATTTTACAATTAATAAATGGAAAATTTTCTCAAATTGTAAAGTTTCAATGGTCAAATTTGAAGCAGCAGCAATAAAGTAATCAACATTTTGATTATTACATGAAAATAGGCTTTATTTTTTTGACCATCTCCCGAACTGTTTTCTCAGACTGGTTACCAACCCTGGCCAGAGGACCCAGTCTGCCCTATTATTTACACTCACATGGGGGGATATGGATATGGATATGCTTTTCCAAAGGGCATTAGTGCAAGGTGGACAAAAACATAAAATCTTACCTTTGTGTCTGAGCTGATGAGAGAACAACCAATGTTCTGGGAATTAAACACACTAGCTGAAGAGATCAGAATACCCCCCCCCCAGGAGTTATTTAATCCAAAACCACTGGCTACAATGTACCATTTTAGCTATTCAAAAGTCACACACAGATTAGAGGAATCAGACTGTTAGTATCATATAGATAAATGAATGAAAATCAGATTATTATCATCAGAGTGAACCTACACTTATTCAGTTGCAAACTTCCCAGACATTTTTTGCGTTTTCAAAGTTAGTACGTTTCCAGGTACCTCAATTCAACTTATGGCTACAAAACATTGGTTCGGCTACAAAGAGGTCACATACAGATGAACAAAATCAAACTTTCAGTATATTAAGATCGATAGAAATCAGATAATTACGGGGGAGGATGATTACAAAACTTGAACCATTTCCTTTTTGAATTTTCCGAAACTAAGTTGCTACAAACACGCCTGAAATACTATTAATAGACACAGAAAATTTCATGGGGATATGTTGTGAGGTTCCTGGATTATGTTGTCATATACAGACGAACATTTAGTGAATTATAGTATGATTTCCACGAACAACTCGCAAGAGAGAGATTAATTGGTTACAATCAAAGATGACAAATCCAAAGCTCGAACAGACGGAGAATTCAGTCTGAAGTAAAATCTAACTAGCTCAACTTTGGTGATCAGACAAGAATTGGTGCTTTTAGCATGACTTGACTGTAAGCTCAAGAGAGGAAGAAAGAGAATCTTCAAAAGATTTCCATCAGGGAAAAATCTCTTTCAGGATTTATCAATGAAATGGAAAGTAATTAAATAATCCTACCAGGAACAAACATGAAAGATTAACAACTCGCCAAGCAATCAGATTCTTCATCAACAAGCACTATTACATTGGAAATAGATTTTATTATATTCTTGGGCCTTGTTTCTAATCTATTTAATGGGACTTTAAAATAATTGAGATAAAAAAAAATGAAAAAAAAAGGGGGGTTGAACATTTCACTTAATTTCAACAATACTTTTTTAGCAATAGTTGCTAAAAGATGCGTTTTTCTAATTCAAGATAATTTCCAGATTTTTAATCAAATAAAAACTAAAAGAAAACATTAGTGTCTTTTTCTTACAGAAACTTCAAGAATAAGTTTTTAAAATCGTAAACAGTGGGTACATCTTAACCCATCAACTGTGTGTGCTAGAAAATGAAAATTATGTCCGTTTATCTCCTGCTGACACCCACATGGGTGAAAGGGGGGGGGGATAAATTGGTTCTTCACAAGCAGAACAGAAGTAGCTTAAGCCAAAAATGTACACAGTGGTTGAGAGAAAAAGTTCACTAACTCTTTTGCAAATGAAGTCTGGAGCAGAAGGCCGTGTGGTACATGCTAGTTTCTTAAAATGCTTACATGCTATTCACTAAAATTTACAAGGATATTTTTAATACAGTTGCCAAAAGTAGCAAGATTTCTTTACCCAGCCACTGCACTACACTGAATGATAGAAATTTCAGTTGTTGCAGTTCTATGGTACTTCTGTTTCATTGTGATTGATGGCAACTCAGTTCTATTGACAAGTCAGGGCTTTTTATCTTGCAATGGATAACCTTTACTCTTGACCACTTGTTGCACTTAATGGGTTAATGACAAGAAAACTTATTGAAAGATAGTTGCAAAATAAAGTCAGCCTTCTTTAGCTTTCATTCACAAGAAGAGGGTAAAAATCAAGCTTTGAAATAATCACACCAATTATAAAATAAAAATCACCAATTTCTCAAATAGTTGGTGGTTCCACTAAGCCGGTGACTGGACTTGGACTGAGAAAGTCTGCCAATATTCTCATGAGTACTCTATCTTCAACTTTAAATGTTGAATGTTATTCATTGTCTACTAATTATAAGTTCAAGTGGGGGTGTTGGTGTGTAAACTTATAGGTCATGTGTCATTTCCTTTCATGAACTTCCACCAACAGTAGATTTCGCTTATAAAAAAAATAAACAATCATCAGTTACCATTAGTTTCTGCTCAAAACCTCACAAGTAGAGAAATCTTTTTGTTACTCCCATATACAAGTCATACCAAGACTTACGTCCGATCATAGATACACCCCCATATGAGCTTGAAATCTATTTTGCAGATGATGGGACTTTCAATCAATTCAAGTTCTCCAGATGGATAAGGCAAACAAGTAAAAGCAGACACCTAGCTGGATTGAGTGAATGACATTGTAAAAAATAATGGATGACATTTGTTTCTATCTCTTTAGAAAGGCAAGGAAGATGTATGTACAATATGAAAATTAGGGAAATATTTGTATCAAGGTATCTCATGTTATTCAGGAAGTATATTTCACACTACCCTATGATGATGACATATACCAAGATCAAGTTTTTGCCATACTACCAGAAAGTGGCAGCAAGTCTACACATGGTGGTACATGGAAGTCCTCATCATGACAACCTTAATCTCAAAAGCAAAGACTTCAAGTCGAATTTCAAGTAGCCGGATCAAAAAGAGATAATCCACAAACTGATATGCATATAGGCAGACAACATGGCAATAAATTAAGTTATTACAGAAAAGATTCAGAGATGAATTCTTGTTTCAATTAGATATATCAACAGTTGACATCAGTATCTTTCCAACTGTTCCTCTAGATGTTATTTCAAAAGGTAGAAAACAGAATTCATTTCCACAAGGTCCAAGTCTCAAAATGGTTGCTTGGTGGTAGGGAGGTTTATTACTACATCTCAAGCAAAAAAAAAAAAAAAAAAAAAAGAAGAAGAATTGGCAAAGTTGTTATGAAACTTGGAAATCAATGTTTTCATAGTTTCATTTTCAGAACAAAATAGATTCAAATGACATTAGTTTAAATTCCTTGTATCTCATAATTTTAGAAGGGCCCAAGAGATCAAAGGAATTATTCTGTGTACGTTTTGGATGTGTGTAACCACTCCATACTACAATGATTTTAGCAATAGAAGAGAGAAACAGCCAAGAGTTCTGAGATTTCACATTTTTAGCTGAATAGACTTTATATATCCAGTTGAATTTTTTTTAAATAAATAAATAAATAAGAATGAAAATTAACTGTGCCCTTTGTATGTTATGATGAAAATATTCACATGTCAATGGTTGGTTTTCAAAGAAGTCATAATCTTTGTCGTTATAATATGCAACACCCAAGTCAGTCTATAACACCTAAAAATATCTACATTATAATAAGTGTGTCCATCTGTGCATCAGTCACAATTTGGAAGTAAACACTTTACAATGAAAGGGTAGAGAGTAAGAGAGGTTTCAAGAATGGCATAACACCACAAAGACAGCAGGAAGAGGGAAAGAAAAGCAGGGTAGAGATATGCAAATTGGTAGGGAGTGAAACCAAGATATTCAATAAAGGAGAACAGCTGAAGATAAAGGAGATGAAAAAGTAAAAGGAGGTAGAATTGAACTCACTTCCCAGTGTCTGTAAGCAAAAGATTTGGCAGGGTGCCAGGGTTTGGTCAAGTGCCAAGCAACTCGTATGAGTTTTTTGGATACTTCAGGGCTTTAGATTTTCACTCCTAGGTATACTATTAGCAGAGCAATGGGTATTTTACTGATTGTGTATAATTTTGTACACTTGCTTACTCACCGGAAAATTAAAGAGAAATGACATTATCTTTAATGGACAAAACAGTTTTTGTCTAATTGTTAAATAATCCAATTGTCTTGTATTTTATTACCGAGACTCTGACTATGTCCTGTACATAAACTTGAAGAAACTTGAGTAAATGACTGTCAGTAAAATAGTTTGTTTCCAAATAACAAGCATAAAACTACCTTGGGACATTAACTTGAACCATCATTTAACATGCTGAGCGCCAGAGGACATTAATTAACCTTTTTGCTACTTAACATATTAAGCACCAAATGATCTCAACATAACATTCTTTTTCTAAAATTCACATCCTGTCTTTATTTCATGTTCTCTAAATACTACAGAGACTAATTCCTTCTTTACAGTGGGGAAGGGGGGGTATGATGAAGGTGTTACAGAATAGAAATATAGTATCTGTCCAAAAGATCAGACAAAGAAAGATATCTTTCATCAATGCTTTATGAATGAACGAAGATGATATATTCAAAGAATGACATACCAGTCCCTTGATCTACAATTAAGAGGAGAGATGTTATAGAGATGCAAGTGACATAACAGTTAATGGAATTGGTGATCCAAGAGCTAATCTCGGCTGCTTATGCTGACTTTGCATGAATACCCCACAGCCGAGGTTAAATTTGCAGGGCAGACAGGGCTCTCTCACCTCGGTAGGCAACTAATCTCGGAAGATAATCCAAAACCAGCAGATGTAGTCCCTCGAGCAGTTTGACAAAGTCTTCAGCCTCTTCCCAGAAACTCCTGTGATGACACTAGCGCCTAGCTGAATCAACTCTTCTTGCCTTGAAAACATCGGTATGTAAAGTGGTAAGACTTCCTGCATTGACACATGTTTGTCTTGTTCAGGTTTGTGCCATGTAGAAACTGAAAGCAAGTCTTTCAGTGTAGTTACATAGGTCTCACAAAACTGATAGATACCACTGAATGTTCTTATTTATATCTCAGCTCTCCTAGCCCTAGAACATACATCGCTGCCAATACCATACACTAAAAACTGAATGAAAATGAAATATTGAAAACAGGGGAGAGAATGCAATATATACAAATATCAAGTTACTTTCCTTGAAATTTAAATTTAGTCTATTTTTAACTTATTTCAAGATCTCCCTCAGTCAGAAGCAAGTTCCTTGATCCACCCTTAAATTAGATCAATTCTTCTGTAGCTCATGGCTCACCCTTCCTCAAGATTCCTTTGAAAACTTTTGGAGATAAGTGGACAGAGAGATGGACAGAGAGACAGACAGACACACAGACACAAATGGAAACATACCTCCATTGGCAGATATAATCACCTTGTTGCATGCATAACAGATGAAAGCTAAGGTTTCAAAGAAAACTCTGCAATTGATCAGAATACACAATCAGAACAATTTTAATCAATATTTTCTTCTCTTAAATTCACACAAAAGAATATGAAACAACCTTCGAAAGGACCTTAATAGGTTTCTGCCACCAAGGAAATTAAAAGTTGCAATTTAACATTTAGAATATTAAATCGGGCAAAGGTTGAATAAATAAAGTTGAAATCTTTGGATTATATCTTTAAAATCTCAAACCCCTGCAGGAATATTCATAAAAGATAATATCTAGTAAAGACGGAGAATAAAATTGCATGCAAGTGATGTGCATAATAAGAAGTCTTTTAAATGGATGGAAGCAGTTTTCAGATCAGCCATTCTGATAATTAAGATTAGAAATCGATGGCGATCAGAATTCCGACTCTCAGAAACGAATA
The DNA here is from genome assembly GCA_963457665.1 of Thysanoteuthis rhombus. Classification (NCBI taxonomy): domain Eukaryota; kingdom Metazoa; phylum Mollusca; class Cephalopoda; order Oegopsida; family Thysanoteuthidae; genus Thysanoteuthis; species Thysanoteuthis major. Next base: position 6,667,792 of record OY735222.1, on the reverse strand, counting down.
GGTTGACTGAATCTATTTCATTCCCAATAACTATCTTGAGACCAACAACCTATTTACAGGGGAAGCTAATTCATTCATGAGGTTTGCTTTTTCTTTTTCTTTTTTTTTTTTTTTTTTTTTGCTTTTTTAAATCAAGAATTAGGAAAAAGGTTCTATCCTGTTTGCCAACCACTTAAAATATAATTATTCCAAAAAGGCAGAGACTGCACATGTTCGCTTTACACTAATGGCCTTAGAAAAGGCATGAATCTATATCTCTCTCTAGCTATGGGTAAATAGCAGGGAAAACTGAGCTCTCTAGCTTTGGTAGTAATCAGTCAAAGAGGCGGACAACTCCAATTCCGAACTAGGGGGTGGAGCACTTAAAGGCGGATGGATGCCAACTTTGACTCACTTCCAGCTGCTGATGTAGCCGTACCGATGCCGAACATATTGCACCACTTTCTTTTGGATCAGATCAGTGGATCCAAGAGGGGGATTCTGTCAACTGAGTATTCAAGAATTTCCATATGCTTCACCCAGGCTTGCTTTCTGGAGAGGTCATTTCCATCATCTACTGAAAATGGAGGTCTTCTAAGTCCAGCATTGGTTGGAATCAAAGCAGACAGAAGAATATAGACAAGAAGCTCATTTTTGCTGTTGAGAGAGCAAAATTTAATGCAGATTGATTTTGAAAGATTCATTATTGCTATGGCTTCTTTTGAATCTTCATTTTAACTCAAAATCGAGAATATAAGATTTTTTTACAATACAGAAATATTCCCAAACAAGCGAATCAAGTTTACTGAAGATAAATTTAAAAAAAAAAAAAAAAAAAAAGGGGATAAATTTCTCATTAAAGAAGCAGGATTTAGTTACATAAGTTTGGACAACTCAAGACCACCTACATAAGCATCAAATGGACAGACTATTTATCAAACGAAGAGGCCAGAGGAAGATCACGACAGCTCAACCATCATTTGCAGATACTGTATCTGTTGGTTGAGGCATGTTTTGAGGCTCCCTACAAGACCTGCAAATCAATTCATTAAATAGATGTCAATGGGCCAAGAAAGAGACCCCCCCCCCGGTCAACAGAGGGTGGAATACCACCTAAAGACAGGCTGAAGATTGTACACGCCTTTTCTGTCTCACGTGTCACACGACATACGAGCAACTGAGTAAGTTTGGAAATTGTTCAGCAAATCCATGAACACACACACTTATCAAAAATTTGCTAAAAATTCTTTTTTGCATAACATAATATTGTGTTCCAAGATCATTCAGAAAAGCTGTTTTCTTTCAATGTTTTGCAGTTAGATGGGATTCCAGCATTTGTCACACTCCTTCAAAATCTTGGCAGATATTTTAGTGATATTCAAATAAGATCCCAAACTAGCAGTGGGGGAAAAAAAAAAAAAAAAAAAAAAAAAAACTCACTGGCTATAGTAGCTGATATAACAACATTAGCAGGAATCCTTTTCTGGATCCCAAGAAAAATACAGTAATACCTAGATCAGCACTCCACGCAAGTTACTGAAAAATGCAGCATCAAATGAAACCACACTATATGAAATGAATGCTTGCATAATCTCTATTTTGGTAAGTTATAACAGAGATTGTGTCTGCATTCACTTTGGAATATATGATGTTGTAAGACCTCCACAGGATGGAATGGATCAGTGCTGTGTATTTCATCAAGTAACTTCTTTCAGAGCTGGTCAAATATCATTTGGTGTAGATATATATCAGTATATGACAAATTATTGAGTACATGTGTATATTCCCATCTGCATGCCACATTAACCGAAGTGTACAATATACAGTTATTATGGAGACTGTCTAGGATGCAGTTTTATTATTCATAAGTTAATACCCATGAGAGAATTTATGGATATATTTGAATTTCTATGAAACAATTTTTAAAGGAAACAAGAACTATAAGTTCAGTGATACATCCACCATCCAGGATAAGAGCAAGTAGTCTTCCTTTGAGTCAAAATGATTCTTACACTCCTAAAATATTGCAGTATGGAAATTATCCACAAGTATTATTTTTTGTAAAAATCATTTTTGACATTTTATGGCTTTTTCAAAATACAAAAATTCAGACCTTGTACATTCTATTCTGACACCATTGCATCTGATTGGAGAGAAAAAAAAAAAGAAAAAAAAATTTATTGGAATAGAGGTTTTTTTTAATGACATAACACCTTCCTTTCTTCCTCTTTCAGTTGATTAACTTAATCAGGACAGACAAATAAAAAAGCATTATATTGAAAAGTATGGGTACATCTTGGGGGAGGGGGGGGGTAGTGAATTTATTTCAGTTGCAGAGTCCATAGTTTCGAAGGGAGGTATTTGAACAGTAAAATTTTCAACTTGAGAGGAAGAGTCCAGAATTAGATATAAAAACAAAAAGGTTACACTGTTCATTATATAAGTATATCAACTTAGTATTAGTTGATATCAAACCAACTGCATTGAGAGAGATCTGATGAGGATCAAATCTACTTAAGGCTAGCAAGATTAGCTTCCTGATCACAGCCATTCAACATGCATTCTGATCCTTTTTTTTTTTTTTTCTTTCAGATGATCTCATTAATCCAAGTGGAAAAAATTCGAACATACATATGAATTGAGATGTCTATTTTTTTTAGAAAAAATACCAAATTCGTTATCAGGGAAAAGAGCATAGTTCAAAATGGTGGATTGGAGGTATTTCTATCAGCAAAATCGTTATTCCTGAGTGGAAGAGTCAATGTTAGAGACAGCAAACCTAGAAAATCACACTGTCCATTATTAGAGTTGATGTTTCCGAAATTAAACTTTACTGAATTCATTACAAAAAAAAATCTTTTTCTTTTTGATAAATCCCTATAGCGAATCTCTGCTAAGCAGAGCATTACTATATATCAACTAGTCATACAACAGTTATAAAAAATTAGATCTGTCTTAAAAACATTTCCAACTATTCTAAACCTGACAGCCATGCACGTATCAGGAAGCATGTACACACTCTCACACACACATGGGTGGATGATTCATTACAGATTTTTTGAGATAAAACTTCCATTTATGAGCAATGACGGAATTTAGATTAATGATTATAAGCAATTAAATTAATCCTCAAATCCATGCTGAATGCTGAACAATGTCAAATATGACTAAAAACATTAGAATTGCTTATATGTGATGAATGATGTTGAACAGTAATGTTTTAGTTGTTTAATCTTGTTGACTCCTTGTGGAGCATAGGGCTACATCCACTCTACCATGGTTTCAGTAGTAAGTAGTTTTTTTTACTCAAGTTGCTAGCCCTACATCAGGCTATTCTCATTTACCGGAGAGTAGGGTCGGGTGTAAATAGCAATTGCAAAGCTGTAGGTTTATAGATGGACTGCTTTACAGGGCTAAAGGGCTCCAACTGCATTTATTTATCCATAGATGAGGATAACTGGATTCGTACCTTTGCCAAGGGCATTTGTGCTAAGTGAACACAAACAGCCAGGTAACTGCTATGCCACTTACCACCTCCAATTAGTAAATTGAATTTCCTCTAAGTTCTATTTTTTGTTCCATCTTACTTGGTTTTCTCTTTCATAAGGCAACTGCCAAACTGTAATACCCCCCCCTCCCATCAGAGTAACCTTTCTTAGACTGCCTTAGAGGGCTACAGGGCTCTAACTGGCCCACTACTTACCCATAGCAGGAGTTGGCAAATATTTTAATTGTTGCTAAGAACTTCTGAGGAAAGATGAATCATAATGTGAAGGTAAAACCTGGCAGAAAATCTAAAGACTATTTTCAAGTAAAAGCTGCAACTTATTCAACATCAATCATAGCAACTCTGCTTGGAAGTCAGAAGGCTTTGTCTACAGGCAAGAGAAGTTCCTCTTATTTCAGCTCACTGAACACCTTTTCCTGATAGAGAAAGTGGAGATTTTAGTCTCATACAGTACCAGACCATTTATTCAGAGTTACCAGAAATGGAATAGTTTTGATTCTGACGAGTTTCATAGTATTCCACTGTGCAGACATCTTGTCTTTTTTCCCAATTTCATGAAGTGTTTGAATTGACTTCAAATGAAGATTAGTGGATAAATATTGATTAAACAGGCCATTTTCAAAGTAGATTAATTTGTATTGGATACAACAGTATCATTCTTTACTTTTCTTCAATTATCTTTTATTGTATATTTCATATTCTATATTTCAAGCGGATTACTAAAAATCAAAAGGACTACTTTAGAAATGTATTCAGTTGTATCAGTTACATACAATTTTGTTCTTTACTTTTCAGTCTTCATTTTATACTTCAAGGATAAATAAAGCCTTGGTCAAGAAATCTGTGCTACCTCTGGTCCCAAGCTGGCTTGATAAATGGTGTAGTACAGTAGTTCTCCCAGATAAGTTTGAAAATATAAATTTCTATTTAAAAAAAAAAAATAAAAAAAATCCCTGCAACCAAATCTCAAGAATTTTTAGATTATGAATTTTTTTTCAAATTAGAAAGTAAAAACTTCAGATTTCTCATAACAATAAGTTGATACAAAGGTTTCAAGCATTGACAAAATCTCTCAATCATTGTTCAGGCATCAAAGTAGCTTCCTTTCCAGTTTCAACCTTTGAACTGAATTGAGTATTCCACGGATTCCAGTTTTGATTTAATCTTTGAGAAATTTCTTGATATTTCTAACTTTCTGGAACTGTTGACAAGACAAGGGGTGTTACAGAGTGAAGCAAGTTACAGGTCTGGAGAATATGTCACAGATGGGGAACTTCCAATCCGAGCTCTATGATCATTTGTCCTATTTTAAACTTGGGGATGGACAGCAAAATTTCCATTTAACTTTCTTGCACAGTAATAGGCTTTTTGCTCACTATGTTGTGTAGTAACAGTTTGTTTAGGTTCTAGCACTTCATAACGAACTCCTCTTCCAAGTAGATTCTGTCTAGGATGAAGGCCGGATCTAGTCCTATTCATTTTAGATTCTTGTAATAAATTCATTTTTCATTGCCAGTAACTTAATTGTACAAAATGGGTTTTTCTACATTGATCAACAGAGAAAGACAAGTTCTTCAAATTCTGACCAATGTTTTTCATACTTTTATGTGAAACCCATTTTCATAAAGCTTGTAAAAGATGTACTATATTTGACAGATTGTACAAGCAATAAAGAGCAGAATAAACACAGAAAGCTGTAACTTCTTATTTTTCTTATACTGTGGTAAAGATGACACTGGGAACTTGGGCATCAACATAATATGCTCAGAAGTTTTTATATAAAAAAAATCTCAAATCAAATGTATTTTTGAAGTGAGGGGAGAAAGGAAGAGAAAGAGGTAGAGAGGTTGAAGAGTCAATCAATATATGAAATGGCTATCAGCAGAGAGAAAACCAACATGGAACCTTGTTCCATAATGAGGATATTTTTAGAATCATTAGAAGCCCACAGAGGGTACAAATGGCGAATTTCAAATCAGTTAATAAAAGCTAAAACAAAAGATCATACAACGAAAAGTTGGGAATAGAGGATAAGGAAGGGGGACTAACCCAAGCTGATTGATGGCATTAAATTCTGCTGAAGAGTAACCTTACTGGTAAATATTCCAGTTTCATTTTACTGACAGGAAAGCAAATTCTTTGAAAACAGCCTACACGATTCTTTTAGTCTAAACAGTAAAATAAGTACATTCTCCTCTGCTTTCTCATTTTAGAATATGTTTATATTTATAAAAGCAAAATATAGGGAGAAACATGATTTATAAGCATTAATAAATCATCAAAAGCAATATTGAATTACTACTAATGTTTCACAACCAGTAAAATTACACACACACACACACATATATATTCACTGACGCTGATAGGATTTACTGTTAAGAGAGCCAAATTCTAACAACTCTTCAGTCTTAGTTAAGGTCTTCAAAGAGAACCAGCCAAGATCACCACGTGAAAAAAAAAATGAGTAAAATACTTATCTGAAGCCTGCATTGGGGGGGAAAAAAACAGCCTAAATCTTCAAAAATATATTTGAACTAGCTTTTTAAAAATCTTATTTAGATTGTAACAAGTCAGAGTCATCCAATAAATTATGTCAAGTACACCTTCCTTCTGATTTGCAGAATCAATCAAAAGGCCAAAAGGAAAAGAAAAAAAGTCATTAGACACCTGTACAAAATGACACCTAGAATTTATAACCAGATAAATTTTTTGCAAGTCTGACTGATTTTGCCAAGTCTTTGGTCAAGGTTCAAAATATTCAGTGAAAGAGTCAAACGGGTTCTTTTTCTTCTACTTCCCAATTGGAAAAACAAATTTTGCATCAGTTTTCTGTTAAAATATATTTACTCTTCACCAAACTTTTTCAAGGCTGGTAGGTATTCACACGTCAAATACAGAAATGAAAAGAAATCCTCCAGATTATACATCAGCATTTATTTAATCTAGGGGTTCTCAAACTTTTTCTTCCAGCATATCTCTTCAACTTGTATGGCAGTGTTGGCATACCCTTTATGATGAATATAGCATAATCATGTTTGAATACCATAACAGACATCTATTTGTTATTAATTTGATTTGATTTGATTCGATTTGATTTAATGAATGAGCTTGGCTCTTTCCAATAAGTAACCCAATTCTAGGCACTGTTTCAGAGAGACACACCCGCATATCATTCTCAATCATTAAATCTGTTTTTAGCTATACATCTTGTAAAAATACTTTGTTCAAAACACTGTCACAACTTACACAAACTGTATTTAGTTGGTTGAGATTACTTCAAAAATCTGTTTTACGAACATTGCATACCCTCAAATTTTCGTGTGCTCCTAGGGGTATGTGTACCCAGGTTTGAGCATCCTTGATATAACCCATAGCTTACCCACAAAATATTCAACTGTCATAATATTAATAAAGAATTGAAAAAAAATTTTTTCATACCTAAATATTTCAAATTAGACCATTATCTATAAAAACATCTATCAAGTTTTGAAGCTTCTTAGCCAAAATAATTCCTTCATGGTTTACAAATGCTGAAAATACTTTTTTCAGATACATATCTTTTTTCAAGACCAACAAATCCTTATCATAGTTGTTAACCCATTGAGTGCAAATGACAAATTTCAGTCATTGAAGGCATTGGATAATTTATAATGGATCATCTTGTAATGGATTTCACCATTTTTAGCAGTCAATGGTTAGAGAAACTTGCTTCTTGTTGCAAAGAATTCTTTCTAGCAATTGCATTTTTGTTTCTTGCATTTTTACAGAACAAAACATTCGCTTCTCAGCCTATGATGTTACCTTTTTTCTTACCTACTTTTAATACAACCGATGACCAGTTGGGACCCCAACCATCATTTTCTCATTTTCCATTTTTCTTGGGTCCTCTGTCCAAAGTTTTAATCAGTTGGCCTCATACACAATCCAACCTTTCTTTGAAAAGTATTTCTTCAAACTATTATTTTACATTACGCACCTCATTTCTATATATACAAAACACATGCAACCATAATCCAATTAAAAAAAAATGAAGGAAATTGAATTGAAGTTAGCCAAAATGTCCTGTTTTCAAACAATATGCGAAAGCTGAATAAGGATCATCTAACTGTTACAGATCGTAAATGGTACAGGTCTCAAAACAAGACATGATTACCTGCTTTTTCGAGTAAGTCCTGCTACTCAAAGAAGAAAGATGGACAAAAACTTGATTTTTCTCGACGACTATCATCACAACCTGGCAACTGCAAAGGTCTTCTGTAGTATGTAGAACTTAGAAATTCACATTGGTACAGCAGACATATAAACAGCAGTATCATATATTGGCAGAAGTGTTTACGTCAATGGTAAAGATATGGATTCAGTCAGGTTTTACAAGACTACTTTTTACTTAACACTCAGAGTGAAGATTTACTAGACAAGCAAAGATGAAAAAGAAAACAATTTTTTTGCAAGTTGAACAACAAAATTAACTTTTGTTTTGACAATCTAATCTCTTCCCATTTTTGATGTTGACGTTTTAGTAGATTTACTTCACTGCCTTTTTCAGGTGTGATATTATATATTACACCTGATGAAGGCCCTATGTATTAGATGTGTCAACATCACAGATGAGAAGAAGAGATTAGATTGTCCAAACAAAAGTTGATACAGCAATAGAACTGATGATTTTATTTATATTTCCTAGCAACAATTTTTACTGTTTTGACAAAGCTTTATTTAGACATTATTAGAAGAAGGAAGAGTCAACCAATTTTCCCCAGATAAGGAGGTTGAATTAGGCTGAATTCCCTGTAGTTAGAGGGTTTTGTTGGCAAACGAGAATTTAAAAATGATTTAGATGCAAAATTGCCCCCACATCTTGGATCATCTCAAAGCAAAGAATTCAACAAAGTGTACAAACTGAAGCTATGAAGAAACAATTCAGGTCGCTTATTTTAGAAAATGCTTACGAAAGCCAATTCCTTGCAAGATGATTTTTTTTAAGAACTACAATAAAATTAGTAAAACTTACTAACCAGAAAGATATCCTTGAAGAAAAATTTCCCATTTGACAGTCGCTTACCTGCAAAAAATAAAATATAATCCAACATTTAGAAGGAGGACAGTAGAAAGAAAAAATATTTTTCAACCTTTTAAGCAACTTGGTATCCAAGATTTGTTAACATAGGACAGAAACAAAGATCACAAAACTGAATTTTGATTTGAAATATTTTTTTTTTTTACTTCAATTACATGGATTGAAAGCAAAATCAAGTTTTCTGAAGATCTGAAATGAAGCATTTACATTAGTTTAGATATTAATCGAATAAATCAATCATTAATTCTATAACAAATATTGTGAAAAAAGCGGGTCTATAGTAAATTGAGGTGAAAAAATTTTTTACATTTTTTAAGTCAAGTACAATTTGAAATTATCCTATAACCTTTTTAATTCATAGGCATTTCCCCCCCTCTTCCTTCTCCAAAGAATTACTAACAAAAAAGCTTTATAGTTGGTAAAAGAATTTTTTTCCTAATGCAACCCAAGGCCTTAGTGTTAACTATTTTCAGATGTCTTTGACAAAATTCCTGGAAATCATTATTTGAATGCCTGGAAAAAAAACCACACACAGTATAGTGCCCACTTGCTTTGTTCATGTGAATCCAATGCTTTGTAAGAGAACTTGATTGAAGACAAAGCCACATAGTGTTGGCCTCTATTGTTCATGTGAATCAAATGTTTGGAAGTCTTGATTAAAAATTCAGGCCAGGTTTATGTAGAACTAAAATTTGGCTCACAGGCCAAGAATCCAGTCTTCCAGCAATTAACTGAAAACAACGACAAAACACAAGACTAATATGAATGCATAGAGGTGATATAAATAGGATCAATGCAAAACTTTTTAAAATATCTCTTCACTGAGAACCTCAACAGTCTCTCTGCAAGTCTGAGCCATGTGTAAGGAAGGATAAAAATGAAATGATCCATTAGGATTGTGTCAAGGAAAGGAATAAGATTACATGAGGCAAGCGTCATGACTTGAATAGGATTTAACAGCGAAGTATCTAATTTGAGGGATAAAGAAGGTTATCAAGTATTTCTACGTTTAAAGTAAGATCAAAATACAACTATCTTGTAGGCCTTTGAGAAACTAAGTATCATGTATATATCATTGTTCTCCGCTTATACCCCCATTTGGGGTATTGCAAGATTAGGTACACATGGGCAATTGTTAATAAGACCCATTTCTAGCTTGCCTGTCCTATCACAGCTTCATTCTGCTTATGGAACCTGGTATAACCCAATGGTACTGACCAGGCTTGACATTGTTCAACTTCAGTGATTTTTACAAGAACCAATATATCCAATAAGATTTGGCCATAACCCCTTAGCTTGGGGAGAGGTTCCCCAATCCTAGTCTTTGTGCTGACTGCTTAGCAAAGAGACATCAAGTACTATTTTTTTTAATTCTCTGGTATGACTAGACAGTGGATTGAACCACAGCCTACTGAACCAAAGGCAAGCTCTCAAGCACTGGGCCACAGTGATCAGTGAGAAATTAAGTATTGCTATATTTTAGTCTCTGATGTGGCCAAGCAGTTAACTGACATGGAGAATAGGATCACTGAGTAGAGTTCAAACTCTGGCTTAGATATTCCGAGTTTATGTTTCACTAATGTCCTTGGGAAAGGTAAGTATTCATCTCTTCTACCAGCTAACACATAGGCTAGCGTGAGGTCATCCACACCAGGACCAGGTCTTACACTTACTTCAGGTAGGCCTATATCAAACAATCAGCCATAAAAGGCTAATTTGAAAAAAAAGTCCTACCAGAAAGTGACATCAAGTGATTAAACCCATTTCTGTTACAATCATATCCAATATGAAGTTTGGATAAAAAGTATTGTTCAATTAAAGTGAAAATAATAGCCAAAATTACCCCCCCCCCAACACACACACACACACACACACACACGAATTCCACCACCCCCAATTTTTCATGAATTAAAATGTTTACATGGGTGCATAGAGTTGTAATCAATTGAATCTTCAAGAGAAATACGCAACTTCACTTCGCCATCACAGTCAATAATTGAACAACTGTAGCGTCAGAATTTGAAGTCATATAAGAAAATTCCATCAAAGAATAAATATGGTCAGAATAAATTTCATTCTTAAAAATATAAAAAAATTTTTTAAAATCTTGATTCTGGAGAATCTAGATACTAATAAGCCTGCCAAAATAAATCCCCAAAAGGGTCAAAAAGATTTTTCTCCCTGAAACATTTTAGAAAGCGTTTAGTGAAGAACTGATGCCAGTTTTCAATTTTGTAGAAAAAAGTATGGGCTGAAACACATGGACATAAGGGATAGAACCAGTCACCTTTTTTGGTGGCACAGTTGTTCAATACAGATTCTCCCCCCCCTCACACCCACACAAATATCACCTCCACCAAGGAAGTTGGACAGAGGTTATGTATTCACCCACAAATGTCTACACAATATTTACAGAAGTTCTCAATGGATTTCAATGACATTTAATGGACAGATGGGCCAAAGAATGATTGATTAAATTTTGGGGCTGGTCCAGGAATTTTTTTCACAATGTTATTATCAACGCGAGATACGTATATTTTTCTGCTTTTTGGATGTAATAAGACAGTAATTACGTTCATGAATAAATATGATAAACTGAATTATAGTTTGAAAAACTATTGATGATATGCCTCCCTGATGAATAATTAATACAAGCTTTTGTCACAGCATAGTCTGGAATCTGTAATATGATTGTTCAGTTCATAGTGAAAATTGCGTTGGCGGAGGTATGCGCTCTGTAAGTGCTTTCTCGTTCTATCATATAAAAGAAAATTATGAGTTTAGCCTTTCATTTCTCTTAATTGGAAAATTCACTCTTTATAATTTGTAATTAAAAAGAATTCCTAACTTTTGGAACAGAAAAAAAAATGAGAATACAATTCTTTTCCTAACATGAAAATTATATTGACTGCGAAATAGTTGAATGAATGAGAATCAGTAGAGAAGGTATGAACAGCAGCCATTATCCAAACAATGGCATCAAAAAAAGCACAATTATGTGAGGTGGTACAAGTGGCATAACAGTTAATAGTACAGATAATGGAATTGGGGAGATGAGTTCAAACAAAGACTGAGTCTGTTTACATTGAGTTAGCATTAATGCCCTTAAAAATGGTATGAAAACATCTCTTCTTACCCCCACTCCAGCTATGGATACAATAGTAGGGCAGACTGGACTCTTGCCTTAGGAGGAAACTAGTCTAGAAGGAGAACACTGAATTCAAAACCAAGCTCGCTAGAAGATAGTGACAACAGGTGAGCTCAATTAGCCACTACCCCCCTAACAGCATGACCATACAATTGTCATAGGATGAGTTTGGAAAGGCCTTAGTCCAGTAATGAACCAGAAAATGCTAAATGTCTATCAAGGAAATCATTATTTCACAAGAATTTTTTAATATTTTCTCAAGGGTGTCAAATGAATGACATTTTATATCCTAGTTTGGAATTTGTAATTAGAGATTTCATTCGACACCTCTAATCAACCAAGATGTCATGGGCCAGGGAGCCACAATAGATTCCAACTTTTAAGGCATCCCAGCTTGACACGAGTAGAATGTATTAGGGCACACCAAGATGCATCAAAAGGTGGTGACCAGCCAACTTGAAAAGGATAGGGACTCTACCAAGTATCATCCCATAGTCAGCCAATTGTCATCTTACGTCAAAAAATATGGAACCTGAAGGAGAATCAACCTTGCATAATTATGATAATTCAACTATGCAACCATATTTTCCTGTTTGTTATGATTTAGTCCGCACTGCATTGTACGAAGCAGGCAGGCCATTGGCCCGAATAGTGTCAGAAAGCATACAATTTTCATCAAATAACCACACTTTTACCTAGTAAAATACAAGCACAAAACCTTGCCAAAAAGATTATTTTAGTTCCACTGCCAAAAAACAAGTTGACAATAAGCCAAACATTATCAGTGATACTCAAGTTACCAAGGCAACCTTAAAAGAAAAACAACATACAATAAAATAAGTTTATATAATAATCAATGTGAATATTTAAATATAAGAAATATATTCACCAAAATAGTTTTGCTGACTGAATACTTTCATCTCGCTATCTATGGAGCATTTCCATAACATCCATATAGAAAGTGCTGTGATTAACCAGGCTGTACATGCATGTATATCTTCTATCTATGAGGAAAAGTGTGACTTTTCCGTTAGTTTATCTGGCTGTAACAATGGGCTCTTCCACTTGTAAGTATCAATTTTGTTGATAAAAATATATCCCACCCACCATTTGAAACAATGGACTCTTCCACAAGATGAAATTGATAAGAGGATAACATTAACTTACACTATCAATAGCTTTGAAGTATCAAACTATCAAGTCTTCAAATAGAAGAAGAATGATCAAACTCCGAAGAAACTTGTATAAATTTTTACTTTTTCTGAAAATATCTGATAGAAATTCAAATATATCCATGAACCTTTTCACCGGTAATAACAAGTGGGTGTGTGTATATGATGGTTAGGTTCCACAAACAGACAATAGGGAGTGTTTTCCACATCTTGGCTGGGCCTGTACGTGAATCGTCCAAGGTCAACACAATGTAGAACAAAAAAAAGTCAAATGACAATGTATAACTTGTGAGAGATCACAGCACTGTGGGAAGAGCGGGGGGGGGGAGTATACACTTCTGCCAACACTATCCTTAAAAAGAAAGGATGACAATTAGTCTGTACATAGTTACAATGCAGGGGTATAACCGTAAAGAAGATTCAATGAAGACCAATTTCTGATGCAAGTTGAATAAATCGATTCGCCTTTAGACCATGGCAAAAATGTTGTGAAAAACTTTTGGAGATAAGTTCGTATGAGTGTGGATGGATGATGGACAGAGACAGACAACTGAATTCTTAGACTATGCCGAATTGGTGAAATTGCCATATTGATAAAAGTTTTTTTTTCTTTGAATAAATAATTAGTTTTTTTTTCTTTAATTTTTTTTTCAATCAAAGTTTATGATGTGATCGAAGCAAAATCACTTTTTTTTTTTTTTATTAGGCTATTTCAACAACTCAGCGTAATACATACTTAGTTGGCAGAGTTAAATAAAAAACTATTTCCAACGCAAGTGAAATATACCAAATCAGAATTTGCAACTACTGATACATGAAAATGTTATTGATAGCTTAGAATGTAAAGCTTTTTCTCAAGTAAACTTGACCTAATTCAACTGAAGACTCAAAGCAGCCACAAATCTGATACTGTCACTATGGATAATGCCTCGAAGAGAGAAATGAGAAAATAGCAAATGCAACAGACCATATAAGTAGAGGAAAAGAAAGCTATTAAAAAATTAAATCTTTTACACTAAGGAAAAAAAAAAAAAAAAAAAAAAAAATCATGTTGGCCAAGCAATCTATAGAAAATCTGAAAAGTAGTAACAGAAATACATTGTGGAAGAATTGAAGACTTTGTTACCCTAACAGATTTATCCTAACAACCATCAGATAAAACAGGAGAAGAAACCTTCAGAGAACTGCAATCAACAAAGGCAACATAAATGACTTTTTATAGAGATAATTTGACTAAGTCTATGACTGGTAGCGTCACTAACAGTTTTAATAAGAGTACAAATAAAAATCTATGTATCACGTGGGGGAGAAGGAGGATGGAAAATCCACTAAAACTGGAAGAGGTTGAACCTCTACCATCCAACATTCCATGGTCTGGCACGTTCTGAATATGCTGCCATTAGTTAGTAAATCTACGACCACGGCAGGGCGCTTAACAGTGCCAAGGTGCCAAACTTAGTTAAGACTGCAGCAGGGTGTTTTAGTGACAGTCTTGTTAATTTCATATATTCAGCTGTATTTTAGCCTTAAAGAATGTCGACCAAGGGATCAGAAGGTGCAAAAGATGGTGCTTGTGCTAAAAAACATAAGCATAAAACATCATCTATGGTTGAAAAGATGGAGTTACTGAAAAAATTAGATGAAGAATCTTCAACAAAGAGTTTGTATGAGTAGAATGGTGTCAGTCTACTGTATATGATAAAGAAACAGAGTAGAAAATTCCAAGTTTTATGTAGAAAAAAAGAGGGGGTCTGGCAATGGCACAGTCCCAAGCTGGCCAGATCAACAAGATTCAACCTGTATTCTATTTGAGGTAATTTAAGAAGGGTTTCTGCTCTAACCAAACAAAACTTTACTGGCATCATGTGTTTCCTAATGATCATTGTCTAATCAATATATCAACCAATTTCTTCATAGACAGCTCTGTTACTCTCTCTCTCACACACACACAACAACATCACATTACTCATCAAAGTTACATATTTTAAAATAGAGGCTTCTGAAGTCAAGAAAATAAGAGCGATCTGATGTGACCAGAATGAAGCTTTATATTTTATGCTTTTGCAAATAAATAAGGGAGATCACTCTCCCATAGCATTTGATAGCTATATCCAAAAGAATATAGACAAAAATGTGCATTTTCAAAATGTCAGTCTCAGTGCTTATAAGTGAGTAACATTGAAGAAAAAAATCTATGCATGCAGTGGAAGAAAATGTGATCGATATACAGAAATGATAAGCAAGCTAGTTTAGCAGACTATTGCTTGTATAGAGAGTTTGATATTCACCGAGGCTCCCACTATTACAGCCCTGTGCCAGACTGAGCTAAACATGCTGTTTGTTTATTCCTGTAGACCCCTTTGTGGAGTATGAGACCGCAACCATTTTGCTGCAATTTCAATAGTAAGTAGGTTTTATGGGTTGGAGTTGCTCGCACCATGACCAAGCTTCCTTTTATCATGCTTGGGACTAGAAATGGTGGCTGCCAAGCCGTATTTTTTCTCTGTCAGCGTGACCTCTTAGATAGACTGCCTTAAAGGGCAGTAGGGCTCCACAACAACCCTGTCATTTATCTATAGCTGGGGGAAGAAGTAGATTCATGTCTTTTCCAAGGATATTAGTGCAAAGTAAATGTAAAAAGCCTCAGCCAAAACTCAAACTGTCAGCCAATAACTGTGACACTAATCCATACCTAAGCTAAGCTTAGTAAATATCTAATAAAAGTCAACATATTTCAACAAATTCCTCTCACCATCTTTTTCACCTCTGCCAATGAAATTTGAACAGGTATTTGTAAAGACGTTTGTCTATCTGTCCATTTGCCCACACACTATCTCCAAAAGTTTTCAATGAAATTTTGGGGAAGGGTGTGCCATGGGCTATTGAGGGAATTATTCATTTGGGGGCGGGGGGGTTCAAGGAAATTGTTTCCGATTGAAGGATTTTTTTTTTGGCAGGGAAAGAGGTTAAAAACAAACAGCTGATAAAGAAGCTTCACTTGATTTTAAGGGAGGTAACTCAGTATTAGTACATTTAGATACTCTCCCTTGTTTATTGATATTTCATTTTCGTCCAGTTTTTAAGAAATTTCTTGCATTGGTGAAGGTAAGCTCCCTTTAAATGCTCTGTAGTTGCTCTTGATGAGCACTTACAGATGACATACATACAACACATCGCAGACTAATATAGTTAATAAGACATTAGCTTCTGTGAACCTCATGAGGAAATGATAGTATGCAAGTCTTAAGTTAATCCAGACAGCAGTCTAATTTTAATTAGACTTGAAAAAGGAGGAAGAGCTCATCCTATACAAGCCGGATTTTGAGTCCAGCTCATTACTATTTCTGTTACTATGGAGACTGCTGTCACAACAGACCACTTTCATTTTGACACTGGGAAAGGAGGACAAAAAAAAAAAATTGGTGACTCACAGACTTACAGATTATTTTGTCTTTATGCTTACATTTTAGCTGCTAGAGAAAAAAAAAAATTTTTTTTTAATTTTAAAAATTTAATCAACTTGATCTTCAAGACAGGAAAAAATTGGCCATGTCATTTCAGAAATAAGATAATCATCTTTTTAATAACTTCAGCAATATTTATTATCTGGATTTGGATGGTATGTAATCACTCATTGTATATGATATGGTCAGACTCTTCCTCCTCATGAATCTGTTCATTTATTCACAAGGCCGGAGGTTACATGGCCGAAACGTAAACAATCACAGACTAGGAAAATAGTTCGACCATATCACACAATGCTCAACAATGTTAATCAGGCAGTACAATTATGATAAAATAAATAAATGAATGTGTTTTACCATATTTGTTGAAAATTTTAGTAAATAAATCAATAAAATAGAGCTTAAATTTCTTTTAAATAAATATTTCATTAGACACGCTATGATCTATATCCACACACACACACACACACACGTTTGATCACATGAAAGCTCAAAACCCATTAATTACAGATAACAGGAATTTCAGTCATTGCAGATCTATGGCTCAATTGTGAATGACATGAAAATCTCATGTTACTGTTAGCTTGCTAAATTTAATGGATGATATTTGTTCCTTTCTCTTCGGAAAGGCAATGGAGATGTATCTGCAATATAGAAGTTTGAGTAAATATTTACATGTCATGGTATCTTATGTTGTGCAATGCACACATTTCTCTTCACCTCAGACAAAGTTATGAGTTGCATCCATACGAACAGAATGTAACCAGACAAGCCGACACATGGCCGTGTTGATATCTAAATATCTAATTACTTTTTGATTGAGTTAAGTTTTAATTTAAATTTTCTACATTTGCAAAGAAAACATGGGAACCTTACAACTCGAAGTTCTTCAAGTAATAGAGTTTAATTGAACTGCAGCTGCACGGCAAACAGTAAGCTTTTAAAATTTCAGTCTGAATTTTTTTTTTTTTTCATACAAGGGATTATCATCAGAGTTTTCCTTCCAGACTTGTCCTCATCTCGGTTCAGCTTTTGAGCACCAACCTTTGTAACCTACAGCTTTTTTTAGGTGGGTGTAGTAATTGGGACTGTTTTCAAATGCCAGGACAGAGGGACTCAATTGAAGCGTTCAACCAACAAGAGGACATCAGTCCAAAACCTTTTCATAGGTTTTAGTTTCAAAAATCTCCAAGAGTTGATTGGAGTTTAGAAAAAAACAGAGGTGGGTCAAAACCATCAATCAATGAAAAATTAAGACTACGATTGAAAATGATCACAAAATCTCAGCCAGAGGAGTCGTAAACTTCAATGTATCAATTGATCCCATTTCAAATCATTTAACCCTTTCCAGATGACCTATTAGATCTGGCTGACCAAACGTGAGTTTATTTACCACTGACTCTGGTGGCATACTTTGATATAAGCAATATGATCAAATTTAGAAAATTTCTATTTGAAAAGATAGCTCACAAATTGAAATTAATTTGGGTTACCTTAAAACTAGTAAAATTTAGAAATAAATTCAGTCTGGAAAGGGTTAAGAAATCAATAGATCCAGTTTGAATTGAATGTGGAATAGAATTTGAAAAAAGAAAAAAAAGAAAAGAATAGGAGACACATATAGGCTTGCCTTAATCATGTCTGGAATTGATCCATTTTTTATAGCATTATCACTTGTGATTAAAAATCAATTTTGCATAAGCAGATCTGCACAATGGCTGGATACACATGAGGAACCAAACCAACAGAAACTGTGCTAGAAGATCATAAGAGTTTGGTAGATAAAGTGATTTGATGTATCAATATTTCCATAGAGTGGCTAAACAATGTATATGCATGTAGAACACACACACACACACACACACAATATTCATAAAACTGACATTGGCCAAATCAATCAATCAAAATTAGAAGGTTGTGATTGGAAATGGTCAAAAAACATCAGTCAGGGAATAGAAGCAAACATTGATGTATCAGTTACATTCAGGTAGCATTTCCCCAATATACTAAAAGAAGGTTGTAGGTCACCCTAATGGCTCCAGGACAGTTCACAGAGACTGAGCGATTTTTCTTCATGTTCATATGAGGGTCTCCATATGAAACTGATTGTGTCCTATTCCACCCTCATGGAATACCTACTCCTTTCAAACTGACAGAATAACAGATATACATGTAGACCACGTCAGAATAATATGTGATGGGAATTACATTTGAATGCACACACATAGACCCCGTCAGAACAATGCACAACAGCAGAGTCCATAATCTTGGATTTGGTCAATGCTAAAGCAATGACCACTACAACTGTAATATCATTTGTCCAGCTATAATGACCTGAATAGTTAAAGGAATATCCAAGGTGAGTTTTCCAAAGATCATAGAAGAGTGAAACAGAAAAAGGAGAAAGCATATAACTAATAATTGAATCACTGTAGCCACAATCATCAACCAGTCTGAACAACCACCGAAGTGGTAAGGTATTCTCTTCTCAATCTGTTTTCTTGTGTCAATGCTACCACACACTATTATGCTTAGAACCTTGCAAACGTACGTAAGTACTCCTCTTGACACCTAAAAAAAATTTCTCTTCTATTTTTGGAAGGAAATGACTTCTTTTTAGCAAGTATCAGGTGTTTGCTACTGTATGTACCCCATGTTCAGAATCACTGCTATATAGGAAAACACTGAACAGTAGCATGGGATAAAACTGAAAAACTTATGTTTTCTCTATAAAATGGATGGAAAAAGAGAAAAAAAAGAGAAAAAAAGAGGGTTTTCTTGCACTCTTGTATAATTGTGTCAGCATTACCGTGCTTCACTTCTGGCACAAGGTATGTTTTAGTTATTTGGGTGTTGAAAATATACCAATAAACATAAGGTCCACAGTCTATCTCTATGCAAGTTTTCAACATAGCCAAGATATTCTTTCTGGGCCGCCTTGCTGGTCCGAAGGCTGAGTAAAAGGGTGTCAAACGTGAGGTTAACAACACCAACCCTTAAAACCTAATTGCTACTGAAACCACAGCAGCATCACCTGAGGAAGATTCTGGTCAGGAAAATTCCTCTTCAGAGAGGCTCATGACGCATGCTAGTGAAAGCCTACAGAAAGAAGCCAATATAGTGACAAGGGACATCAGAACCCAATTTGAGAATGGGAAAGTAAAGAGATGGGAGACTTAAGTGGACCTAGGGAAGATCAGTCAAGAGTGAGGCAAATGCAACTGTACTGACTGGACCCAGCATGAGAGAAGGACCAGGACTGAGTTGGCTGGCATGATGCAGAGTTGAGAGGAGGAGGACAAATAATCACAACTTCAAGGTTCTCTTGCTTCAATAAAACCAAGTGCAAACAATCTTAACCCCGGCTACAATTTACTATTTGTTGACTTCATATAGAACTTTCTGGCCATAGTGTATTGCCAAGGAGATAATTCCATAGATATTCAAATATTTCCATGAATTATCTCATGGAAAACAACTAGTTTCCAATGAAAGTGGATTCTCATGACAACAAAAATGGAAAAAAAAAATTTACAAGCAATGAAAAGGAGAGATGTATCTTCCAGGTTAAACGAGATTGTAATAATCAACGTTTATCTTGACAGCAGGTCAAGAAGATAAGCACTGATTAGGCCATGACCTCTGCTGAAATGACAAACAAGGGCCATAAGAATTAAAAATTCTATTTTAAACCACAGTAAACGAATTTGGATCCAATTTACTGAGCTCACTCAATTCATTCAATAACGAATGAGAACATTGATTAATTATCAACTAAATTCGAGCTGATAACTCCTCATCAGTGAGTGAATTGACAGTTCCAAGTGAGAATCAAACTCGCCACCCTCTATACCAGATGGTAGCTCACTCGACACAAGACCATCAATACTTCTGCTTTGCAAACAGTATATTTAAGGGTGGAAATCTACAGCAGAATTTTTAAAAAGTGAGAGGAACAAAAAAGCCATATTTAAAAGAATAAAAACATCCTTATTTTCACAGGTCATAATACCAACCTAGAGCATGGTCCATCATTTAGGCATATGTGGCAGTAGAAGTAGTTATACAACCAACTGCCAATATCAACACAGCGGGCTATCTTTGTTTCACTCCATAATCTTCGGCCACCCACCAAATTCAATTCCCTTCATTTTTCTTTATCAACTTCTATCAGTGTATGAGCAGTATAACTCAGATAGTACCAGCAGCCAACCTTTCTTTCAAATAATAGATGGCTTAGCATTCTAGTTCTTGTAAGCACCATTTCCTAATTTTAAAGGTTAATCCAGTCGTGACTAACATACAAAGCTAATCCTTCACATATCTTTTCTCAGTCATTAAAATATTTGGCCACATCAATATTACAATCGCACAGAATTCAACTAAATGATTAATTTTTTTTTTCCAAATTAATTTATGGAAGCTGTTCAAGGAGTTCTCGGTATACAGAAAGATAAGATTTCGTCTGGGTGGAGCAAGGGTATAGATTTTGTCATACTATCCCACACTCACCCATCTGTGCCTGTTCCTGTTGGTCCCTGGAGAAACTTTCATGCATAATTTTTGCATACATTACTTTTATGCCCACTTGAACCACGGAACTCAAAATAAAATTTTGCAGACATATGGAACATGACCAAGTAAACATCATAGGTAACATGAAAAACAGTATTTCCTCATCAGGCCAGCCCATCCAGCCTAAGAGAGTCCCTAGAAGTTATTTTTCCCTTCTTTAGATGAGAGATTGAAAAGAAAAAAAAAAAAAAAAAAAAAAAAAAAAAAAATCATGAAGTAATATGTTCTATATTCTTCTATGCTATTTCCTCATTGTGAAATTTCATCATCATGTCAATAAGTTTGTTTCTTGACAGATGGATGACAGTCTGGTTGATTAAATGAAAACCAATCCAGCAAGCCCATGTTCAGTTATGAAATGCCCACAATAAGCCCTGCATTTCTGATATTGCTAGAATTATGATTTCCGCAAACATACACACGAGGTCAGGATTTGATTCTACGTTCTCAACATCCTATATGAAATGGTTGTAGCACTTTTCTCTGGATAACATCAAAGAATACAGATGCTTTTTCTAGAAGTTCAGAAATGATCAAGTTCTTTTTTTCTAGGTGTAAAAAACATGATCATTAACAGCACAGACAGTGGAATTCATGAGCCAAGTTCAGCTGAAGCTGTCAACATTCACTTCATATCAATTCCTTTTGGAAAGGCATGAATCTATATCTTTGCACCCTGAGTTATGAGTAAAATAGCAGAGCAGACTGGATTCTCTAGCCTTGGGAGATGGGGGGTGGTAACCAGTCTAAGGGAGAGTCCTGGAAAGAAAATCTGGCCAACTCAAAGGCCATGTATGGCAAGTATGGCACTACCTACGTCAAAAATCACAATGTCAACAGACATCTGTGGGATAGGTTGTGGGAGGACTTCCTCCTCCGGAAGTTGGAGAATGATGATGATTTCTGAACAAACATGTTAGCAAGATGGAAGAAATGTAAAATAAGAAATACAGTATGTCATTATTTCCAAATAAAAACTGCTGAAGTGAAACCAATGACTTTTACAAATGTTACTGAATAAAAAAAATAAATAAAATAAAAAATAATGATGGGAGGGAATTGAATAGAATCAACTGGTATGAAATGAATGCTATTAAAAGAATGTAAGAATGGTTTTGCTGTTAACAAAAACTGAAATAATCAACAAAGAAATGCTTAGGATGTAGGGACTTATTTGCCTCCACATGCAAAAGGTTCCCTGTTCAATTTCCCTGTATAAGCAGTGAGTGTGGAAAGCTCCATAGGAAGATTTTTCCTTGTGCACTCAAACTAATTGAGTACTCCAAGCCAGAGCTTTCCAGACTTTTTGCATTTTCACCACAGTTCAAAATAATTTTTCCACTGCACATTTATGTTCTGTTAGTCAAGCCAAATATGTCATGTCAGTTCAACTGACTCAGGAATAGCAACTTCTTAAATTTATATCAACTTGTCAATAATTGAATAACGATTGCATCAAATTGAAGTCATGTAAAAAAAACTTTTAAATAGCATCGATGAATAAATATGGTTAGAATAAACTTCCACTGGAAAACATCTAGAATAGAGTAAAAAAAAAAAATTAAATCTTAAAAAAGGGGTTCGGCAGTATGGCCAGGAGTAAAACAAAGTTGCGTACATATTGAATATTAGAAAAAAAAAAAAAAAAAATAGATAGAACTCTTCACCATCTTTGATGGCTATAGTTGTTAAATTCCATGACACACCTGAAAATTAGGGGCAACACATAGTTTGGAAATCTCTGCTCCAAGCTGAGTGATTAGGGCGGAAGTATCCCTTTGGTGAACTTGCATCCTGCCAAAGGGAGGGTCATAAAAATGAATTTAAAAAAAGAATGAAGTCTAAGTCTCTGCCAGACTTGAAACTCACAAGGATCATTAAGCTGACACAAGCAAAGGAAACTTGGATTTCATCAACAGCCATATACTCCATTAGGAGTTGTCTCTTGAGTGACTGATACTTTACCTATTACAAGGGTGGAACGTTATACAAGGGCGAATTCAACATGAGAGGCCACACGTGTACATGTAGGCGAGAACAAAAATTGCTAAGTTCCGGCAAATAGTGTCACAAATGCAGGGTGATGTATGACCCTCCTCTTTTAGTGCAGGGGCAACTAACCCCACCCACCACTGGACACTGTATACTTTAGAGGCCACTGGAGGAATCATGGGTTGAACCTATATTTGCTCTGCACTAATTTGTGTTGTTAGAAAATGTTCTGCACCGGGAAATGGCCAAGAAATGCATTGACAGAAGAGTTATGAAATGAAGGGAGGGGAGTGATTCCCCCCCCCATTTTTTTTTCAATTTTCAATAAAATTTCATTGAAATCAATCTAGTAGATTCAGAAATATCGCGTGGACTAACAAATAGATGCAACCAAAAATACCTTTTTTGAACTTGATAAAAAAAACAAAAAAATTCAATGAAAGGAATTAAGGTCAGTAATCAGACCAACAAATAATAAAAAACTAAGAGTCGTTTCCAAGGTGAGAGGAAGCTAACAAGTGATTGACAAAATATAATGAAAGCACTTGACATTGTACTGGAGGATATTTTTTGGAATTTTATAAAAATTCAACACTTCAGTCAGGAGTCGTTTATCTTCATTTACTGTCTTTGAGAGCCATGACGCAGTTCATGGTGATATTTTCAAATGAAAATCAAACAGAGATTATGCAACGACACACAAACAGAAGCTGTAACATTATATACCTGGCAATCCAATCATTTTGTTTACAGTACAAGAAGCATTAGAATCATGTACTTTGTTTACTATTTTTGGTTATGTCTACTAGGTCCTGTTCTTGAATCAAGATTTTTAACCATAAACACACATGCAGACATACTTTGTACATACAATCATTAAGTGACACATAACTGTATAAAAAAAAATAGTAATGATAATATTGAGAGACATGATTGACAAGAATGAGACAGAGACCTCAATCTACTTAGTTCAAGTTGACAATTTTCAGAGTTTACAAGGAAAACAATCTTTCATATCTTGCGAAAAACTTGAAAATGAGTTCAATTTACAAACACATTTGAATTGATTTAACAATAAATTATGAGAATTGAAATAATTTCTTTTTGTTCTAGATGTTTATTTTTCTAAAATCATTCTCAAAATTCTAAAACATTAATAAAAACCTTAAAAACTTCAAATTCTTACAAACTTTGGTCCGTCTTGTGTACTGGATTGATGGATGCCTTTGATGAATATATTACAGTTGTTTAGGCCATTTTCAACATTCCAATTGTTCTTTCAAAATTCTAATTATCAATTGTTAATCGATTTAAAAGTAATTTGAACGTATTCTTATTTTCTTTCCAACACAATCATTCACTAAAAAATTTTCACCTAAATAATCATGTGGAAAGTAACGCAAGTAGAGAAATTATGAAAATTTCTAAAGAAAAACAAATGCATGTGGTGTGCGAAAGAGAAAAGATATATTGACCAGCTGACACTCAGCTTCTGCAAGTAGACAGTAATCCGCAGTCACTGTTTTTCTTCACTCTGCTTGGATTCTCATCAGTGTGTTTTTGTTACATTTCAGATTGTTTTTGTCGTTCTGTTTTTTTTGATCGATGCCCAAATCGTAGTCGTCATTGATGTCAACCATCAAGTACATTCCTGCTGCACTGTTTCCCACTGGGCCCTGTTAGCTGCCACATCTTCCAGAGTTGTCAGTCAAGTGGTTGGGTTCTTTCTATTTGCACCCCAACCAGAAACTCTTTCCCCAATTGTCCACAAGGTCAAGTAGTCACAATGGTTACATTAGTAACTTGTTTCTTTTAGCAACAACCATTGGATAATTACAGAGAAGCCAGTTGCAGTTACCTGGTCCTGTCAGGTGGAAGAAAAGGTACGCATGCGCCAATGGGAGGGGGGGGTACACTGAAAAAATTTAAAAAATAGAAAAATAGAAAGCACCCAGAGAGCACATACTTTGGTAAATATCATACACTAATTAAAAACTGAATGAAAATCAGTTTCTATATAGCCACAATGAAAATGAAGTAACTGGGTCTTGATTTTCCAGGTTTCAAACCATCATTATACTATTCATAGATGAAAAAATACCTTTAAATCAAAAAAAAATTTCTTCATAAACCCCAAAATTTGATGTATTCTACCTTTGGCCATTAGCCCATCACTCCACAAAATTTCATTGAAAACTTCATTGAGACATTGTTTGTACTAACAGGTACCAAACTTCCAACTTAGCAGGGGTAAAAAAACCATCTGGCTGAAGATCACGGGTATAACAACTACAGGAGTGTATCAGACTGAAAATAATTCTCAAATCTATGAATCATCATGATTTTAGGCCATTACTGTCAAGTTGATACTCACAGCACAAGAAAGAAGGAAAAGAAATCTTTATGAACATTATATTTTGAAAACAAAAGTTTCAAGGGAGAGTCTACATACATATTCAAAAGGTGGATAGGTAGGTCTTCTCAACACAGACTACTAATTCAGGATTCATCACTTCACTGAAGGTAAACTAAGTGTGCAACAGGCAGCAACTGATAGTATGAATGTGACATATACAATAGGAAGGACGACGGCAGGAAAAGTTAGGTAGTTTAATGAGTAGAAAAGGAGAAAGGCTAATGATGCTACTGATACTATTAGTGTGACAGACACGGCTCTAATTTTACACAAGAAGATTAGGGCATTCAAAGTTAACACACAAGCAATTTGCCCACAGCCACCTTCAAGAAAAAAATCATGTGACAGTTTGAGCTTTTTTTTTTTTTTAATTTCAAATTAAAATATTTTCATTTTTAAATTTAGGGCTTTTGTTAGAGGATTCACAGAAGGAAGACAAGTAAAATGTACACCAATAGTTTTTTGAAATACAAAGTCCGAAGAGAAAAAAAAATCTAATTAATGTAAGAATTAGGAGCAACAAAAGTCAAATTTTTTCTAGAATCAGATTCCTACTGGAAACAGATTCATTTAGTTCCTAAACTTAGTTGCTTAGCTGATCTTAATGGGAAAATTCCTTAACACTACTATAGTTGTACCCCTGTCAAATCTTCCCAAGGGTGAACTAAACCAAAATAAAATAAACAGTGGAACTTGACCCAGGAACAAGCTGCCCAAACCCTGAAAGGTCATGTGACTTTTCAACCTCTCACACAGCTAATCAAACTATAAAAAGGTGGTTACCAGTGTATACAACCATGTTCAAAGTTGGTGTGGGTGTGGTATGTTCATGTAAGAGAGAGAAGAAAAAGAACTCCACCCAGTAGCCTACACCAGCAAAAAAATAAAAAAAAACCATACAGGATACCAACTACAGTTCAGCAAAAAAGGAGTGCTTGGAAATAGTGTGGAGGAGTCTATACTAACAATACCTATGAGGAAAAGAGTTATAAATATAGACCCATCACCACCTCAGCTCCCATCAAAATGGGAGAATCCCAAGATGGGTCCTATTCATGCTTCAGAGTACAGCAGATAGGGAGCTCGAGCAAATAGCAGAGTAAAGAGAGAAATCTCAGCAGAAGGAAGGAATGAAGTAGCAAGAAGTAAGATGTCTGTTACTAATGTTCCCCTCACCCCTGCATAAATGCTGAGAAACAGAGGAGATGATGTATGAGTATTGGTATATTATACTCATTAGGGGTGACATCTCATACCAGAGGGACCATCAATAACAGTTCTGGATTGAATTAGGCAAGCAGCTGTGTCACATAAGTATTGGACAGTGCAGAATCAGGACTATAGGTTTATCAACAGGAGACAAACGACTCAAATGTAAGAAGACTTATTCACCTCTCCTATGTGAGCAAAATATGACACAAGGTAATGGGGGGGGGGCACAGGCATAAACATGCGTAAGGACAAAAATCGTCTAGTTTTCTTAGCCTTGCCTTTAGGCACATCCTTGACATCAGGGAATTCCCTGATCCCAATCCTTAGTGCAATGGGGAGGTACAGCCTAGGGGAACAGGCCCCTTGAAACTAGATATTTCTAGGACGAAGAAATCCTGACCCACAGGCTTAGAACTTGGCCCACCCACAAGTTGGCTACATCAGGGGTCAGCTAATTACAGCCAGCAGGCCAAATTTGGCCAGCTGCCCCAATTTCATCTAACCTGCAGACTTCATTGAATACATGACGTTGCATATATATGTCTCTTATCTATACATTCATGCTTTTCTATTATTATGCACAAAATTTGAACCGCAATTAAATATTTTGTCATCAACAAATTTCAAGGATTCAATCATATGTAAGTATACGTAGATATACACTCCTGTAATGAAAACTATTACCATGATTTGAAAAAAAGTTTGTTTTTTGTTTTTTTTAAAAAGAAAAAAGAAAGAAAACAAGCTGTTTCCATAGCCTTGAGATCATTTTTCATTATCATTAATATTATTGTTCGCTTCAGCCCACAATGGATCCTGGCCCCATGCCTCCAAAAAGGTTTGCCAAGCACTGGGCAGGAGCAAAGACAGAATTTTTCCAAGCTGGTATACATAACAGATACATAACAGATACAAATGAATAAAGCTGTCAGCTAAAAAGAATGGGGAACCAAGGGCTATCATCAATTGAAGTCATGCCAACTTAGTTCATTTCACCATTAGACACATGGCTTACATAAAGAGAGTGGTCCCGAATTTTTTTTTTGGATACTTGGAATGATAATATAAGTACTATAAACTAGGGTTTTCTTGTTTCAAACATCTGCAGCGTAAATGCTTGGTTTAGTTGCATGTGTGCAGATATCAGTATAGTACATGTTGTTGAAATGATTATTTGTTATATATGGATAAATCATGGATCAGTGCAGTACTTATCTGAACCACATTCCCCTCAATTGGCTTTCTGATACATACAGCGAATAAAAAAGCAAATACAGACAAGCGAGTAAAGTTGTCATCAGCAGCAGTCATTAGACTTTTGCCCGCTGCTTGCTTGCTAATATGTAACTCAATTTTACTCAATATACAAGCAGTTAAATTTGGCCGAACAGATTTGCTACATGCCTGCTAACCTTCAAATCGGCCATTCGAATCATGGCAGGGTTTTGGATTTCATTAATTTTATGTTTGCATGACAGAAAACAAAGAACAGAGAAAGTGACTATGGGTTTTATATAAGAATATATACATTACATGAACACTTTTTACAAAATCTTACATTGAAGGCTAGGTGGTGTGTTTTTCTATCTATTTCTCTTTTAGTCTGCACACAGAAACACTACTATCTCTGCAAGCATTTTTCAACACCTAGGTGACAGAGTAATAATGGGAAACTCAAAAAAGGAAATATTTCCTCATTTAAATTCAAGTTACAAAGGTAATCAATAAGTCAAACTAAATATGAATAATATTGAAAACAAAGATATTTTTAAAAATGTACTTGAAAGAATAAGACCTTGATGAGAAGATCAAAGCAAAGTAACAAAGGCAAGAAACTATTCCAAGGAGAAATATGACAATGAGGGAGGGGGTTCAATTTCCGCCCAAGGGAGCAACACTTCCCCATTGCACTGTGAGAGGAGGGTTAGCACTTGTACAGATGCCTTTGTGACACAAACTGCAGGGACTAGAGATATTCTTGTAGGGTCTGAAAGTACGTGTGTGGGTCCCCACGGTAAACCAACCTTGTATCACATTCTGTCATCAGAGATAGCAAGATACATAAGGAGGTCGAGGAATGAGTACGTGGGACTGGCACAAGAAAAAAAAAATTAGAGAAAAAAGTATGACTAAATATTTCCTATCCATCATTTGAAATGCTTAAAAGAGTTCATTTACTTCTTGATAAATCCACAAATGATTGATAAAACAAACATTTACACTATTAACAGCTTTAAAGCAGTGGACCATCAAGTAAGAGAATGTGAAGAAACCACTCAAACTCCTGAAATACAGGTAGTTATCTTTATCAAATGCATTACAGCCTTGAGTATGGTTTTTTTTTTCTAAGAATAGCAACAAAAAATAAATAAATAAAAATCACAGAAACCCAAATACATTTGAATTTTTTCATTGGTAAAAACAAAACTTCTGAAAAGTTCAAAATAAAACTGATGAACCTTTGCCTTTCCAGCATAAAGCCAAAAAGGATAGATAAGACTATTTTGCACCAGTCTGACTGACTTGAAAATCACCATTGAATATTGTAAATCATTAACATTTTTTTTCCATTTTTAAACTGCTATTTACCTTCATCTGAATATTTTTGTTGCTTTTTATCACAACTTTCCTGACTTGATGAAATTTTTTTTTTAAAGCTACAGAAATATTAGAATGAAGGAGAATAGTAACATAAGAAGGGGAAAAAGAAATAATCACTGTAGTTTTTATGAAATTTATTGTTTTTGTCGACTATATTTTCAACTAGTATCCACCACGCTCATTTAATACCGATTGCAATAATTTGATATCTTTTTTGAAAATTTAATTTTGGTTAAAACTGCAAGAAAACAGCAGGAATTTTCTTCCTTTTGCATACACAGAGGATTTCTAAGCAGATTAAGATCATGTTTATATGTTAAATTGAAAAAAGAAAAAAAAAAACAAAAAACAACTTGTTTCTAGCGTAATTGATAGAAAAAAAAGTTATAAAAATTGAGTATTTTCACTTCATACATTGCTCTATTTTCAATTTGTTCATCAAAAAGGTTTATGGTAAAAGATTTGGGACAAAAATTATTTGCGGATCTCACACATTCTCGGTCCCCTAGTGCCTGTAACCTCTACAAATGGCAAGAAATAACTGTACTATTCATATTGAGCATGTTACCGCAGTGCAACACATTAGGACACAATACTGCTGTAAAACATAGATGAAAATCATTTAATTTCTGATATGATATATAACTTTTCATGGGGTTATCCAATGGTTATGTTTGTTTTTTTTTTATTATACAAACTATGCATACATTAACAATTCTAAACCATTTACAGCTCCTTTTCAGTCTGAGCAAAAGTGAACCTTTTGCTAGTATGGATGAATAAAGCTGTTTTGAAATCCCCAGAATATCTGTTGAACATTTTTCCAGCATGAAGCTAAATGGACCTGTCTCGCTAGAGAAATCAGCATTCAAAATCCTGATTTTTACCGATAGAGATGGTGGTGGGAAACATACAACTACCGCGGCCAACAAACTAGTCAGCAGCTGCTATTCCAAGATACTTCTCAAAAGGGAGACCCAAATTAAGATCAAGCAGGTGAGAGCAAATAGGAGGAGGATCATTGTCTTGTTTTCCTAATTGATATGTTACAAGCAGACTGGAGAGCAGAGAGATACATTTAATCCCTAACACAAAAATAATACCACTAAGTCTACCTTCTCAAATAGTAAAGGCAGCAGAAAACAATCAAGTTAGTTGTTCGCAATATTAAAGCACAAGACAAATCATACAAAATAAGGAGAGACAGTATCAAGTTCAGTTGCTACGTGTAATATTTATTTTTACCAACACTGGGCTTCACGTTATCTAGTACTCTGATTTGGCAATCAACTTTGTATCTTTTTTTTTTTTCAGTTTACTTCTGCCAACAAGTTGGAAGAGGTATATATATTATATATAGTAACTCATGTTAGTTTGTCTATATAATGTCTCCAAAATTTCAATGTCAGTCAGAGAGAGAGAGAGAGAGAGTCATAGGCCAAGGAAAAACTGATGAAATTTTGTGGGGGATCCAAGAATCTTTTCTTTTTTTTTTTTGATTGGAAGATCTTTTCATATATTAAGACACTAGTCCAAATTATGGATAAATCAATACTTTCAGCTAACTCCCCTGCATCATAGCTTTATATGAACTGATTTTTATTTGGTTAGTGCATGGCATTGGCAGAGTTATGTGCTATCTGATTGCTTTCTAGTTGAAAATGTTTCATTTTGGCAATCAATCTTCCAAGTGAAAAAAAAGTTTCATCAATACAAATCCCATTTGGAATTCATGCCAATAAGAAGTGAACAATATGCAGCCCTATATTTTCAGGCAAGGGTTCAATCTTGAACAATTTATACCATTCCAAATTTGAAAAAAAGAGGGGGTGGATGTTGAAGAGCGAAATTCAAGGTTAATTTGGATTCCTCGCAAAAGAAGCAGAAAAGACAATCGATTCAATTGAAATTATTGATGCAGCTGTTCACCACTAAGAGAAAATGGTTAACTTAGAACATAGAATGGAAACTGATACAACTCCACCCCAAAAGCGAGAGCCTCAGCAAATTAATAGCACCAAAATAAAAATGAAGTTTTCAAGTGCAAATATATATATATATATATATATATATATATATATATATATATATATATATATATATTACTACTCCTTTTCTTTTGACCTTTAGCACTCAGCATTCTTCATCATGGATCCAAAGATTTTGTGCACATAGTAACTTTAAAAGCCTGTAACTTGTATCTGTTCCTGGATGATTGGAATTGACATAACATAACTGCTCAAATATACCATCATTTGGTGATCAAAGCTGCCTGCAGCGGTAAGGCAAACATTTTGCTTGGCAAACGAAGTCGCCTGCAGAATGCTCAAGATCAAAGTTCATTGTTGGACATAGGCATTCCCCAAGGTCTGCCAAGTTTTCGCTACCAAGCATCACAAAGCCAAAACATTCTGAACTTATTCATATCATCACACAATCTCATTTTTTGCCAGCCAGAATTTTATCTATGACCTTGAGGGACCCACATTGTGAGTTGTGATGCCCAGTGGTTGTCTGATAGACCTGCTACATGACCAGCCCAATGCCATTTCAAGTTTGCTAATGTCTCAAAAGGCGGGTATCTGACACCCGTTTGCCCTCCTAATATACTATATCAAGACACTGATAATCCAAATGAAGTTAATCTAATCAGTTGATTTTAAACAGTAAACAATATATTGTTCTTCACAAAACAGAGGACCCCGTTTCAAAAATCTTTGTAGATTTGTTTCCTATCAAATGAGTGTTGAAATCCAAGTTTTCCTTTATTTAAAATTATTTCAAGTTTTCTTGTAGAAAAAGCTGGAAGAATGAAAACAAACTAAAAGACATTTTATTAGTCTTACTGTATATTCACTTTTTTTGCCAAGCAAGGATAAACATATTGACATTCATATTTAGTAACATTTCAAGTGCATTTAAAAAATCTATCAAAAAAAGAATTCAAGTATTAAAAGCCACTAACTGAAAAGTACCAAAATTTGTCTCGGCTCTTTGAATAATCCTTAGCACCAAACATTTTGTAACTTGTGTCTGTTCATGCATGACTGAAATCGACATAACAGAAATGTGAAATTCAAACACTATTTGGTGGGTGATCATGGTCACCGCCAGTGGCAGGAGAAACAGTTTATAGATGATTTTGTTTGCCAAACAGAGTGCTAAAGGTTCATAGAAAAAAAAATCAAGTCTTTAGTTTCATTGAAGTGATCTATACATATTAAAGCAAAGAAAGGAGCAAGGGTCAGCTTGGCTTGAACAATCTGTATTTATAACACTAGTTTATACATGGTTTGATCGCCAGAGAGTAATACATCTTAGCCACCACAACACTTGTCTATAGAGGATTTAATTACAATGCTAATATAAATCTTAATCATAATCAATATTGTTGTGAAGGATAAACTATAAAACACTGATCATACGCCTCCTCCCGTCCCAGAAGACAATGGAGTATGCCCTAAGGATTAGTATGTGGTTGAGTTACATGGCCTGCTGTGGCTAAAGCCTGATTCTCAAACCATAGACTATTGCAGTTCCAATCATTCTAGACTTGAAACTTTCTGATACTGTGAGTGACTGCTCCAAAGCACAAGCCTGGACAAAGCATACGGAGATACTGGGAAGCCCAGTCAACAGGATGAAGCTAGGAAAAACAATGCTTCTTGAGCATATAGGGGAATAAACAACCAAATTTTTTTTCTAACTCTGATAAAGTTTTTTTTTTTCAAATTTGTAAAATAAGTCAAGAGCCTTATAATTTTTTTACCGTGTTCAATTAAAAAGGTTGTAATACGATAAATAAATTCAAATCCAGAATTCGATTTTCAACATCAGTATCTTTTTTTTTTTTTAATGGCATTTATTTTATTTTGGAACCAGGCTGTTTATATACAGAAAATTATGCTAATTAAATACAAATTACTACTAATGCACACCATCAGATGATCAAAGAGAAAACACTTCCTGAAACTGCATGACAAACATCCTAGGATCGATTTATATAAATTCTAGCAAGTGGCTTTTTGAAGAACTTGTACATTCTGCTTTAATGTCAAAGGAACAAAGAATTGTTAATTATTTAGAGAGATGGTATTAGAAGTCCCTTGATCGAAATTTTTCTACATTAAAGCATTTATCAATCGAGTAGACTCCCGTTATTACAGCACCCTCAGGGATTTAAAAAGTGCAGTCATAATGGGTGGATTTTAGACAAAGTATATGAGAAACCAACAAGTACTTTGTTACCCTTTCACAATCTGAAGCCTCATTCAGATTACAGATCAATAAAACAAAATGAATGAACCTATAGAAAACTCTCCTTCACAGTCAATAATTGAACTACCATAGGTCAAAATTTCAAGTCATGTAAAAAAAATTCCATCTCAAAATAAATTCTATTTATGACATCACTGGCATTTTCAACAGGAATACATGTGGAAGAGCAAAGAAACATTTAGATTCTGTATAATCTAGATGTTATAAATAAACCATCAAAATAAGGTCCAAAAAACTCTTTATTTTTTTTTTTTTAACAATCAAAAAAACATTTTTAGAAGGGGTTTAGAGAAGATGCCAATTCTCAAATATGTAGATAAAATGGCATGTCCAGGAACATTTGAACACACATACAAAAATTAGAAAAAAAAAAAAAAAAAGGAAAAAAGGTGGGGGCAGAACCCTTTGCTATCTTTAGTGGCTACAGTTGTTCAATAGTCTCATGAGAATACAAAAAAACAAAAATGCTATTGAGATGTATGAGTCATTAAATAGTGCCGTTACAAGGGTTTACTGTATAAAAGGAAAAAATATAAATCTTTGAAGGTCTTGTTTGATTTATATTTCTTTTTTCCTTTACAAAGGGAATTCTCGTAACGGCACTCATTCTAATCGTACTACTATTCAAACTTGGTAGCAAATACCCATATCCAAATTCATAGCTTTATTGAGCCAATATCTGAAGAGGACAGACAGACAGACAGACAGAAGGTAGGTCATTGATCCACAGGCATCCATGAAAGTATTTCAACCCCATAACCAAGCCCACTCTATCATGCTAGGGATTACAACAAAATATAACTAGGTCACCAAATGAGGACAGATTGCAGTCATGCATGCTTTCAAACAGATCAGATGACTGGTGAAAAAAAAAAAAAAAAAAAGTCATGGAAATTTGGATAAGCATTTCAAGTTAGTATGACTTTCTATTCCTAGTCAAAATTCTATAATAAAATTACTTCTTAGGCTTGAGTAGGATTTTCCAACCTTTCTATCCGAATCACTCTTGATTCTTCTCAAAGGAATGTTGCTTCCTATCAATTAATGCCTATTTTTTTTCTTATTTCTTTAAAAGGAAAAATCCATTTGTATGTGACTATTTATCATCCCCCTCTTCCTTCAGGTCAACTTTTGCCCCTTTGGGGACCAATATTGCCCCTGTTTACAATGACTGGGCTAGAAGGAACTAGTCAAGTATCATTGATGATTGTTCGATCAATTATTTGGACTTGTACCCTCGCCTGCAATGTTAATCATTACATCTCAAGCCAGTATTTTCTATGGCCTTCCTCAGGTCAAGGAACTTTGAACAGTTCATCATGTTCAATTTTTAAATCTTGTCACTATCCCAATTTGAACAATACAGAATGATAAATTTGGAATCAACATGGTATTTGGTGGGTAGTGTTCAAAGAAAATCTCATACATAGATCTTGGTCATTTGAATCTGAGGAAAGGTGCAAGGGTGGCCAAGTGGTTAACAGCATGGAAAATGGACTCAGCAAGCATAGTGCAAACTCTGACAGGGACTGTGTGTTCTTTTTGCACTGAGGTCCTTGAGAAAAGCATGAATCCACTCATACCCAATCTATGGGTAAAATAGCACAGTAGACAGTATATCGAACTTCTGCAAGTTATTTTTGGTGGCAAAAGGAGGGAAAAAGTAGATAAGATAAAGGATTGTGTTCAAGGATTAGCTGATGTGACAAACCTGGAGAAAATCAGAGAAAATATTGGTTGAAACAACAAAGATGAAGATACTAGGTGAAATAATTTATGGAATAACAAGAGAACTTCATAGGTGGTAATTATCTGGAGATCATGCACTGAAATCTTTACAAATCTGCCTCTTAGCATCAAAGAGAAAACTAAATATAGATGACAAAAAAAGCCATCTAAAATTAGAATATTAATTCTACACTCTTTAAAATTACAATGTAATTCTCTTTGTAAGTCCAGGTGTCACATGAATTGCAAGGATTCACTCATAAAAGATTGAATAATGCCCTTTTTGATTAATTATTCAGTCAGTTTCATTTCTGTGAGAACAACAAAAATAACAAGAGAGTTAGTTCATTGTCTGAAAAACTCTGTATATTAATGGCTCAAAGTTATACACTCCTGGGCAAAAAAATAAGCCAAGCTTCTTTTATCAAGTTTCTTGCAATTACTCTTCTATTCTAACAATCATAGGTGACATATTCAACAAGGTTATACAACAGTGAACAGTGTTTGTACATTTTAGTATGGGATAATTTTCCCCTTGTTTTCCTTCAGAAAACCGGGTCATCTGGGCAAGCTGTTTGATAGTTGTTAAGTGTGCAGCAACAATCTTGTTCCATTAATCTCTGACTGCTTCCTACAACTGGTCAATGTTCCCAAATTTTCTCCCCACTAGTTTGGTTTTAATATGCACCTATGTGTTGTATGGTGTTAAGTTCTTTTATATGATGGGAAGTGCTTGGCTTATTTTTTTGCCCAGGCATGTAGACAGACAATAGTTTAATTTCTATTACACTTTTATCTGAAAAGTATGTAATCAATTTGAAACAATGCAAGCAATCTATAATATTCTGTTAGTTCCTATCTGCATTTGAAGGTTACACTTAGAGTAATAACAAATGAGAGGTTAGGTAGTTGAATAAGAGGGTAGGAAAATTTCCGCTTACGAATCCAAGAGCAGAATCAATGACTGATACTAGTCAACAGTCATGGAATTTCAATGGGTTCAGCTTGTATTTCTGGAAGATTCACTATCAAATAAGGGAAAAAACACTGATTACTAACTAAGCCGCATTCAAAAGGTCTGATAGAAAAAAAAGATGCTAAAAAGAATTGGAATGCTGGACACATTTTGTCCAAGTGAAAAGAAAAGATAAATGCCAAATATTTAGTGCAGCAGAACAAACTTATATTTTGGTGGTAGATTGGTGCAAGGTGGACAATAAGAGAAAACATCACATAAGCAGAAAAAAAATTTCAACTAAAAAGCACTCAGAGAGCACATCTGCCAAAATCATTGTCAGGGGGAGTAATTGTGCATGGATTGACTCCCAAAAAGTGATCACTTCTTCTGAAGCCCATTTCACTAAATATCATTGAAATTCAAACAGAACTTTAGGAAATATTGTCTAAACATGAACTTATAGTGATTATGAGGTGTGGACAGAACTATCATGTAGGGGAAGTAACTGAGAATGGATCCGCTCAAAAATCTGATTACTTTTTCTATAGCCTATTATTTACCCTTCTATAAAATTTCATAGAAATCCATAGGGAACTTCTAGAGACATCATGTGGATACAATCTCATACATAGTGTATAAAACACATGACCGAACATATACCCTTCCAACTTCATTGGTAAAGGTAAGCGAGCTACTCCTTTGATAATGGTTCAATTTTCAAGCACCAAATTTTCTCCAAAACTTCTCACAAAGAGAAAGAAAAAGACAACCTGAATAATGGAGTAAATAAAAGCCATTTCTTCATTCCAAATTCCCACATGTTAATTGAACAGAAGAATAAACAGTACACGGAATGTGATAAAAAAGCAATAAAGAAGAATGATATAGTCAAAACTAAAAATACATGAAATAATGGAAAACTTCATCTCAGAATATCAACATGATAAAATAATACTAAGATCCTGCTTTAAAAGTGTATTAAATTGTATCTGTTAAATACGATTTTGTTTTTCCTTTTCATTGTTTATTCTATATCTCAAGTACACATCAAGCCTTGATCAAGAAATCTACAAAATCCATAACCAAGTCACCTCTGATCCCAAGCTTGCCATATAAATGGTCCAGTACTGTCCAATGATAAAGTAGTAGACAAATTAAAAGAGCTCATTATTTCTACTTCATTTTCCATGCAGTAGAAAGGATTGCCCCCCCTCCTTTCCATGGATCAGTAATGCAAGAGGGAAACAACATATCCACCAAATCAATATCTACAGCCACTCAATGGAAAACTTTCAAATATTCTATACAAAAGTCTAATAATGGAGATTCTCTAGGTCTTATGTGTATCGATGAGAAACAGCATGACTTACAGGATTTAGTAAGTTTATATGAAGACCAATTGAAGTGAATAAGCTCAGAAATCAACTTTTTTTTATACGAGTGAAGGAATTTAGAATAGTTTTTACGTCATTAGTTCAATCTGGCTTCTACTAGTATACTTAGATGCTGATGAATTTCAGATCAATGATCCAAACAGTAACAATCATATAAAAACGGGATAGGTAACAATTGCCACAAAATCAAGTTGTTACAGAAAAGTTTTCAGTTCAGCCTCAATTGAGCAGAAAAAATATTTTTGAGCACACAAAAGAGTTTAAGATTTCTCAAGATTTCTAATAAGCATTCCAGCAAACTACAACACTACAAATAGCCGAAAGAGCATATCCCCCCCCCCATATGCTACATAGTTTTAAAATATAAGTTTGTTTTTTTATGACCGATGATCCCAATATTTGATCAGGCATTCTAAAGATTATTGCTCAAATTTCTTAGAAAATGACTAGTTTACTATTGATATTTACTAAGCTCAATGTGGCACGAGGCCAAAAATGCAGAGCGCCAAATAATGGTTTTCTAGATTAGCTTGCAACACAGCCAGACATAACTGATAAATATTTGGTTAAATGAATGTAACTGAATGAACATATGGCCATTTTTGACGGAGTTGGTTATTTTTATCTCCTCTTTGCAATGTAACTTCATAAAACAAATGATAAGAACTATAATTGCATGATAGAAAATTCTGTATGGCTATAAAGATTAATTGTAATTTAATTGCTGTATGAAACAAAATGTATATAATATTTGAAGTCGATTCTGGGATAATCATATTTCTCAAAGACAAACTTCACTTTTGTATTTGATATTTGGTTCAACAACTCAACACCATTTCTGCTGTGCTGTAAACATTTCAACCTATCCATTCTACAACCTTCAGATGCACTATCTGATTGTGATGGTAGTAAAACTAGAATGGATCAGCCATAACAAGCAGTTCAGTCATCCAAAAAACTGACTGTTAGTAAAGCTAAAGAAAAAATACTAAGGTTGGATTACTTAGAACTTTGACAAATTATTTCCTATCAAAAAAGTTCAAACAATTTGTCACTTATAACAAAATCTTTTTTCACCACTAAGTAGAGAGAAATCTTGACATTGAGTCCATGATCTGTGAAATTCAAAAATAATTGAATTTGATTGAAAGCAAATTCTTACTCATTAATACTTGATTCTCTTATTGGATGAAGCATTGTCAATCCTTAGTTTTTGACTAGTAGTTTTTTTTTTCAATTTTACATAGTAGTTGTGATAAAAAGCAACTGACTACAGTCAGTCAACAACAGTGAGTGAATAGGGTGAATCATAAATAAATAGCTCTGCGCAAGACTCAAACTCGTATCACTTTTACTTGAAATTATCTTCCTAAAATTTTCAAACTTAGTTTTGTTTCTTCATAAAATCTCCATGTAATGATTAATCACATTGAGCCAAGCTGTAATCTGGAAGAGTATAAAAAAAATAAACTCATTTCTTCATATTCTACTCAAATATACATATTGTTCAAGATTACCATGATATCTAGAACAGGTTTGAATATTTTACCAAGATGAGTGCAACGTCTTTCATTTAATCGAGAATTTACTGATCCTTTTCAAGTCTGATTCTTTGGATCATTTGAACGTGAAGAGAACTTTTAAAGGAAAACGGAGTCAACTTAATTCAACTGATACAATGAAGTAAGGACTGATCCATAATTTTGAGCGAGGGTGATTCAAATGGGAAAAGTCATTTCTACCAATAAATATGTGAAAAAGACAAATTTCAAACATCAGAAACAAGAAATTCTAAAAAGATAGTGTCTATAGTCTTCTGAGCCTCTCTGGGAAAAGCCAGATTATAGACAGAAAACATTGGTGGAAAATGAGAAAAATCAAAGCAGCAACATACATCAGCATGTCAATTGAGTTTGCCAGACAAGTGCATAGTCTGGCCAGGTGCAGCCTCCAATACTCAATAAGGGCAAAGAAATCCAGGTCAAACAAGTAAAGGAAAACACCGGAATCTTACATTGTAAGCGTTGCTACCTGGAGAGAAATTCTGTTCATTACCATCACATTCGGATAGTACACCTGATGAAGGCCATAGAATGGATCAGCCGAAACGTTGTGTTAACAACACTATCAGCAAGAAGGAGTTCTACCATCTGAAAAATCCTTTGAAAGAACATACATTATCTGGCATTTTTCACATGCATACAAGCTGTGGCTTTTTAGTACAGGAATTGAAAGCGTTCAGTTAAATTTTTAAAAATTGAAAGAAATTTACAACAAAACCAATAAATAATTCTTTTTCAAATAATAAGACAGAAGATATCTCATATGATGATGATAAACAAAATTTGTTTTTAAGGTTAATTTATGATTACTTGAGATTATTTTTTTTCAATTCATAAAATTCCCTCTTCTAGATATTTTTTTAAAATCTAGTTATGCTTTATTAAGACAAGAAGAGTGGGGGGTGAAGACCCCTAACACCCATCACTTCTGGATCTGCACTTGTGAATATATGTAATTTATATAAGCACTGTTATGAACTCTTTAATGACCTGAAATGCAGAGAAGCAAGAAAATGATGCAAAATAAGAAATTCTTGCAGTTGGCTTCATTTGCAAAGGTTAAAGAAAGATCAGCGTGAAAGATCCGCAAAATCTGAGAACAGAAGGAAGAAAGAAATTGGCATGAGAAAAAAAAGGCTAAAATAAACCCGAGGAACTGGAAACCAGGCAAGAAGAGAGATTGACTAGGAATAACTTCACACAAACTGCTAGCAAGTACAGAATGCAGCTGTTGATCAGTAACAGGAATCACTAACAAAATTACGGTTACAGTAATACCTCAGTTGGCGCTCTAGATACGTTCAAAAAAAAATTCAGCATTAAACGAAACAGCGCTATACAGGATTATTATAACATAGCATAAATGGCATGTCCAGAGTACCTCTCTTTGTCTAATTGCTGCACTCCCAGTCAGATGGAATGGATTAGTGCTGTATCTCATCTGGCAGCTACTTTCCATAGTCGGTGAAATAAGTGTCTATAATATATCACTACATTATTATTGTATATGTACTTATTCTCATACACATGGTGCATTAAACCAAAGTGTACAGTATAGTTATATTAGACAGAATCATGGATAATGTCTTATTCATTACTTGCAAAATTTAGCTTTTCTAAATTTATTCAGAAAATATTTGAAAAAGAGCATTATAGCAAATTGATGCAAAACAGGCAGCGCTAAGCAAGGAATTACTGTGCTTGCAAAAGGAAATTCTGCCAACAGAGATCT
The DNA here is from genome assembly GCA_963457665.1 of Thysanoteuthis rhombus. NCBI lineage: Eukaryota > Metazoa > Mollusca > Cephalopoda > Oegopsida > Thysanoteuthidae > Thysanoteuthis > Thysanoteuthis major. The sequence continues at coordinate 6,626,996 of OY735222.1, read as the reverse complement.
TCAGCTCTTATGATGCAGTACAACCAGAGGCAGATTAACCATTAAGCTTAAGCCTGAAGGCCTGGAAAAGAGAGGTCCAAAAGCTAAAAAATTGTTCAAGTGTACACTTGAATATTTTGGATTCTGTACTTGACTCAACTTATCATACTATACAAGTAATGCATTATACAGAGTACAACTGATGAAGAGGTTTCTTTTTTTTGTTTACAAGGAGGAACAAAAAATACATTTTCAGGGATTCCCAACTTTTTATATTGCACCAACTCAGCTTCCAACAACAGTCCACAGGTCAAATCTGGCCTGTGGCCTCATTTGCACACAAAAATTCATCAGTACAAAAACCTAGATTGATTTTTTCAAAATGCCACCTAAACGAAAGATATACTTATTTGAAATCCTTTGCTCAAGGATGGGTTTCAGAATTTGGCACACCCAATTTATGCAAAAAAAAAAAAATTCTTAAAAGATGGAGTAAATCAAATTTGTTCATAGGCCAATGTTAACTGATAGCTAGTTGCAGTCAGTTTTGAATAAAAAAAACACAAAATTTTATAAAATATATACCCACCCCCACCAAAAAGAAACATTTCAGTTCTCATTGATAGTATGTGGAAGTGTATGTAGGTATATATTCATAAAATGAAAAATAATTTTTTTTTTTTTTTTTCCCAAACTGTTCCAATAACCTTGTATAAATTGTTCCATTTTCCATACATCCCGGTCCGTATATTTCTCATTTGGCCCAAATCCCCAAAAGTTTGCTGACCCTAGCTTCACCCCTTTGGGCATTCAGATAGGTTCCTATATACTCCTAAGAATTAAGGATCAAAAATTGATGACATCATACTGATTTTATTAAGAGTTCCATTCAATTGTTAGCGTAAGGTTCAAGTAGAAGTTCCTCTTCCATAGTCTTGGATTGTGAGATGGTCAAGGGTTTTTTGGACTAACTTCATTAATAAGAAGGGAAATTTTAGCAACTGCACAATGACATGGGAGTCAACAGAAAAAATTGCCAAGAAACACTTAGTGTTGCAAACTCAAAAATATTTCCAAGTTAGTTCAACAGCTAAAAAGTGCTCAACTTTTTTCTTTAAATGGTTTTTAAAAAAAAAAAAAGAAAGAAAGAAAAAAAAAGCCAACAAAAAGATACTTAAAATGGCCCAGAAAGGCCCAGAATGTCCGAGCACTTATGGGCTAATTCAGTGATTATTGCACTGCTAAATCTCTATTTGTTCCGTCTGAAGAGAAAGATTAACTTCAATGCAATGAAGATCATTTTCAAGTGTTTTGAGATTAGCAAAATATATAAAAGCAACTTCATAACCTGAAAAGGGGAGGGAGGAGCTTGCCTAATTGCTTGCTTTTATCAGCTCTTTTGTACAGCAATGTACACCAAGGTTATATTCCCAACCCTTTATGTATCCCTCAAGTGCAAATATACCCCAGGTGTACATGTACTCCAGGTCAGGGGCCCCTTCATTTAGGTTTTCACATTCTTGAGGTTGGCTAGATAAAAACCCTCAAAACATTTAAGGGTATCCACAACAAAAATCTGAAGCAGCTCCATACTCTATCTTCTAAAGGTCTTGCAAATTATTCCATCGTACCAATAACAGTTCTTACTTACATGCAACTGAACACCAAATCAAAAACAAATATTTTCTGAATAGTTTTTGGAGATAAAATTATTTCATTTATCAATCAACTTTATGGTAACTCATTAACAAAAAATGAAAAAAAGACTAACATTCATTTAGGGGAGTCAAATTTTGCTAAGCTTTTTGAAAACCCAAGAAATAACCTCACATCACAAGTCGATAAGCATGAGCCTAAAACAAGCTTAATCATCTTAGAAATTCAACTTCATTGTAAATGATTATATCAAAAGGTATGACAATCTGTTTAGAAATTAACTAAAAAAAATTTTTGAAAATGCTTGTCAGCAATTCACATTGGCTCAAATAAGAAATTGTCTACTTCAAACTATCCTCTTTATTTATTGATTTAACAACGATAACGATACATAATAAAAGTTACTTTTATGCTGAACTAGCAGTATGCCAGGTGGAAAAGTAGCTTCAAATGACCCAAAATTGTTTTTTATGAAGACATTCAGCAATGAAACACTATTGGATCCCCTCCGAATAGTTATTTTCAATGGAAGAAATGAAATGGATTCTCACTACGTTTATAGCAGTCTGGTGTCTAATGCATTCTTTCAAGCTAGAACATTTTAGGGGCACCTTAATTCAATTCTTCTGCTAACAATGCAGTTTTTTTTGGGGGGGGGGGAGAAGAGCCAAGTCTTTCAAGATGAAAATGCAAACAAACTTTCAAATATGTGTGTGCATCTCAGCAGAAGAGGATTAGGTTTTTTTTTTTCTCACAGAATTAAAAACACTGTCTGCATCTCTGATAGAAGCTAACAGACACCAGCAACTTTGAATAATTGATGAGATAATTCCATGTTTCTCTCTTATATTCTGTTCCTCCCCAGAAAGGCAATAAATCTTTTTCTGGCTAAATCAACAAAGAGAAATATGTAGGGCAGAGCCAGTTTATTTATTTTTTTTTTTTTTGCAGTAGTTCATATAAATAGGATATGATAGAAGAAGAATGCCTACTGAATCGGTATTCTATCCCCTCGGCCTCTACTCTCCCCACACACACCCATCCACAAGTAATTCCAAGCTGTTCATCAGCAGAATAGTTAGATTAAAATAGTTTCTGATAAAAGATCATTTTAATTAGGTCTCTCCTGAATCACAAATAATTATAGCACTTGTAACTAATTATGACTTATAATTTACTAACACTGTTATAGTAATCGAAGCTTTCTCACATGGCTTCGATTACTTCAGGGCATCTGTGGTAAAAGCCAATGTGTTTTACAAAACAATCAGTTTTTAGAAATCATGGCACAACTTTACATCTAAATGTTTAATCGAAAATGCTAAATTACATACACGCATGCTACTAACACACATACATGTATTTCAACACGTGTGTATGTAGCATGAGCACATATGTGGCCTTCTGTACACACCACTGGCAGAGAATGTGTGTGTGTGTATCTATATATATATAGATATATATATATATATATATATACACACACACATACATACATACATACACACACAATGTGTGCGTGCATTTTACATTTGTGATGAAACGTCATTTTTACCTTTGAAAACACATTTTAGAAAATTACAGTACAAGAAAATAGGTTTATATTACATCTGTCCTTATTATTGCCATAGCACTTGCCATATTTACAGAAGGTTGTTGGGTGTGCCCGAGCTTCTTTTGGAGCGCTGAGTATGGTAGTAATCTATGTCCCTAAATAGACTTCAAACACAAGGGTCAGTGTTGCCCTAGTTTCCCCTGACTTTCCTTACTGCGTAGGTCAAGGCAAATAACATTAATGCTATTAATTATAAACACGTTAAGAAAACTTCTTCAAATTAGACAACTCCTTTCAATAGGAAACAAAGGAACTGAAATACAGAAATAGCCAGACAAACCAGTAGACACTGAATGCCATTAAAAAGGTTCTTGGAATAATAGAGAAAAATTTTAGAATTAAAAAAAATATACACACACACACACATATATATATATATATATATATATATATATATATGTGTGTGTGTGTGTTTTTATTGTCTGATAGCAAGAATGATTCATACTAAATTACCAATAATTATCAAATTAGGACAATGAATGTAAGTAGTCCTTTAAAACAACATTGACGCCAGCTAGTAATAGTTGACCAATAAAGAAAGAGTTGTTATCTCATTAACAAGGTAGGCACACAAAGAAATAGCTAATTCTGCACAGCAAAGTTATTTTCATTAAGCTTAACTGAGTATGGCACAAGGCCAATAGGCTAGGGAAGTGGAATGAAGTGGGAAGATGGTACCAAGAAATCACCAAATCTGTTTTGATATGTAGAATAGTTGACAGCAAAGGAATGGAATTGGCAAGTTCAAACTCCAGCTGGGAATTAGTGTTCACTTGACACTGATGCCCTTGAGAGGCATGAATCCATCTCTTCTCCAATCAGCTATGTGTAGATAGGTCAAACTGGGCCCTCCTGGTTGGCAACCAGTCTAGAGGACAGGACAGATTCAAAACCAGCCCAAGAGGGATGGGATCCGCTAGGCTATCTCACCCTCGTTACATGGTAGGTACACAGTTTTAGATACTCACAAAAAGCTTGTTTCACTAGACATGAGTTTCAAGAGCAAACCATCTTGTGGAATTAAAATAATTAGGAAATTATATCCCTATTTTGTACATATAGGGTAGAACAACTTTGAAATTTTTCAAAGCAAAGTTCTTATTTTAAAGGTTTTCTGATCTTCATACGTTCTGGAATGCTAAATATTGTAACAACATTTCAGAATCAATGATTTACATATTTGAAGTCAGAGGTGAAAGCAAAGAAAAATTCAGGTGTTCTGCAACTAAATGATTTGAGGGTAAAGTCAGCATTCACAGTCAACCCGATAATAATGATCTGAATACTATCCACCTACATGTAAAATATATTGAGACAGTTTGTTTATGTCCAGTCTGCTCGGATAGTGTAATGGTTAGCATGTCTGTTTTACTAACAGTAGGTCCCACATATTTCATAGGACAAGTTTCCCTGTGCATTCAGCAGCTAATTAAGTATATGGTGGAAGCATCCTTCCCGTTGGACAAAGGACTGGTCTAAAAAACATGTAAGAATAAAGTCCTGGTCTTGGCAAGATTTGAAACTTGCAAGGATCACAAAGCTGATGCATGCAGTGGAAACCATAATGTCATCACCAGCCACATAATACAATGGGGAGTTAAAAAGGACATACTTTACAAGTGTATATCCATCTTTCCATCCCAAATAATGCATTGTAGTCAGAGGTATTCAATTGAGGCACCCCTGAAATGCAATAACTCAAAGAATACATTAGACACTGGACTGCTTTAAATGTAGAAAGCATTTTCATTTCTGATAAGAAAAATAACTTACAGGTAGTCAAATAATGTTTCATTATGTCAAATATGCCTTCATTAGCAACAATTCTGGGCCATTTAAAGTTAATTTTCAACCTGAGCAACACCAGGCATTCTGCTAGTCTTTAATAAGGTTCATTTTGTTTAAATTACAAATAAAACCAAATAATTTTTCTTTGGCAGTTTGTCTCTACTTACACAGCAAATTGTACAGTGATTTTCAGTGTCAAAAACAAATTACTGAGGTTAATCAATCGAGCCAGACATGACATTCCAATGTCAATCAGGCACAGCAAAATTTGTATTTAGCAATATCAAATTCTGCAGGAAGATGAACTTGCTAGCCAGTCTGCAATAACTCCAGTAATTAACAAAACAGATCCATATCCAAAAATCACTACTTTAATAGCATCTGTTCATATATAAATGAAGTTGACATGACACCGCAACCATAGAAATAAAACACTATCATTGATCGAAGTAGTCATCAGTGGCTGGACAAACTTTTTGTGAGGCGAACGAAGTCGCCCACTGAAAATCAGTTCATATATAGCTACTATGATGAAGTAAATGTCAGTTGCAATTATCCATATATCGGTCAATCAAGAAATGTCTAATACCAAAAATTCCTGAATTTGACCCTAAATTTAATCGATTCTTTTGCCTACAGCAATCCTTCCCATAATATGTCATCAAAATTCATTGAGAACAGAGATATTGTGTAGAAAGACAAACATGAATGAATACGTATACCTTTTCAATTTTGTTGGCACAGGCGAATTATAAAATTTTTCACCTACTATACACTTCGCTGTTTAAAAATTTTGAATAGGTAAAGGAGTTATTTCAACAATTGATGCAAATTTCAAGGCAAGATTTTTTTTCATCTCATTTCGATCAATGTTTATATTCATTGTCAAGAATTTTTTCATCAGTGGCATCTGTGAGTCTTGTTCAACTATGGACCCATGCTCAAAGTCTTGCTTTCAGTCTCTCCAGGGCACAGAGCTGTTAGTATAGAAGACAGATTGTTGCCAATGCAACAAGACTCCCCATTCCCCACATAGATGTTATCCAAGAGCTGGTTAGGGCTGATACATCTCAGTATTGACTTTACATTGGTTACATATTTCTTGTAACTGCTGTATAAAAAGAGTTGTATGTATCAAAGATTATTCCACAAGAATCTGAAATTTGATGGAATTGAATTATTACTTCAGCAAATCTACGATACAAAAATCACACCATTACTCCAGTATTTGAGAATGTTACTAAACTAGATGGGGTTCATTTGCCAAGCTTATTGATAAGTTCAATCCCCTGACTGTTGCTGTCATCTAGGACCTGGGGTAGAAGAAGCTGGGGCCCCCTCCACATCGGTCCGTCTGCAGCCTGCACCATAAGTTCTAGCATGATTATGTCCGTTCACAGTTTCACATTGCCAGACTAGTTCTTTTGTTGCCATCCTTGCCTGCATCTTCCTTCGAAAAAGGTGCTCTGCGTGACGGTCTTGCCTAGGCTGTTGAGTGACATGACCGAACCACGCCAGCTTCCGTCGCTTCACAGCAACAAGGCGAGGTTTATAAACCAATGGAGTCTCAATTTCACAACGCTCAATATTCAAACAAAATAAAGTTATTTTTAGATTTTAAAAATGCACAGTCTCAAAATTCTGTAAGAAACTTGACTCTGGAATGGTGCAAGTTGGAAATTGAAACTTCTTGAAGTCACTTCAAGAGGTTTCAGATTTCCAACTGGCACCATTCCAGAGTTAAGTTTCTTTCGAAATTCACTTTGATAATAGGTTGCAAAATTTATATAAAATTCAAGAGAGGATGTATCCTGCAAACAAGCAGTTCATTTACACTGGTGGTCCCGAAATGATGTGTTGCGCCACACTGGTGTACCGAGAGTTGATGAAAAGTATGGCAGGAAGATTTAAGGACAGTCAAAGAAACATCAATCCACCCATCTCAAGAGCGTTAGCTATTTCAACAGGTCTCCTTGACATTGTCACAAAAATTTCAGCTCTGACAAATGTGAAAGACCAGAAAAGAGAAAAGCTTCTTTGTGTTGATGAGAGTTTGTTTGTCTCAAATTAGACCTATAAATGAGAAAGCTCAACAAAAACAAGCTCACACCACTCACTGAGTTCATATACTTGAGGTTACATAAGTCTTTGTGTAAGTATATCTGGGGATTAAATCATGTTTTTATGTAGCTGCATTGTCTTGTATATACCTTCTGGGATGGTCCCAGTATTATTACTTTAGCCAACGAAATTGAGAGGTATATGTATGAATCTCAATGAAATTTTGTGGAATGCCGGACTGTGAACTTGGGAAGAATTGGTTAAACTTTAGGACAGGAATTTGGGAGATTTTACCATTTGTTTTCATACATTTATGTCAGTGCTTATGTCCCTCCATGCAATATTTTCAAAAGGGGGGAGGGGGATGATATGCCACAGGAATATTTTAAGGAGATTCAAGTTACCTCCCCGGCATTTGAGTTATATGCCAATACTGTATAATATTGTCAAGGTTCATGTCTGTTCATATGATATCTCTAGAGGTTCTCAATGATATCAAGTGAAAAAGTGGGTAATAGGCCATGGAGGGATTGTTTGAATTTTTTGGTGGATCAAAGTACAGTTATCTCCCCTGACAATGGCATAGGCATAGGAATTTGCTCTATTTTTTTCTAAATAGTTGTGTCCTGTATTATGAATCAAGCACTGATAGTTATTTCTCCGATGTCAATTGTGTTTCTTGATAAAAAATTTGGTGTGGGGCAAACAAATTTCCATTCCAAAAGTGCAGCCCAGAAAAAAGTGTATGCAAACCACTGCTAATGAAGATACTACAAGATTGTCTAGTTCCCTTAGCACGTACCAGACATCAGGAATTAACCCTGACCAAACTGATCCCAGCCAGGAGGCAAAGAAAGGGGTGGAAAGATCTTGTTTAAACTAATTAGACATAACTTTCAAAGAGAAAATGGTTGCTTGGATTTAAATCATTTGGTCATGTGCTATAAGATAACTTTTTTTTTACAATTAAAATACTTTGAAATTTATTGGATCATAAAATGCATTTACTTGAAGAATGAAGTTTGTAAGCCAGGCTAAAACACCTGCCAAACTGAAAACAGGAAATTCAAAGCTAATTTTACATCTTCATAATCTAAAAAGATTTAAAGTAGAATGCACTAAGATTGTGCATACCTTTGCCAATACCATACAACAAAAACTGAATGAAAATCCATTCATACATAGCTAGTCTGCAGGGGAGATAACTAGTTTCAATTTTTCAAATTTCAGACTTTTGTCTAAATACTAAAAAAAAATTCTTGGATCCATCCCCAAAATTCAAATTAACCGTTGATCCACCCTTCCATGAAATTTCTTTGAAATCCATAAAAGAGAACTCCCAGAGAATATGTATCACAAACTGAGAGAGATGAGTGAATACATATATTTTCCAAGGCTATCCTGGCACTAACGCATCAGGTTGTACAATTTTGTTAAGGGCCATTTTTGAAGGGGGTAAAAATGGGTAGATTTAATTTCCAGGTGACAAAATAACACTGATATTAGAAACTATTTACTAACCCTAAAAACATGCTGTAATGTCTTAAAAGTATACTGTACTTTTAGATCGATAATGAAGTTATTTGAACAACAGTAAAAATTCAGCCCCTCTCAGCCATCAAAAATAGTGGTACCTGATGCCTTAGGGCAAGGATTGCCAATGGAAAAAAATAAATAAAGAACAATAGCTAAGAGCTAAACCATAAATATCCACTGTAGATCAAATTCACAAACATGCCAAAAGAGTAAGGAAATAGGTCAAAAGTCAAAGTCATTGAATCTATCTAAGAATGTTGTTTGATGTAATCTTTTTCTCAGAGATGAGAAGGGTGGAGCCACACTAATTGTGATTGTGCCACTACTCCAGATAATTGACACCAGCAGAGACTGACAGCCAACCTGCCAAGGTATTACATTCTCATTTGGCATTTTGTGCTGTTAATGTGTCTGTCCACACTGTTGCCTTGCCTGGATGTCATTCAGTCAGGCTCCAGTCTGTAAGGCAAACCAACAAACAATTCTAATTACTAAACAAGTACTGATTAAAGCTATAAATACAAGGCAGCAGAAAACGCTCCAAACCCATTACCATATATGTGCGTGTGTGTGTATATGCATCTCTGCCGCTTCAGTATCAAAAAGATCCACACAGGATGACTAACCCATAACCAACACACACAAACACATTATATATATATATATATATATATATATATATATATATATATATATATATAATAGTCCATGACCCATTGCTTTGCTGATGGTTATCATAAGTGTACAACAATAGGCTTGGGTGATGGCTGTTACTGACATAAGTATGCCAGACATGGTAGGAGGGGAGAAATGAAAATTAGGTAGTTTGATATGAGTATAGGAAGGGAAAGGGGCTAATTGTTGCTACTGATACTATAAGTGTGACAAACACTGCTCTTATATATATATATATATATATATATATATATATATGTAAGTGAGTGGGATGTATATAGGTTTGTCTATCACGCTATAAAAGTACCTCAACATGGGTGTTGCCCAACCAAATTTGGTATGCCTACTCAATGGACTTGGAGGGGGGGTATATTTTCAGTGTAACTATAATGATAGTGGAACCTACTTTCTGTTCATTTTACATAACTTCTCATACATTTATGTAATTCTCCAAGGGGTGTAAAGCAAATGAAACTTTCTGAAATAAAATTTTGAGAAAAAAAAGCAATCTAGTTGGAGGGCTCTATTTATAATGCAAAACTGGACTCTTACTTTGCATTCAATATAAACTAACTGAATAAGCCATCCGCAAGACAGACATTCAGCCAGTGTATAATGTATCTCATCAATTTAAAAAAATGTGTTGTTTACGAAGGAAGAGTGCTCGATACAAGGGATAAGGCATGCGTAAATATAGACGGTATAGATGCAGAAATCAGCACTTCATGGTAACTTTCCTGTTCATCGGACTAAAGATTGCATCAGTGTGAAACTGATTAACTATGAAGCGTTGATTTCTGTGTCAACACCATCTATATAAAAACACTAGTTGCTGAAAAAACCCATAATAGTGTTCCTTAGCAAGTATAAGAGCAGACTAATTGCATTAAGGTTATGCAGAACTCAGTAAGCTAACCTACATATTAAATAAAAAAGGTTTTCTTCTCATAAAGGCAATGAGAACTACATTCCTTGCTTCCAACTCAAATGGTAATTTAAATCTTTAACAATATCACATTTCTATAGAGTAGCACTGTTTTCACTCTAGGTCAACTGCAATCATTCATGGTATTTAATGCTTTTTTTTTTTAAAGATTATGAAGAGAATATACATATACACACATATATATATATATATATATATATATATATATATATACACACACACTGCTTTATATATCAGGTCACCATCCCATAAGTAATATCAGAAATTTGATAGCAGTAGAATGAATATTTTTACTATTTTAAATGCCTACATGTTCATGCAGTTTTAGTTACATAGTTACAGTAGATTCAAGTAACTAAGTTACTAATTTGACCCTCCTAAAGACGGAAGTGGCTAAAGAGCATATGACAAGTAATACAATACAAGTTTTTTTTAAAAAAAGATTTTCAACACACTGCATAGTGCAAGGCAATGATGCTGTAGAAGTGACTCAAAAATAATCCATGTTCAGAGATTCTTTAAACAAAAGAAATTGCCAAAGATGGGTTGAAAGGTTTAAAAGAGGTGACTTCAGCTCCAGAGATGCACCACAAACAGATCACCCTGTTGAGATTAACGAGGACTTGCTTTTGTCAGAACTTGACAGTTGAAGAATAACTGAATTTGAGCAACCTAATGATTCACTGTCATCTGCTACAATTTGACAAGGTGCCTGAATTTGGAAGAAAACGTTGCCCCCCCCCCCCCCATCTTCATTCTTATGACCACATCTCACTTCAAAACTTTGAAAACTCGAGGACTTTCTAAAAAGGAAACAGACGGCGGGTTTTAGCATTTAGTTTAGACTTCAATTACTGGACTACAACTTTTAACCTAACAAAAATCATTAATTCTAAATGGATTACATTTATTTGGAACCATATATACAGTACAGATCTGTGTACAATTTGTTTTGTTTTTTTTGCTGTGCAATGGATGATGTCTTTCTATCAAAAGATTCACAATGACATGTTCAGAGCTTTATTTGTCAGACCCCAGTTTTGGAGCCACTGGGATATTATTGACTGGAGATGAAAAATGGATATTTCACTAGAATATGAAATAATACAGACAATGACTTAGTAGAGGCAAACAGGGTGAAGAACAACCTGAAATGGACTGCCATCCAAGGAATGTTTTGGTGGAATTGTTTTGGTATGGTCTACTAAGTTACTACCAGTTAATTTTAAGATAGTAGATATCTCTTGTCAGCAGTTAAAACATTGAAAGACTGCTTTGTAGGAAAAGAGGCTCAATTTGATCAATTGCAAAGGTGTGGCGTTCCATCATGATAATACACAGCCCCATACAGCAAAGATCACATCTGAAAAGCAGGAATACCATGGCTGGGAAAGAATTCCACACGGTTCTTATCCTTATAGATCTTACTCCATCTGATTACCACCTGTTCCAGAGTTTACAGGACCACCTTGATGGATGAGATCTTGGAACACATGAAAGTGAAAACTATCTTTCCATCCTAACCAAAAGACTTCTACAAAAATGGTTATATGAATTATTGGAAGGATGTTATTCATAATGATAGAAGATATATTAATGAATAACAAGGATTTGATATTTTTCCTGACCCTTAAGACATTACTTATAGGATGATTACATATAATTTCACATACAAGAAGCATCAATTCATTTATCTTGCTGATATTCTATGTTACTGTCAACTATACTTACATATATGATTGATCCATCTAGACCCATTCCATACATGACAGTATTCTACTACCTGTGCCTTGGGAGGTAAGATAGTGATAGGAGAGTGATTTGCCCAAGTGCTACCCAATCCACCCTCCAGTCAACTATTGTGGCATGTCAATAAGTAAATCTGTTTTGAAAAGATGACAATGAAAAAGATTGGGCACATAGATTAATGTCTTTCATTAAGGCAAGTACAAAGCGAACAAGCAGTCTCAGCCAGAAGTTGAACTGACTTAACTGTGACATCACCTGTATATCAATCCAATAAATATCTTCATTTGTGGAGATGTTTATTGGTTGAGAAGAGAGCAATCAGGCTGACTTGCAGGAAAATATAGCAGATGCTCATAACTTTTTTTTCAAAACACTCAAGTAAGTTGAAGACCATAAGACAAATAGCTCAAAGGCCTATCTTTTATGTTGATAAAATGGGAGATCACTACGACCTGATGGAACAATCAACCAAGAATAATTATGGATGGATGGAAAGCACACAATGTGCTACAGAATCATTCTGTTGTAAATTATTAACTTTGTTAATCCGAAATTATGCCACCGTCCATTAATGCCGGACCAGTTGCCTTCAATGGTGTACGTATGCACAATGGCAAAATTTGGATCAACAAACTAAATGATTTACGACAGCATGATGCTATAGCCCATTTTATGCTTCCCATCTATCAATAATTATTCTTCATTGATAGTTTCTCATTTTATTAACATAAAACAAAAGATCACTGCCAAGAAAGAGAGAATTTTGGTTTAAAGAAAAGTTTCTGACAATTGCTGTCTCAAATTATATAGCTGAACATAAATATGGCTAAGAAATTTAGGTGCCTCTTCAATCAGTTCATTCATGATGCATCAAACCAAAACCAAATTAATGTAATTATAGCATGATGTCAGTTTCATGCATTCAAGAAGGGCGGAGGACATTGATAAGATACCACGACAGAAAAAGAAAAAAAAAAAAAAATTATAAACTAACCTTTATTTTGGCGTCAATTTACTAAACGATACCCATCCAACAAGCGACACAGTTAGAGAAAAAGGTTATTCAAAATAATTTAAGTTTTTACTAAAAGTTTTGTTGATAAATCTTTAAAATGCAATCCAATAAAAACCTTTAACGAAAAAGGTTAAACAGAAGAGAAAAAGAACAGTACAACTCAATAGGCCATTTCTCATTCATTCTTCTCTCTATCAGATCTCATACTCACTACATGACTGGAAAAAGAAAGAGAGAAAGCAGTCAAGAGACTTTCTAAACATTAACTTGAGCCATGAAGGAAGAGTCAAACATTTCCAAACTAGAAATCACTCACTGCATACTTCTGCCAATGTTATACAATAAAACAATGAAAATCAGTTCATAGTTCTACAATAGAGGGGGGGGTAAGTTTCCATTTTCCAAATTTTGGACTTGTCCAAATGTATGAAAAATCTCAACTGAAGAAAATTCCTGGATCAGCTCCAAAACTTTCCTCTCACCAAATGGCCCACCCTTCCACAAAATGTCATTGAAATTCATTGAGTACTTTCAGAGATATAGTGTGGACAAACAAACATGAGATTTCCACATTTCAAACTTTAGATATATGCAAAAATATACCAACAAAATATCACTGAAATTGTAAAATAGTAAAGTAAAATATTTGAATATACTTAACAAAAAATTTCAATTCCAACGACTAAAAAGGAAAAAAAAAAGAAACAATTAGGTTCAACCTAATAATTTCTCATACAGATTTTAGTACTTTTTGAAACATCTAATTCATTCCAATGAGTTTGCAAATGTTCTTACATGGTAAAAGATTAATCATGATGTCACAACAACCAGGAGGGGGTTTTCATCTGTTTATTTTATCCATGAAGGAATTTTAGTCTTGGACATTTCTAAAGTATTTCCCACTGCTTTTTTTCACTCCACTTTTGACGTCCCGAAGCAGGGATAATGTTTTAAAACAATAAAATCCATAAGACCTAAATCAATTTGGTCAAAAATCTTTACAATAATCATTCATTCACCTTTAGATCATGGGTATAAAACATTTGACTCCACAAACTAATTCTATTTTCTTTTAGAGAGCAGAACAGTTCAATTTGATAAGAATTGGACCAAAAAGAAAGCATTACTAGATAATTTGCCACGTTGTAAGTATTATTCTTTCCCTTTTTTGGTCAATAAGAGCAGAAAATATTCCTTTCCAGCACAGAACTCAGAATAAACAGAAAAAACGAAACTAATATTCGCAAGATCACAAAAGAGACTGAAAAAGTAAAAGTAAGAATTATTATAAACACTCTTTTCTGCTGATTTTAATAAACTATTTTCTCTAAGAATTAAGAGTCAAGGTTCCAATGTTGAACTGGACCCTTACTCTCCGTCTGTGTCATACAAAACTGCAGCTGTGAATTACTTTCTCTCGATGCTTACTCATGCCAGTAATTCTATGTATTTTGAAGGGTTTTTTTTCCCCCAAGAAATATGCCCTTCATTTTTTCCTGAAATCGTCAATTTCTGCGAATAGGTATCAGTCTTATGCCTACGATTATTCAAAATGAAATCAAGTACTTACAGACGGTCTGTCAAGGGGCAACAACTTATCAAGACAAGCAAGAAAGGGTTTTGTTTTCTTTCAACAAATTATATACAACAAATTCATAGTAATGTGACAAAAAATGTCATTTAGACGAACTGGAAGAAAATGCAAATAGTTTGGGTCCTTTTTTATTGGAGCGGTCGTAAGAAGAATACGGTTGATGTCACAGACATGTGAACTAGTTACACAAAAAGAAATCAGATTAATTCGGTTCGCATTTCACCTGCTTGCGTTGAACACTAAGTGGTATCTTCTTCGATATTATTCATTTCTCAATGGCATTTAACGCCTTAAATTAGAGTTTTTGTTCTGTTTTGTATTAAGAGAAATGTAAATTATTCATATTGTAAAACAATCGAAGAAAGGATTGGAGAAAAAACTAGGGGGACAACTTAGCGATGGTGGTCCCGATTGGAATTTAACAGACGTCACAGATATACGATCTGTTTTGTTGTTGTTGTTGTTTTGGTTTTTTTTTTTCAAAGATGGAAATAATTTTTTTTACACAAAAGACGAAAATTCAAGATGCAAGGCCAAACAGGTTTAATATAATTTAAATTCAAAACAATATATTTCATCTATTTAGTTATTTACAGTTGTGTAACAGTGTTAAACTGACTAGACAGTGAAAAGCAGTCAAAGGGAAATCCAATCGGGACCACCATCGTTAAGTTGTCCCACATTTTTTTTTTAAATGGGAAAAAAACATTCTTGTTATTTCGTCCACATTCTTCGAGGTGTAGGCAGTGAGCATTGCCTTCAATTTTTCTTTTCGTTTTCAAAAAATATTGTTTATATCCCCCCCCCCCGTACATCGACCGAGAAAAATGACTAACAACACGAGAAGAAGAAAGAAGAAAAGGAAGGGCCTCCTATTTTTAAAGGTTTTCAATCGTGACGACGACGAGGTTAGTAAATAGGCGAAAATGTCTGATGATCACAGCAACTATTCAGAAATGTGTCACCACAGCTTTTACTAAATGGAAAATAAAAAAGAAACGAACGGTACTTAGATGGAGAATGAGTCACATATGACAATACTGGCAGGTTAGACCAGTTAAGTCGTTTTTCCTTTTAGGGTTTGTTTTTTTTTATTAACAGCACACAGAAAAGAAACACTTAACTTTTGTTGCTAAATAAATAAACACAGCAGTTTCTTTTATCTTCTTCAAAAGTAAGATTTCATCTCCTTCCCACGGGACTAAAACCGTTTTCACTGCCCTATCATCACAACCAAGAAAGGAATTTACAGTTTAGTGCACTATGCAATTGATGCATAATATCCATTTCCACGCTATTCCTTCTTTTGCTCAGATTTCTTTTTAGAGGTGGACAGACAAAAATTAATTCAGTAGTTCAATGTTTATAATGATGCGTGTGTGGTTTAGAATTAATCGAACCTAATGTATTTTGATAGAAAAAAAAAATTACAATATGGACTTTGAAGTAATAAGTAAACAGTAGAAGCAATTAGAAGTAGATTAATCATCAGAATGTTTTTTTTAATTGTATTGTAGGTCTATGGGATAGATTACCTTGATTTGCAGTGTTGAAAAAAAAATGATAGTTATTACAACACCACAAATGTTCAAGTTTTCCTTGGGTTGTGTGTGCTAATACACCTTGTATATTTTTGCACGAAGAATGTATTTCGTATTATAAATTGGACCCTTACAGACAAGAAATACATTATGTTTCTTTTTTGAAATTTAAAAGTCAGTCAGTCTGAATAATACGCATTTTATCTTGATTTTACTCGAATTGAGAAATTCTTACTACAAGCTCTTTTCCCTCTAGTATTTTTTATGAGTCAATGCAAAATAACTGGAATGAAGTCTCAAGAGAAGAAGCTTCCTCTGAGTGTGTGTGTGTGTATCAAGTTGGTAGAAGAATAATACCAAAAGCAAGACTAGTTCTTGAACGTGCGTGTGTAAAAGAGTGTTAGAGACAGAGGTAGCACCAACCAAACCATATGACGATTGTTGTTGTTGAGGTTGGGAGGAGACCGGGGGAGGTGGTGGGGACAGGAATACATGTTGATGGTAATGCTACACATATATATGATGATGCGGATATGTGTAATAGGGGGGGGGGGAGAAGAAGAAAAAAAAAACGGTCACGCCCGGTAAAAAGAAGCGGTAGACTACCGATGGTGGGAAGAAGAAGATTTGAAATCTGATTTCTTCTTTTTCCTGAAGAGTACGGAAGACAGTCAGACAAAGCAAGTGCCTAAGTAAGTATTTCAACTAAAAAGAGGTAGAAAAAAGCGACTGAATTCATTTGGGAGAGGAGTTTAGTAGTACTAAATGGTTGTTGTGCAACCCGAGGATTGATTAATAATAAAATAAAGTGTACAACGGAATGTTTGCATCATATATGACTTACGGATACTACAAGTGAGGAAAGATTTAGGAAAAAGGATGATAATATATATATATATATATATATATACACCAATAATCATCGTGTTTCAACACGGTTTGAAAGAGGCCGAGTTTAGAGGATAGCTACTAAATGGTTGTTGTGCAACTCATATTTCATTGAAATTATTTATCATGGTTTTGAAGTAGTCGACCCTAATGTGTTCTTTACTACTAGAGAAGAAGGTACAATGGACTATGGACATTCTGTTGAAGTAAACAGACGTAGATTAAGTATAAGAAATTCTGATGAGCAGTTTTAAGCCTATGGAATAGTTTACTAGAATATGTAGTTCTCTCACCAGATGTTGATACTTAGAAGAATCATGATAGTTATTACAACACCGTAAAGGCTTTAGTTTTAATATTGTGTAAACTAGCAATGATGTATACAAGTGCGAGTACGCCAATATGTACAATTGAATGTTTTTTCACCCAAATAAATGTAACATAAAATGTACAAAGGAATGTTTGAATCAAATATGACATAAGGTACAAACAACTGAGTGAAAGACTTGATAGAAGTAATGATACAGACCAATAATCACCCTACCGACCGCAACGGTTTAGACTTAAAAAGAGGTGTGACATCATACAACACCAGCAACAAAGCCACTATTGAGAGATTCGCCTTTCGGAGCTAAAAATATTATTTTCTAATCCCAATCGTCTTTAAATGCATTTAAAACAGAAAAGTAAATCTAAGGAGAAACGAACAATATAAATATAGCTAAAAAATTGAACTAACTCGAGATTCATCTAACAGATGTAATAGGGGTTCCGGTTGGTATTTAAGGTGTGAGTATTTTAGAAATTTTTATACTTTGTGAGGTAAGCTAGTTTCGTTTTGTTCTGAACATGTTAATAGAAATAGAGTTTATAGTTAAATCAAAAAAGAAGTTCCAGTACGAAAATGATCTTGATGTTATAATGGGTTCTTTTTCCCGATCCTTCGTCCCTATTATTCACTAATTATCTACAACTACTACACAGACGAGAGAGTAGAGAGTGCGTATTATGGGAGGAATTTTCAAGACAGAATTCATGGTGTAGGTCTCAAACTAACTAGTTCAAGAGGTGCGATCGAGTGGAATACCGGCTTAACATCTATGTAAAATGGTAAGTAAAAAAAAAAAAGAAACAAAAAAACACCAGCCTTGCCTGGAATTCACTCTTGCTGCCTGCTACTTCCATCGAAGAAGGAAGGAAGAAGAAAGAAAACTTGGAAGACTGGTGCACATCAATTATATAGAAGAAACGTTTCAGAGAAAACGGAATTGGAGGAGGAAATTCGCTAACAGAATTGGATACAACAAAAGTAACGAATGTGTTGAATAAATGTTCAATGAGCTTTAAAAATAAATTAACTTAAGTTAATTTCCCTAGTTTGTTTCATTTTGAATAAATCAGAGTTTGACAGAAAACTTGGTCAAGAAATTGTTAAACTCGTATTTGTGGCAAATCAAGATTATCCGGGTGTAAAATACTTAGCTTTAAAAATAAAACTACTTTAATAGTTCTCTTCATTTTTTACTATCAAAGTTGATGTTATTTGTAGACAAGTTCTCTAACGAATAGTTAAACTCAGATGAATTTTTAGGCAACTCAAGAGTAACAGAGTTATCTTTTTAAGGTTTAATACTAAGGTATTTAAAGGATTAAAACTATATCATAATCAGGATTGAAAGAGAACTTGTCTAGTAATGATATTTTTCAACTTGAATGTATTTTAAAAAGGCAACTCAAGATGAAAGAGTTGAAGTTTTTTCTTCAAAATATAAGGGGGTTTTAAAAAGTTAAAATGAAAGATTATTTTTGCCATGAATAATTTATATCCGAATAATATGAAGATTTACAGTTAAATCTTCGTGGCTATGATCCACAAATAGATCTGAAAAATAATTTAAAGATGGGAAATGACACTCATCCTCCTGGATATGTGCTAATGTCTTCAAGAAGTTTGTCGTACAACCTCAAGAGGGTGGAACAAATAAATTTTTCTATAATATTTGTTCAATTAAATTTTTATCAAAGTTTCCCCAAAAGAGTTGATTTCAGTTTAGTACATTTTTTCTTCATTTGTCACCATGACAACACCGAGAGTCAAAAATTTATTCAACAACACCAGCAAAATGTGATATCAAGATTTTCCTCAATAAACAGGAATTACTCGAGGTTGCTAAAACCACATTTGAGTTCCTGATTGAAAATTGTGAGTGCTAATAGTAGACTTAAGAATTTTTACTTACTATAATATATATATATATATATATATATATATATGCATACATACATCCACCCTTTATTATTTTGACACCACATGCAAAATTAAAAGTTTTAGGTGGAGTCAAGAACCGGTTCTTCAATTCAAGTTTAAAACCACTAGAATTCTAAAAGTTACGACCAATTAGTAGATGAGTTTCAAGAAACAAGGTTTTTGAAGAAAGATGAACAGAAAATGTAGAGCAGAAAAGGATTTTGAAAAGCTAAGTGTAAGGAAAAAGGAAAGTTGACTTCACTTTTAAAACACTTGAAGAAAATGGCTGCGTTTAAAAAGGATTTTTACTTCTGTGTTTAGACTTACTTTTTTTTTTTTTGAAGTTGGTTAAAAGTTCAAGATATAAACAATCTTATCTATTTTTACTTCAACGTTAAAATATCGTCCTAAATTTGTATTTTAGGGTTGGGCTATAACCACATGGGTCCACAAAATATTGTCTTTTATTCAGTAGTTGTAAGAAAACTCTTATTATATACCGGTGTTTTGCAAACTACTGTCTTCAAGAACAGCAGTTGGAATATTTTTCCGTGACTTCAAAAGAAATTATGGAAAAAAAAGGTGGAATTGAATTAATGTCGATGGATCGATCCCTATTAACAACCTAGAGTCATTTAGAAATAAACATTACATCCTTCATTTAACGAATTTATCAAGACTAAGGTAACTTTTAAATAGCCTTTGAACACCGTCTTTACTGTGCCTTTAATGAGTAGAAAATAATTAAAAACCCTCGTTGCTTGATGGCCACAATATATAGTTAAATTTTAAAAACATAAGACCACAGGTGACAATATATAACAGAAAATATTCAGCAAGAAAGAATAATATTAAAAAATACAAGATTTTCAGTGTTTTTTTTTTCTTTTAATAACACATATTTTGGTAATTTTTGGTTTGACGGGTCCACAATAAGGTGGAATAAGACGGCTTTAAAAATGGCTAAATTTTCCAATCATTAGATTAGAAATGGCTAAAATTGGCTATATTGCAACGAAACGAATGTAAAATAAACAAAAATGGCCTTTATTTTCATTAATACCCGTTAAATACCTCTGGAGCCTTTGTATGAGTTCTAGGAATACATGATATCATTAGGTATACAGTTGAGTTATATCCGAAAATTGAATCTAACTAATTTTAGCCATTTTTCAGGCCAGTCATTGAAAAATCTAGCTATTTTTCAAGCTAGTCTCATGCTACCGTATTTTGGACCCATTAAGATTACTCAATAGATTTATAAATCGTGGTGGCAGCCGGCCATGCAGAAATATAAGAAGACACTCATTACTGTGATTCCCAAGGAACCCACCTACCTTATTTATTTGTAGATTTGCCGGTGCTACACGCGTTAGTATTCCTTAAAAACAGCCAAACAAATTCTGGTGGAATTTCCTAGGGGTCTGCAAATTCAATTGAATTGAGACTGAGTAATATTAAGGTAAAAAAAGCCGCCTCGTTCTCCCCATAAAAATAACGTTGTCACCTCATAATTCAAAACGGCGAAAACCTCGACCGCGTGATAGCAGCTGTGACCTTCAACTGGAAACATCCGCCTAAAATGGCGATACTAAGTAGTGCACGCTTAAACGAAGTTTAAAAGTGAATTTTAACGATTTCATAGATATTGCAAAATGAAAAAGGGAATAAAATATTCTGATTTTTTCATATGATAAATTATTTTGATAGAAAGTTCGTTGATTACTTTAATCAGTTTTGTGGTTTCCGGAAGTTATTGCGGATTGATTTTGGTTATATGTGAATATCCTGTCGACTCGTTTAGAATTAAAAAATGACACAACATCAGACGAAGAGGGAAAAACAATAATGAAGCCTTCAATAACGATGAGGGTGTAAGAAATGAAAAATATTAAATGAAAAGAGCCTAAGAAAACAAGGAAAAGCCGTTGCTTAAAACCGTTGATTGTTACATTACGATTGGGTGGCGTGATAGTTACACCCATCGAAACATTTCCAAAAAAATAGTGTTTGTGCGTGGATCAGTTGGAAAATGAGTGAAAAATAAATAGACATTGCTATAGTTGAAAAAAATGATCGAGTGGAAATTTCAAAGGAAACTTGAAAAATATAGAGACTAGAATGAATGATAAAAGATAGTTTTCGAAAGTTATTAAAGAAAACCTTTTAAATAAAAATCGGGGGAGGATGGGAGAAATGACAGGGTTCATGAAAAAGTGAAATTATTTCCTGTTTGGTAAGGTTTTGAATTTTTTTCTACTTATTAAATACTGAAATTCAAGTGATGACAAATGCCCTTTAAAGTGTCTTTATTACTTTTTTTTTGTTATTGTTGATTTTCATCCCATTGAACATGGAATCCTCTTTGGGGATTCGAATTCCATAAATAGCTGAAAATATTTTTCATTTCTAAATCAAAAATGACCTACTGGGAGTTTCATAACTGGAATTTTTTAAAATGAAAAATTTCTATAATGAAGAGTGCTTGTGCTTGGATCACTGGAAATGAGAGAAAACTACGACATTTTTAGTGATCACTGCCCAACAAAAGGTGACAACTAACTGATCCATTAATCACCCTTTTTCTAAATATTTTAATTGATCATCCTGACATAGCATGTTGCTAAAAGAAGTTAGTCACGTGACAGTTTTCACTGAGTCTAAATTAAACCCGTGGAAATTCCATGGGTGTTAACATCTAAGATTATCTTATGCCTTAATCTCCACTATCCCTTCCAATGTTTTTTGCCCATTCAACTGCATAACTTTCTTTTCTCCCCCTCTCTTCCTACCCTCTTTTAAAACTACCCAACTTTCTTTTCTGTCTTCTCTCTCCCTACCCCCTTACTGAGCTAACTAACCTTCCCTTTATATTATTACTGGAAGTAAAACATTCTAATCCTGGTAGGAACTCGCAGAATGATATTACAGATTCTATATTATTTTGATGATAAAAAGTTGATGATGATTCATGATGTCTGAAAATATTTTCTTCACTCAAAATTTAATTGATTGACTATTCCTCATATTTACACACAATATTTGAAAAACTGAATATCGCGTACAAATTCATTGAGCTCATCTTAGTCTGAGGAGGAAGGAAGATAATGCTTCTCCGATCCTCTAGTTAAGGAGGGTTTGCCTGTCTTGGAAAATCCTTGCTTCTAAGTGGATTCAAACACCAATCCCTATACCCGAGGGAAAAAATGCAACTACCTTCGCCACCGTTCAGGCTTAAAGTTGACTTTTAGTTTCTTAAATCAAATGTTTGAAATTAATTCTCTTACATCTAACCATAATTGAAGAAATCTCTATCTGGATGTGTATGAATGTACTGCAGTTACTTGGCAACTGGCCATTGTGCAAAGATGACATTTGCTAGATACATCAGTGAGCACACACGGCATTACAGTGTCAAGTTTGAAGTTTTTTAAATCTGTGGTTTTCAAGGAATCTAATAAAAAAATACATACAATATTACAGATTATAGTTCTTTTATCTAAAATTATAAATCTATATTTAGATATAAAATATGTAAATTGGCAATGCTAGATGAGGTAACTTAATATAATTTGAAGCCGTCATACAACAGACGGAAAATTATTTTACATGACAATTATAGCAGGCTGCTCCACACACGTCCTGTCCTTTCCATACATGTACTTTTGAGACTGGAGTTGCCCTAAGTGTATTTTAAATTTGAAAAGGATCACTGCCCTCTGGTGTGTCCATTTGAACATCCTTTCCCCCCCACCGTCAATTGAACATCCTATCCAGAGCAGGTGAGGGTAGGGTTAGGGGTAATTATAAACAATCATAATTCAAGGAAATATAGAAAAGACAGGAATTAATTTATTTCAAATCATCGACCAAAACTGTCACCACAGGTTTCTTCAGTTTTCAAGCTGGTCTTTCTGGCTATGTATGTATATATGTGTCATGTGTACAGGCCAGACCAATGGAGCTAGAGGGCTGAGAATTTCAATTATCATTATTATATTTTTTGTTTTTGACATTCTTCGCAAAAATAGGGTTTTAGTTGTCAGGTTCAATTTACAATGTAAGTTTATGCTAAATTGGTCTGTAGTTTGGGTGTGTACATTCTTGTTTTTTTTTTAATTCAGGAGTTTTGTAGCATCAAAAGGTGATAAATGTAACATTCATTATCCTCCCTTTTTCTAAATTTTGATTGATTACCCCCAACATGGCATGCTGCCAAAAGTCATTGATCGAGCGACAATTTCTACTGAGTGTTTTATTAATTGAACTTAGTGAGGATTTTGCTCACTGATAGAACATTTATGTACATGAATTTTTACGTGCCTTATCACCAATTCCGTTACATCATATAAATTCTTGTGGTTATTCCTTTAAATTTTGAAGTTTAAAAAATTGAACTTACATCCACGCATCTCATCAATTCATATCTTTTGCTTATTTCAATCAAATCAATTTAAGATCCCCCCATCCTCCTCCCAAACAGATCACCTGATGATCCCACCTCTCTGAATCAATCTAGAGGGGGAGGATAGTCAATCGAGCCTTTTGAATAATGTTTTAAAAAAAACTCAAATATCCTTTTTTATGCAAATGCCCTGTATGCGACCCCCCCCCTCCCAGCTCCAGTGGGTATGTGCAGCATCAAGTATGAAAAAAAAATTTCAAAAGCCTATTTGACAGCATTTTTGCACTTCTGCATTTAGAAATAAGTCCCACTTGAAAATATCAAGTCTGCTTGTCATAGGGCAATGATTAGTAAGCCAGACTCTCAAGCCATTGTTAGTAGGCTGAGTCCTGACTAGGTGATCTTCAGTTGTGACCCCATGTCAGACTGACCTAGAATTAGTATTTAATATTTTTGAAAACATATTGCTGGTTGCTGAAGAATGTGTTAGGCACAAAATGTTGACATTCAGCAGGTATATATCCTTGTAATTTTTATTTTTATTCATCAATAGTTCTATTTACTTTGTAAAATATTGAACTCTTTGATTAAATATCATCAACAACAGATACAATCTGTTTCCTATTTCTTCCTTTTTGTATTCTTTCAAATTGAAAAATACATTATAAACTATATATATATGTATATATATATATAGAGAGAGAGAGATGAGTATTAACCAAGTTTGGCTCTGACTGGCACACATGAAAAGTAGGAAGCCTGCTTGGTGGATGAAGTAGTTACATATTCCTCATCAGTGCAAGTGGCCAATGTTCAAATCTTGGTAGAGGTCACTTTAAAGTGTTTATTTGCCTTGAAAATCAGCACTTGCATTCCTAGGAAAAAAATAAGCCAAGCAGTTTCCATCATACAAAAGATCTTAACACCATAGAGCAGTGGTTTTGAAATTGGGGTTCGCAGACCACTGGGGGTCCATCAAATAATGCATAGGGATCCACAACATTGAAGCAGCAACCTGTAAACAACTATCGGATAGCTTACCCAAACAGCTCATTTTTTCCAAAAAATCAGGAAAAAGGCTATCCCATACTAAAACATACTCTGAATGCACTGTTGTATAACATTAACCAATATTTCATCTGTAATTGTTAGGATAAGAGTAATTGAATTTGGCCCAGGAGTGTAAGTGCTGATTTTCATTGCAAAGAGACCCTCCCAACTTGAAGGATTAGTTTAACGCTAGGTCTTAGGAGAGCAGGGTGTAGCCAATGGATCACAGCTGGGCCCAGAGGACCTAGGAAGGCCCGAGAGTTTCTTTGGTAGAGCTGTGTATTGAAACTTCAAAGTCTTCACAGTATGCCCATCAATAAAATGGGATGACTTTAATGGTTATCGACAAGTGAATATAGTATGGCGAGCTAAAAGGGTCATAGCAGGTGAAAATAGTATGGCTAAAGGATACGGGTGTTTGCACACTGTGTGGTGGGGGCTAAATACCTTTGCACCACCTTATAAAATGGAGATCTTGCTCAACGCAATCTTAGATTTGACTTTGTACCAGACTAAACTAAGCTTGGTATCTATTCATATATATACTAGCTGGGGTGCCTGGCATTGCCCGGATGAAAAAAAAGCAATCTATACTGAAAGGTTATATAGTAAATTGTAACTCAGTG
>OY735222.1:6576624-6596624 GCA_963457665.1 Thysanoteuthis rhombus | reverse complement strand
CATTGATGATAATGATGATGATGATGAATAAAAGTTATATTGAAATATGTGGATTTTTGCCCCAAATTGGTATAAACGTTTTAAGAGTGGTGACTTGTCCCTTGAAATAAAATCCATGACAACCAGTTATGATGATTTTAAATGCAAGGTGAGGGGGACCTGACCACCAGTACTCAAAAATTTTCATAACAGCAAGGATCATGAAAATATGCCATATGTAGACTATTATATTGGCTTCAGAAACATACAGAAGCTCTTACAAAAACAGCTTTTGATACATTCCAATACTTACAACAATAACAGATGATGTATGATTCTAGTCCAAAATAACTATAGAGACCCAAAAATCAAGTTTTTAGATGGTGCCCAGTGGTGTACTCATGCAAACTTTTGAGGTTGTAGCCTCAAAAATGTGATCAGGAGCCCACAGAGACACACACATGAGCAAAGAGAGGAGAATCTGTAGCCCACTTGGCTGGTTGGTCGGGAGGACCATTTGTGAGGCTATGGTGATTCGATGAGAGATTCTAACTAACTACAAATACAAGCCCAATTGAAATTATTTATCAATCAAAATAAATAACACTCTGAAGATTATCTCCTCTGTAAGACTTGAGCCGGTTCCACTTTGCTTAATTATTAAGAATCTCAATTAAAACTCTTCCTCCACTTACAATAGATGATTTCTTCCCGGCTTTATTCTCAAGCTTTTTGAAACATGTAAAGGCTTGTTCAGAAAGAATTTTGAAAATATAAGGCCTAAATAATGAGTTTCAGTTGTGACAATCATGGTATTGCAGATTAATGACTTTTAAAAAGTCCATGTCTTTGCGTTATTATGTTGCAATGAGATATAGGAGCGGCATTGACACATTTACATGTTGAAGAATCGTATATTTTTGATGAGGTAGGCTTTTTGAAAGTTGAAGTTGTGGTTGTATATATTTCTGTACTCGACTTGGGCATTTATCTTTGAAGCCCACCTAATCTAAAAAAAAAAAAAAAATCATATGGGACCAAGAAGCCTGTGAGCAACTGAAGAAGTGGAGTGTGCAGGAAATATTTTTACTTTGATTTTCTGCCTTCACCTCATGAAAGGTCTGTTTTTTTTATAACAAAAAGTGTGTAATGAAAGAAATGACTATCACAAGCAATAATTGAATAACCGTAGCATCCAAAATTGAAGCCTTGTAAAAGAATTTGATTGAAGAATTACTCAGATTGATCAGATTAAATTCTATTTATGACATCTCTGCCATTTTCCACACAAAATCATCAAAAATAAAGTTTAAAAAAACATCTAGAAACAAAAGCTTTTTTAACTTTTTGGGGGCTTCATTCTTACAGGTTTATTAATATCATCTATACTTTCCAGGTTTGTTAATAACATCTAGATTCTCCAGAATCTAGATGCTATTTTTAGAAGGGGTCTATTGGAATACTGGTGCAAATTTTCAAATCTGAAGACAAAACGGTATGGTCAAGAGCACTGGAACATACAAACAAACACATGTACTTATAAAAAAAAAAAGGACAGAATCCTTCATCTTTGAGGGCTATGGTTGTTCAATCTATTTGGTGTATTGATTTTTCTTTATCATTCATTCATTAGCAAAGATGAATTCTTGGTCGACAGCCTAGTATCAGAATTCATACATCAATTTGTACATGTTATAATCTTTGCATAAACCTGCTAATCAAATGATGCTACTTGGAGCAAAATAGATATGCTTTTTAGGTCGGGTTGTTTTATTATTGAACCTTTTTTCCTTTCTTCAAACTTTCAAAATTCAAGCATATCATAGAAATTTCACTGCTTGGAAAAATTTTTCTTGAGCACAACTTCGTAAGCATACAGCTTAGAGGGAACACTGCTTCATATCTTTATTTCTACTCTTGGTCCCAAACTTAAATCAAGTATGACAGGTTGAAGAGTTCAATGTCTTCATTAGATAAGCCTTGCCTCCACCCCATAAGCAGTTATTGAAGAAAAGAGAGAAAATCGTGAAACAAGGTTTGAGCACAGGACACAACGTGCATACAAGAGGATTATGCTCAACATGGAGAGACCACAAGACAGCACAGTATAAAAAAGAAAAAACTGGAGCCTGACACATCATAGAATCCATTTGGAAATTCAAATGGCAATGGGCTGGTCATGTTGCAAGAATGGCAGACAAACAATGGACATCATGACACACAACATGGATCCCTGGAGATCAAATATAGAAACTGAGGCCAGCAGAATATGAGATGGCAAGACAAACTGAATGGGTTCAGAAAATCTTGACTGTGTAATGCCCACGATGGTGAGGTGTAGCGAATCTTGATGGACGATTAAAAGACTGATGGTAGAAGCAAGGACCTAATGTTCATCAGACCCCAATATGGCCTTAGAAATTTTAACACGTCTATAACTTATTTTTATCTGCCTCACTTTTTCACCTGCAGCATCTGATCCTGTTTTTATCCTTGTGGACTGGAATACTAATGTGTTTTTTAAATCCTCTGTCACGTATTCTTTACCAAAACAACTTATAAATACAAGCTGAACCCTATGGGAATTCTATGGGTGTTAACAACTAAGATTATCCATTATCTTGAGCCTCTACTCATCTCTCACCCTTTGCCTGTATCTTTTCATTCTCTCCCTTATCCATTCTAATCTTCATTGTACGTTTTTATCTAAATGCTATTCTAATATGGATTAATTACATAGACAGAAGTCTTCCTACCTCCTCAACAAATTACCTTTCTTTTTTCCCTTCCTCCCCTCTTACTGAACTACCTATCTTTCTTTTCTGCTCTTTGCCTTGCAACCCTGTCAGTAAACTACCTAACTTTTTTCTGCCTTCTCTCTTCCTACCCTTTTATAAAACAACAAAAATTTCTTTTTTCTTTCTAAAGTTTCTTTTCTGTAATATTATTTCCTACTCTCTTATTTAACTAACTAACACTTCCCTCATGTTAATAATACTTATCAGTTTACCAATGCCATCCAAAATGACGGCATATAAGAAATATATGGATGCACATAGCATTTTATATTTTTGGATAATAGAGATTTGAATCATGCTGAGCTTGGAGAATAGCATCCTATAAACATTGCATTATATAGATATGGATAATAGAGATTTGCATTGCAATAAGCTTGGAGAATAGCCTTCTATACATATTGCATTTTATGTTCATAGATAAAAGAGATTTGTATTGCAGTGAGCTTGGAGAATAGCCTTCTATACACGTTGCATTCTACATTAGTGAATAATAGAGATTTGCAATGCAGTGAGCTCACTTCTCTGCCACACAGCATCTGATCTCATTCTCATTCTTGTGCCCTGAGATACAAATATGTTCTGTTTTTTCTAATCCTCCTGCCTCATATCTTTTACAAAAACAAACTATTACAGTGTTTCCAAAACTATCACATTTATCTTAGTGTTTCCAAAACTTTCACATTAATCTTAGTAGGGTGACTTAGATTCTAATTCTGGTTAACTGATTAGTTTTCCATAAAACAATGAAGTGAAGTTTTCAATCTGACCTCCACAGATGAAAATACTTGATGGTATGCGTCAACAAACATCTGTAACATGTTTTTACTTGCCAATTGTTTATACACAAAACATCTTGGCTGATTTGCTTACACTAAGCCAACCAATCTCAACTTTTGACCTATTAATTTTACTTTTCTTCTTTCTTTTTTTTGACAAGATTGTTTTGTAATTATTTATCCTGTATCATATTGAAAGAGCACATTGAAATTTGACAATGATAAGTTTTGTGGAGGACACCGAAAATAAATGTAGAGTAGATGCATTTTTAAAATTGATTTTCATGATGGAATATATATAAATACATGTAAATTCCAGTGTCACCAAATTGGTTTGTATGAATGTTTGTCCATGACAAAGAGCCACTGTGGAAACATAGGTTTAACTCTCTTCTGCTCCTCAAAGCTAACCCAAGAGAGGAAGAGAGTGAAACTTGTGTGACTGACTGCTGAAGTTTTGTGTTTGTGTGTGAGTGATGCTGCTAAAAATCCATTTTTGGCAAAAGTGAAAAAATGAAAACAAAGAATTTCCAAATTTTTTGACAGATTAGATCGGAAATATCGAATAATAGTACTCTGAAATATTAATCTATCAGTAGATGGCATAAAATTTTATGGAGAGAGAGAGAGATTTTTACATTGATGAGAGAAAGAGTTATTAACAACCTCTACAGGAGAAATCTGATGATGTGTATTTGGGCAAAAGTTCATGCAAATAAACAAACAAAAAAAAGTTATTAAGAAAAAATGTTATTTTGTTCTATCTAGTTCAGCTGACTCAAACAGAACAAAAAGACCAATGCTTCCCTTTCAAAATGCTGTTGAGTCTTTTCTCTAAACCATGCCATAAAATTTAATGCTTCAAGCTCCATTTAAAAATTTACATACATATCTGGATTCCTTTATGCAATAGAATATTTGCAAAGATGAGAAAATTTCCTGATATTTGAACAACCACCAAAGGTGCTGAGGGGTTCTTCGCTTTTTATGTGTTTGTTTGTATGTTTGTTTGTTCCAATGTTTCTGGCCATACCATTTTGTCTACAAACTAGAGATTTGGCATCAGTACTCCACTAGATCCCTTCTAAAGATCTGTTTTTTTTATTTTTCGAAAAAATCTTTTTGGATTCTCATTTTGACAGGTATTGTTTATCAATAACTTGCTCTGTTTTAGGTGTTTTCCACCAGTGATATCATAAACTGAATACATTCTGACCATATTTAATCTTCAAAGGAATTTTTTTTACATGATTTCAAATTTTGACATTACAGTTGTTCAATTATTGATTGTGAGGGAGAATTTCTCTTATTTTTATGCTTTATCATATTTGTCTAAAATCAATTGGCTCAAATATAACAACTCTCTTCAAAATCCTGTTTTCTAAATATCAAATGACTTACATAATTTCCCTGATTGTAAATGTACAAAAGTCTATTTCCTTGAGGAACTGATGCGAAGTTATTATAAGAAACTGTCAGCTAAAACTGTCAGCATATGTTTTCAGTGGTTCTGTCTGTCTGTCTATCTATCTGTCTCTCTATCTGTCTATCTCTCTGTCTATCTATCCATCTGTCTGTCTGTCTATCTGTCTATCTGTCTGTCTATCTTAGTCACAGGCACGGGTTGCACCAGTGGAGCTGGAGAGAAATTTGAACATTCATTCCCTATTATGTCCAGAAAAGTGTTTTTCATTTGTATTTCAAACCCTCCCCTCGAGAAAAAAATGTTAGGGACAGGTTCAATCTGCTATGTAAATTTAAATTGGTCCCTCAGTTAGTGTCAGGCAGCATTCACGCTTATTTCTTTTTTTAATTCTGACTTTTTAATGATCTCTCTCCAACAAAAGTCAAGAGAAATAACTTATTCATTGATCACCTCCAACATGGCATGCTGCCAAAAGGCATTGGTCACATGATGATTTCTATTGAGTGACTAACCAGACCTGTTTCATTAATTATTAAGACTTATATTCTTATCTTTGTAGTTTCCATCATAACTATTTGCCAATGTGGAGAATTTCCTATATCAACCTGAGGCTTTGAGCTTTTAATGTCTGAAATGTTCTAACTGATAACGGGGTAAGATTCATAAAAGAAAGTGGTTATTGAGGGAGTTTTATTGATAGTAGTTCACCTACTGCATTTCTGCAGACATTATTCAATAACAAGGATATACTTGTTAATACATAAATCACAAAAAATAATTCATCTGAAAAAAAGTCAATTATTTTATTCAATTCTTCAATATAATCTCCACAAGGAATTTTTGTGAAAAGAGTACAAAAATTGTAGGTTGAGATAGATCAGTCCCATGACGAGTATTTATGAAATTCAATTCTTCCTCAATAGGCATAGAATTATTTTTTACTCAAAAGAGATTTAAATAACTACTTACAGCACTCATTGTTTTGATATTTTGAGGTTTTTTTGTTTTGTTTTTCACCAATTAAATGAAAGTGCATGTCTATTTATTGAAAATTTTCCTCTTTTTTTATCAAATCTCACTAAATGTTGGAAGGGGCCCCTCAAAAAGCCAAATTGAATGTTGAGTAAAAGGTACATAAGAAGTAAGCATGTGATATGCTTGTCTGTCTGCTGTATCTTCGTCTCAAAGGAAATACAAAATGACCTAGATTGATATCAATGTGACTAAAAGCTTTTTCGACAAATCAAAATATAAAATGATTATTTTTCCTTTAGCATTCTTCCAAAATTACAACCATTGGTGTCAGATTTGTTATGTTCATTAATTGAGTAATTGAAGAAAACAAAAAAAAAGAAATAGTGACAAAATCCCGAAGCCTGAAAGAATCCATTTCCCTAGCTACAGTGAATTTGCTTACATCTCACCTCAGACATAAATATGTTAATAAATTTGGCCCAAGTTGTTTTATGTCAGCATTTATCACTTGTGGAGCATAGGGTTACAACCACTCTGCTACAGTTTCAGTATACCAGAACAGATGAATTCAAAATTTGGGGGTGAATTGTGCACATTATGATACAAGCATGAACTTTAGTGTTTGTTCTCTGAAGGGTTCTGATCAAATCTGTCTGATTGGCTACTTTAAAATTCAAGATGGCAACCATTTTCTAAGCTGACCACCAAATTAACTATCAGGTTTTCATAGAAATTTATGTATTTGGTTAATTCAAATGATCATGGCATTGATTCCTGTATTTTCAAACCTGTTGGATTAGGATTTTGCTGATTTCATTTAGTGTCTGACTAATTAATCAGACGTACATGGTTGGTAATGGCCAATCAGACATATTGGTTTTGGCATGTAGGTTGTCCAATTTGCACTGATACGAAAACTTTTTCTTACAGAACACCGGAAAAAAATGCTTATGGCAATTTAGAAATGGTGTCATCATGTTGTCAGAGTTCGCTCCAACTGTGGCTGATTAGTCTATACATCAAGAGTGAAGAAAGAGAAGTATGGAGCAAAGCTGCCTTACACATATCTATATATATGAATCGGAATGGATGGTAGCTGTACCCCAAAGTGTTTAGTCTATTACTCGGTTGAGAGACTGTTTCAAGTGCAAGAGATGAAAATGATAGCAGCTGATTCAATCTCTTTTTCAAATATTTTTCTTATAAATTTAGTTACTTTAAATTTCTGAAATAAATTACAAATGGCAAAAGACAGCATCATAGACAGGCTCCAAAATGACTGTAAAATGTACACTGTGGTTAACGTGTGTAAGAGAATAGATACATACACATACACAATGTATCAAGTTATACAATTAAGTACACATGTAACCTTTTAAATTGTACAGTAATACCCCATTTAACACTACCCATTTAGTGCTCATTCTCTCTATAGCTCTCTTTTTCAAATATTCTGCTAATAAGTTTAATGGTGTTAAATTTCCCAAATAAATAATGAATAATGAAAGACAGCATCATGGAGAGTCTCCAAAACTACTGTGTACTGTACACAAGGGTGTGAAAAGACATGGCGACAAAGTAACTCCATTACAAGGCACACCTGCTCATAGGGAGGCACACCTGCTCATAGGGAGCCACTAACAATCAAAACAATGAGTGATAAGAGAGTGCAGAAATCTAAATCAAAGGTTGTTATCTTTGATTAGGAGGACACAAGAAAAAACTTTTACAAGCAAACAAACTTATGGCTCCATAAGTGAGAAACGCTAAATCCATTCCTCTATTAATGGCTTGTTTTGTACAGCAATGTGCTGATCCACGTTCTCTTTTCAAATGTATTTCTAATAAATATTGATACGTTAAATTCCTGTGATAGATAATAAAGGACAAAAAATAGGTACAAAGAATAGAAGATTCATGCTTTTTGGGGGCACTTTTGGTCAGAGTTCTGTGTTACATGCCTCAAAATCACTTCATCACACCCTGCTGTACACATAGATTAATCTGCTTTGATGTGTATGAGAATAAACACATATTCAATAATTTATCATGTAATATATATGTATGAGTTATGAATTGTGTTATATATATTATGTAGGAAACTTATTTAAAATGGTCTCCCGTCATTGCATGGTTAAAGTATCACTCAACCTACATAACCTAGATAGAATGAATGATGGGAGATGATTCCAAATAAAGTTTCTATATAATATAACGCAATTTATAACTCATTCTGTCGGACTAAATATATCCATTTCTTGATACATAACTGTGGTGTTGAAAGGAGCGAATAGACTGAGAACAAGATGAGAATTCGGGTTGGTAGCAGTGGTTTGGGCCTTTCCATTACCAATGACAGTTTAGCTCAATGATAATCACATCGCCATGTTGAAGCGGCTACCCTATCGGTGGCAGGTTTGATTCCTCCCATTTTCTTTATTTGTTTATTCAATGTATGTTGTCTAGGTTGAGTGATACATCAATCGTGTAATGACGGTAGATCATTTAAAATAAGTTTTCTGTATAATATAACGCAATTTGTAACTCATTCTGTCGGATCACATATATCCATTTCTTAATACATATATACGTATATCAAAACAGCAAGTGATATACATAGTAATTTAAATGTTTTGGGTAATAGATAATTCTATACTCGTTCAAGAAAAATTGGATTTTATAAATACCCCTAAAGAGGCTAAATCTATCTCAATCTATGATATTTTTACTCTTTTACACAAAAATTCCTGATGAAGATCTCATTGGAGAATTAAATAAAATGATAGACTTGGCATTTGCAGGAGAAAATAGTAAATGTATTGGGTTTACAAATTTTGAAGCTTTCTAGTGCAAAATTTAAAAAAAAAAGGTAAGACTTACTTTATGCACTCTTACCTTAAGGTGATTGTTAATCATCTTATTGGGGAATGTCACTTTAAGATAGATAATAAAATATTTTATCAGATCATTGGTATCCCTATGGGAATCGATCCTGTATCATACTGGGGTTATTTGTATTTACATAAATATATGGATATATATTCATGTCAACTTTATACAGAACTAACATAAAGTAAGCATGTTCATTTTTAGGTTGTACCAATTTTATTGATGACTTATGTTCTCTTGATGATGGAGGAGAATTTGGAAGATGGTATAATAATATATACCCTAAGGATCTTGAAATAAAGTGTGAACATAATGGATTGCAAGCAACATTCCTAGATTTGGATGTTGAAATCAAGGATAAGGATGGAAAATTTGTCCATAAATTGTTTGATAAACAAGACTCATTTCTATTCTATATCATATGTATGCCATTTAGAACAAGTAGTATTCCATATCAGATATGTTATGGATCTATGTCCTCAGAATTTTCAAGAAAAGCTCAGGCTACTCTTAGATCCATTGATTCTAGATATTGAAAATTTTTTCTCCAGTTGTTAGAATGGGCAATCAAGACGGAAAAATTAGTAAGAGTTTTAGACAATTTAATAAAGCCATGACTAGATATCCAGATCCCTTTGAAACTTATCTGCTTGACCATAATGAGAAAAATAACAAAAATTAAAGAGATTGTTAACAAGAATATAAAAACAGAATAAATGAATAATGTATATTAAGATGAATAAATTTGTATCAATGTTAGGGGAATTAGGTAAGCAAAAGAGATGGATCCAGTCTTTATTAGTGTGAAAAATCATTGTATTGACTTGAATCAGGGAAAGGGAAAAACATTTGGCTCTGGTCCATTTGTCTGACTGATAGGTAGTTGGGTAGGGTGAGAGATTGAACACGGAATGTTAAGTTACAAATTGTCTAAGTATAGTAATGGAATAGCCCAATGAGGTGTTACTACCAGCTATAAAGTGGTTTGGTTTAGTTTCAACTATGTATATAATACTTTTTGTATTCTACTTTTTTGATAATTTAAACAAAAAAAAGCAAATTGATTGAAGCTTGACGGTATACAATGTGGAAAAATTAACTTTATGGTTAGTCGCGAAAATTGTCAAATTATTTGGTTGAATATGTTGGTAGTGAATCAACCTGAAGAAGTTTTTCTGTGTAAATAGTATTCTTAAATATGATATCATGTTGGTTTGCACATAGTTTGAGATGAAAACCAACACAAAGGATTTAGTATTCACAAGGGTGAACACTCAATGGAAGTGGGATGAACAGCGAATCATGTCTGTTGTTATACTTACTGATCCCTCATTGTTGAATACTTTTTTAGGGTAACCTACATTAGTAAGCCCTGTTTCAAAGAATTAAATGGTATGTAGTTATAAGATAACATCCATATACAATACATTATGATTATACCCTATATAAAATAACAAATCACATGTATGACATGAGTTATATATCAAAATCATAGCTTGAGGGGAGATTGTGTTTGATCAACACTGTTGGGGTGCTATGTTAATATAACTGTTTTGTTTTTAAAATCACTGAAATGGATACATGGTAAATAATAGAGGATCCCAACATGAGAAAATTTACACATTATACCATAATAATAAAGTATCTACGAAACAGGAAAAACAATGAAGAAAATTATGTAAATTGTATTGACAGATATTGGGAAATTAGTAACTGAAGTGATACAAAAGAATTTTTTGAACAAGTTTTTTGATGTTTAATGTTTAAAGCTGTAAAGCTTTTTAGACAATATGTATCCATAGATGATAAAAAAATCCCATCATCTTTGACGGGTGTTATGCTAGTCTGTTTTACAAAAAGCAACGCATCCACACACTTTTGTCGGTCACACTTTTATATACATATATATATAGTACAAATCAGAAATTCAATATGATATAACATTAGTGCTTGATACATTTATCATTGGGTTGAGTTAGAGTAGAACTTAAAATATGTTGAAATAAAGGATTTGCTACACAAACATGTTTGAA
Organism: Thysanoteuthis rhombus; assembly: GCA_963457665.1. Classification (NCBI taxonomy): domain Eukaryota; kingdom Metazoa; phylum Mollusca; class Cephalopoda; order Oegopsida; family Thysanoteuthidae; genus Thysanoteuthis; species Thysanoteuthis major. The sequence goes on along the minus strand of OY735222.1, from coordinate 6,585,748 downwards.
GAAGCCTAAACAGGGCAGAAACATTTTGCTTGTGTAGCGAATCCTTTGTTTCATTATATATATATATATATATATATATATATATAAACACTGGAAAGTACCATTAGATACAAGTAGATACCCAGCACTAATCCAATCCATCATGTTGAGGCTCAACAACAACATCATATATCTAAAAGTGATTGCTGGCACAATCTCTACTTATTCTCTGTTATAATGACCCTGTATAAAGCTATTTTGTTTAGCGTTGCATTTTTAGGAATGTCTCTAGAGCGCTAACCAGGGTATTACTGTTTGCTAAATCTGTGGAATAAAAATTAACATTCTCTTGACTAATTTACATATTTTTTCTCGGCAATGCCTCTTTCTAATTAATTTAGTTGATCAGCTGTGCCTACTTTTAACCCAAATGAGGCCATCAGCATTTTTGAAATAATATAATCAGCGGTTTTATTTAGAAGTAGGTCATAAATAGGTATGTCTTTCTCATTTTGGAATGTACTACCTTCAAGTATAGCTGTGAAAAGAATTCTCAATAAGGACATAATTACGTATAAAAATTGTTGGCTAGTCACAAAATAGAAACCATAAAATCACCAATGTCTTTTGGCGGTATGCTGCATTGGGGTTGATCAATTAAATCATTGGGGAAAAGGATGATCGATGAACAAGTTACTTTTCTCGTCTTTTTGGGATAGTGACCACGAAAGAGTCTTAACTTAAAAGAAAAAAGGCAGACACAAACTAATTTTCCATTAACTTACATTTCAATTGAACCACTCACTGGAGATCTGTATGGGTGGATTTGAAAAAAATAAATGTTTTTGTTGATACCATAAGGAGCAAATGTTTAAATTTTTGGCTCTCTAACTCCATTAGTACGGCCTATATGATGATACTTACATGGCCAACATGAAAACTGAAGAAACCTATGCTGACAGTTTCAGTTGATATTTTGTAACAGATATACTTAGAAGTAGGTCATTAGTAGGTAAATCTTTTCAATTTGGAATGTACCAATGTACTTACCTTCAAGTACAGCTGTGAAAAGAATTCTCAATAAGAACATAATTAAAATGAAAAATTGTTTGTTCTTTACTTATAGAATATATAATTCTCATTATATAAATTCACACCAAACAATTTATTTTCAATTGTTTTATTGTCTGATGTTCTGCGGAGAAGTTTTGTCATCATTTAATGAAATAGAAGGTACCCGTCAAAAATGACAGGGTTATTTATGCATGGATCAGCATCAAGGAGCCTAAAGCTATTTTATCGGGTAATTTATTTCTAATAATTCAGGTATCCTAATTTTAGATTTTTTCGACTCCACTCAGGCTGTTTTAAAGGTTGATGGGACAGAAAGTCTTAATAGTTTCTATTATGTAATATTCATTGTTATATTATAATAGGAAGGCAAATTAAACCCATGAGATCAATGCACTAACAAATAGAGAGGAAATTTGCATATACATCAATTATATTTTTAGATTATGCAGACTAATAGCCTTACCTTTATTGATTTTGTTTTGATCATTTTCATTCCAGCAAGTGAGCTTTCAAGCCTTCCTCAGGAGTATATCACATTCAGTCATTTACAATTTGAATGAAAGAATTAAAAAAATCCTTTCACCTCCTCCTTGATTCCAGTGTCAAAGGTTATGGGGCTTTTGTATTAATCTCCACCAAACAAAAAAATTCTCATTATCAGTGGAAATTGGTATGTTTATTTTATCTTATTGAGATGATATCTTTTGCTTTGACCTAGTAAGTGTCGGCTCATAAGAGACAACCACAATTGGAGTATGACCAGCCTATGATAAAGTTCCGGTTTCTATCACAAGTCTGTTGAGACCAAAATTTTATGCCTACAAGTTTTTATGGCCACTGTCTTGGCAGGATGCAAGTCAAGCGAAAGGATACTTTTACCCTCATCACACAGCTTAGGATGTACTCAATTCGATGCTGAGTGCACAGGGGAATTTGTCCCCATGACGAATTCTCTACACTCAACCAAGAATCAAACCTGGAACCTTCTATGATGTAAGCCATTACCACATCTGAGCAGACTGCTTTGACCTAACAATAACATTAATATCACATTTTCAAGTTTGCAGGATGTCCCAAAAGTAATGCCAGTTCTAAGAAGAGTAACTAATTAATGAAATGTTTAACATGCCAGTACACAAAAGATTACTAGGAAAATAATCGCTTCCCTCAGACTTGGCATTCCTGTTGAGATAAATGAGGTGTTACTTTTGGGACCCCATGTAGATTATTTTGTAACAGAACAGAACGAAGACAGAGAAGAGGCAGAAAATTAATTAATTAATTAAAAGTCATTGGGTTTTTTGGCCACATTTAATTATCACTGGACTGAATGCTAACGCTACTTGTGCGAGATATCAGCCAAGATCTGAACAGGTTTGATGTTGACCGAGACTGAGAAATCTAGTGACGTTATCTTGGTTAAAATTTTTATATTCGGCACTTGAAAACAGGTGGATGAATTTCTTGTGTGAGAAAGTCTTAATTCGGAAATGCCGGAAAATGGTACTGCATGATCTTAGCTAGTCATTAGTGGCGTAGCTTCTCAGGTAATTTTTCAAATACCTTTAAGAAATTAATTTTTGTTTTGTCTCTGTAAGACATTTTCCCTGCCCCTCTTGTGACTGCTGAAAGGACATAGAATTGAGATGTCTGTCTCTCTTTTTCCTCTGTCTGTCTGTAGAACCAAGTAACCATGACTGATGACCACTGGATTGAGATGTTTGCCTTTTCTTTCTGTCCGTAGTATCAAGTGGCCATGACTGATAACCATAATGTATAACTCTAAGACTTTCTCTCTCTTTCTCTCTCTCTCTCTCTCCCGTACCCTTTTTTCTGTGACCCGAATATGTCACTACTACTATGTTTGATACCTTTGACCTCTGCGTTTGTGACCCCAGAAATAAACCGTGAAATCAACATCCACCAATAGCACTTTCTCAATTTTATGTGTATTTATTTTGCAAGTTAAAACGAGCATGTTGCCAATACTGGTACAGTTATTGGCCTTATCATGTCATCAATCTAATTAATTTCAAGGTGTAATTGAAAAAAAAAATCTGTAGATGTGTGTGTATGCACCTAGGTAACTCAACAACTGGCAATTGTACAAAGTTGATATCTACCATATATATTAGTCAACACATCAGACATTTCAGTGTTAAGTTTGAAGTATTTTGAATCCGTGGTTCTCAAGAGATCTAATGCACCACAAGAGCTCGACAAGAAGTTAGAGTATGAAATTGACATTCACCAGATATATTAGTCAGCTCACAAGACAGAGTAGCATCAAGCTTGATGTTGTTTGAATCAGTGGTTCTCAAGAGATCTAATGCACCACAATTACTCAACAATTAGTTATTGTACAAAATTGACCATCACCAGATATATTAGACAGTATGCAAGGCAGTACAATGTCGAGTTTGAAGTATTCTTGGATCAGGCGTTCTCAAGAAATCAAATAGAAATAAATAAAATCTACAGATTATAGATCTTTTATCTAAAATTATAGATCTAAATTTAGATATAAAATATCTATATTGGCTATAGATCAAAATTTAGATATGTCTTAATTGGTAACACTAAAGGAAGTAACTGAAATAATTCAAATAATTCAATAATTTTGAACGACAGATTGAAAATTATTTTATATGATATTTTAGCGGGCTACTCCACACACCTGGAAGTCTAGTCCCTTCCAAACACACACCTGTGGAATTGGCATTACCCTAGATCTTTCAATTCAAGAAATGGATTCCAAGAAAAAAAGCAGTAAATATTTTTCGGTATTAAGGAATTTTACACAATGTTTGCTATTGCTCTAAACATCATAGGTTTAGGAATTAGGGTTTAGACCCACAAAAGAAGAAGAAATCAAGCAAAGAATTATACTAGGATGGCAAGCTTTTGGCAGAGCAAGCTCAACCTTCAAAAACAAGACAATCCCAATAATCCTAAAAAGAAGGGTATACAACCAATGTATCACTTATGGAGCTGAAACATGGAACCTAACTAAGAGATACACCCCTAAACTGAGAAGCATGCAACTCGCCCAATCATGCTCATCTTCACAAGGAGAGATCACCAGACAGCACAATATATCAGGAAGAAAACGGGAGTCCGAAACATCATAGAATCTATTAGAAAACTTAAATGGCTATTGGTAGGCCATGTTACAAGAATGGAAGACAACCGATGGACATCACGACTCACGACATTGATCCCCAGAGATCACATGTGAAACTGAGGCCAACAGAATACAAGAATGAGAGATAAACTAAAATTTAGGAAATACTGGTTCCATGACGCCCATGATAGAGAAATGTGGCGGATTCTGGGGAAAGTCTATGTCCAACGACGGACGTTAATAGACTGATGATGATGATGATCTGGGTTAGGATTTCCAGAGCAACTTTGTGATAGTATGAGTTAGTGGATGTTACATGAATTAATGTTTTCTATGTTTTTATATGGTTTTGCACCTTATTTCTTGAAATAGAATAATTTCAAATGAATCAGGCTCATTTCTCTACTTATTTCAGTGAGTATTTAACTATTTAGTTTCTTACAGAAAAGTAGAGTTTTGTAGTGGACTCGGGTGGGTGTATGGTTTTAAAGAAATGAATTTTACATGTAAATTTCATCTGGGTATGAAAATTTTGGTCTGTTGTAAAAAGCCTGGTTTATCTGCAAATAAGCGCAGGAAGTACGCAATTTAAGGTGAAAATGGCACCAGAAAAATGGTACAAGTGAAAAACTTGTGAAAAAGGTTACATTTAATTATAACACTAATACCCTAACCCTGATCATCAACCTCTAACCCTTACCCTAAACCCTAATCTTCTATTTTCATTTATTTATGTTCAATTATTAGAGTTCTAATTAAATGTGACATTTTTCTTCAAGTTTTTCACTATTTTTTCTGTTGCTATTCTCACCAAGTGCAGCAATACATAGGTGAGGAAGAACTGAGAGCACACAGGCTGAAATTTAGTAATCAAAATAATAAAGATGAGGATACTAGTCTTAATGATTCATAAAATAATCAATGTTCTTGCTCTAAAATCCTAAGAAAAAAAGGGTTCCATTAGAATAAGATTTATTTCCAATCAACAATCAGGCCTGTGCTGAGCTGGTAATAGGCCCAGGCCAGATGCGAAATTTAGATCCCATTTCAAACTGCCCATGGAGTATTTTTGTGATCAGCGGTTAATACATATGACCTATGTATGGGTATATAAATGTAGATGTAGCATACCCGATGTACTTACAAGTAACAGAACAAAATAAACTAGAAATATTTATTAAAAAAAAGATAATTGCAAGCAATTTTATTCATGTACTTATTCATAATACAATAGAGTACAATATTGTAATGAGAGGCAGTGAATATAATAGTATTCGCCTCTTTCAGGGGGAGAACGCCCCCTCAAAATCGTAGGCCTATGCTAACTGGTCCACCTGCTACATTCCTTGTTCTGCTTTTTCAACAATTACAATTAGGACTTTTTTACTTCTTATTATCTCACTAAATGTTACATACAACGTGTAGTGTCAGGTGTTTGCCTAAGGGTTGGGCGAATGAATTAGAAACTCAAAAATCCATATCAAAATTTGGAAGGTTCTTTTTTTTTCTTATCCTCGTCTGATGAATTGAATGACTAAAAAGGAAGAGTTTTCTCCCTTTATCATTCCTGCTCTAAAGCCAACTGGTCCCTCAGCTTCATGATAATTGTTAGTTTGAAGTATTTAAATCAATTGTCTTTAACCGGGGGAGGGGGGTATGCCCCCTCATACCATGGGGGGTGTGAGTAATTTCAAGAGTGGGCATGAGCCTGAAGGAAAGAAGTAAGAATTATTTAGAAGAATTCTCTTCACAAGTGTTTGTATTATACAATTATCCCGTTGGTTGTGGGGGTTACAGGTGCAAGGAGGACGTGAATGCTCTAAATCCACAAATAATTCTTGCTAACGCCCCCACTAGAGTGGGCATGAGCCTGAAGGAAAGTGGGCATGAGCCATTAGGTCTCCACAAACCATAAATCTTGTATCATAAATCTTTTGATAAACAAGCACTTTCCTATTCACAAATTGTAGATGGACTAATAAATTAATGAATACAGTAAAAATATATTGTTAATTCACTGTGACATTTATGTTGTCAGAGTGTTTAGGGGTTTGCTTTTGTGGTTAGCCATTAGGGGTCAAGGGCATTAACCCAAGAGCAGTTGCTTCCTTTTATTTAAATTTAATATCAATGTAGCATAGTCAACCTTGTTGGCCATGCAATATAGACATTACATTAACAAAAACATAAATTTCATAAAACTACAGTAGTGAATTGGAAAAAATATCCTAATGTCTAAAATACCATTGGACCAACCAGTTCATAAGTGTAAACAAATTTCCCACCACCATTATCTCTGGGTTTATATTGTCTACATAGATAATTTTTGGTTGATAATTTTCTACAATCCTTATTCATATTAATAATACGAAGGTTACCAAGATAAAATTAATAGATTACAAGTTCCAGGTGTTTTTATCAACACATGCCACTTTTTGTCAAAAGCTTGTGGTACTTGTAATATTATGAAAATATGTGTTGGAATTTCAGACAAAATCGTACCTCGAAAATCCGGAACAAACAGATAAATGGGACAAAACGATGAGTTGAGTTGAAAAAAAATTTTGATTAGTTGAAAATGGTGAAAGAAGAAAGAAAGAGAAGAAAGGTTTTATTGCAAGGAGTTTCTGTTTTCGTAAGACTAACACTCTTTGGAAAGTGCTGTTCATTTTTGTGAAGAGTTGTGTTACGTTGAAGGAAAAAGAAGAGAAAGATTTTACTGTAAAATGAAAGTTTTTGTTCTTTAAAGGCACTTCTCTTTGTGCAACCTACGTGTTGGAGTTTTTATTTTTGACAGGTCAGGAAGATTTTCTTTGAGGTATTGATAGGTGATTTCTTCTATAGAGTTGTTTTCAGCAAAAGCTCTTTATAAATCCCTGATGGAAGGGATTGGTTTGGGTTGCTAGGGGACGGTCATGTTATCCGACTCTCTGCAGGCAGTCCACCAAACCAACCATGTAAGTGACGTTATCGGGTTAAGATCCCAAATGCAGAATAGGGTGAAGAACCCACAACAATCCCATAGCTAAGGTTTAGGGGAGTTTTCCTGGCGTACTCATTGGCTGTATTTTAGCCAATGAGAAATAGGGTGTTTGTACCCTGAATATATTTTTGGGACATCTATGGATCTATTTATACTTTATTCTGGTTTTACATTTGTTTTTGTTTTTTATTTTAGTCACATATGTCAGTAAAAATTCCAACAATATATGCATTTATGATTTCTTTAACTTTTTGTTTTATTTATGCTGTACTGCGTATTTTCTATGATGCTTTTTTTGCAATATGCTGCAAAACTCCTCAAAATATTCCCATTTAATTATTCAAGACTGGAGCACGAATTATCAAAACCAAAAATGGAAAACCCACATATGGAGAGGGATAACTGTATTATGATAAACATAACATTAAAATTTATATTTTTTGCAGATTTGAAGTTCCCATTCCAAACAAATCATTTGGTTAAAGATGTGATAGGGACATGGAGGCAAGGTCCAACCTCTAGAGGAGGGGGCATAATGCTAAAATGGTTATTTAAATAGATCTTGTTTTGGGGGTATTCTCTATGATGATAAGTTCTAAACTATCAGACTCCGATGAATCAGAAGAAATCAAGAAGATACAACTGAAATAAATGAAAATTCAAATGTTAATACTTATTAAATTGGAAGCATATTAAAGCAATTAACCAAGCTTGTGTTAATGATTCTCAACTCTTGATTTAGATGTTTCAAGTATGTTGGTTATATTCTGTATTGTATAATATTGATTATTCTTGAATAATACCTTGATTTGGTCACTATCAACCTCAACCGGTCTACCCAACTGTGGAGCTATGTTCAGAAAGAAATCCTCAGCATGATATTTTGCAAACCTTTTTGACATCTTCAGTCATTTACAGTACCTTCCCCACAAACTGCTCAAATCTAATAATTACTGTTTCAATGTATTTGTACCTTAGAGGTCCTTCATAAGTTCAGCAGATTCCACTTGAACTGAATGTTACTTATTGTTAAGCCCAAAATATTGATTCAGTTCTTGACGGAACCCCCAATTTGTTTTGGGTTGGTAAATTTGTTCTTTCCTTTTGGGTCATAGATAAAATTAGTGTTTTATCTATATTCGGTCAAACTCCGGTCCAAATCTGGAGTTGACTTTGTTTTTCTAGCATAACAAGAACAACAAGAGTGACAAGAATGATCCTTAACATATTAGGGGAGTAAAGATTAACAATACCCTACCATGATTTGAAATCATGACTGAGCAAAATTGATAAGTCATACATATCTACCAAAATTTTTCTTAGAAATACGCAACGGCTTATTTCATTGTAATAAATAAATACATCTATTTAATCAACGTTTCTCTACTGTGGTTTTAAATGACAATTTAGCAAGTGGTAGACAGCTCTCTTACCAACTAAGCCAAACTGACAAGACTTACATATCTGCAAAATGTATCTTACCGACACATAAGGGCTTATTTCATTCTAATAAATACATCTATATGAAAGAAGTATATTTTTATGACTTTTTATCATTTATATATCGAATTCAAAAGTTTCAGTAATCCTCTCCAATAGTGATAGGAGCAGGGACGGAATTTAACCCTGCTGCAGTCAGGCTTGTACTTTACATGTTTTGTTTATTTATTTCTGTTGACTACTTGCGGAGCATAGGGCTGCAACCACTCTGCTATAGTTTCATTAACAAGTAGTGTTGTTACAAGGTGGAGTTGCTAGTCCCACGCCCGACCATACTCTTTTACCCAGGCTTGAAACCAACTATGGTGACTGCTAAACTGCAGGCTTTTCCTACCAGAGTAACCTTCTCTTTGATAGACTGCCTTACAAGGCTACATAAAGAGTTCCAACTACTTTGCTATTTACCTGTAACTGGAGGGAAAAATGAATTCATGCCTTTCCCCAGGATAGAATGATCAACATAC
>OY735222.1:6024124-6571624 GCA_963457665.1 Thysanoteuthis rhombus | reverse complement strand
CGTTGTATGAAAAACAACCAAGATGAGGATGGTCCGAATATCAATAGGAATGCTACTAACCTTTTCAAATGTGGTCTTAACATGAAATTTTCCACATTCTCAGAACTGCAAACTCATATCGCAATTAAAAAAAAGGACTCTGCATAAATAGTAAGATATGAGGTCACATATGGTGATTTCTGAAAATTTGCACTCCTGACTTGAATTTAGGGTCTTGATCTTACATGTGCTCCTTTTACTAATCCTCAAAGGAAAGAATGTTGTATAAGAAATTCAAATTCAAAGAAACAAATGTCTAGATTGCGGTTGTTGAAACCTGAGAGTTCATATCCTGCATTACAATTGAAAGCCATGGTTATCGTGTCAACTGCTTCTACAATTTAGACAGAGTCTGGCCACTCCCAATCTTGGTGTCAGGTTGAAGAAATTGAATTTTGGAATTTCTCTTGCCCTCTCAAGAATTAGAAAGCGTTCAGAGGAAGTGTTCACTCTGCCAACACAATTGTCACCATAAACTGGGTGAAAATTACTTTGTATTTAACTATGATACCGAAGGGGTACCTGGATTTCTGGATCCACACCAAAATTCAGTCAATTTGCCCTCGCAAGAATTGGAAAGCACTCAGAGGGCACATAGCTCAGCCAAAAAAATTGTCATTAAAAATTGAATGAAAATAACTTCATATATAGCTACTCTGCAGAAATGGTAACTGTAGAAAATCCGAGATGCACCTAAAATTTTATAAATTCTTCCTTACCCTGTAGCCAACCCCTCCAGAAAGTTAATTCAAATTCATTGAGAACTTTGGGATATATTGTCTGGAGATATAGCTATGATGTAGGGGTAGTAACTGCAAAAAAATATTCCTGGATTCACCCCCAAATTTAATCACTTCTTCCTTACCCTTTCACAAAAATGTCAAAAATTCATTGAAAAATTTTTGAGATATTGTACGGACAAACATACGATAGGTATAAGTTAATGCACGTACTCCTCCCAACTTTGTTGGCAGAGGTAACAAATGCCTAGATTGCACTTATAAAAAAATGAGGGTGCGTTTCCTGTATTAGGTGACATCACCACTGTGATTGCGTCAACTGCTTCTCAAAGTGAGACTAAGAGTCTAGCCACTCCCAATCTTGGTGTCAGGTTGAGGAATTGAATTTTGGAATTTGTGTTGCCCTCGCAAAAAATATGGTAAACTAGAAGCAGGAAACGGTACTACAACAGCAGATGGCATCTAGAGGAATGGATGTTGGTAGTTTTTCGGGTGTTCATTTGTAAGAAACTTTGAATAATTGAAAGTTGCTTTCTCTGGCATTTAGGAATAATGGTTTAGCCAGTGCTGCTCAAACTTGTGAATGATTCACCCTTACGTGAATGAAATCATTTTGGCATCGAATGAAACTTGTGGGGTGAATGAAGATGGGATGAAACATTTAGAATAAATGACAATGATCTAATCGGATATGGTATTTATATACTTGAAAAATAACTTTTGTTATAAAGATGGATGGCCTCTGTTTCTCTCTCTAATGACAATGGAACTTCCCTTCCAGAATGCATGCCTGGACCAAGAGTATGTTGATCCTAGGATGACTCGTCGGAATTCCCCTCTTGGCCCCGCTGATATGGTCCAGAAGAAAGTAGAGTGTGATATGTCTGTCTTCAGCTTGGCTGCATGAGCTGCTGGAAGGACGTCTAATTGGGTGCCAAACAGCCTTAAGGGGGCTCTACTCCCTAGTTTGAAATCGAAGTTGTCTTTCTCCTATATGGGTTGCCTCCACAAGCCTAGAAAGCCAATCTGCCCTGCAATTTAATCCACAGCTGAGGTAAACATATGGTAAACATATACAATAAAAAAACATTATTGCTAAAATTCCAAGTTCTAAAACTATTATTTGCTAAGTATATGTAAACTAGGTGTGTGGTACACGTGTACAATAAGAAACATTATTTCTAAAATTCCAAGTTCCAAGACTTTCATTTGCTAACAATATGTGAACAACAAAAATTCTAATAATTTTCTGTCCAAATTTTTTCATCACTCCAAATTTTCTTTACATATTTTCAGGATGTTCAAAACACATGAATAAAATGAACATTTAAGAAATGAATTCATCTATGCTTTTGGCTACATATTAAGAATGATATATATATATATAAATTTATACATGAGGGAGAATGAGATGAAAATGATCAAAAACATTTTTGTCACGGATGATTAAAATTTTGTAATGAAGATTTGGGCGGTCAATGAAGCTAAAATAGTCTAAGAAACCCAGGACCAAGCCTTATTATATCAAACTTTTTTTCTGATTCTTTGTACTTGGTGAATAGAGAATAACTTAGTACTTAATGTGAGATAGAGAATGACCCTGAGTATTCTGAAGGCAAGACATGTATTCAACACCCTGCAACCCATTTGGAACACTAAAGCATTGTACTTCTAAAATAAGATCAGAATCTTCAAAACCAACATGATGGCAGTTCTCCAGTACGGTTGTGAGACATGAAGAGTGACTGACACCATTACCAACAATCTCTAGACTTTTTTCAATAGATGCCTATGACACATCCTGAACATCAGGTGGTCTCAGAAGATATCTAACACTAACCAGAAACCCATCAACCAGGACAGAAAGAAGTGAAGGCTGGTAGCGGGTGGGGGTGGATTGGACACACCCTACACAACCAGCTGACAATGTCACAAGACAAGCAATAGACTGGAAACCACTGGAGGAGAGAAGAGATGGGAGGCTCGGATGGAAATATCAGTCAAGAGTGATGAATTTGGAAACAAACTGTTATACATTTATTACAAGAATTAAATCATTTTTTGTGTTTGTAGATACTAAATATAGTCAGGACTCAATTTTTGTAGTACATAATTAATATACTTCGTTTGTTTTCATTGTAATTCAGCTGATTGAGTAAAGAAAGTGTGACTAATAACTGTGAAATAAAAATAATTCAATTTTTGTGATAAATTCAAAATGAATGAATGTCAAGTAAATGTTTGTAAAATCTTACAGGAATTTAAGATTTATCTGATTGAAATAGAATTAATTTGAATAGATGTAAAATCCTAATAAACATGACTAAAAAACTCCAAGTAAACATGTGAAGAGAACTGATTCAAAACTTATTTTCAAAAGTGATTGAATGTCAAAATGTAAGATTTTATTTAATGTGAAATTTCTCAAAATTTATATTTGTTTTATTTTCAAATAAAATGGAAAATCAATTGAATCAGCAAACTGAGTTCACATTACATCCAAAACTGTTTGCATTCACTTTTCATGAATGATTCCATCTCTCTTCCCCACCCACCCCACCCAGGTGTGTGTGTGCGGGGGGGGGGGCAGATTTTCGACCATGAGGTAGGAACTAGTCCAGGAGAAGGACAACTCTAAATCCAAAACCAACTCACCAGAAAATAGTGGCAACAGATGAGCTCAATTAATCATTCCTTTCCCAAAACCAACACGACACGAGAGGAGCTGGAAAAGGCCTTTGTTCATCAATTGACCAGAAATGGCTGATGATGATGAACAGTCAGCCAGAGGCAACAAATGCCAGACATTTGAGGATGATGATGTTGATGACGATAGTCTAACATTTACTAGATTTGCATATGTATGAATGTAAGTTCACAGAGGAGAGTGAAAACATGACGGTTGTGTTTAAAACTCCTTGAAGGTTACCGTATGAGATATACACCAGAGGAAGATTGGAAACTTGAGTGGTCGAAACATCATACTCAAGACAAAGAAATAAATTTGGGTGTTGAAGTAAATATATAATAATATCTTATACTAGATAGGTAATAGAATTTTTATCAGTACACTGAAGGCCTGATATAACACGGAATCACTCAAAATAGGGTTTGGACCCCAATTTTTCAAGCGTTAAGTATGGCACTCAAAATGATAGTTAACTACAAAAATAGAAAGACTTCTAAGAAATACTATGCACTGGGGCGATCAGCGTTGAATTTGGCCATCAGTAGCTTGGAAGTACTGAAACTAGAGAGAGGTCATTCAGGTCAGTGTTGCCAACTCAAAAAATATTTTTTGCACTTTTTTTTCCTCTCTCTTTTTGCTATGTTTTTCCTTGTAATAATAATGATCCCACCACCCTTGGTGCAAGAGGAAGAAAAAAATGAAATTGTAGGAAAGAGAGAAATGTATTCTTAGTAATATCAATAAATAATATTGATATTTCTGAGAAGATTTCGTTGATAATGCCAATAGCTTGATAAATGATGGGATCATTTTGATTATTGTTACGTGGGGTGAGGGGAGTCCTCACTATGATTTTTCTCATTCTGTAACGTTTTTTTTCTCTCTCTTTCAGCCACGATTTTTCTCTCTATTTTTGCTGTCTTAATTCTTTTCTCTCTTTTCACTACGTTGTTTTCTTGGTCTCTTTTCACCCCAATTTTTTTCTCTATCTCTCTCTCTCTTTTCACTATCACTCTCAAAGTATTGAAGTTTTGTCAAAATGTAACCTTCCGATTGGGTTTCATGATTTTAGAATTTTTTATTCTTATGTAGGCCCAAACCTGTCCTTGATGAAAAATAAATTGACAGCAACGGCCGACAACCTGTGAACAATGGTTCAAGCATTTCCTGGAGACTTCAGGACTCCAATGGCAACCATATCACATCATCTAAGGACAATAAAAAAGGTTAATAAGTTGAAAGAATTGGTCCCTCAGGAACTGAATAAAATTTCCATAATAGACCAAGAAGCTATACTACTCAAATGACTGTATCTATGCTTGGAGAATTAGGATATGAAGTCTTACAACATCCTCCATATTCACCTGACATTTTTCCTACAAATTATCATCTTACCGAACATTTTGAATTTCAGGTCTGTAATACCAGGTTCAACAATAGGGATGCTATAATTTTTCATTAATTTAATTAGTGACCATTAAACCTGAAAATTTCTTGTAGAGAAGTCATATTATATAAGAAGGTTGTTGCTTCAAATGGACCATATTTTGATTGAATATTTACCATTTCTATTTTTTTTATATCGTCTTTCATCTTACATTTCACAGAATGATAGTTCATATGTAACAACCTAATAGCCCACTGCTTCTATTAACTTATGAATGATTCACCTATGGATGGATGGAATCGCTTTGTGGGTGAATGAAACATGAAAAGTGAATGGTACTTATACTCCTCTGTACTTGAAAGAAAAAAAGATTTTTGTAGCTGATCTATTCAAAAACATTTCTAAAAATCTAATTCTTACTTCTAAAACTATCCTTTGCAAACTTGATGCAAACTACAAAAATTGTAATAATTTTTCTGTGTTCATTTTTTTTGTCACTCCTGGTTTTCTTTACATATTTTTGGATGTTGAAAATTAAAAAAATATGCTTTAAAAAAGACTCAAGAAAAGAGGTAATGATTTAATTTATGCTTTTTGCTCATAATACAAAATGAATTATGACTATAATTGTACACAAGGGAGAGTAAGATGAAAATGATCAAAAACATCAGGAAATTTGGTTACGGGTCGATGAGATTTGACACTGAAATAGAAGGAACGCTGGAATATTTTCAACTATTCATGTGGGTGGAAGGGAAGTAACTACTGGATAACTTATGTTAAAAAAATGTGCTGACCAAGCCTAGTTGGAGTTGGGAAGAAATATTCTCAACCAGATCATAGAAACCGTGATAATGATTGTTGTTGTTGTTATTGTTGTTGTTATTACAACACCAACAACACCACCACCACCACCGCCACCACTTTCATTCACTCTAATAAATCAAGTAAATAGTGGTCTTATGCTGGCTACAGCTTTGACATTTGCGATATCTAAAATTGACTTAAGGGTGACAAGTATCTGAAGTAGAGTCACCGACTTTACTATATGCTATTTTACCTATAGCTAGGTTCATGCTTTTCCTAAGGGCATTAGTGCCAGTCTCAGTTACAGTCAGAGTTTGAACTCTGGTCACCAAGTCCATCTTCCGTGCTGTTAACTGATCAGCCATTGGTACTTCCTGTCTATTTCCTGCACTGCTAACCACTTGGTCACCGACACTTCACACTGATGATTACATATGTTGTTTGTTTATTCCTTTAGACCGTTTGCGGAGCATAGGGCCACAATGTGGTTTCAGCAGCAAGTAGGTTTTTCTGTGTAAAAACTTTCCAAATCTCCTTTACCTGGGCTTGGCACCAGCTATGACCACTGTCAAGCTGTAGGCTGATTTTTGTATCAGAGTAACCTTCTCTTGAATAGACTGCCTTGCAGAGCTAAAGTGCTACCCTGATATTTGCCTATAGTTGTTGAAATAAGTGGATTCATGTCTTTCCCAATGACATTTGCACAAAGTCAATCTAATCAGTCTGGACCAAAACTTGAACCCGGACCACCGATTTTGTATTCTGTGTTGTTAATCCTTTCGCCATTCTTCATCTCCGAAATGATTACATATATAGTGACACAGACGAGTCTGCTGGGAGTGCTGAATAAAATGATAATCATGGTTTCACCATGTTTACGTAGGCAAAGTTTTAGCTTTTTTTTCATCTCTGCTCACTGACTTTACCATTACTTCACAACTTCTCTGCTTAATATTAGTCATTTTCTGAACAAACTAAATATGTCTGGCAGTTTGAGGAAAAACTTTATAATTAAGAACAGAATTTATTTCAACAAGTTTCAATATTCAATCAGGGAGTGGCGTCACAATTACCGGCACAGAAAATGAAATCAGCCAAAATTTGAGTTTTGGATGAAACTGCTTGGGTTCAATTCACATTGCCTTTTTAGAAAAGCATGAATCCACTTTTCCTGCATCAGTATCACCTCAGCTATTGTTTTTAATTCAACAGTAAAAGTTTTGATTAAACAAGAATAACTGTAGCAACAGTTTTTACAAAAGGATCTGTCAATGCATTGTCATCTTCCTGTTATTGAAAGGACTTAATAAACTATTTGCTTGATGATTTTCAAATCTTAATTTGATTCTAAAGTGACAATCTGATGATTACCACAGATTTTGATTTTTAGAACGTGAATCTGATTCCTCTTTAATTGAAACTGCCAACCAAAACTGTTTCCCAAACTCTTAAGACAGGTTTCTTCAGTTTTTAAGTTGGTATGTATGTTTTGTCACTCATACCAATGGAGCAGGAAAATTTTAAAATTTATCCCTTATTCTGCTTAGAAAAAACATTTTTTTCTATTTTTTTCACACAGTCCCCTTTCTAGTAGGTTTTTATTGACTGGTTCAATTCACAACGTAAATTTATGCTAAATTAGCCCCAAGTTTATTGCCAGCTGCGTTCATGCTTGTTTCTTGAAAATTTAGACTTTTTAGTGGTCCAACAAAAGGCGAGAGAAGTAATTTATTTATTGATAACTCCTTTTTTCAAAATTTTTGATTGAACACCTCCAACACGGCATGCTGCCAAAAGATGTTGGTCAGATAACGGCTCTCTTTTGAGGAACTAACCAGATGATAGCATTTGATTAGGATGAATATCTTATTAAATTCTTTATAAACAAAAATATCACCAGAAAAATGGTTTATTGGTAAATGGTGAAATTTGCATGGGGGAATTTTCCATGGGGGAATTTACCTTGAACCTATGAATGGTAGTACTTATAAACATAACATATATCCTGAAATTAACAAGTTCTTAAAGCCAAGTTTCCAAGATGACCTTCATTTTCGAATGATGTGATATTTTTCTTCTTCCAACTTTGACAGCAGAGGTACATGTATTTACCTGTGTCTGACTTTCTATCTGTCTGCACAATATCTCCAGAAGTTCTCAATGAATTTCAATGATATCTTGTGGAAAAGTAGACCAAGGACTATGGAATAATCAATTGCATTTTGTAGTGGATCCAGGAATTTTTTGCAGTTACTTCCCCTGCGTTGTAGTTATTTATAAACTGATTTTCATTTAGTTTTTGTGACAACGGCCTTGGCAGAAGCATTCACTCTCTAAAGATGCCATGCGTCCTTCTTTCCCATTGTTCTTTGTCTCCGCATGAATTCTCTAAAGTTGCTTAAAGCAACAACATCAAATGCGACTGCTATAAAAACTAGCTCTTCAGGTCCTTCTTCACTTAAGGAACAATAAAAACAGTTTGAATATTTGTATTTCAAATAAATGAATCACCATAGCGCACATGTACAAGAAATTATATAAAACTTTCTAAAAAAATAGATCAATCTAGAATTATCTTTAGAAAAATACAAGCGCAAGATTTGGGCACTATTGGTCCAAATGACCATTGAAAACCCAAAAAGCACTATTTGGAAAAAACAAAAAAAAAAGATTTAGTTGCCTAGTGCAGTATTCATGTAAATTTCAAGGTTGTAGGCTCAAAGGTGTGACCAGGAGCTCTAAGACACACACATAGCCTGACACTCAGACGAGCAAAGAAAAAAGAATCTGTACTCAACTTGGCTTTTTGGTCAGCCAAGCCATTCATAGAGCTATGGTGATTTGAGAACAACAAAGCCTCAAATTTTCCGTATCTTTAGCAATGCCAAAATATTTTTCAATTTGAGACAGAAAGAGCGCACAAAACTTTTCACTCTGTTCAAAGCGTTATGTTCTTTTCAGCTTAAATTACTTGCTCATAACTCATCCTTTTAAATCATGTTTTATTTCTTGGAAATCAATTGTCTTTGGCTTTAATCAACCAGCTGAATTGAGGAAGTGCAGGTGGCTTAATGGTTAGCAGAATGAAAAATAGCATTGGCAAACCAAGTTCTGACTGAGAGACTTCACTCTCTTCTAATGCTCTAGGGAAAGTCATGAATTCATCTCTTCTCCCTCCTCCCCAGCTATGGGTAAATAACATGGCAGACTGGGCTCTCAAGCCTTACTTCCGAAACCATCGTAAGAGATATACAACTCTGAATTCAAACCGCTTGCTGGGACCACTCCTGATCCTGAGTAAAGAAGGAGGGTTAGGTATGGGCAGTGACGGAAATGGAGAAAGGGTAACACGGGGGGGGGGCATTTCCTTATTTTTTGGCTTCCAGGTGATGTTATAGTGTCTACCCCGACCTTCCTCCCAAGCTCAGCCCCACAGACCTAAGTATGCTCTTAATTCCTAAAATCCATTCCTATCAGTTGGTGCAGGGCTAACAACCCTACCTTGTAAAAACCCACTTGCTACTGGAATCCCAGCAGCCATAACCCCAAAAGTGTGGTGGGTAAAGCCTCATGCTCCACACAGAGTTTACAGTAATAAACAACCTACAAAAAGAAGTAAGATTTTACTGCATGATTAAATTGTCATCTAAATACCGTCTGGATTAAAATAATCATTTGTTGCAATAGATTTGATTGCCTTTTCATGTATGCAATATACACTGTATTTCAGCATATTCAAAGTATCTGATATCATGGACCATCAAGGTTTTTTTGCCATGTGTCTGGTAGCATATCTGAGCCAAATTATTATTCATATATGATCTGTAAAATATCAATTGAACATTCACAGTAATGTTAGCCTTTTATCAGAAAACTGTAATAAAGATATTAAAAGTTAACAAATTTAGGAATTAAAGCAGATTCATAGAGTTTCCCTGTTGTAAAATAATGCCTTGCCATTATTTTTGTAAAAGCATGGCTAAAGATATTATCTAAAAGGGAGTACAACAGACTGGGCTGTAACAAATATTTGGCAGAAGTGAATAGAAGATATCGAAAAAATTATTTTTTAGAAATAGAGTGGTGGTACTGTGGAATAGATTATAGGAATGATATGTAGTACTATCAATAGATATAGATGATTTTTAGAAGAAAGCCCCATATATTGTGTGAACATGATTTTTATGATATGTGCTTGTAAGTAGAATTTGTATACTTTTTCACACTAAAATGAATGTTCCAATAGATACTTTGAACATCATTGAGAATTTAAAAATGTGCCATACCACATTTTATGTAGCACTGTACATTTTGACATCATATGAGACCCCCCTCCTTATTATAATAGGGAATAAGAAAAAACACATTTCCCTGAACTCTTCAGATCTATCACCCTGTTTTTTAAACTCCTCCTCAAATTCTGGCTAGGGTAGGGCTGGATAATGAAGGTTATGCTCAACTTTTTGAGCCATTTTCTTTTTAAAAAAGCGAGGTTTTATATGCAACCAAATATGGTGACCCAATTTCTACCTCTGCATGTTATAAGCCAGGGTTTTCAAACTTTTTCCGGTCACAACCCAGTTTAATTTTATCCGATAATCTCATGACTCACTGACATACAATTAATGATCCATTTCATCACAGGGTTACAGCATGAACTTAATACATCTAAGAAGAGGACCAATTGACACTCCCAAAGTTCTAATGCAATCAAATTTGTATCATGTCTTGCCTATCATCTCCTTTTCTCATTAAACCTCTGTTGTCATTTTTCAACAACGTCAAGGCTACAATTACTGTTATGACTTGATATATAAACAAATAAATTATTGGTGACAAAAGTAATAATAAGATTATTAGACATATTCGTCATTCAAATCTTATTTCATCGTGACCAATATTTTTTTCACTTACACTTTATTTATTCATGTATTTATTGTGAACCTAGACAGAGTCGGCAGGACCTTGCAACTCGGTAGTGGGTCGTGACCTGTACTTTGAAGGACCCTGTTGTGAGCAACAAAGAATTCCCTACTTAAAGCAACGCCCACGGCTATATAAGGGGCAAAATGTCACAGATTAATTTTTCTGGGTCACACTCACACACAAACATATCTTCTCAAGTGTCTCACAGATTTTTCGTACTAGTAACTGACCAAGTCTTATTCATTCAAATTTATTTTGATGACATACTTCCAGCAACCAGATACATGAGCTGTTTGACAAACTACTTATCCAGAGACATTTGATAATGAGGAGGTCCAAATAACATAACGGTTACTGACAATGTAATCTTCCGAGAAGGGTTCAAAATCTGACTTGGGCTGTTTATGGTCACTTCCACTTTGCACTGATGCCAAGAGAAATTTTGATGATGATGAAGCTTTGCTTGGTACAACACAGGGCAAAACGGAGAAGTGAGAGTGAGAATATAATGTTGCACAAATCATCCAAACAGGGAGGGGGTCTGCCTATCTTAAAAATCAGCATTTGAAATCCTAGTTTTCCTACCTGGGCTCAAATACCAACTTCTGACCCTGGTTATGAATATGCAGCTATCTTAGCCACAAGGACAAACCCCCAAATTTTTGAACATTGAAGCATTATCAGAAGAATTCACCATTTTCTCTCTCAGATACTGTTTATAGTTTTAACCAATTCTCTTACCTCAGCCAATGTAGTTGTAAGAGATATGTATTCAATCATGTCTGGCTACATTGCAACATAATATCTTTGAAAATTCAAAATGAATCCCAATGACATTTTTTGAAATGGTAGGCCCTGGGGAAAGGAAGGATTTATCGGACTTTGGCAAGCGCACAGGATTTTTTCAATTCTTTTTCACTCATGTTTTTTCTGTTAGTCTGCTTAATATACTAAAAGTTTTCAATGAATGTCTATGATATTTTGTGGCCATGGGAAAGGAAGAACTATTTGAATTAGAGCTGGAGTTGAGGGCATCTAAGATTTTTTTTCCAATTGAGAGATTTTTTCCATATATCAAAACAATAGTTGTTTGGAAATTGAAAAATCAAAACTCAGACACCTCCTGTACATAATATGAACAGATTTTTATTCAGTTTTTAATTAGTGTACAGTGTTTGCAGAGATGCGTGCTCTCTGAGTGCTTTCTGGTTTAAATAAATCATTCACTTTTACCCTCTCCATCAAATAGTCAAGTGGGAACTTGACCGATACAGCACAATAAAAAGCCAAAGATGAGTGGGTTAAGATTTAGGTCAGAACATGAGAGCAAGATGTAAGATCACAAGTGGCTTCGCAACTAAATCAGTCAAAATGACTTATGCCATCCTCTGACAATAAATGGAAAAGAAACGAGAAAATCTCTTCTTGAGAAATATTCATTCCAATACTTATTTTTTCAGTGTTCCAAACTCACTTTAGCAGAACAAGTCAACCTGAGTTGGACTTTAGAAGTGGGAGTGAATTTGTCATCAGTTTTTGTGTACATCACTGGGTCACTGTTATTTGTGCATGATGTCATTCGTTTTTTCTCCTAGTCGTTGTCAGTCACCATTGTTACACACGAAAATAAAGAAAGAAAAAGCTTACTCAGCCTAACGCTAAATCCGCCAACAGTGTTAAAAGCAAGTAAAAGTCTACTCAACCAAAAGAAATGGCCCAGCCTAAAAAGCAACAATCAGTAATCAATGAAGATGTATGATCACAAGTGGCTTCTCAACTAAATCAGTCTAAATGACTTGTGATATCTTCTGACAATAAATGGAAAAGAAAAGAGAAAATCTCTTCATGAGAGGTATTCATTCAAACAAATATTTCTTCAGTGTACTAAAAGAAATGTCCCATCCTTAAAAACAATTAAAAAAAAGCCATTACTGTATTTTTTTTCACCCTCAAATTGATTTTTCTAATTTTCATAATGGACACCAAAATTCACTTGGTGGTGGTGGGGGTGTCAGATTGGCTACTCATCACCATGGAAACATGAAAGAGTGTGTAAATTATGTAGATACTAGCATAGTACCTGCCCGCTAGGATAGTGTAATGGTTCAATTCCCAGTATGAGAGAAGGGTGTGGTTAACTGTTTTATTTGAACAAATTTCCCTGTGCACTCAGCAGCTAATTGTGTACACTCTAAGCTGTGTGAGATGTCCCTTCGGTAGACTTGTATCCTGCCAGGGTGGGGGGGATCTAAAGATTTGTAGGAATAAAGTCCTGGTCTCAATCAGACTTGAGACTTGCAAGGATCACTTAGCTGATGCACACTACTAAAACCAGGACTTCATCACCAGCTACCATACTCTATTGGGAGTTGTGTCATAAGAGACAAAACATATTTTTTTAGCATAGTGCTTGTCAAAACTGAGAGGATTACTTATATATAAACAGTGGTTTAGTACTCTGGGAAAGGCATTCCCTTACTTTAGGGAGGAAGAGGAACAGTGTTCCCTTGCAATCTATGTACTCTAAAATTCTCTATTTGAAGAATTCTCTGATAAGGAAAAATTAGTCATCGTATATCCAAATACGCATCCAATATGGCCTCAAAATGTGTCTGATATGGAATAAATTCTAGAAGCACACACACATTCCCTCATTTCTTGTTTTATCACTACACCACCGCACCAGTATATATTTTAGTATGAATGTCTTTCTTGCAAACAAAAAAATTATATTTTCTGTTAATTTTAAAATAATAATTATTCATGAAAATTTTAATTGAATTGTTTTCCTTGCTACTACTGAGACATCAGTAATCGTAGCATTAGTAATAATAATAGAGTAAAGATATGCACACAGACAAACAAAAAAGTATGTTAACGACTTTTGTATTATACAGATAATTATATTGACATTGTAAAATAACACCTCGCTTTTTTTTAAATTAAAATCACTTCATGTATAGCTACGATGCTGGGTAGGTAATTGTAAGAAATTGCTGAATCTGCCTCAACATTTAACCAATTCTTCCTCATCACACGACTAACCATTCCAGAAAATTTAATTTAAATTCATTGAGAACCTTTGGAGATACTGTGTTTTCACCAAAACTTTTGATTCAATTGATTTTTGTCATATTTGACATTCTTCATGACATGCAACCCCTTTATCTGTCTATCTATCCTCCTTTTAGCCCCATACTGCTCAGCACAAAGATTGAACTCTGGACTTCCAGGAAATGAAGATAAAAGCTCAAAGTAGTGTCTTTATCAACTGAAGGAGATACTTGGAAATCTTAAAAATTTCCGGTGTTTTCTAAAGATAGATTTCCTATTGATGCTCCTACTTTTATTACAAAGCAATTTGAGGATACAAAAAACATTTTTGATTTCGTCATTTTTTTTGTTGAAATCTCTCAAAGTTCACTCAATGTTAGAATTTGTTAGGTTACTTGAAAAATTATCTTTTCTCAAGTGTTGGAAACAAACAAGGATTTCTTTTTTAAATGGAATAATTTGAAAGTCATAGTTTTTATTCCACCATCAAAAGTAATAATGATATGGAATGAAACCGACGCCATTAAAAAGGTTTTCATTTCAGGCTGAGAAAATCATCAGTGTTTTGATGATCAAAATAAAAATGAGCAATTTCAATGAAAGAGGAACATCTTTGTTGGCTCAAGTTTCACCTTTTAAGCATCAACTCTTCTGGAATTTGGAGTATAACGGGGCACCAATCCTTCATTCCGACATACATTGTAGAAAAAAAAACAAAAGTGACAAACTATCTATTTAATTTTTAGTTAATTTTTCTTATTTGTATACAAAATTTTCATTGGCAGGATAAAAATTTTGTAAAAATTTTCAGAAGCTGGTAAATTTTGAAGTTCTAGATCTTTCAAAAATTGTCAGTTATTATCAAGAAAATGTAATTAATGTCATTTTAAGTGTAATTAATATTATTTCTTGTAATTTGACTCAAAAAAGCTGAGAAAATCAATTTTAAAATGAAGTTTAAATGCAAGTAAAAGATTTTTCTAGGTAAGAAGCATTTCATCAAAACTTTTCTACAAAGTTTAAGGTAAATCTGACCTAAAACAGTTAAGAAATAGGGACAGATCTGACGATTGACTGACCAACCAACCGACTAACCTATGGATAGAGTCTATGATAGAGAAACGTTGATGCCTCTGAAAATTTTAGCTAAAAGTTTCATGGGCAACTCTTTTGAATTCTTTTTCAGCATTATACATTCAAACTCTTGGTTGTGTCTTTTTTTTTTTTTAATTCAATGAATAAAATTTTTAATCACAGCCATTCATCCTTCTTTTTGTCATTTGAAGGCCACGATTCCATCCATCCCTGAACAAAAGACTCAAACATTTTAATATCTATTGCTGAAAGCAAAATGGAAGGTGGCATTGACTTTTTATTGAAAGACATTCCAGTTGTCACAATCAAAACTTGAATAAAAAAGACAATGTAGTATACCAGTGCCTCATTTTATTGTTCCTCTGTGAATGAAACTTCATTATAACCAAGCTCAATATTGCCGTGACTTAAAGCGTCACTGTGACCGCAATGCAAGCCCCCACCGCAGTCGGTAGATGATACAAGTATGGTAGTCACTCAGTAGAAACCATCTCGTAACCCACATTTTTTGGCAGTATGCCGTGTAGGGGAAATCAATTAAAAAATTGGAAAAAGGGGTGATCAATAGATAAGTTACTTTTCTCGCATTTTGTTAGGCAGTGATCACTAAAAATGTCTAAACATTCCAAAAAACATGTACGAATGCAGCTGGACGTGAACTAGTGATCTATTAAGTATAAACTTACTCTGCAAATTAAACCCCCCACTAAAAACCATGGGGGGGAGGGAGATAAAAGAAACCTGAATTTTCTGGACATGAGTAAATGTTGAAATTTTCAACCATTATATTCATTTGCGCTTTGTGATTGGTACATAATATACATACATAACTTAAAAACTGAAAAACTTATTTTTTGGTAATAGTTTTGGCTAATGGTTCCCTATAAATGAAATATAGCAAGAAATCTGTTGTGCATATGATCAATAGGGGGTGCACATATATTGGTAGAATTCTGAAGTAAAATACCATAGTGTTTCTATTCAGGTTTTTGCCATAATTTGTGTAGTGCAGGTTTTTTGTAAAATGATAAGAAAGTTGTACTAAAAATATTAAAATCCAAAATGGCCACCACCTGATGACATCATCATATGCAAATTAGATAATATTTTTCCAATATACACCTTGAGCTATATTAATCATTTTATTTCTATGTACCTTCTATCATGAACCATTCTCCTTCAAAGCTCTTCACGAAACATTAAGTCAAATTTATGAAAATGTCAAAAACTTGTCGCTTAAAGGGTTTCAATAGTAAAAATCATGAAAAAAAACAATCTCATTGCTTCTCCATTCCCAGAATTTCTCACTAAGATTTAAACCTCTTCATAAGGAACCATCTCATTTCTTTATTGCTACATACAAAAGAAAGCAATCAGTTTTTAATAACAAAGTATGAAAGTTGTGTCATTGGGAAGAATTAGAGCTTCATAGGAAAAAGTCAAAGCAGTCAACCCTTAATGCCTTTTTAATGAAAAAATAAAAATCTGGTTCAACTAGTAGTACCATATTTTTTAAAAAAAGTTTTGTACTTTGAATTAGCTGCATAAACTAAAGAAGAGGTGAATATTTTTTTGATTGAATTACATGTGATTTTCTCTGAAGGATTTTTTCAATACATGTAGGCCTACTGTATTTCACATAGGCTTTTCTTTTTTTAAAAAAAAAAAAAAAAAAGAAAGATATTTTGGCAAGTTTTTTCTCTGGTTTTCCTCAGATGGAATATTGGTTTGGTGTAGGAATCAACTAACAAAAAATATTGTGGGAAAAGAAAAAAAAAATAGATGATGAAAGTCCTGAAAAATCATCTGAAATTAATACCGCATCAAGCTTCAGACAAAAATCAGCCGATTGAGTTTAACTTTACTTCTTAATCAAGGGAAATAACTCGCAAAGTTTTAAAATGTCTGAGTTTCCAGTGGAAGTGATTGTCAGTTACAGGGTGCTGGGAAATTATACATACAATAAAGTAGCTTCCCTTTAATTCATGAATTTATACTTTCCAACCATCCGTAAATATTTTTTGACGATCATTTTGCCAACTGAGCGTCCGTTACCGGCGTAAAACAAAAGATTGCCGCATTAGTTTGTCAGTCTTTCAACTGAAATTAAAGTTATGGAAAAGTCAAATTTCAAATCATCATTCAATAGCAATATTCTATGTTCTCTGAAATTCATAAGGGGGAAAAAATCCTATGCACTCTAACAGAGGTAATTTAAGTACAATTTGAAGCATATAATAGAAATAACTTGTAAGGCGGAGATGTCAAGTTATTGTGAATTGTGTTTACTTTTTTCAGAATCATTTGATTAAATATTTCTCAGAATTAACTGTGTCATTTTGTTTAAAATGGAATTCATTGTCCTCTGGTAGTTTATAGGAAAAAAATTGGAAAAGTCTCTTGTGTTACAAATAAACGTTTTGCTCTTACAGAATAGTTCTTCCTATTTTTTATTCTAAGAGAGCACAAAGTATATAGACATCTTCAACTAATATAATAAACAGCATAATTTTTTCTGTTTCTCTGTAACGATGGACTGACACATAATTTTGTAGATAAAATTATCTCCTATCATCCATCCACTCTTCCATTGAAACAAATTCATTTTATTTTCTAATAAAAAACAAAACAAACCTTCTCATGGCGATTCAGATGTATCCATGAATTGGGTCATGGGGATATACCAGTTGAAGTATAATTACATGATGAAATCTATAAAAATATTGCCCAGATTCTTTGTGCAATTGAAAAATATCGATAGTTTAAAACCTCATTTTCTAAATGAAAATAAATTGGTTACAGTAGCACTAGTGCGTGCTATTTAACCTTTACTCATTTTTTGTTGGGGTCCTTTATAGCACAGACCTAATTTTAGATCCATCTGACAGCTTTGTAGGTATTATTCTCAACGTGTGGTACCTGTAAGTTATGTGATAGTAGTGTTAGTAATAGGTGTACTTAGATGGCATGGAGGGGCCATTACCAAAATAATCTTTAAATTCATCCACAGTTGTGGCATTCACTGTTAGTATATAGGCAGTTCCGAATGTTAATAGATGTTGATGTTAGAAATATATGACAGACACCTTGGTGATGTATTTGAAATTGTTCCCTCTTGTGTTATGACTAAGAGAAGGTATGAGCATGTATATGTTGTATTTACAGCTTGAACAGTAGGTTTTAGTGTTGAGAGTTCATCATGTTGTTTAAAAGTTTATAGATAAGTAAAAGATCAGGCAGTGGTATTGTAAAGAAGGTAACTTGAGATATTGAAGTCTCTTTACATAGGTTAAATGTGAGATTTCAGAACAAGGCCTGAAAAAACAAAAAAACAACAAAAAAAAAAAAAACAAAACACAACAACATCATAAAAAGAAGGTATTTTTGGCAATTCTTTTCAATCGAGATGCTTTGTCTGGAAAGAGAAGTTTTTAATTTTTCTATTCTAAGCTTTTAATCAGAATAAATGTGGACATCCTAGATAATGGGATTGATCTACAATCTATTTTTATTTGTCTACTATGGCCCTGATGTTGTAAGATTTTTATATCAAAAACTCCCACAGAAATCAATCCATTAGATGCAGGGGAGGTAACAAATTGTTTTTCGATTTTTGGACTATTGTTATAGAAAAATCTTAGGCGAAAAATGTCCTGGATCTACACCAAAATTTAATCAATTTGTATTCTATTTAATCAAGTCTTTATCCTATGGCCCAACCTTCCATAAAATGTCATTGAGAACTTACGCAGGTATGTTGTGGACAAATAGACAGGAGTAAATACTTATATCTCTCCCAACTTTGTCGGCAGAGGTAAGTAGGAGTTATCTCCCTTCAACGATGGCTACGATGACACTAAAATTCATCAGATGTTTAATTCTAGGATATTGATTTTAACAAAAAAAATTTAAAAAAAAAAAAAAAAAAAATGAATAAAAAAATAAACATTCGAACATTCTAAAAATTGAATGACTGCAGCCACCAAAAAAGACAAAGGGTTTTATCCTTTTTCTTTCTTTTTATATGTGCGTGGGTTCCAGAGCTCCTAGCCATCCCGTTTTGTCTACAGACTTGAAAATTGGCGTCAGTACTCCACTGGACTAGAAATTCAATCTTCTGAGTTATTTTGACCAGTTTCTTATTAACATCTAGATTCTCCAGAATCTAGATTATTTTATTTTTACTCTATTTCAGATATTTTCCTGGGGAAAACGCCAATGATGTTATAAATAGAAATTTATTCTGACCAGATTTATTTGATAGAATTTTTTCTATAACTACAGATTTTGATACTACAGTTGTTCAATCATTGACTGTGATGGCAAGTCCAAGTTTTTTCAATT
Source organism: Thysanoteuthis rhombus (assembly GCA_963457665.1). Taxonomy (NCBI): domain Eukaryota; kingdom Metazoa; phylum Mollusca; class Cephalopoda; order Oegopsida; family Thysanoteuthidae; genus Thysanoteuthis; species Thysanoteuthis major. The sequence continues at coordinate 6,552,543 of OY735222.1, read as the reverse complement.
AAAACTATTATCCATTGAGGGTAATTTTAATTGGAGACTAATCTATAGAAATGGATAAGTAGAGAAGACATTCATACAACATGAGTAATACAAATGATGAACAGGGTCTGTTTCAGTTAAATAAGGAGAATTATCGAGAGAAATGAGAGGAGAAAATGCACAGTTGGTATCTAGGATATAATTCTGCTTGTTCCTACCTGTTTTTGGATGATACGCTTTCAGTAATAACAATAGGCAAAGGTTAGGTAGTTTAATAAGGTGGGAAGAGTGAGGGCAGAACAAAAATCATGTAGTTTAATAAGAGGATAAAAAGTAATAGGACAGAAAAGCGAGTTTAATGCGAGGGTAGGAAGAGAGAGGACAGAAAAGAAAGGTAGCTTACTGAGGGGGGGGGGTGAAGATTTCCAATACAAAAATATTCCGTTCATATTGCATTTAGATAAAGACATGGAGAGGCAAATTAAGATGGGAAGGGATAAGGGAGAGAATGAAAAAGATACAGGCAAAGTGTGATAGAACAAAGGCATGAGATAATGGATAATCATGTAATTTCCAAGGGGTCAGCTAGCTCTTCATCAAGGCATTTAAAAAAAGGTATGTAATTTAAAATTATCAAGTATGATAATTAGATCAGTCTTATCAACTTTTGACCAGTTTTTCTTAGTCTTATGTTTTTTTATTGCAATGCTGTATGACAGGTTCTTAAGGAAAAGAGAGGAGAGTGTGAATTTCATTGAAAGCTCTTATCTCATATCCATGCCTTTGTTCAGTGGTTGTAGAAAACAAGCATTACAATAATAAAATATGATGCATAGCTTTACAATTCCCCCCCCCCCGAAGCTTCAAAGTCATTTCATACAGACAAAAAAAAAAAAAAATAAGTGTTAGAGAAAAAAAAATGCCACCAGAAACCAGAAGTTCAAAACAATAGTCTCCCACTCCCAACTTGACAAAAAACAAACTAATTTTGAGAAATTTTGACAATCCCTTAGTTCAGCATCTCAAGTTACCATCATGGTTGTTGTTAAGGCACTTGATGACCTGTTGGAAATAAGTACTGAGCAGAAATCAGATAAAATAAAAAGAGGCTTGCTTAGTCACTAAAAAAAAAAAAAAAAAAAAAAAGTTACAAGACCAACATCTTTTTGCAGTATGCAGTGTTAGGGGTGATCAATGAATAAGATTGACTTTAGTTTAGAACTTCTCAAAAATGTAGTTGTAATTTTTTTAAATTCCAAGTATTTTTTAGTTTTTGCAGAAAAAGAAATGCTGAAATTCATGTAAAAGAAAAACAAAAAAAAAAAAACAATACAAGACTACTATAATGTTTGATTCAAAGGCTCATATAGGTCATAAGCAAATATGTAGGGAAGGTAGCAATAGCAAAAACTACCAATCAGAAGACCAAAAGCCACTGGTTTGAAGAAAAAAAAAACAAACCCACACACACGGGGCAAATATCTTGAGTAAAAACAAATATTAGCCAGGAGCTGAAGATTTAACATACACATTAAATGTGTCTGTTCAGACACTGGAAGATTTTAGTAATTCTACCAGTAGTAGATAAGGGAGGGGGGGGTCATACTCAATGTCCTCCCTGCTCTCAGGGTGCAAGGGACATAACTGGATACTTTTAATTATTTTCATTCAATGAAATGTATCAGATCATTTATATTTATGACTACACTTGTTCAAGTTCAGCTAGATTTTTTACAGTTGCTGTTTCGATTCATTTTAATCGGCCTGAATAAGAGTGAACATAAGATAAAGCTTCAAAATATACTTTTCCTCCCCTTCACCTGATAAGAGCTTTCACAATCAACTTCAAGTTATGTTTTTTTCATGCATTACCATGCATAAAGTATTATAAATCATTGGATGTTTTTTCCATATACGATTTTACGAGTTTGTATTGATAGAATCAAACAGTTACTGAATAAGGACCTCGATCGAAAGTGCCATGCCAAGGATTGTAGCAGCATCAAGTGGTGTGGGTATGAAATTGAATATTTCATCTAGTGATCCGGATTTTAACACGAGTTATTGTGCTGGAAAAAAAATTTTTTTTTTTACATGCACTTATTTGTACTAGTGTCTTGACTGATCAAGAACCCATGTCGTTATTTTATTCGTTTAAAAAATAAATAAATAATATTCCTGTCTGGGATGATATTGTATAAGTGAATCCAAGTTCATTATTCTTTGAAGGAAGTTTTTTTTTCCCCCCCCTCAAAGTTAAAGTTTTATTCATACTTCATTCAATTCTTGACCCAATGTTTAGAGAAAGTTCCTGGTTGGAAATTCCTGATAAAAATTATAAAAAATAAATAGGAGTTCGGTTTCAGGTTTCCATATTCCGAACTTCACTTGCAATGCAATAAGAGAAATGCTACAAAGTGGAAGAAAAGTGGAAAGTTGAATTAAAAGTAAAAAAAAAAAAAATTAAGCACATTTTTTTTAAGTGCCATTTTTAGCAGAACATGATTTTTCTTCAACTCGAAAGGAAAAAAAAATCTTCCAACACAAAAACCGAACATCGAAGTTTTGAATTGAAACAATTCATCTTACAACAATGATTTAAGCATCATCAATAATTCCTTTTCATGTTAAATCAAGACGAACTGGTTCGTTCCTCATCATTGACCGACAGGACAGAAAAACTACAGAACACGAATTGGGTTTCTTCCATAGTCCACGTTTTATTTTGAATGCAATAAAAATAGAAATTCTACATCATGATTGTTTGAAGGTAGTTGGGGCTAAAACTAAAAAAAAAAAATAAAAAAGTAGGGGTGGTGTCATTCAAGATTAATTTCTTTTAACAGCGAAGGAAAAAAGATGAAAAAAATGAAATATATTCGTCCAACTCAAATCATAAGTTTAAAGAATTCCCTTTTCATGTTGTTGGATCGGAAGATGTGAGTGAATAAGCAAAGCATCAAAAAACCGAACAGGCTCGATCCCCGTGACAGGCAACAAAAGGGAGGATTCCATTTGGTACAAGAAAGATAAAATTGTCGCGATTTGGTAGAAATAAGTGTTGTGATGAGATTTTCTTCTGAGACAAATCACTCGTTTTGATTTTCAACATGAGACGAACAGGTTCGATCTTCGTCATAGGCAGAGACGAGAGAGAGCTGATCCCAAGCACCCTTACAAAAAAAGTCTACACGATTTGTTTTTCTAACAAAAAAGTGAAAAAAAGTGTTGTGAAAAGATTTTTTTTTCCGAAGACTATTCAATCTTTGTTTTGATTTTTTTTAACAACAAGACTGACCACCTGTGACGTGGGGTAGAAAGAAAACAAAGTTTTCCTTTCGTCGTCTTCGAAGAGAAGCGACAAAAAAGAAATCCATTTCGTGTATAGATAGAAAGAGTTCAAGTCAAATAAAAGAAATAAAGAGAATTAAACAGTTCCGACATAAGTGACAGTCTTGCCTGTTTTTTGTAAAGTTTGTAGGACGACTTGATGGCTCAACGTCGTCTTCACACAGACCGTTTTCGTCTCATAACTCGCCTGGACATCTTCGATGTTTTCCAGTTTTGATAAGACTTTCTTTGCAGAATTGACGCAGCCATCGCAGGTCATGTCCATGTTGAACTTGTATGTCTTGGCCATGACGAAGTAAGGGTCACAATTTGGTTATCAAACTGTCTAATTAGTCCTGCGAGAAAAAAATCGGAAAACGTGTTTTGACGTAGATCAACGATGAACGAATTTATATGCCGACCTGCCGGAAGTGACGAAAAAACACGTATTCAAATTAGAATTCGGCCGTTTCCGTAAAGATCAATTTACGATAAATGGATATAAATAAATAATCGTTGATCGATTTCTGCCATAAGAATTCTTTTAGATTTTGATTTTTTTCTGAAATTTTATTATAATTATAATAATATTTTATTACCTTTACAATCTGTTTAGATTTCGGAAAAGTGCGGTTTTTTCCGTGAACATTTTTTCAATCAACAATTTTCATTGCACCGTGCATGTCGACACGCGACAATCAGGAGAAGATGACTCATGAAAAAAAAATACGAGTACTAAACCGAAAAAATTAGAATTGTTTAGTCAAATTGGTGAATCCTACTTTTATTTTTAGCTAAAATTATCAGCCATAACTTGGTATTTTAAACAAAATTTACGATATTACATATTGTATTTTGTATTACATATTATTTTATGATTAAAACAAAAATTTATAAGTTTTGAAAACGAACCTTTTCCAAACCATTTGTTGAAATAGTTAATGAATATGGCAGTTGAATCACTTGACTCTTTACTTGAGACCAGAAATTCTGAACACAAACAGGGGAGCATGCCCCTCAAAGGGGCTATTTGATTATATTGGGAGGAAATTTGATAGATGATTGTCAAAAGCAAGTGTTTTGTGGCTCAAAACTGAGATGTATTGAGGCCTGATTGATTTGAATTATACAATACTATTAATAACCAATTACACAATACTAGTTATATTATAAATTCCATAGTAACAAATGAGGCAGTTGCATGTTTGTTACTGAATTTCATGTAATAAAGAGATAATAAAAATTTTAGTAAGTGCCCTAAACTTCATGTGTCTGCTTTTTTCTACCAAGAATCTGCCACGATTTGTACTTGAATTGTTCCCTTTTTAGTAAAATCTTTTTAGCTGTTGAGGTGTTATGAAGTAAAAAAAGTTTTGGGACCACTTCATAAGACATCAAAGAGAACGTGTCCAGTTAGTTGTTCAATTGAAACTGTCATGCAAAAAATGTCTTTTGGCTACATGCTTTGTTGGGGATTATCAATTACAAAATGGGAAAAAAAGGGTGATCAATGAATAAATTACTTCTTTCACCTTTTATTGGGTAGTGATCACTGAAAAAGTCTGAATTTTCAAAAAACGAGCATGAATGCTCCTGGACACAAACTAAGGGCCAATTTAGCATAAATTTACAAATCTAACCCCATGGTAGAAAACCTATTGTAGGGGAAATTTTCAAAAGAGGAAAAAAGTTTCTACTAGACATGATAAGGTGTGAATTTTTGAATTTTCAGCCCTTTGTGTGTGGCCTGTATGTTAGCCAGCCAGACAAACTAAAAGAATTAAAGAAACTTATGCTGATGTTTTTGGTGACAGTTTTGATTAATGGTTCATAATACCCCTTACTTTGATAATCTGGGGGTGGAAATCTTGAGCACTGTAGTATCTGAAAAAACTCAAGTGAGTATAAGGGACAACAAAGCCATATGGTCTTCATTTGGGTATGCAATAAAACAGAACCAGTAAGAGTAGTAGTAGTTATATTACCAGCAATTGAAATTAGTAAACACACTCACACACACTCAGTCATTCCCCCTTAGCAAGTATCTTCATGTTTCACCCCCTTTTGTATACCTCCACTGTACTTCTCTCTTCTTCTCCCCACCCATCGTGTTCAATTCCATCTCATTTACTTTTTTGCCTTTCTTCTTTTCACAATGTACCAGCAGCATAAATCAAATCAGACCAGCAGCTAGCGAACACATGTACACACGCAGAGCAAAACTTGATTAGCACCTGCCAATTTTTGTGTTCCTGTATAGGTATTTCACCCTTTCCTCTTTTCAAGTTTGTTAGGTTATTGAAACATAGCAAATTATAATGTAGATTGAGTACCTACAAGCCTGTTTTAGAGTTTCGTACCTTAAGAGAGGAGTAGTCATTCTTCTCAAGTTTTTCAGACAAAAACTTCAAACACTGACTCAAAAATTTTTTTGAATAAAAAGCCAATTGTAAAATTGTCAATGGATTTTAAGCCACTTATCAAATAAAAAAACTTCTTGGTAAAAAAATACATTTATTTGATTAAAAGCTAGGGTGCCAACTAGAGGGCAATGGTTAACATGCTTGTCCTCAAACCACTTCATTACCTCTGCCAACTAAATTGGACAGAGTTTATGTTTGCAAATGTTTGTTTGTTTGTCCATGTAATATCAAAGATTCTCAAAGAATTTGACAGTCATTTTGTTGAAACATAGGTCGTTGGCCAAGGAATAATTGTTCAAATTTTGGTATGGGTCCAAGAATTTCTTTTGATTTTGTTAACATTACGAGATAAAACGATTTTTTGTTTTTCTGGATGTAATAACCAGTAATAACATCATCATAATGGAATTGTAGTGCACGTCCCTGTTGAATAATAATTACAAACTTTCTCGTCATAGTCTGGGCTCGTTAACCTAATTGTCCAGTTTTTACTGACAATAACAGTAACAGAGGTAAGCGCACTCCAAAAGCTTTCTATGCCTTATCCCACACAGATTAAAAAGTAAAGCAAGCTAATTAAAAAAGTTGACCTTTGCCAGATATATTAGTCAGCATATAAGGCAGTGCAGTGTCAAGTTAGAAGTTTTTTGATCAGCAGTTCACAAGAAATCTAATAGAAATAAATGAAATATTCAAGATAATAGATTTTTTTTTCTTAGTTCTTATAAATAATCTTACTTGACTTTTGCTCTTTAGAATAACCTAAATTTAGAAATAAAATTTCAAAATCGGCAGCACTGAAGAGAAGTAACAGAAATACTTCAAAGTTATTTTATATGATAATTACGCATATCATACAGACTGGCTCCTTCCAAACACGCATACACCTAGTTGATATCATTTTAAATTCTTGTCATGTTAATGTATTCTGCGCAAATACTTTGGTGAAAAGAGTTGAAGCATGAACACAAAAATTTGATTTGTTTTTGTGAAATAATTTATGTACACAACAGCTGTTAAATCACTTGTGATATAAGAGAGAAAACTTTTGTACATAGATATCTATTTACTACACTTAACCTAATCTGACACAAAGCTACAAACCCGGATGATTTGAATAGAGTGAAATTCAATGGAGGAAAGTGGAATCATTTTATAAATAATTATCAGGTATCAGGCAGGGCAATTTATCAAAAGAAATTTATCAAATGTATAAATATCACAGCCTGACACATACAAATCCATAGTATATAATCATATATCAACCAATAGGATAATCATGATAAGCCAGTATATGATTATTATTGAAAACTTGATAAAATCAGGTCTTGTTGGTCACTCAATAGAAACCATCATATGGCCAACATTAGCAGCCCCGGACAGTCAGGTATAGATATTTTTTGTGTTTGTCTAAACATGTTGAGACTTTAACTGACGCTAGACAAACCTTTGAGAGAACTGATGCATGCTGATAAAACCAGAATAAACTCGGATTTTTTTAATGCTTTTAAGAATAAATGAATGAATAAATAAGGTAAATTACACTATCATTAGCATTTAATAATTTCCCCTACAAGATATTGGCCATTATAATATACCCAACACTATTATTATTCAGTTGAAAATCACCTCAATTTTATTTTTGTATTCTTCAAGTCAACCCATATTAGAGATACTTTAATTCATACCTCCAACCACAGACCACAGAGATCACAAACAGATTTACAAAATCAGACTTTTATTATGATATAGATACTACTATATATCGATATCTATTTCCTAAACTTGGCTTCCTCTTACACAAAGCAACAAATTCAGATAATTGTACATAGTGAAATTTAATTGAGTTAATGGGAATCATTTTATAAACTTGAAGGCACTCATAGGTTACATGCCTCTGCAAACACCATTCATTAATTAAAAACTAAATGAAAATAAAATACGAGAGAACTTCAAGTATGCAAATATCGTGTTACTTTGCTTGAGATTTTAATTTAGCATTCCTATGAAATGTTTGTCTTTGACATCTTTTCCTGACAAGTAATAGAAATTTCTTGCAATCATGAAAAAGATCCAAAAATCTGTCCCTAAATTCAATCACTCATTTTGTAGCCCAAGACCCACCCTTCCACAAAATTTGATCGAAATTCATGGAGAACTATTGGACATATTGTGAGGACAAACAGAAGGATGGTCAGATAGTATATATATATATATATACATATATATAAATAAATATACCTCTTCCAACTTATATTGGCTAAAGTAATTTTTTATGTATTTGTTCAGACATGCTATGTGCTGGCATTCAGCATAAGATGTTGTATGTTGATTAAATTTCACACAAATGCTTTGTTGAAAAGTCTTGAAATTTGATCTGAAACAGATATTTGATTGATTCTTCTGTGTCCTGTTTATGAGATTTGTGATGCTCAAGATTGATTGGTTTTAGGGGTCACAGTAACGATCTGAAAAACATTCTGAGTAGAATTCAACAAAATAGAAATGAATCTGCCCACAAGAACCAGTTTGGTTGATCTAATTTTTTGTAACTTAGCGTACAATAAAGATAAGAGTATATCTAAACTACAAAGCTTTCAGACGATACATGCCTCTGTCAACGCCATACATAAACTAAAGACTTAATAAAAATTAGTTAGTTGATTTATAGCCACGATACAGGGGAGGTCCCTGAGTGAGTTTTGGTTTGCCATGTATCGGACAATTATCTTAATGCAATGTGAAAAATATCTTTCAATCAAAAAAATTACAGGATCCGCATCAAAATATAATCAATTCTTCCTTAGCTCGTTGCCCACCCTTTAACAAATTGTCATTGAAATTCATTGTGAACTTTTGGAGATATGTGGACAAACAGACAGACACAAGTGAATATACTTATACCTCTCCCAACTCGGTTGGTAGATGCAAATAAAAATTGCATCATGTTGACAACATTTACTGTGAAAAATAATTGCTAATGAACCCATGGCATCAAAACTGATGGAATATATAAATATATGAATACACATTGTATTTTATATACATGGATAATAGAGATTTGCATTGCAGTGAGCTTGGAGAATAGCCTTCTATACACATTGCATTTTATATGAATAATAGAGATTTGCATTGCAGTGAGCTTGGAGAATAGCTTTCTATGCACGTTGCATTTTATATACGTAGATAAAAAAGATTTGAATTGCAGTGAGCTTGGAGAATAGCTTTCGGTTGATCACAAAAGGATTTCTTTTTGTTTTTTGTTTTTATTTCTTTGAAAAGAATTTTTTATTGTTCTTTAAATTCAGCATTTTTATTACGTGATTAGAACATGAATGAAATTCTATTTTACAATGTCAGTTGTGTTCCTCAGTATGATAGAAGACTTCTGCACATTTCTAATTATTATATGTGTGGATTTTGTGGCCATTTTACCCTTTAACTGTCTTTATCTGAGGAATTTTGAATCAAAACCATTATTCAATCACGAGGGTAAAATGTTGTCATTTCGCAGTCTATGCTTGTGATTTGTGTTTGCAGAATTAACTGATACAAGATATCCCCTAATATGGGCAGCAGTCTACCCAGCCTCCAAGCAGGGCTGCATTAATGAAATTCTATTTTACTATGTCAATTACATTCTTTAGTTTGACAGAAGACATCTGCACATTTCTGATTATTATATGTGTGGATGTTTTTGAATATTTTACGCTCTGACCTTTATTCTGGGAATTTTGAATCTAAACCATTATTCAATCTACAAGGGTAAAATGTCATTCTGCTGTCTATGCTAGGTGATTTGTATTAGTTAGCAGAATTAACTGACACAAGATATCCCCAAACATGGGCAGTAGTCTGCCAAGCCTCCAAGCAGGGTTGCATTCTTTGAGTTTTTTCTATGCCGAGAGATTTTATTTCTACTTATATTATTATTGCAGGTCCAAAAAAAGTTGAAAAAAGAAGTTATTACAAGTTAAACAAGGAATAAAAGCAAAACACAGTGAGGTACTTTTCCATTAGATCATTTACTTAACAGGTCTGGTTATTCACTCAATAGAAATTGTGACATGACTAATGTCTTTTGGCAGCATACCATGTTGGGGTGATCAATTAAAAAATTGGAAAAAAGGGGATCATTGAATAAGTTACTTCTATCGCCTGTTGTTAAGCAGTTATCACTGAAAAAAGTCTGAATTAAAAAAAAAAAATAATGAATGCAGCTGGAAGTGAACTAATGGGTCAATTTAGCATAAACTTACATTGTGAATTGAGCCCCCACTAAAAGAACTATTTGGGGGGAATGTACAAAAAACATGTTTTCCAAGCATAATAAGGAGTAAATGTTTAAATTTTCAGCCCTCTTGCTCTACTTGTGTGGCCTGTATGCACAATACATACATACACACACACACACACATATATATATGTAAATATATACACACACACACACACATACATACATACACACACACATACATACCATTTATTCATTATTTATAATGATGCTTTCCTTTGCCCTACTAACCATTTCCAAGTCAGAGTCCAACATCCGACAAAAGAGAAATTGAACATTAACAAGATGGAAACAATTCTTCACTGTCCTAATTTATATCCATTAAAAAATGTTTCATATGATAATGGACAAAATAGAGATAGTGGAACCCATTCAGTTATTTGAAACCAGTTGAACAACAATAAAACTATTTTTCATGAGACTAGAAATATATTCCCTTATACCTTGATTACAACTGCCTCTCTGCACTGACTTTTTGCATTCTGTATTGTGCTCTTCAAAATGGAGAGCTCAGTGTTGGAAGATCATGGCCGTCTGAAGACTGAACGAGTCTGTCAACTGACAACACGGCTCCCCAGTGTTCCAGTTGCTGTTCAGCATGTGATCTGGTAGATCTCTGATGTGCCATGCTGAATACTTCCCCTTTATGGCATTTCTTCAGGGTAATGGGAGTTGCTTGGCAGTGCCCATCTCCTCTCCAAGTAACGTTTGACCAGCTGTAAGGAGTAATCCCTGATCTGACCTATTGGAAGAAGTGCAACCAGTCTGCCTTTGGGACTCAACTTGGGTTTTGAAATCAGAGTTGACTGTCTTCTACACTGGTTGCCAACCAAGGCTCGACCGCACAATCCACCATTCTACATACCCATTGCCGAGGGGAAGGATTGATGCTAGAAAGTCTAGTTGGCCCTGCTATTTACCCATAGTATGATGGGGAGGGGGGTTATGCTTCTCCCAAAGGCATTAGCGGGAAGTAATACCATCTCTTGAATCAGAATCGGGTCTGTTGATTCCATTCCCCATGCTGTTAACTATTAGGCCACTTGTACTGGCTTTAAAGTAATGCAGATATTTTGCTCCATTCACATCAAATTTCAATGAAATTGAAATTAATTTCTCAATGAAGATTTATTTTCACTGAAATAGGTAAAACTGCATAAATAAAATTTATTATAATTGAATTATGTTGATCCTCATTGACATTCTTTGTCTCAGAATTTCGGACAATATCCAAAGCTCAGCAGCCAACATAGTTGGCAATACAAGTGTCAAGAACACACATTCATATAATATATGTATTCGATTATATCTGTTTATTGACACAATATCTCCAAAAGCTCTAAATTGAAAGGCTGGGCCTTAGGGCAAGGAAATATTGATTGAATTCTCTGAGGAATCCATTTTTTTTTCAATTGGGGGATATTTTTCCATTTATTTTCATACATTTATGTATCTACTCATGTTTGTGTCCACACAATATTTCCAAAAGTTCTCGATGAATTCCAATGACATTTTGTGGGAGGATGGGTCATGGGCTGAAGAAGAATGCACTAAATTTGTGGGCAGATCCGGGAATTATTTTTAGATTGAGAGATATCTTTTTCATATATTAGGAAATAGGAAAAAACTATGAAAAACTGAAACTAACACAGTTACCTTTCCTGCATTGTGCTATATATTAACTGATTATCATTCTGTTAGTCAACGTATGGTGTTAAAAGAAGAGGTATGCAAGTCTGAGTGCTTTGTTGTTTTCTGCCGTATTTTAAGTTAAGCTGACCCAATAAATCTGAGTATTTGAAGTGATGATTGCATAACCTATATTTTGAGAATAGCAGTCAGTCAGCCATTTTTTTTAGGGCATAACTGAGGGATGTGTCTACAACAGTTTTCCCTGCGGAATGTCAGATGTGGATTTACTTTTAAAAAACGCAAGAAACTTAATGCCAAATTCAAAAATAAACTTACAACAGCAATCTAATAAAATGTAACAATTTTCATTCTGACTGAAAACTGAGATGTCAGAAAACTGAGGATTGACCAAGTCACTTTTAATGAAATTTTTCATCACTTCCAGTGAATAATAGTAATAGTAGTAGTAGTAGTAGTAGTAGTAGTAGTAATAATAATGATTATAATGATAATAATGATAGTTGTTGTAGTAGTAGTAATGATAATGATAATAATGATAATAATGATAGTTGTTGTAGTAGTAGTAATAATAATGATGATATTTTTCTTGTTCGCATGTATGATCATTATGCTGTCTGATTACTTCTCATTCTCCTCATATCTTTCAACCTTTCTCTTTTCCCTTCCCATCTACCCTTACAGTGTAAGAATAGAAGAGAGTGCTTATGCTCGAAAAGGAGCTGAAAGGACTGAGCATTTATTATAACGGTCTGCCTCCACACCTAGCCTTGCAATGTAATGAACAAGGGTAAAAATGGAATATTGCATTTAGAATATAATGGGAACAATAGAGTCTCAAACTTCATTAAAGCTATTATCCATTCATTCATTATTCCTCCCTTACTCACTCGCAAGTCTGAAACCTTAAAATTTGGTGTTAGTAGTAGTAGACCACAGGAATACTGACAGATAGCAAAAGTAATCTATAATAACAGTAACTACATCAGTTTCATTTGAGGTGAAATGAGAATGTAAACCTCTGTATGGACAACACACCCTCAAAAGCAAAAACAGTGATGTAGACCAGAAAAACACCTACCAATGGCTCAGGAGCAGTGGATTGAAAGCAGAAACAGAGGTATTTATTATGGCCACATAACAACAAAGCTTGCTCACTCAAAACAAAGCAAATGAAATAAAGAATGGTGCCGATCCCAAAAGCTGTTTCTGTGACCTGCAATGCAGAAAGAATAGACCACCTTTTGTCTGGTTGCTCTTACAGAATATGTCTAGACATGACAAAATGGGTCAATATCTACATTGGAAAATCTGCCAACACAACAAACTGCCAATAAACAATAATTGGTATGAGCATCAACCAGACCCAGTAACCCAAGGATAGAATCTCGTAATAGAATCTCGTAAGTACTATGGGACTTTGCAATAAATATTGACTGGACTATCAAAGCAGATAGACCCGATATAGTAATCAAGAATTATCATAAAAGAATTTGCTGTTTTAATTGACATGAATGGGCCTTCTAATTGGAACGTGTTAGTAAAGGAGCTTCTGTAACTAGGAAAGTACAACGACCTTGAAATCGAAATATAGAGGATGTGATACTTGAAAGCTCCAAGTGTCCCTGTTATTGCTGGAGCATTGGGTATGATTAAGAATAGCACTGAGAAACATCTCAATGAAATCCCTGGTGACTCTTCTCTCCACGAAATCCAGAAAATAGTGCTTACAGGCACTGCTTGTATATTAGATAAAGCACTATCATCTGTTGTGTATTAACATAGAGTCGTGTATGTGTTTTTGCTACGCATATCTAAACAGCAATTTCTGTAATTTCTTTCAAAGTCGGTGAGGATAAGAAAAAAAGGTCCAAAAAGCCTGAACACAAAAAAACCCGATCACAAAAATACAACAAGTATTCCAAGGGAAATTATGAATCACCGCCTCTGATATATGCTACTTCATGCCCTATAAATTAGGCAGTGTTGATGGTAAGATTAGGTTACCTTGATGAAAATACTACCAGTACGGTTTGAACCATAAATTTACTTATTTCTTCATGTTATCTCAATGATTATTTTCTTGCCTCGTAAGTTTTGATTCTCAGGTGCTTGTTCCTATCTTTTAATCTATCATAAAATATTTCCTAGAACTAAAAAGTCAGAAATACCTCAGAGACTTTTCATAAAATCTTAGACTAAACAACAGTACCTGGATCTCAGGAAATTCCACAGGCATTCTCGAATAGTTTCGATTTTCCATATTTCAGACTGAAAACATATCTCTCAATTAAGAGATATTCTTAGATCCAACACAAAATTCAATCAATTGTTCCTCAGCTATTGGCTCACCCTTACACAAAATGTCATTGAAATTCAAGGAGAACTTTTGGGAATATTGTGTAAATAGACAGATGAAAATGAGTGAATACTTATCCCTCTCCCAACTACACTTGGAGAGGATAAATATCACTCAATCAGAAAATTCCTAGATTGAACCCAAAATTTAATCATTTCTTCCTAAGCCCATGGCCCAACCTTTCATAAAATGTCAATAAAATTCATTGAGAACTTTAGGAGATATTGTGTGGAAAAACAGAAAGACATACAAACATGAGGGAGTGGTAAAGAAAGCAAAACATGTTTTTTTGTGACTTCATGTAAACTTCAATTCATGGCCGGGCAGCAACAAAAGAAAAATCCCCTCCTACATTTTTTATGCAGCCATCTTTTGTTGGAAATGAATCCAATGGAAAAATGTTTCATATTTCCACACTCAAGTTGGCTGACATTTTTGTGGTTTGGATAACAAAGTAAAGTCCGAAGTCAAATAGGAATGTTTTTAAAAGTCTTTTTATAGCAACCCTGTCCCCAAACGATAAGAGTTGACATCAGATGACTTGGTTTCATTTGGCTTTTTAACAATTGTTTTTGAAAATCCTAGTTGGGTAGCTTATATATATATATATATGCCTATACATACATATAAAAAAAAAGATATATATATATATATATATATATATATATATATATATATATATATATATATATATATATATATATATGGGTGTATGTACATATATGTATTTGTATAGACACACACATGCATACACATATATATTCACCAATAACTTTGTACGTGCATGTATGTGTTAATTTGTGTGTGAACACACATATACATTAATATACATACATAGTCAAGGAAGCTTTACAGCTTTGAACTCTAAACATTAAAAAAACTTTTTCAATAGATTTTTTGTGTCACCTCAATCACCCGTTTTCCGATATCTGTCAAAGTAATTTATGTAATCTTCCAAAGTGTTTTTTTCCCTGTTTCCCCAATACTTAGTTATTATTGAACAATGTATTAATTGTCTCTTGTTCAGGTCATCAGATATTCCCCATGTGACTGTTTTGAAGATTTTAAAAACAAAACGGTTATATTAACACGGCACTTCATATATATATGTATATATATGTATGCAAACATATATAGGGTACCATGTTAATATAACTGTTTTGTTTTTAAAATCCCCGAAACAGTTACAGAGAGTCTAGAAAGCTTTGTAGCTTCAAACACTAAATATTCTTTTTGTGTCATTTCAACCAATAATGTCTAAATATCTGTTAGTGCAATTTATGTAAGTTTTTCAGTGGATTTTATGTTTTACACAGAATTAAATATTATGGTAATATATTTGAATTTTCCTTGTTGAGATTATTAGTTGTTTACCATGTAATGGTTTCTGGGATTAAAAAACAATACAGTTACATTAACATGGCTGCCCAGCAGCGATGATAAACCCCCAGCTGAAGCTGTGATTTTGATATATACCTTTATTTTATTATTTCAGGTATATATATATATGTATATATATATATATATATATATATATTGCTGGTGAAAATCGTGAAATTTACTCATTTTCTGTAAGAAAAGTTTGATGTAACCTTGTTTTGACAAATTAAACTTTTGATCCAATGATAATGCGTCTTCAATTTTTGTAAGAAATGTTTAAACTCTGTATTTACTCATTCTTTTCAAAAGTTTGATTTCATAAGCTTCTAACTGTGAAAAAAATACTATTTTCATGTCCTTGTTTTGATAATAAAAACTTTTGTTTGAGTTAAAACTATTTATTTATTTTTGTAAAAAAAGTTGAAATTTTGCCAACTAAGCAATTTAGCAAAACACACAACACACACACATAAATATATATATATATATATATATATATATATATATATATATATATATATATATATATATATATATTTATATATGTATAGGAATATATATGGTTGTCTCTACAATACAGTGGCATTAATAGAACAAGTTCATCAGTATGTAATAAGAACACCAACTACTGTGTATGCATGTATATATATATGTGTGTGTGCATATATATATATATAAATATATATATATATATATATATATATATATATATATATATATATATAAATAAATGTGTGTGTGTCTGTATATATATATATATATATATATATATTTTTTTGTATATATATAAATATATATGTGTGTGTGTATGTGTGTATGTATACATTTATACAAACACGCACATATGCATGCATTCTCAGAGTTATTGATGAATATATGTGTGTAGATATGTATATATGTGTATATATACACACACAAATACATCTATGTACACATACACATACCTATATATATGTATAAATATATATACATATTTAAATTATAAATTGCGTTATATTATACAGAAACTTATTTGAAATGATCTACCGTTGTTACTCAGTTAATATATCACTCAATTTAGACAACCTAATTAGAATACATAATTAAAGAAAATGGGGCTGCTGTAGGAATCAAACCTGACCCTCGAACCTACTCTTATCATTGAGCTAAACAGTCGCCGGTACTGCAAAGGCCAAATAACTGCTTTCAACCCCGATTCTCATCTCATTCATTCTCAGTCTATTCATCTCTTTCAACCCAACAGTAATGTATTTAAGAAATGGATATATTTGGTCCGAGAATTTTATGTTGTCCAAATTGAGAGATATATTGACCATGTAATGACAGGAGATCATTTCAAATGATCTTTTATATAATATAATGTAATACACAATTCCTTCTGTCAGACCAAATACGTCTATTTCTTAAATACACAAACATATTTATATATGTTAGTATATATACACACACACATATCAATGACTGAGTATTATCCAAATATTGTAAAGTGAGGGTAATTAAAATTGAAACTTCATTAACCAACTTTTTGTCCAAACAAAGAACTTAATTTTGAACTTATTCCTCTTCTCTTGTAATTCTGATTTGAAAAAATGTTTTATTAAATTACTTGGCATAAAAGTCAAATAACTAGGATTTTGAGGTTATTTAGAAGAACAAGTCTGGTTAATCACTCAATAGAAACCATCAAATGACATCTTTTGGCAACATGCCATACAGGGGGTGATCAATTCAAAAACTTGGATAAAGAAGTGATCAATGAATAAATTACTTCTCTTGCAAACTAAGAGATCAGTTTAGCATAAACCCAAATTGCAAATTGAATCCCCACCTAAAAATCTATTTGGGGGGAATCTTTTAAAAAGAAAACAGAAATTTTTTTCTAGACATGATAAGGAGTAAATATTTACATTTTCAGCCCTCTAACTCCATTGGTACAGTGTGTACATGTGATACATATAGCCAGACAGCCAGACCAACATGAAAACTGAAGAAATTTATAATGACAGTTTTGGTTAACAGTTTTTGATAGACATCAAAATTCTTTGTGTTTCAGTCAGCTACAAAATATTCCATTTTCTGTTAAAAAAACAAAATTTTTTTAACAATCCTTCAACATGTAGAAACCAAAAATTGAAGTTTTTCAGATCATGGCGAGGAAAAGTTTCCTTAGCCAAAAGGGATTTGCAAGTAGCTTCTTGGGTATTCATATATACATATGGGTATATCAATATGCATATAGGTATACCTTAGTTACTTTTGTCCGAGAAAGGCCAAGTGCAGTTGACACTTCAGAGGTTGAATCCTCAATCTTTTTAGCTTCAAGGATCACTCAGTATTTGAGTGATGTTAAATCCTGTCAACACTCCATGGCTGCCACACCTACATTAGCTCTTATGACATACTTCATCTGATTGAATACTTTTCTACAAGTGGGGGAAGGTGAAACCATCCAGTGCACAGCTGTTCCTAATATTTTGGCACTACAGTTTATATACTCAACATATATAAACCGCAATGTGTATCCAAATATACTTATATTAGCAGAGTGCCCATGAAAATGGCGAGATTATATACATATGGATTGGTATTTCTGCCTAGAATTAGAGTATCTGTACATTCTGCCAAGGATCAAAGTGTCGCTCCCCCGCATTTCTGCCTAGGATCACTGTGTAGTATCTGTGTGTCCATTGAAAAGTGTTACACACTCACACAAATGTACATATATATGGGGCCACTTTGTTGCCCTAAGGTTGGTTGCTTTGTTGTACTTCCCTTTGTGAAAACAATTCAGTAATTCAATGATATGAACGAATGAAAAATATTTTATTAAAAACTAACATAAAGTAAAATAAATATGCACAAATAAGAAACCAGAACTATACGATTATTCATACAAAATCAGAAGAATGTCACAACACCTTACTAACTCTGCAAAGATAAGCATTTTCCAGTAATTGTGAGTTGCTCAACAGAGCTTCTCCAACCAGCTATCTCATCCTTGAACCTGTAATTTATTGAGCTGTTGAACCAACAAAGTGCAACTGAGACTAGAAATTGGAGCTTTAGCTCTTACTAGGGTAAAAATAATAATAAAAGCTAATTAAAAAACGTGTGTAGCACTTTTCTCAATAATGTGCTATACGATAAAGGGAATACAAGCACTCAACAAATGGAGTCCCAGCTAACTAATTTGGCAATACTAGTATAGCATTAGGAGAGAAAAAGTAGATTATCAATTTAGTGGGTAGTCTCTGAAAACAACCAAAATGTAACTTTAAGTGATAGTCTTTGAAATCTGAGTCTTTTCGTTGGGTGAGGTGGATGCAACGTCTTTGGTGTTAAGTGGTTATTCCTTTTGTTTTTTTCTCATTTTGTGTTGATGCAGTCATAGTTTCTGTAGGTGGTGCACTTTTCTCTGTTCAGCTGTGGTGGCAACCACTGCTTATACTAACTACCCAGTTCTTTTCCCATTTATACAAAACAAATCGCTGTATCTGCTTCAAGAAACCTGTGTACGAGAGGAGTTTCCCCAGGGAAGATCACCTCACACTGGGTGTTTAGAACAGAAAATGGAAGAGCTTTCATGCAGTGGGGACTGACTTCAGAGGCACACATCTGCATTTCCTGGGTACAAAATCATTAATTCAGTCCTCATATGACAGTTTCTGAATTAGTTCTGCATTGATGCTGATGGCAGCAAATCCACTCAAACATTCCTGTACAATTGATGAATGCTGGTATGTTCTGACAAGTTCAAGTTTTTAGAAACTTTGCTCAGCAAAGGCAACTGTAATTGAGCGAGTTACTGTAATCCTCCAATCAATCCAGAGGTTTGGGGAGAGATTTTGAAGTTGGTTCTCATGCAGGAATATTAGCATCCCTAGGGCAGTGGTCTGTGATGATAGTTTTGGCAGGTTGATGATTTTCTGTGTCATCCACATTAGCATCCCCCATTGCAGTCAGCGTCTTCTGTACTTGAGTGCAATGTTTTTGCAAGTCCTCCTTGGACACCCAACGGACTTTGCTGAACAAGAATTAAGCAAACAATACTTGAATACAACTGGAGGTTTTTAGAACAAACACAAAACACTATTCGCTCTTCTTGCTTGAATTCCAAATTGCCCCCACCCCAATTTAAATAATGGTTCAGACGATGATTCCTCACATGGGTGCAACACTGAGGGATGTGCAGTGGGAATCAATTGTCTAAATTATTATAATAAGTTCTAAATTTGATTCTGTCAACAATTTGTTGAAAGAATATTGGAAATTGTAGTATTGATGAAATATTTTTTTTAATTACTCATGTATTATTATCATAATCATTGAAAAACCAAAGGTGTCAAATGGTTTTAGCCCTTTTTATTGAGTGTGTTCGTGTGTTCCAGTGCTCCTGGCCATGCTATTTTGTCTATGGATTTGAAAATTGCGATCAGCACTCCACTAACCACCTTTTGAAAATGTTATTTTGATTTTTGGAAAAAGAAGCTTTATGGGGCTTTTTTTTGATGGTTATTTGATTATTGATGGTGATGGTGATTTCCTTATTCAATTTAAAAAAAACTTTTTTCTTGGTCTTTTTGTTATCAAGTTAAACGAGGAAAAAAATGAAAGAGAAGTAATTTTTTACTATGTTCTTTATGTTTCACATAGAATTTGATATCATGGGGCCAAGTGGGAATTTTTCTTGCTGGCATTATCATTTGTTCACCATGTAATGGTTTCAGGGATTTGAAAACAAAACAGTTATATATACATCAACATGGCTCCCCAGAACTGTTGATCAAATACCACCTCCCTTTTAGCTATGATTTTAATTTATACAGCTTTATTTTTATATTTTTGTGGTTATGTCATACTACATGTAGTTTATTATTTCATATTTATCTGTGTTATTTCATATTTTATTTACATATATATATATATATATATATATATATATATATATATATATATATACATATATACATATATACATATATATATATATAAAATAATAGTGATATACATGAATACACATTGTGTTCCATATTTGTGATTTTGTTTGTACATAACTCTTTTTGATGAGCTGATCATAGGCAAAGTGAACAGATACTTTGATCCTGAATACTGACATGGGGGTAGGGGTACCTCTGGTTAGGCAGCCCAATGCCGGGTGACACCATCAGAAGGGTGACACCATGATATTTTGGCATCGCACAAAATCAACATTTACCACTACTTTTGGCACTATTTTTCAGTGATTTTTGTCCATCTTTAGCTATTTTCTAGCAATATTAGGTGAATATAGCCATTTCCAACTATTAAAAATGGACCTAAAAAGGCTACCAGTGTTTTTTTCTCTAAGTTTTGGCATTTTTTAATATTTTTCTGAGGTTGATATAGCATGAAAAATATTTGAGTTAGCAATCCCAAGTTATCCCCCTAGGTGACACTAACTCTAGAAACGCCATTGCTATGCAGGTATTAGGATAACCTATTTCTTAGATAAAATTTATTCAAAATTCTTCTCCAGCTCTTCTTGCTGAATCCTTATAATATTTCCCTTCCTTTATTTTATCTCAAGTGGAGCCATAAAATTGTTTCCACCTGTTTTGTTACTCAGACCATAAACTGATAAGTCACACCTGTCTTTTAGGCTGCCCTTTGACAAGGAGAAAAAGCTTAAGCCCCGCCCCAAAATACCTTGAAAACTGTTATAATTAAGTTTAAAACAGCGGTTCTTGAACTTTTTTATTCCATATTCTATCTCAACAATTCAAAATACCTTCCTTTAAAGAAATGTAATTTAATTATATATCAAACCGTGTCTCATACATCTCTGAATACTGACAAACTTTTATTATATTAACACGGCTCATCTTAAGTGAATAAATACCTGGAAAGACATATTCTTTGTAAAAAAAAAAAAAAAAAGTATTTGAATTTTACAGTACTTACTAAAATTTGTGTAATTTCATTTTTATATGAATTCAGTAAAACAACACAATTACGTCATTGCTTAATATTAATAAGTTCAGCATCAGTAACTATGGAATCTAAATCTAAATTAGTAATTAACAGTATTGGGTGATTAAGAATTAATCAGTTGAGCCTCAACACAACTCAATTTGGTGCCATGGAACGGTTAGAAAAAGTTTGATGCCCCTCTAAAAAAATAGGTAATTTAATTATTTATCATGTGGCATAAGAACCATGTCTCGTACATTTCTGAATTCTGGCAAACTTCATCTTTTTTAACCTGGCTCATTTCGTGTGAATAAATATCTGGAAAGAAAGAAAGTCTTTGAAAAAAAAAATCCTGATACATGAACTTTAAAGCATTTACTAAAATTTTTGTGATTTCTTTACTGTGTGAAATTTAGTGACAACAAGGCATTTACCAAATCGATTTTATACTTCCCAAAGTTGACAAGTTGAACATTAGTTTTTATGGAATCTAGTGTAAAATCTATAAATAATTATATAGTGTAATTAGGAATTAATCAGTTAAGCCTTAACGACTCAATTTTGAGCCATGAGACACTTTTTGCTCCTCACACCCAAATTCTTAATTGCTCCCCAGTATATTCAAATTGTCCCCAGTGATTTCCTGGATTAGATGGTAAAGCATAGAGATGTTTGTTTAAATGATGCTGAAAGTGTTCAACACATTCAGAAAAAAGAGTATTATATAGTTCGAAGCTGATAAATTGGGTAAACATTTTCAGTCTGTTGAAGAGTAACAATCACAAGAGAAATATTAGTATATGTTTATTATGACATTAGCACAGTATTTATTAAATGACAGGATCACTTATTTATAGATGAAATATACAAAGTATATATTTAGTATAAATGAATTGCTAGCACTATTGGAGTTTGTTCTGTCATCTCGATATCCCATTCATCATATGTTGAAAAATAAACATAATCCAATTCTATTTTCATTTTTCTTCTCTCAAATTATTATCCCAATAATAATGAGATCAATTATTAGTTGAACAGAATAATCAAAGCAGTCATATATTTTAAACTTTTAAAGCAACCATGGCCAGGCGGATTTGTCATCTGCCTCTTTATCTCAAGTTGGGATGTTCAAATAATAGTGGGATTCACATGATTAGAAACTGTAAATCAAAACTGTCAACATAGGTTTCTCCAGTTTTCAAGTTGTTCTATCTGACTGGCTGGCTATGTATGTATGTCCGTATCATGCATACAGGCCACACCAATGAAGTTAGAGGGCTGGAAATGTAAACACCTCAGAAAAAATGTTTTTTTTTGTTTTCAAAATTTGATCCCTAAATAAGTTTTTAGAAGGGGGTTCAATTTGCAATCCAAGTTTATGCTAGATTGATCCCTTAGTTTGTGTCCGGCAGCATCAAGCTTGTGCTTTTGAAAATTTGTACTTTTTTAGTGATCACTGCCTAATGAAAGGTAAGAGAAGTAACTTACTCATTGCTAACACTTTTCTCCAATTTTTTAATTGATCAACCCCACCTGGCATGCTGCCAAAATACATTTTGGTCAAATTTGTTTCTTCACAGATATTTATACACTTGACATGAGTTATGTTAACAAAAGAAAAGTTAGTTGGTATTCAGAGATTTATGAGACTTGTTTTATTCATCTTTTTCCTCTAGCGTGACCATCAATGAAAAATCAACAAACCAACCAATGAACATCAAGTCACATGGGCTTTTATATGAAAAGATTTATCAATCCATTGTTATGAAAGGCTTTAATGAACATTTGGGCAGTTGTGGGCACAGCTAACAGACACACTTGACTGATAAAACCACATTTTAATGAAAGCAAAGACACCAACAAAATGACAACTTTTATCATGTGAATTTAGTTCTGGTTCGTTTTTTTGCTCCCAAACCCTCAAAGATGGACTTAACGAGTGGGAATTTTAATATGTTGTAGTTCAGACATAGAGCTTCAAGTGAACTGTTAAATAAATATATAATTTCATTTGTACATTTAATTATTTATATACACCTGGATCATCATCTGATTGGCATGCTATTCCCTTTTGGAAAGCTCTGTGTCCAAGATGAAACATTTTGATATTTCAGCTCTCTAAGTCAGCTTTTAAAGGTTTCAAAGCAAAAAAAAAAAAATAAATCAAGTTAAATCCATATAATAAAAGTTAGTCTGTTAGTGACTGGTTATCCTTGTTTCTGCTAAGTTTTTAGTGTTCAGTGGTTTCGGTAGTTGTAGCAACCACTACATTCAAATAATAAGGAGAGGGTTACTATTAACAAAAGAAGTCTGCATACATTTTTGTGGAGACCTTGCAAAGACAGAAAATAGTTATGTGGTACAAAACTATAACATCCTGTCAAGATAAGCTCAATATTCCCCCACCTTGACTTGTTTTATCTATGTTAACTCTTTATATTTAACACAAGGTCAATGAATCACAGATAAAAAGTGTCACATGCTGTGTGGTCTATAATTCTCAAAAACTCCACAAATAATCTGATGATAGTCTAGAGGCTCATATAGGTCAGGATCAAACCAGGGATGCCAAATCAGCCATTTTTCAATTACATCTAGCCAATTTTTTCTCTATTTGGCAGATAAAAATCTGCCATAGCAGATAGCTGAAAATCTAACCATTTTTTTTACAAAGCCAATTTTTTAGCCAACTCAAAACATATATATTGAATACTTTTAGCCACTAACTTAGCTGGAAGTTGAATCAATATAGCTGATTTTAGCCATTTTCATGGTCAATTAAAGCAAATCAACCTATTTGGGAAAAATATTTTCTCATAATTCTTTTACTCAAGATCAATAAACTGAAATTCAGCTGAAACTTCAGCTTTGAGAATATTTTTAGAGTCAGATACTAACCTCTTTTTCAGAAAATCCACTACAAATGTGGTAAATTTAATGAAAGTAAAATTTTTATTAATTATTTTTTGTGGTGTCTTACTATATACTATATTTAGTTGGTACATAACATTTTACCCATAAAGTTAGCCTGAAAATGAAACATATTTAGCCGCTTTTAGCCATTTTGGAACAATTTCAGCCGAATAAAATCATATTTAACTTGGCAAAACTGCTTACTCATGACAGTCACATCTCTACCAATTAAGTTAGACTAGATGTCTGTATTCACTCATGTATGTCTGTACAGACAATATCTTCAAAGTGGTCAATGTATTTCATTGAAATTGGGGGGGGGGGGCATGGGATAAGGAACAATTGAGCGAATTTGGGGGTTGATCCTGGATTATTTTTACTATTGCCTCTCTTACATCGTGGCAATGTCTGTCAATGAAAAAATTCTTCAGGAGCTCTCAATGAATTCCAGTGACATCTTATGGAAGGGTGGGCGATAGATTAAGGAAGGTTACAGTGGGGTAGGTCCTGGAATATTTTCTTATGATTCAGAGGTATTTTTTCATTTTTTTCCCACGTATATTCATGTATTTATTCATGGTTGTCTACATAGCATCTTTAAAAGGTGTGGCTATGTTCAAAGGAAGAATTGGCTACATTCTGGAGTACGTTCAGGAATTTGTTCCTGATTAGCAGGTATTTTTACATATATTAAAAAGAGATTAACTGTAGTTTGAAGTATGAAAAATGGAATGAGTTATCTTCTCTTCGTCATAGCTATATATGAACTGATTTTCATTCAGTTCTAAGTTAGCACATGGCTTAGGCAGATGTACAAGCTCTGTAGATGGTGTATAGTTTCAATCTGTGACACACTGAGACTACACTAGTTCCTTGAAGAGACTTCCCTGACAAATTTTTTTCTTCTGGGCTTAACATCTTGGATCCAATCAGTCCTTCAGCTTGTGTGTGAAATCACCTTTAGCCACAGGATTTTTATGGGATGGGATTGCAAGCTCAATTCCCATTTTCTGTCACTTTACCCATAGCTGGGGTTTGGACTGGAATCCACTCCTAGTTTTGAATTGAATAGTTTTTTCACAATGGGTGGATTAGGTGCTGCTGTGCTGGTGGAGAGAAGGGTGGTGTGCATCAGTAACTGGCTGGAGAAGGGGGAACGAAGAAGTTGAATATGGGGAAATTCAAGGCTGCTGGGGATTTTGTACTCCCTTTTTATTGTGACAGAAGGACCAACCAAGTAACACACTGTGAATTATTGTATTTAGATGATAAATCTTTCATGAATTTTGTTTGCTGTCCTTCTCTGCTTACGATTTCAAGAAACTTTCTTTTCAATCCGTACATTTTTTTGCCAGGTTTGATGAAGTTTCTAATATGTACCATAGGTGTCTACTGGATTAAAAAAAAAATAGATTTGAGAACTTGGTTCTCAGTCTAAATGGTAATGCAATTTGTATCCTATCCCAGGAAAGACAAAGATAATTATAGTGATATACATACTCATTAATTATAAAATAATGAAGGACTTGTTAGTAATCTGCAACTGAGATGACTTTGCTGATGTGGAACTCTTTCTCGTTTCAGTGTCTTGCCAATAAAATCTCTTACGGCTAAAAATAATTTATGACTTCACAAGTTTGATATAACATCACCAGGACTTTTCCACATCTTAGAACAGGAATTGAAGGTTTACCAAATAAACATTTCTGGTCATTTGGAAGCGAATTTGTTACCTTTAGAAAGTTGAGAAAAGTTTTCTCAATAATTTTTTTCTATTACTGTGTCAATGTTTATGTATGTTTGTTTTGCTTCTTGCAAGTTGTGAGTTCAATCCATGGGCTAGGCAGTATGGGAGGAGACTAGCTCAGTGCAAAAGTAGCTTATAAGAAATTCTTTCTCTTTTCAATGACCTGTAAATCAAACTACTTGACGCTAAAAATAGATTATGATGTCACAAGTTTAATCTAATGTCACCTGAACATTTCCCAACCTTAGGACAAAAACTACGTAATGATTACAACAATCTTTGAATTTTCTGTAGTTCTGAGATAAGGTGTTTGATTGCACTGCTCAACACCAATTCAGTTCACATCAAAGTTGGAAGAGGTATATGTTTTCACTTGTGTCTTGTCAGTCTATCTGACCATCTTTTTGTTCACATGATATCTCCCTTGGTTCTCAATGAATTTCAATTAAATTTTGTGGAAGGGCTAAGGAAGAAGTGATTACATTTTGGGGTGGATTCAGAACTTACCTCCCCTGATCATAGCTATGTATGAACTGATTTTCATTCTATTTTCAGAGACAATGGCAGAGTTATGCACTCTCTGAGTGATTCCTAGTTGCCAGTGGTTTTAGAGCAATTCCAGGGTAACTTAAGAATGATGATTCTGAATAGGGCATCAATCAGCTTTGCTTGATTGCCTGGAATTTTTGAGATCATCGATACCCCCATTTTTTAGAATTCAGTTTTTTCAACCTTTAAGTCCCTACCAGTTTCACATATGTAAATTTGTTGAAAGGTTTTGTGGTGCACTCCTCACTACAGACACACTGAAGCCTGAATCTTTTCATTTCCCATTTTTCCTCTGACGCAGACACTCAACACAGGTTTTGCAAATTTTATGTCTTTTTCCTTTGTTTTTGCAGAATGAATTTACCAAAAATGAAGCAGAGTTCGAACAGCCTCATGAAAAATTGACTAATCTGATATTACTTGCAGAAAACCCACCCTACATGCAGGACTGTCCACTTTATAAAGAAAAGATAAAAATTCAGTTTAGTTAACCTGAAGGACACAAAGTAAGGGTCTAGTTTAGCATTATATCTACATTGTAAATTGAAGCCTTCATAAAAAAAAACTTTAAAGTTTTGGAATATTCAAAACAAATATGCTCTTGGGTCCCCCAGAAAATTTGGTGGCTATAGCTCTAGTTGTCCTTGAGTTATGCAATCACAGACGGACAGACAGACATTCGGTGGATTATAGTAAGATATACAATGGATAAATCTGCAGTGTTGAAGATAAAGTTGGATTAGATAAAAACAATGCTGAAGAGTAAGAAAATAGACCTAACCCTGTTGCACATGTCAGCAGCGACAGGTCATATTTATTTGAGGAGGATCCATCATCTTGAAAACTAGAGCCAATATGGCAAAACTTATGTAATTTTCAGAATCCGCACCCCTTAAACACCCCGAATTCATTAAAAAATCCTTGGTAACAAATGAAAAGGTTGCTTTTTCTTTTCATCAGAATACTCAATCAGGAGGTGGTCCATTGGTTAACAGTGTGGAAAAAGGACTGGGTGAGCTGAGTCCAGACTCTGACTGAGACAAGCACTAATGCGCATGAATCCAACTCCTCCCCCCTTCTCGCCATGTGAAAAATGGCATATGGTGAAATGAGTGATGTCACCTCTGTTGCTTGTCGCCCCCGAGTCTATTTCACATGTAAAAAAAAAACTTGAAGAACTTCCAGATGAGGATAAACTTGAGGTATATGAAGTCTAGACAGGGATGGCTGTTGCACAAGGGCACTTAATTAATTAATTAATTACTTACTAACTTGTACAATTACGATGTCAACGAAACAGGGCCTGAAGTAAGTAAAAATAAGAATAAAAACCTTGGTTGTCTGCGGCAAGAAGATGAAGTAAAAACAAAAAAGTAAAGAATCATACGACTTTTCGTGAAACTCCAATCAGGATGTCAACAACAAGAACAATCCTCACCAAATTTAGGGGGTTAACTCTTCACTGTTTGTCTGTCCAGTCACGTTAAACTAAACAAATATGTAGATTAACATTTCCCTACCATGATTTGAAATCATAACCATCTGATTGGAAGGCAGTCCTCTTACCAGCTGAGCCAAACTGACAACTGTTACACTCCTATGAAAATTTATTTTACAAATACACAAGGGCTTATTTCAATTCTAATGAATAAATACATTTATACTAAAAAAATTATCATATAGATCAATACAAAAGTTGCATTAATCATCTTCAGTCAGAATAGGAGTAGGAGTGGAAGTTGACCCTGCAGCTGCCAGGCCTGTTCATTATTTTTCTCTCAATTTTTCAAAGAATTTTCATTCAGACTATTTTCCTCGTCTTTGTTGTTTATTTTTCACCACTATATACCCTCCATCGGGTACCAGTTTTGCTAGACACCTGAGAAAGTTCAAATGGTGCATAGCTGGAACGTTTTGAAAAATAATGGTGATGATATGTACATTTATGGAATGTGCCCTTTTGCAAACTCTGGCTTCTGATAGAAGGAAGAGTAATGTAGACTGATAATGTCGGTCCTTATTGACTTGCATTACCTATGTTTCTAAACTGGCCAACAGCATTTTTAACTTTTTACAGTTTGTTAATTTGTGATTTATTCAAGCCAAAGAAAAGTGAATTTCATTAGTCTGATCTAATAGACTGAACCAGCAGTTTAGTAGATTTCTAATGCTACAGACATCTCCTATTAGTTTATAACAGTGGTAGAAAAGTTGGTGAGGGGGGCATGACTTTAAGCCACCCCTTGGCAGGGGTCAGAAAAAATGCTCAATTTCATGACTTGCCACTGTTGACAATATTACCACCTTCATAGTTTCTACAAATTGTCTTCCTTGATTTCCGCTCTTTAGAATACATTTTGCATCGATCATTACTTATTGCTATTGACAAATAATGGTTACCCACAAGTATTTCATTCAAAATTATTTTATATAACAATTATGGCAGGCTGCTTCATACTCCATAAAGTCCAGCCCCTTCCAAAAATGCACTTTCAAAGTGGGCATTGCACTAGTATTAGAAACATTATTCGATTTTTCTTGCTGTCCATCTGAGCAAAAAGAATTTAATATTTTTGAGAAAATCAGTTTTGATTACACGAGCTGTAATCATAGTTTACATTTAATAAAAAGGAAACCTAGCCTAGAGTGATGGTAATTTTCGTTTGTGTAGAAGGTTTAATCCTCATGGGGTTCCCTGCTCTCTTGGCCTTGTACCAGATTGAGTTAAATTTAGAAATATCGAGATCGATAAGACTTCCTCAACCAAGAAATTTCTTTTCACATACAAAGGAAGTTCAATATTTATTGAGTGGATTCATTTGTATTGCAAGGGAGGTAACTCTGATTTTTTTAAAATACAGCGTTACTGTATGACCTTAGCGTAAATCGTTTCAATTCTGTTTCTCGGCAATCAATCTAGGTGAATTTTTGCACTTTCATCGAAAAACGAAAAAGACTTTGTATGATGGCATACAAAACCATTCGTTCATCCCCACTTCCGAAGTCTTATGAGCGATGTTAGGGTCTGCGGTAACCATTTTAGTTTTTTCTTATGAATTACAGCAGTATTATCATAACAGGCCTGGCTACTGCAGGGTCAGAATCCGTTCCAAACTGACTAAAAATGATCAGTGAAACTTTTGTTTAGTATATATCGTAAATAAATTCGTAGGTATATAAGATTTGTCAGGTTAGCTCATTAAGTAAGTTTGGTTCATTGAGCCATAGTAGACAAACAGTGAAGACTTTAATCCCTTAAATTAGGTGTACTTTCTTTTCTCTACTATACTCTAGCTACATATTTCAAAAACTTCGAATCATCAGCTTATTAGCATCTATCATTTACCACACCTCACTATCATGGGCATCGCAGAGCCCATACTTCCTGATCTCGTCTAGTTTATAATGCCATCTTACATTTTGTCGGCCACAGTTTCCCCATGTGATCTCTTAGGATCCATATTGTCGATCGTGATGTCAAGTAGTTGTCCGCCATTTTCGCTAACGGACTAGGCCATGGCCATTTGAGTTTATGGAATCTATGATACTTACCTGTAAATACATTAAAATTTTTTTCTGAATACAGATTTTCTCCACTATATGAAAGTAGAGTTCTTTCAAAACCTTTTAAAAGTCCAAATGGTGTTAAGTGAAGCAGCAATTACTTTTTTTACATGCAGACCCCCCCCCACAAATGGAGATGATAGTATGTTTGGCAGAGTTGTCTGAGGTTTAAGAGGTAGTAGGTACAAGACTGGGGTGTAGGTGAGAGATGATGTGCGTGCTATCTCTATAATAGCCTGCTGAATGCTATTTTTACAAAATAAAAATAGTAGCATAAAGTGAATTTTCAAAAACCAGAGGATACCTTCAATCTCTGCAGAAACTGTGTGTACCTGTTTCTCATACATAGTAATATAGTTGGGTTTCAGTGTCCCAAAAGGTTGTGCCACAGTTTTTCAAACAGAATACAACAAACTATATATTTGAAACTGCAGCCCTACTTTTATTGTCAAAGAGGAAATGCAGGTGGGTCTTATATGCATTCAAATTCAGTAATTTTTTCTTCAGGACTATTTATTCTTTGGGAGAGTTCAAAATTGTTCAACACAAAAATATGAAGTAAGTTAGATTCTTATCAATATTGTGTTCAAATTTTTCAGGGAAATTTACAGCTGGCTCTGGGAAATGGGAAACAAGAAAAAGGGGAAGTGAGGTTAAAAAAGGAAAAAAAAAAAAAAAAAAAAAAAATTTCAACTCCAAGATTGGAGTTGGACAAAATATTTTTCTGTCTTATCTGTTTTTTTTTCCTGCAATACAGATTAACAGAAACAGCTAACAAAAAGATTTTTCAATGAGTATAATTATTGATTACAATATTTTAGGTAATTAACCATTTGTGCACCGATTGCAAAACGTGTGTGCACACACACACACAGCTTGAAGGGACTATGGATGTAGAGTATAAGCCATATTTGCCGACCTTGAGATGTAGATTTTACCAAAACCATTGCTTTACTTTTTGAGTTTGAATTCATGAAAAATAGCTAAGAACAAAAAATGGCATCCAGTGTTTGTTTTGCATAGAGCTTCTATAGAGGCATCCTCTTTATCACAAGACACCTCTACCTTCCAAACTTCCAGCGACTCAGTATAACATACTATTTAGGTGGGGGAGGGGGTCTCGGAATGCAAGAATTTTTCATTGACTGAACCAATTTGAATTGTTCCTTTGCTTCACACTATATCGGTTTATGAAGAGTTTTCGTAGGAACGTTCTACTTTCAGATATTCGGGGAAACTTGTACTCACAAGACACATTTTCAAAAAGCTCTTATATAGTTTCAATCATTTCATTTATTTTGCTGACAGCTAAAGGGAGAGAAACAGGAGATGAAGAATCTAGAATAAAGGGAGGTAATAAACAATTTTTTTCACTGTTCACAAGGAAGGAATTTATAAAGCGTTGTACCAACAGGATTTCGCCACTCTCCCTTTCTTCAATCAGCCGTCTTGTTTTATTTTTATTAGATTTCTTGGAAAAAAAAAAATTTCTTAAAAAAATTTAATATATATATAAACACTGCGTGCCAACTAATATTCCCGTTGAATGTCAACTTTGTACAATGGAAAATTGTCAAGCAACTATGGTGTGCGTGCACACCCACACTTCAGTTGTAGTTAGACATTTTGAGATAGTATTCTTTGAATGAACTTTAGGAGCTCATTGCTCAGTGTGTGTAACAATTGTGTACTTGGGCAGCAGCCTTTCATTAATAATAAGTTGATTAAAGGTGATAGATACGGTATTTTTTTTCAATTTTTTTCCCCAGATAACTTTTCTTGTTTACATACAAGGGAATACATGCCAGGGTCCAATGAATGTAAGAATTGGATAAATGTTCGTGGTCTAGTACTTTCAGCCACTCTTCTGACCGTTATCAAGATCAGGGAAAAAATGTCATCCATTTTTCAATACTTTTAAACCTGCGTTAGCTGTTTTATAACTATGTACAACATATAAGCATAATTCCTCACAGGGCAGACTAAATGCATCTATCTGTTAAATACATTTTTTCTTTTTTCAAAATTCTATGATGAGGACTTCAAGAATCTGAAGCTGTCGTTTTTTTTTCACAAATAATCTTGTATAAAGAGTATTGTTTGCGAACCATTGTACAATACCTACATTCATCATATCCAGACACATGTTTTCTTGAACAAGAACAAGTTAGGTAAAAAATTTAGGGGGGGGAAAAAAAAAGTCCATGATATTTAAACAGATTCGTATTTATACAAAACCCCGATTTCTCTCAGAAGAAAAATGCAAAAAGACAAATTTTTCATTACTACACTTTTATTATTACAGGACATAAAAAAATAGGAATAAAAAAAATTGATAAAATCCTGTCTGCAGAAATATTCAAATAAATAAATAGTTTCCTTACTAATGAGGAAGCCATGCCTGTCACAGATGGAAGGACCGAGCTTAACAGGGAGCCGACTAGAAAAATTAGCCAGAAAGAAGATTTAAAAAAATAAAAAAAAAGGATTAAAAGAATAAAATTTTTTTTAAAAATGTAGGAAGAGAAAGAAAGAAAATGGCCGAATCAGAAGTTTCCTACGATGCATATTTCAGGCAGGGATGCCAGATTGGGGGGAGGGGGGGGGATAATGCCAACTTTATCTCTGAGACTTACCCAACACAGGCATTGGAATAGCTTAGAATTTTCAAATCAAACAAGTCTGGAAGCAGGCAGGTAATTGAACTTCTGCTGTCAGACCAACCATTTTTATATTCGATGCTATTCCAATGCCTGTGTTGGGTCCTTGTAGCCCAATCCAGCAACCCATATTTCAGGTGAAATGATCAAGACAAGAAAGAGTACACATCAGGGAGAAGAAAAGAAAGAAAAAAAAAAGAAGAAAAGAAAAAGGCTAAATGAAATTAATTCACTGATTAGGGGTAGGGTGGGGGGTTAATGTGGACAATAGGGACCCAGCAGCAGCAGCAACAAGTGAAGGAGACAGGAAAGGAGAGGGGGGGAGTGAAAGGGGGGGCGGGTGTGGGTCCTGACTGTGATAGAGTTGCACTCATGAAGCAGAGTTGAAGATGATGGTGCTGAGTGCAGCTGACGAGAGTGCACGATGGTGGCTGGCATCAAAGTGTTGTTGTTGCACAAGAAAGAAACACTCAACGGTTCTGAAAAGAACAGAAAAGAAATTGAAAAATATCACCATTTTGTTTTTTTTAGTCAAAAAGTCTTGACAAAATTTTGATGAAAGAGCAGAGATAAAAAAAGCTTTAAAAAGATGTAACAGTGCTATCATGATATTCTTGTCCCGGCAAAGAACTTCAAAGACAATCCCTCATCTTGTTAACCAGAGCATGTCCGTTCAAAAGGTGCATACGATTTCATGAAAATCTTCAGGAGATTCGAACTTGAAATAACGAGACTTTATTTAGGATGTCATTAATTTTTTTTTTTTCACTCTCTCTCTCTCTCTCTCTCTCTCAATACTCAAACATTTTAAATCTTAATATGCTTGTGAATGCAGTGTATATATTTAGACAAAAAAAAGAAGAAAAAAAAAAAAAAAAAGAAAAAAAAGAAGAAAAAGAAAGAAAAAAATTATATCCATTTCAAATTGAATTTGCATCGTAAATGAATAGAGCATTCACCTCATATAGAGAATCATACATACAAATCAGTGGCCAAGTTATCTTGAGGAATACACACAGAGATTTCTCAATTATAGAGAGATGCAAACAAGAAAGAGGCAAGGAGTAGCTGGTTGTTCAACAACACAGAATAGAATTGGCAAACAGAGTCCAACATTTCAAGGAATTCCTGCACAGATCACCATGATAATCAACCTATGATGAATTCAACTGATTCAAGTACAGAATCAGATCGTTTATCTGATTTCTAGAAGACCAGAAATCTTGTTATTTTTAATCTAGCTAGTTCATTAGCTCTTTGTTTTGCTTATTGTGACATAGTTAAATGGTCTCCAGATGGGGATTAGAACAATTTCATTTTTTATTTTTATTATACTGAAGTCATTAACATTCAAAGAGTGTGAAGGAGTAGCCAAAACCTTATGTTAACACTAACAAGGGCTTCAATCACCCTATAAGCTCTTCGGAAACTTTCATCACATATTTTACCTTTTATCTATACTAAAACGTACTTATGCATGTATGTGTACTCTGAGATGTTGAGAAAATCAGCAGGTCTCAGATTATCTATATGCAAAAAAAAAATTTAAAAAAAAAAAAAAAAAAAAAAAAAAAAAAAAATCATTGATTTCTATGGAGTCTCAGAAAATATGTCTATCCAAAAATATTTTTTCATTTTTTTTCCTTCATGTAGGACTTGTTGAGTTGGATACATAAAAAGCAAACTATTTGTATATTTTGAATCAGCATCATCCAAGATGTTTTTGATGATCCATCTGATCACAGGTAGGTGGGGTGCAATACTTAAGAAAATCTATGAAAAGTGATTCTTAATCCTCAAGTCATAGTGGTTTGATAGTCGAGTGGTTAGAGCCTCAGAAGATAGAATTAGCAGATCAAGTTCGAACCATGGCAAAGGAAGCCCCTCCACCAATTTTATATGCATTCAAACTATTTGACCTTCTCATCAAGGAAATTCATTAATTTTGATGAAAATTTTTTTCAGGGGGACGTGGGTAACTATTTACAACATAGTTATAATGCAAAACTAACCCTCATTTAAGATATATCTAAAATCAGCAGCTCACAATTTGCCTACAGCACATACTTTGAGGTTGAATTTCATAAAAATTAAGTTTGGCGCTTTCCATGGGATTCTATGTTCACACTCTCAGTAAATATGTAAATATTTTAGGAAATTTTTCTTTCTGGGGTTCATCATGAAATCCCTATAAAATATCATTTGCTTTCCAGAGAAAGTTTAGAGACATCCCCCCCCCAATGATGCTGTATATCTCAGCTAGTATTCTAGCTTTCAAGAATTTCAAGATGATCGATAAGGATCAAAACAAACCCTGCTTTAGAAGTGTATTCAACAGATACAAATCAACACAATTTTATTCTTTATTCCACTCTTTATATCATATTCTGAATATATATTAAATCTTGGTCCAGATATCTGGAAGATCCAGGTCACCTCTGGACCAAAGCCTGTAAAGATGTTAATCTAAATGGGAGAAAAAGATGAAAATCCTGAACACTTACACGAAGTCTCATATTTGATAAAGGCTCATAGAATGATACAGCTTTTCTGGTCTCGGAAAGGATTTTCCGACTGGTTTACTCCTATGACCAAAGCATCTTGAGTTGCATGTTGATTCATGTAGTCAAGCAACCTGAAATGAGAAAAGGAGGAGAAAGTGTTAGTTTATTTAGTAAATAAACCACAATACTTTCATTGAAGGCAAGGATCATCATCAGATTAGCTGGTCTTAAGCTCTTGAAACTCACTACTTTGCATTTTATTTATGTCTATAAAGCTGTTCATAAAACACATGCAGATGTGTACATACAGTACAGTGGCAAAATATTGTAAGTTTTAAATCAGTTGAGTCCCACTATATTTCAACAAAAGTCCATTTGTACACGACTATAACTCAAGAACCAAACATATCCCCATGAAATTTTCAGTGTATACTAATGAGACCTCTCGGGCATATTTTAGCAAATTGGTTTCAATTTTTTTTGGCATAATTACGCTTTCAATCATCCAGATTTTAACCATCCGAAATATCTTCTGGGATTTTAACCAGTACTGATTTTTTTCATTACACAATCGTTTTGATTAAAGTTTCAAGTTTCATGATATTTCTTCACAATATTCTTTTTGTGGAGTTAAAAGGATCTGAATTTTACATTTCATTCTTGTTTTGATTAAATTACAATAAGGTTTGATTGTGGCATCCTTGTTTTGTTCAAATTAAAATTCTTGGTAATAGAGTGATGTGAAATTTTGCTATTTCTGTTTTAAAATATTTCAAAGTTTTTGAAATTAAATAGATTAATATGGGTAATGAAAGCTCAGTTAATTTAGATTTGATTTTGAAATATGTACACAAAAATGTTTGGCAAAAGGAGAAACTTTTCAAATATTCTTTATAAGAATTTTTATGATTCATACATTTGAAAAAAAAAAAAAAAAAAAAAAAAAAGAAAAGAAAAAAATTGCAATTTCTATTTATATAATATATATATCTTGGAAAAAAAATTCCACGTAATCAAAATCATAACATTCACATTTCAAGATCAAATTGTTCAGCTAAATTAATTGCCTAGATGTTCCATTTGGGTCATCTTGCCAGTTCTATGCCGGAGTGAAGGATGTAAAATCCACTAGCAACTGAAACTGCATCTGCATCAGCCAATACTACAAAAAGCCAATTCATCAAACAACAAAGGCATGAGCCCAGATAGAGATGTTTGAGAGCAGGGAGAATCAGCACCAAGTGGCGGACAGGAATCCACAGGAGAAGAGAATATCAGTGGAGAGTGAGACAAGAAGTGGACTGACTAACAGATGGCATAACTGAGAGGAGTTGCCCAGAAATGAGTCTGCTGGCATTGTGTGGTGGTGGCCCTATGCTCCACAAGTATGTCACAGGAATAAACAAAAGAAGTCCTGAAAGAACAGATCAACGTCATGAAGTGTTGGGGGTGATCTATAAAAGAATTGGTTAAAAGGGAGTGATCAATGAATAAGTTACATCTCCTTCCTTTTGTTGGGCATTGATCACTAAAAAGAAAACTCCTATTTTTCAGAAAACAGGCGTAAACATTGCTGGACACAAAGTAAATTACCCCCCTCCACACACACACACACACACACACTATAAGCCTATTAGAGTGGAAGGGAGTAAGAAAAAAAAAAAAGAAAAAGAAAAAAGAAAAAAAGATTCTCTCTAGACATAGTGTTTAAATTTTCAGCCCTCTAGTTCCAATGGTGCAGCAAGTACACACAAAACATATATAAATAGCCATCCAGACAAGCTTAAAAATAGAAGAAACCTACGTTGAGAGTTCTGGTTGACAGTTTCTAATTACCATGTTTACTGCTTTCCATTACTGGTATAATTTGGTTAATTACACTAATGACTACCAAACAGAGAGAATAACAAGTTGGGGTGTCATGTGTGACATTGGATCCCTGTGATCGAGCTGTGCCTAAATTGCAACCTTGGATTGGTTTGCAAAAACAACCAACAACACAGATGGGAATTGGGGTGTGCTTATTTCTCCTCAACCACGCACAATCCATTAGACACACCCACATACTTCCACATGAGGTGGGAAGAGAAAAAAAAAATGTTTGACACACCTATAGAATCTTGTACTGGCATTCTTTGGCAGCTGCCATACTCTACAAAGAAAACAAGCAAGCTACTTTCCAGAGTAAGTCACTCACAGTCCCAACCCTTACGATGTCCGAAAAATAAGCTCCAAGAAAAACCTTTTGGAACTGAAAAGGGCACAAAGCGGATAAGCAATTACCATTAATTTACATGGAAATCTTGCCAGAAGCAACTAAATCAATGAGAATCACAGACCAGTTGTTTTTTTTTTGGGGGGGGGGGTAGATGAAAAGGGCATTCAACAATGAAAATCTGAAGTTCTTGGGACATTGACATCTATATAGGTCAAGTGATAGAAAGTATTTATTTCTGCATCAAGAGAATCATAATACAAACAGCAATATCAGATATCTGTACCTCGCATAAATGGATCACTGTAGCCCATGCAGGTACCAGAATTTAGCTATTTACAAAAATCATGTAGAAAAAAAAAATGACTAAAAAATAAATAAAGAAAGAAAGAAAGAAAGAAAAATAAAATAATATGGGAGATGACAGTGTCTAGCAATATACTCCTGAAAACTTTCCAAATTATAGCCCCTCAAGTGTGTATGCAGAGACTCCAACAGACACTCTAAGAGAAAAGAATCAGCAGCTTACTCAACTGGTTGGTCATCCATTCATGGGGCAACAGTGAGTGAACATATCAAAAACCATACAGATTTGAAGATAGTAAAAATCTTATGACAATGTT
The DNA here is from genome assembly GCA_963457665.1 of Thysanoteuthis rhombus. Lineage (NCBI taxonomy): Eukaryota > Metazoa > Mollusca > Cephalopoda > Oegopsida > Thysanoteuthidae > Thysanoteuthis > Thysanoteuthis major. The sequence continues at coordinate 6,514,404 of OY735222.1, read as the reverse complement.
AGGCTAATTATATGCTGTGAAAGCTTTTTTGGCAACTATAAAAACTGCAGCTTTTTTTAATAACTACAGGGTTTTCAGACTAAACATTCAAAGATCAAAATATCATGTGGTTTCAATACCAGTGTCTGGTGTTAAAGTTTAAAAACTTAAAAAAAAAAAAAAAAAAAAGATTCCCAGTTTCTCCGAATAGGAAGTGTGAAGTGTCCGAACAGTCAATGGCATTGAGAATGGGATAGGCAAGCCATGTTAAAACTTCAGCTGAGACAGTTTTGGCAAACTGAGCTCTCTAGGTAAGTTTGGCAAACAGTTCAGGAAACCGACATCCAATTTCAAATGAGCCTAAGGAGATATTGGCTCTGTCAGGCAATCTTACCTTCGATGCACCTGTGATGAAATCATTTGTGGTGCTAATACAACCTTACACTAGGTTATAGGATTGGTAAAAGTAATTTCAGCAAATTCATTTGGAGAATTAAGAAATTTTTTTTCCCCATTCGAATTTTTAGCACTATGTTTCTGGGGGGACCCGAATCTGGTCCACATGAAAGATTCATTTTTTTGGTCTTTATCAGGTATGATATATTTAATTACATAATCCCCGTTTTGATTCTAGTTTTTAAAATTTCGTGATAGTATTTCTTCAATTTACTTTTTGGTTAAAGGGGTCCAAAATCTACATTTGATTCTGGTTTTGAATAAATTACATTTATTTTGATTGTAGCAATTAGGTCCCTGAAAATGTTATTGCGTCGTTTTTTTGACAACATGAAACAATATGAATTTCAAATACAGTTCATTGCACTAATTGATCAATATCCTTATTCGTTATTCAATCATTGTGTTTTGACTGATGCATTCAAGAAAGGTTACATAATTTTATCAGTGATTTTATCTTTATCATTTATTAGATAAAGCAATGTCAACTATTATCATTACCTTTCAACTAGCATTTTCTTTCATCTTAATTTTTTTATTGCAACTTTGTTTAGGTCATTAATCTATGGCAGTGGATAAGATGTATAAGCCATTGGTTAAACACAAACTGACATCCCTTTGATCTACTGCCAAGCCTTAGAGTTCTTGCAGCTCACATGGTTAGAGTAGCCGATGTTTTTAATCAGGCTCCCCTACGGCAGAAGGGATGCGAGATTGAGACTCAACAAGAGTATCTATTTTCTGATCTGTGCTGTTTACTCACTGCCATAGATTGAAAGCCTCAGCCAAGTTGTGATAAAAAGCAACTCGGAATAAGATAAGATGAAGAAAAATTCAAGTTAAAAAAATAAATATTGTAAATCTTTTTTGATCAGTGAACAGATTAATCTCTACACACACTATGTCATAGGAAAATCTATTTGAACTTATACTCTACAAGGAGCAAAATTTGTCAAGTATTAAAAGAAAAATTCTATAAATATTTTGTAGTGATCAAGTATCAAAAGAACTTTAAACCACTTATAAAAATCATGGATTAACTTATTCAAGAATCATGTCTGAAGATGTTTTAAATCTTTTCATTTTTGCACATAAACACACAGTATTCAGAATACATTTTTCCCCCAAAAATTCCTTCTAGAAGATGATCAGATATAAAAGGCACCCGAGAAAGGATAAAGAAAAACAACCCTCATCTGCATACGGTGTCCATAGAGAGCTTTGGTAGATGCTGCCCTTATCATAAAACTAGTCCACTGGACAGTGTAATACTTGCTTACTTTCTTTCAAATAAATTTGTCTTCTATACTGGCATATATGTTTCTATTTTGTTGATTTCCCTTTGAATCTCAACATTCTTTTCATAAACAAAATATTACCTCCAAGCAGACTTTGATAGCTCAGTCAATAAAGCAGTGCCATACATAGGCAGCTCCCAAAGGTAAAAGGGATGAAACTCAGAGTCTCACCTAAAGCTATTCTTTATTTCTGATCTGATCTGCATGGTTTACTTACTGCCATAGATTGATAATCTGAGTAAATTGCAGTTGGAAAGCAACTAAATGAAAAGATGAAAAAAAAAATACCAGTCAAAAATTGATAATGGTTGACAATGTTTCAGCTAATAAACAGTAGATCAGGATAATATTCCCTTGAAATACTGAAGTATTGTTTTGGCAAACAAAAGAAAATCTACCGAAGTTGACTCAGCCTAACTCAACCGAATCCAACAAGTGAACAAAAGAAAGCTGTCACGTAATATTTATTCAGAAGCTGGAAAAGGTTGCCAGAAAGAGAAGGTCTTTTGTTACCAGCTAACATAGCAGCAGTAGCACCTGCTTCAGCCCCCCGGGAGATTGAGAAAATCAATAATAGTAACAGTAACAACCACGACAACAACAGCAGATTGCTATGTCAAGTTGAAAGAGGAGAAATGCAGAACGCAGTTGTAGACAAGATCAATTCAATACTGTATGGTTGCCTTTTTTTTCCCTTCCTTTTACACCAGGAATGTGTTCCTAGAGGAGGCAGGGAATACAAAATTGGCGCAAAATAAATCCATTAAGCGTATTAATATTAGTTTTTACTAATAAATGTAGTATTTTACTGTTTCAATATAGATAATATATAATAGTTAAATATTGCATTTCCAAGCTGATAATATACACCCTAAAATTAACCGAGTATTTTTTTCGGGGTAGGGGGGTCAAGGATTGGATAAATTACCATACTGGTGTTTGTAAACGCTTCCCTAGCCACACACAACGGTTTCCTCTTCATTTCCGCACGGGTTGGTCTCAAAGTTTGGAAAGAGGAACTTGGATCAAGATTTGTAAAAATGAAAAATTTGTAACAACGCAGATTCACTTACAACGTGATAGAGAATTATAGATCCCGACTTCCGCGCTATAATGGGTCTACAATGTAACAATTTAAGAATAATAAAATTTGGTCTCATGTTATTTAAAATGGTCCTAATTTCCCAAACACAGGTTAATAATGACTTTTGTCATATTTAACCTTCAAAGACGTTTTTGTTGAATTCCAATCAACTCTTTCCAGGCAGAATTTATTCCCAAATTCACCAGTTTTGAAGTAACTATTTCAAATCTTAAGTTATCTACACAAGTTAACCCTTCTTTAACACGTACATTCAAGAAGGATTTTGCTCACGAACGAACAATTTTTTTTATCTTAGAATCATGTTAAAGTAATTCTAATAAAACAATACCCCCCCCTCACAACCCCTTTCAAACTCAGAGTCAAGAAAAGTAGTCCAGAAGGCAAACTGGACATTCATAAAAATATGCCTGGTAGTCATGGTATCAGAATTTGATCATATAATTAATTTCAAATCACATCATCACTACATGGAAGATACTAAATTGCTCCGGATTATTTAATAGCATGGCCAATTGGTATTATTAGATTAGGTTGTACATAAATGCACCTTTTTGGCCAGCCTGTTTGAAGAGGGTTAGGTCTTCGTTTACATATTTCTATCAAAAAAATAAATAAATATATAAATAAATGAGAAAGTCAAAAAATGTTTTGCAGACTTTATTAAAGAGAAAGGATTTTGTTAATCTGGAATTCATGACCGATTCACATAGAAATAAACATGGGAATGATATTTTCTTTCAAACTGATTAGTTACTTTCATTCAATGAGTCTTTTAGACAACTGAACTCCTTGCTATCTGCATAGTTGATACAACGTTTTGGCCAAGTTTAGCATCATAAAAAAAGCCATAATCAAAGGTGATATAGAAAGATCTGGGATGGTTAACCATATCCACGGAGAGAAAGGCGAAAACTATCCTCTCTCTCTCTCTCTCTTGAAGTTTGGATTATAGACAGAGAACACTGATTGTTCAAAAAACTCTTTGAATGTTAATAACCCTTCAACGCTACAAACAGTAAGTAGTTATTTTTAGTTTCAAAAGAATTCCAAGACAAGATAATTCAATGACAAAGAACACAAATCAAGACCAATGATCAAGTGGGATGAAATTGGATGTAAATCTTTGGAAAAAAACATATCTAATTCATAAAATAATGTTTGACCTTTACCAATTCTGTAACCCAGTACAAGGTCTTCGGGGGGTACCACATGGGTGTATAAAGAGATAGGGATAACATAGGCTAGTTTTTGACAGATCGCCATCCATAGCTAGAGAGCCCAGTCTGACGTACTATTCACCCATAGTTTGGGGGAGAGGAGAAGTACAATCTTGGAGAAGATGGGCACTGTGAAGTAAGTCCTGTAGCCCAACTGAAATGCCATGAAGGACTAACCAACAGGACATAAATATGAACAGAAGCAGAGAGATTATTTGTAGCCATGGAAAATAATCAAAAGTAACATGAAATACAAGGGAGAGGAAAAGAATTTGTTATTCAATCATCACAAGTCAGGACCAAAGGTGAAGCAGCATTTAGATCTTGGCTTATATGATATCCTACAATAAAAACACTTTACATGATTCAATCATAATCACCGCTATTTCAAGTCCACAGCTGGACAAAGGTCTTTCTAACTTCCCCCCATGACGACTGCATAGTCAAGTTGGTTTTTTTTGAGAGGGGGTAATGGCTAATTGAGCTCACGAGTTGCTTCTAGTTTGGTGCCACTCTATATGTGGGCCTTCATCTTTAGGGGGTCTCATTGCTCCTTAAATCATTTCCCTAATCTGCCACTTAAGGTTGCACCAAGTAGCAGAGCAATACTGCCAACCTAGACTAGAGAGCACATTAAATTCCTATTTCCTTATATTACCAATTTAGTGCATGGGGGAAAATACTGACTCATGCCTTTCCCAACAGCATTAGTGCAAATAGCCATGACTGGATTTTGAACTATCAACATCATTATAACACTCACACGTCAATAAGAAATCCTTCAGATTAGTTTTCAAATAAAACTAATGAAAAATGATGAAAGAATAATGGAACGAGAAATATAGTTTCAAGAAAATTTGATTATCTAGAGGAAAAGAGAATTGAATTGTATACTTCATATTGTTCATGACAAAGAAAGGGGGGAGAGAGGAAGAGTCATTAAGATTTTTAGACAATCAAATCTTTGATGTTGCCAACACATTTTGGCAGATTCATTCACAAGAGTAAAAATAAATAAATAAATAAATAAACCAATAAATAAAATTAAAATGTTTGCCCATTTTGGGGGTCAAATTCTACTATTGCCAGGGGCTAAAAAATGGATGGGCCCAAAAAAACAGTGTTGACTAAGATGGGAAGAGGAGATTCAATTGTCTGAACAAGTTGGAATAATGTAATAATTTCTTGAAGCCTCAAGTGAAATTCTATTATTTTAAAGGCAAGTTGATGTTAACTAGAAGTTCAATAAATTTTGAAAGTAAAAAAATTTGCGACAGAATGTACAACTATCAGAGCAAAACAATGTCAAATGGAAAAGAGATTTCAAATGAACTCACATTTTCAACGATCTTTTTGTGGATTTAAAAAAAAGAAAAAAAAAAAAAAAGACTGCTTCAAGAGAAATCAATTTCTATGTCAGTTGTACATGTACTTCAATCCAGATGACCAAATCAAAACCCTGAATGGAAACAACGTTAAATAAGTCTCGAATTTCTTATACTATGGAAGCTATACGAAATCTACAGAAAAAGATATTGAAATTAGAAAAGCGAAGACCTGAGCAGCTTTAGATGGCCTGGCTAAAATATGGGAGCCAGCCGTGCTGCAAAACCACAAAGATAAATTCTTCAGAGTAACTGTTGAAACAGTCTTATAAAATGAATCTACAACATAGACTTTAACAAAAGCACAAGACCCATTGATGGATGGATCAAACACACATACACTGCAAGCTTAAACATATCTTGGGAGGAACATAAAACTAAAAATTACCCGTACGGGCATCTCAGACCAATCTTGATCACCCCAAGGGAAAGAAGAATATCCTTTGCTGGACACTGCAAGGGCAGTAAAAATGAACTTGCAGTCTTATACTTTGGAAACCAACCACTGCTGGACCCCCACATCTATATCGATCAACTAACAGAAGATTTGAGATGTCACCATGATGATCTACCAACAGGGGTGGATGGAGAGAAGGAGTTAAAAGGTCTGAGATGTTTCTCAACCTGATGATGACTATTTTTCATCATTGTCAATGTTGTTCAGACAAGTGTCTTCATCTCCAGAGTATTTTGGCAAATAAGTTCTTAGGGTGTACATTTTCATCTCCTCGGTCAGAAGAGCAGGACACAGGCTTTCATAAACTTTAGGGTGATGGTAGTAATATCCCATAAAGAGCTTGTTGGATAGTATAATGACTTGATGTTTTTATTTTTAATCATTTTGGTTTGTTGATATGTCTTGATATTTACGGTGATAAATCACTTTTTAATCTAATTACAAAATAACGACTTGTTCTAATGAACACCACCAAGCCAGACGACAAATAGAAAGTTTATTACTGCGCACTCTTAGAAGTTATTTATACATATACATATATATATACATACACACATATATATCACATATAACATAGAAAGTAAGTTCACATGCACTGATTATGAAGACTTATGCAGAATTTGAGACCACTTTTTTTTTGGTGTGTGCATTCAAGTATATCTATTTTTAAGTGACTGGAGACCACCAAAGAGAAGAAATTAGACTCCCTTAAGACTAGATGCCTACATAAAATTCAGGGTATCAAATGGAATGACTGTCAAATGAAGAGGTCAGGGACAGATAACAACAGCTCTTTGTGTCAATCATTTGCAGAAGGAATCTTAAGATCTGAAAATCATGCCATCCAATGAACACCGGTGTAGACCAGAGAAAGAGAAGGCGGCCCAAGATGAGCTGGCGATAAACAGTGGAGAGGCACCTCGTACTGGTCAACAGACAGTGGAAAGACACCAGCTGACTTGCTATGGACTGCCTAACACGGTGGGAGCAACTGAGTATTTAAGGGAGTGGGCCACTGAATGAAGGAGCGAGGTTCAAATGAGAACACTTCAAGGTCAATTTAAACCAGAGAGAGACAACATGTTGAGGTATGGAAAAAAAAAATTTAAAAAAAAAAGACATTTGAGATACTTGAAAATGGGGAGACAATCATTCTGCCAACTTTTGTTTATTGACATTTTGAAATAAAGTAGTCCCTCAATATAACAAGGGCATCCAAGACCCAGACAGACAACAGCTTCATATCTGAACTGTGGATAATCAAAAGTCAAATTTGTGGTTTTCATCCCCAAAGCAAAGAAATTCTATGTAAAACATGAAAAATTATATGTTAATTGTTTGCATATTGAAGAAATTTAATATTCTAGTCCTATTTTGGTGGAATTCTGTTTTTTGTCATGGTTTTCCACACTACTATGAACTTCACTATTGGGGTACACCTATAAAAGGATGAGTTTCATGGTCATTGATATTCACTCAAGACATCAGAATAAAAGCTTTTTAATAACACGTGACTTGTTTGCAGAGTAACAAACAATTCAATGCAACAAATGAGTCACATTACAACAGCATTAGTTTTCAATCTTAAAAAAAATTGAAAAACAAAAACAAAAAACAAACCAAAAACACTTGATTTAAAAGATTTTTGGAGTGGGGGACATGTTGAATTTGAAGAAACTCAAGCCCTTCCCCATACATGCACACCAAAAAATGAGCTAGAATTCAAACCATTCTTTTAAAGTCATTTTTTTGTCAATTACGAAAAGAGAAAAAAAAAAAAAAGAAAAAGCAAATCTGTTCTTTTTGCAAAAAGAGAAGAAATCAGCATCCAACAAATAAAATCACTCATAAAATCTTTTCTCAAATTTCTGTGAGTTCTTGGAACTGGCTGTTTCTGAAGCACAAGGCAGCAACATAATTTCATTGAGTAACAGATCTCCAAGTTTTCATTAAGGTTAATTTCAATTATTCATAATAAAGCAAGCATATCTAATAAGATAGCAAGCTGACTCATTTGTATTGAATGGGACAACTTGACTAAACACACACACACACACAAATAGGCTCATGAGATTAAAACAGTACCCCCCCTCATGGAGGCATTACTGGGGGGAGGGTGCTTTGAAAACCTCAGTATCCTTCACTGCATTTATTATCATACATTAACAAGGATATATTTGTACATACATGAATTGCATAAATAATAATTCAGCCTTTGGGGTTGTTTTCCCTATTAAGCAATAGTGCATGTCTATTTGTTGCAAATTTTCATTTCTCATCAAATCTTACTACATATTGGAGCTACCCCCACTCCTAACCAAAATCTCACTGCGCCCCACCCTCAATTTATTTTTCAATCCTGTATGGTTCTGTGACTCATCCGATATTGATCAAGTGATTTTGGTAGAATAGTTATCGCAAGTTTTCAGAAACTACATTTATTTTGGAAAAATATATTCATTCGAGAACGAAAGGGAAAGAAAAGTCAATGCATTGAATGTTATACTTTTTTTTCTTTTCACGAATCTTCGAAGTCTGGTTTGATGGTATACAGCTGGATTCTCACATCATATGATGACTAGTCCTTATTATTGTATACGCAGGAAATCCTGCTTCACATGTGTTCAACACCAAATCTGTGAAATTGCATAATTGGCAGTATTTACTTTTTCTTTTTAGAAAAATAAGTTTGATCTCACTTCAATCACATGAACTTTTGATAGTAAAAAATAATTGTTTTACATTCTTGTTTAGATTAAATAGACTTTTGATCAAATTAAAACTACTTATTCATTTTGTTAGAATTTTGAAAATCAGGGAATTTCACCAAGTAGAAAAGACAGAAGTATTTAGATAGCTGTGGACATTCATTTTTAAATAATTTTCTAAATTTTTTTTTCACTATTCATTTAAAAATGATTCTGCACTTGCAAACCCTTCACAGGAGTCTATGGGACCATTAGGGGTCTGTGGATGACACTGATCTATGAGAACAGATGAGAAAAATGTTAGGGATTAGAAAGAATCTAACAGCCTTCCTCATTTGCAGAGATGGAATTTCTATTATTGAGCAATGGTTCGTAGAGAGTACACATTAATACGTAGCCGTGTAACAAATTCAAGTAAATGCACAAAAAAAAAACTTTGAAAAATTCCTAATGTCTAAAAAGGTATTAAATAATTTTCTACAAAATGAAGCCAATTTGTTACGAATGTTTTTCCTTTCCAAAAGATTAAAAGTAATAAAAAAAGTGAAGTTGATTAAATATTGAACACATCCAATTTATGCAAAAGCAATTTATGCAAAAGATGCCATGTGTATTTTGTGTTGCATTCAGCTAAACAAATTCTGTCTTTGTGATAACATTCCAATAGAAACAAACCAGAAAATGAGCATAGCTGAAGGATATTGTATATACCAGACTAGTTGAATGGTTCTGGTCTGAATTTTGTCAGATGGAATGTTTTAAATGAGGTTCAGTTGGACTATCTGACATGCCACAAAGACCAGGAAAATAATCCGATTGAAAACAAAATGAGATGAATGAATGATTTACAAGGGCATTGGAGGACTACCTCTCACCACAACTCATCTAAGCCCCATAACTGTCCATATTGAGCATTAGTAAACAGCCACTTGATCATAATACAGATGCTTTAGATGCACTGTAATATTTGTAGAATTTTCATTTTTCAATTCAAATTGGATGTCTTATAAAGTAATCAAGTCAAATAATAAGTACAGATCTCTAATAAAATCTTCAAGTGAAGCTTTTCTTCAGCTAAATACATCATTCCTTAAGAGTACTTTATCAAGTGGATTCAGAAAGAGAAAAAAAGACTCAAAACTTGATCAATTGAACTGGCCTAGGAAGTAACGATACTCTAGAATATCAAATGGATATGAATTAAACGAACAAAAAACAATCTATTCTTCCTGGAACAGTTCGGCAGATTCATTCTTCAACCCAAGTCAGGTAGAGAATTCAAGTAAAGAAGCAAAACTTTTTCTTCTTCCATGAGATTGAATATGGCACTGACTGAAAAATGGATCCACTGAAAAGTGTTTACGACATCAAAGATGGGAAGAAGAGATTCGATTGTCCGAACAAAAGTTGGAATGTTAATGAGTCTTCTCACTGTTATAGACAAAAAACAACCAATACAATACGAAATAGAAACAAAAAACAAAAAACAAAAAAAAAAACAGCTCTTAGAATTCTGAGAAAAATTAAACAGAGAATCAAAGAAATTGAGGTCAGCATGTTAGATTTACATTGGCTACTACAGACTGGGAATTCAGGGTTTCTGTGGGGGTTGGGAAAAGATACTGAATAACTTCAGAATACACTACAGAGGCGAAGGATCTTCCCTGGATTATTTCAGTATTCATTCGATATAAGAATTTAATCACAACTAACATTGTAATAATAGAAGACAGTGAAATGATAAATATGGAAAGTAATTATGTACATGAAAATCCAGTTAGGTGCTCAAATACACTGAATTTCATCCGTAACTTTGAGGGAAGTTATTAACATTCCAGCTTTTGTTTGGACAATTGAATATCCTATCCGAATAAAAGTTGGAATGTTAATGACTCTTCCTAAAGTTTTAGTCAATACATTTACGGCTAAAATGGACCCGAAGAAGAAATTCAGTTGTCTGAAACAGAGTTTCTCTTAATTGGATACATCTAACCATATATAATATATAATATATATATAATATAATACATAATATATAATATAATACATAATATATATATAATATATATATAATATAATATATAATATAATATATATATAATATATAATATAATATATATATATATATAATATAATATAATATATATAATATAAATATATAATATATATATATATAGAGAGAGATATACAAACAAGGTAATCTGTTGCAAAGGAATAACTTATGATTAGTACAACTACTACAGTTTCCATTAGTTGAGTTTTCTCCACAAAACTGAACTAGCACTTTGACTTTTTTTTCAGGGGGGTAGATTTGCAGGGGATTGCAAATAATTAAGATTTAAAAAAAAAAAAAAAAAAAAAAAAAAAAAAAAAAAAAAAAAATCAAAACAACAGAATGTAGTTTCAACATCATAATGAATAAATAAAAAAATAAAATAAAATTGTTTGCTTCTATTGTCTTGAAATGTCCAAGTGTTGAGAAGAGACAATACGGATGAGACAGAATTAATCAAGTTACCTAATTGATTCAAGAAGGAGACCAACAGAAGCTGAAACTTGAAGAAATTGAAAATGCTTGGTCCTTGATCATTATATACTCACAGATGGACACTAGTAAATACTAAAAAGGAAAAAAATTTCAAAAATGGTCCTTGTAGGACAGACAAAGCCTTTTTACCATTTTATACCAACATCCATATCTTTGTGGTTTTTATCAGAAACATTCCAGTGCATTCTCTAGCCTTTCTCAACATAGTTATTACATGGACAAGTATCCTTATCTTATTAGTTTCAATCACTACGTTTCAGCAGGCATGACTTCCAAGGGTTGAAGTTCTGAGACACAGTAGTTTTATTAATCCATGAATCGTTCTTGGCACTAAGCAGCAAAGGAATTGCAGGATGTAAGCTGACTTCAAACTCGATCAGAGACCTTTTATATTCACTCAGCAAGAATCCGCCTCTTCTCGCCTAGCTATGGGTAAAATAGGACAGACAGGGCTCTGGTTATGATCAACAACCAGTCCAAGTGATGGATAGCCGATTCCAAACCAGCCTGAAGATAGATAGGCTCTGTCAGACAATCTTGCCCTGGACACACCATGATGGAATCATCTGTGATGCCCCAATGACTATGCATTGGAATTGGTAAAAAATTAAAAAAATAGATAAATGAATAAATATATATATCCAGTCCTAACAGTGCAGTATTTAGGCATTGAACTTCAGCACCCTTCAAAGTATAGTATAATCCTATGTTTTACACTGAGAAAAATAAAATAGAAATAAAAATTAATCACAAAGTAAATTTCCTCTGCCAGATGTTTGTTAGTTTTCATCACAACAGAAAATATCTAACTGTCAGATATTTCTGAAAAATCTGACTTCACATCAGGGAATTCTTACTTTAATCATTTTTATCCTGTTCAATTTACACAATTTTCCATTAGTATTTGTAAAGTTCTACTGTCAGGTACCGTTCTGGGCAATTGCCCATGTTACCTGTACTTCAAGTCGACCATGTAGTGCCAGTGCATTCAATTATCATTTCCCCAAAATTGATGACCAACCAACAGAGGAGAAAAGTTCTATTCTTATACTTTGAAAACTTATAAGATACAAGAAACAGATGCATCCTTGGAAAGTAATTAGGATTCTTGAATGGTGATAAGGAATTATTTCAGGCCATCAGTTTAGTTCTGAGCTGAAATATTTTGCTTGCAAGTCCATCCCCCCAACCTCCATGCATGATTACACTTATCTATTAATGATGGTGTAAGCTATAATCCCACTTAAATCAAGTGGGGATTATCTGCTTAATCCCTCCTTGAATTGTACTTTTAATCTCCTATAAACAACAACATTCATTAATCCTCAGATAAGTACCTCACTTGCCACATAAGAAATGTTTATAAAATGGATGGATGTCAAGAAAAAAATATTATCTATTCAGACCTTCCATGATTTAACCAGAAGCTAAATACAGATGGACAGACAAAAGTCTTTTGTTGATAGTCCACAGGACTCATAAGAAGCTGGGCTTCGGAGTTGTAGAAGATAACAACCTTTGCACAGTGAGAGGCCATTTCCATATTTTTCTTAAAAAAAAAAAAAAAAAAAAAAAAAAAAATGAGGATATTAGGTGAACAGTTTTAACTAAGGGTCCACAAAAGGTATTACTGGGGGATACGTGAGCTTGTCGAATGGCAGACCTTCCAAGGTAATTCACATTTTTTAGTCTGACTCTAAAAAGGCGGACAAAGCAATGTCTGGCTAGAGATGGCTCTGGACAGAAGAGAGCTCAAAAGTCAGACATCTGACCACCTTACTCGAGACGTCTAATCAAATTCTATTTTATTTCAAATAAAATTCAAAGCTAGATATTTCTATCTGTTGAATATGATCAATTCTAAGAGGGAAAAGGTTTGTATATGAGATTTTTCAAAGAGATATATATCTGGCAATTTATATTTTTCTCGAAAATAGTTTATCTCTGAAACTTCACAATGTGAATAACGAAAGTTACTGACCAGATATGAAGACAATGTTATGAAGTCACAAATGAACTTGAGAACTGCATGTAATCAATATCATGTGTGGAATGACATGAATCCATTGACTAATTCACCTCCTGCCTTCGAAGACACCAACTCCCTCACTAAACAGCAAACGTATATTAATTACAGTAGTTGGGATTCCCACTTTTTTTCAGCTAATATTCAGTAATATATATTTTTTATTTTTTTACACTCTAGTAATAATGAGACTCAACCAGATTTTTTTTCAATTTCTCGCATTATGCACTAGTAAATACACGAAAATGAAACCTGCTACATTTATACTAATGAGAGTTTTTAAACCAATTTGACGCATTGAAAAAAAAATTAGGAGGGTGCTCATGCCTTCCAGAGACTTTTTAAACAGTCATATTTACTATTAACAACGGTTAGTATTTCTAAATGGATGTTAATTTCTACTAGCAGTACATAGCAGAAAACTATAATTTTTTTCCGGTTGTGGATTTATCGCCGTCCGGCAAAACTTCAAATAGAGACAATTGTATTTGTTAAGAACTAGGAAAAATGTTTGGAGATTTTCTTGAAATAATTTTTAAAGAGATATTTTATATTCGAGAAAAAAAAGAAGGGTAGTTTAAGAGCGGAAAAAAGCTAAAACCTTTGGCAACATTGACAATAGATGAATCATTGAAAAGGCAGAAGGGGTGAATAAATTCTCACATCTGTCTAGTGGGTGTGGCTCGAGATAGGAAATAGTTTTCATTCGGGTATTTTAGACTCTTAGTTAATTCTATAGTCCTAATTATTCAAAATTTAAAAAAATAAAAATGATAGAAATAAAATTAAAATCGTAAATACTTCTTTTTAAAAGCTTCAACGTTAAATCTATTTGCAATGTCACAATATGACAAAAACGACGATTAGGTTGATAGTTTCAATTTATTATACATTATTAAGTTCCGGCAATATTATAATTCAAATTCGCAAATTCAATACACTTTGATAAGTATAAAATTTGTGATAAAATGATTATATTGATCATGATTTGAAAAATCATTAACACCAGAGAGAGCCTGGAATTTGAAAAAGAAAAAAAAAGAAAAACAAAAAACAAAAACCACCTTAAATAAAAACTACTTTACTTGATTTTAACGTAGATAGCTTCCTAATGCCCCCATAAGTAAGATATATTCGTTCCTATGAGGGGAAAATACGTTTTCATCGGATAATAATAATCAAAGTAATTATCAAAATTAGCTTAACGCCAAAACATTTAGTGCATCTCTCGCACTTGTAACGTGTTGCTGGCCATCTTTTAAAAAAAAAAAAAATGACAAAATGCATTGGACCTGCAGTTTATTTACCGAACAAATTAACATACCTAGAACTCATAGAAATAAGATATTATCTATAAACTGAAGAAATGCTTCAAGTAGACTGAAAAACCGAAAAAGCAGTAATTTTTAGTAGTCGCACTTGTTCGAGAGAAGAGAGAAAAAAAAGGAAGATGGCTTCATCTTCTTCAGGTCATCAGCATTTCGCCATAATTCCTCTTTCAGCAGAATCCGTTTTTAATTTCTTTGGAGGATCGAGATAAATAAAATTCTAGAGAGAAATAAATTTATTATTTGATAGCAGTTTCAAGTTTGCCTTTAGTTCCAAAAAATAAGTGAATCTGTCTAAGATCTAAGGTTTAGATTGATAGAATTCTCAGCATTGCAACATACCAAGAAAAAAAAGGAAATGAATTATTAGTCAGTAAGAATTTTAACGAGTCTTTTTCTTAAATAGTCGAATAGTAAATCGGATAAACTCTCAATTTGGTAAAAAAATAATTTAATTCGAAAAAGTACCCAAGTTGAATTATATAAAAAAAATGAAGTCATTCAAGTTATATTTTTTAGCTTCAATTTGATTAGCGTAAAAATAAATGGCATTTAAATTTTTTTCTTTCTGGAAGGGAGAGGGTTCACCTGGTTTATCGATTATGAAAGACTTGTTAAGTAAATAAATTGAAATTCAATTTTACTTTAAAAGAACAGAAATAATTCTATGATTTTATGTTAAATATTTTGTTTAAAGATATATTATTCAGTGATTAAATTAAATATATTTAGTAATCGAAATTGAAAGTAGGTAGCAAATAATTATTACAAACGGTTCAAGGAAGCCCCCCCCCCAAAAAAAACATAACAAAAAACAAACAAACACTGGTTCATCTGTCAAAAAACGTGTTTTTACTTTACTTTCATTTTCGAAAAGTATTAATAAAGGGAAGGGGTACCATTTTCGGTCTAGTTCTGAATAATAGATTATCTGAACATACAATATTTGGTAAATTATAAAATAGAAAAAAAAAAGAAAAAATAGGAGAAAAAGGTAACACTAGGGGAACATTGTTTTCTTTTCCGAAGAAATTCAAATTTTATGAAAAAAAATTATCCAAAATTTATGGAAGCGAAATAATGAGAATTTTTTAAATTGTAGAGTTCAACAGAAAAAAAACTATCCTTTGAAAATTAAACCCCATCAAACCAAGAGACAATCTTCGTAGAAATGTTGGGCAATAATATTTGCTTTGATGCACATAAATAAATGTACGACTGTCTTTAACCAGCCTGTAAAATGCAGATAGTCATGCAGAGGTTCCAAAACATAGAATTCTTCATTAAAAGGTATGATCAAATACCATATTAATCAGATATTAAGGCAATATTTAAGATTAAAAGCCTGTCTCTCGTTTTTTATTTCACACCATGCATTCGTAAGGGTAATGACGGAAATAATGAATTCGACGTGAGGTTTCAAGAACAAGACGGGCTTTTAATTTTATTGTTGCTTTACAGTTTAATTATACTTTAATGAAAAAGAATTAAAAATACTTTAAAGAAGCTTTGTGTGATTGTTTGATCGATGCTAAACTGGTCAAACACTGCTATACGTTCATGTATGTCAAAGCAAAGATTACCAAATATTGAAAAAGAAATAGATCCTTCCTGACTGAAATTCCATTCATCAGAGAAAAAGGAAAAAGAAATGAGACATAACTTATCTACTACGATCTCAAATATAATGTAATCCCCATATTTATAGCTAAAAATTAGTGATGTATTCGTTGATACATATAATTTTTCTTCTCATACTCGAGTATAGTTCTACACACTGATTTTTTTGTACATGAAATTTCTTGCGTTATACACGGATTAAACGATTGTCAAAAAAAAAGAGGAATAGAGAAAAAAATTCTTACTCTTCTATCGCTTGGGAAACAGGAATTCTTGAGATACTGGCCTCCTGGCGCAACTGGGAAAGCTGCTTCTGGAGAGATTGAACTTGACTAGACATTTTCAATAATTAAAATAATCTACGACAAAGCAAAAATGAATATTTGACGTCCAGCCGGTTTCGTGTACTCTTCTTCTTCTTCTCTAGAAAGCTTGGGGCTCTGGTTAAACGAGGTTTGGAACGAGATCTCGTGACGTCTTGGACGAGACCTCGTGACGTCACGCAGATTCTTCAGACCGTTGATGACGTCAGTTCAAGTGGAAATAGTTTGGAATTTGATGGTCTTTTTTATTAATTAATTTATATATTAATTAATAGTATTTCTTTTATCTTAAATGAATTAATTAGATTTAATAATACCGTAAATAGTTGTCAAAATTAATACTGTGGGTCACAATACTTCATGAGGTAATAAAAATAAATAATGGTCTTTTTTTTAATTAATTTTTCGACTAGTATTTCTTTCATCATCATCATCATGATTATAGTAGAAGTAGTAATAATATTCTTGGATAAGGCCTTAGTGATGGCCTCTTGTATCTGGTTCAAACATATGTTGATCACTTTGTTAATCCTGTTCTACGATCAGATGATATTTCATAGAGATCTACACCAGGGTTGTATATAATTCCTTTTCTTCCCTGCAGTCTATCCAGGCTGATTTTTTAATACATTCAGGCTTGGTGCATCCACCATCATCTTTAGAAGATTGTTCCACTGATCAGTGACTCAGCATTTGAAAGAGATTCCTCTGATATCTTTCTTAAAATTATTTTGTATACATCGAACTTGTGACCTTTAAACCTGTGATCTTGCTAGTGACTAGATTTAGAATGGGGGAAGTTTCGTGTTCCATAACTTTCAATCATATTGCCTCTGTATCAGCAGGTAGTCTCAAAACTTATAATCTCTCTTGATAGGACAAGTTTGCTAATGCTGAGATCATTTTTGATGCTCATCACCGTACACTTTCAATTATCATTATTTCTTTTCTTTGAGAGTTCCAAACTGGAGCTCCATACACTGAAGCATCATAATTTAGTTGCTTTTCATTGAAATTACCCCATCAAACCATCAGTCTATGGCAATGAATAAACAGCCTTGAGTGGAAATAAAGAATAAGCTCTAGGCAATTCTCACCCCTTTACCTCGGAAAGCCTGCCAGTGTACAGCAAATGCTCTACTAATTGAGCAACTGAGTAGTTGCAATGAAAAGCAATTGAAATCAAGATGAAAGAAATACTAGTCATAAAATTAACAACGGTAGACAATGCTTCTACCTGGATAGTGTAAATCTACTTGGATAATGTGCAGAAGGTCCCGAGTTTGATTCCTGGTATGAGCAAAGAGTGTGGAAAACTCTTCTTTCCCTGTGCACCCAGCAGCCAATTGAGTACACTCCAAGCTATGTGATTAGGTTGGAGGTATCCCTATGTACCAATAGGTGAAGCTCCTAGATCATAATGCTGCATAGGCATAACCTCTCTCAATTACGTCTCTTTCTTCATATGATAAAGAGTAGATAAATCGAGATAATGGTCTTTTCTTTTTAGATTGGCATAAGAGTAAAGAATAGAGATTCGTTCAATCTAATATCAATTTCAATTTGGATCCCAACTTTTCCTGCTCATCCTTTCTGGTTCCTAAAAATCAAAAACACCACATATCGACCGATTAATCAAAATACCATGAGACAACTTGTTATTCAGTTTTATAGTTGAGGACTAGTCAAGTAGTCTGGTCCCTAAAAAGAAGCACAATCTTCTAGAGTAGTTATGTATTGGTGTATTTTTGCACCTCGTATTCCCAAATTGTCAATATTCCTCTTGAACCACAATAGGGTTAGGGTTAGAAATAGGAGTAAGGTTAGGGGTAAGAGTAGATGTAGCACTGGTGGATCTGAGATGGTTTGAATTTTCCAGAAAATTTTTGTTTACACTGTTTTCGGAGCATCTTCCAAGCATTCAATCTTTCATTGTTAAATTGTAATAGATGAATTTATCAGTTTTAAAAGAAAGTTGATTTCTTGAAGTTTCAGTGTAGGTGTTCTATTTATAATATAAGTATAATGCTAACTTGGATTTTATTTTCCACAATTCAAGCAGGAGTACGGCTTGCATGAATTATTTACCCCACATTACGAATTCATATATTTTATGAATTGTCTTATTTCTTTGCATTTTTGTGAAAAAGAATGGGGGTTTGATTTGCAAAATATAGTTTTGAATTAATCTTTTTTTTTCATGATAATTTGAAAATAAGAATTTTGCAAGTAATTTTTTGTGCTTCTATCAAGGTTTTAAGGATAACGTCTATAACCTTGATGAAAGCACAAAAGATTATTGGTTAAAAAAATAAAATTTACAACCTCTGCAAAGGAAGTAACCGAATACTTCAAAGCTGTACTTTCATATGATTGGCAGAAGATAAGGGTCCAGTTTATCATAATAGTCATATTGGAGATAGAGACTGTCCCCAATAAAATCTTGAAAATTCAACTTTTTTCAAATCTGACGAAGGAAACAAAGGTCTTATGGATTGAAAACACCAAAAAAATATCTTGGTTCTGGTTTAATTACATCAAAAATTCTAAAACATCAGAATTTGATTAACTTTATATTCCTTGATTAATAAAACACAGTTTTATTTAATAACAATGTTTCATAAGTATTTGGGGACAGTTAATTTTCTAAAAATATCTGAAAACTTGCCATCTCAATCAATAATTGAACAACTGGAGTGTCAAAATTTAAACTCAATAAAGAAAATTTCATTGAAGAATAAAAATGGTCGTAAAAAATTCTATTTACATCATCACTGGTGTTTTCCACAGGAAATGTCTAAAATAGAGTGGAAAAGCATCTGATTCATACACCTGTCAGAATAATGCCCCTAAAAGGCCAAAAAAGCCTTTTTTCCAAAAATCAAAGAGGCATTTTTAGGAGGGGTCTTGTGGAGTACTGATACCAATTTTCAAGTCTGTAGATAAAACGGTATGGCTAGAAGTGCCAGAACACACAAACTGACACACACACACACATAAAAAAAAGGATAGAACGCTTTACCATCTTTGATGGTTATAGTTGTTCAATACTATCCATAAAATAAGTTTTTGAAAAAAAATCTTTCAAAAATCATCTTTTTGACTAATTTTTCTTTCATTGACCCCATCCTAAATACTACAATATATCTTATTTAAAAAAAAAACAGCAACTACAATCATCAAAACAAAAAAATATCTTAGTCTTATCATATTCATTTTTCCTTAACTCAGGTCAATTTCTGCATCTCTGAAAGGAATGATTTTGGCTGATTTAATTTCTCCGTGTAAGAGGTATCTATAAATTGAATCCAGAAAGCATCTATTCAACGTTATTTTTTTATGTATGTGGAATGAAGTAGAATTTTTTAATGTAAAGTTTTTTGATTTTTATATTTTAGTAATATTCTTGAAATTTCTTGGAGGATGTTCCCTTTTTTCAAGTCATGCTAGGAGGCTGAGTTCATCCCCAGGGCATCTTGATGATGCGATGCACATCACAACCAGGGTTGACAGATAGTTGGAGATGTTTCAAGCCAAAAACACACAAAAATGTCCCTAAATTGCCAAATGCCAAAATGAAAATTTATTGAAAATACTACTATAACAAAGACAATTTTTTGATCTGAATCAATGTCAGAAAGTAAAGGTCCAATTTAGTATTACAATTACATTGTAAATAAAAAAACCTACATAACATTAGACATTGACTTTTTTCTAACTGACAAATTTTCTGAGAAAATGAAGGTCTTATGAATGAAATACACAAAAATTATTCGAAAAATATTTTTTTGCATGTTCTTCAATTGAGTGTTTGAAGTAAATTTTTTTTTAAAAATCAAGGATGACTAAACCCAAAAGTTCATTGCCAAATACTTGTAAAAAAAGGCCAAATTTCTTCAATTCAGACATAAATTGACCTAAATGGTAACTCTGGTGCTAGAGATCCAGTTAAATCTTGACTTACAAAGGGATTCAAAGCTATGAAATTCAATTTAACATAAAACACAAATATCTCAGTCAATTAAGCAACAGGAGCAGATTTTCAGAAGATGTTAAAAGCCCTCTTTAAGCTTATTCTTCCTTTCTAAATATCTTTTCTACTTTTCAACTTACGTTGTGGCCATTCAACAAAACTGAGTGATTTTACTTTATTATTCTCTACAATAATCCACATACCCTACTGATGAATTTTTCTTCAAATTCACAAAAAGCAAATACTCTTTTGAAAGAAACTTCTCATTTCTTAATATATATATATTTTACCACAGACCTTTCATGTTTGCAGTTGCCAATATACTATTTACAGCTCAGAATGATAGTATTGTAGCATTTTTGAAGATTCAAATTTTGGAAGATGGTCAGCTCAACAGGCTGGATCCATCCCTGTGTAGGGTTAGGTAACATGAGAATACAGTCATTGGAGTAAAAGATGCAAAAATAGACCAATGCTATGAGCACTGTACAAGGAACTGCTTTTCCTCTCAAGGACTGTACTACTCAACTTGAACTTACATTTGTGCAATGTTTTCAGTCAGTAATCGTCACTATGTTTTCAATTTCCTAAAACTGGGAAGTTTACAAATATGGTTCACATTTGTTTATTGACTGGAAAAAATTTCTTATCTTATCAAATAATTCTAATATCCTTGTTAAAATCCAAATAAAAATCAATACTTGATTGAAATCAATTTTTCATAATTGTTCATTGAGTTTGAGGAAGTACAAGCTGCTCTGCCCTGATTTTACACCAGAGATGCATTCCTAGAAAAGGTAGCATGAAGAAAATCAGCACTGTAGATATAGTTTTTATAAATAAATATGATATTAATTTATTGATCATTGTGTATGATATGGTTGGACTATTTTCCTCATCTATATGTTCATTTGTCCACAGTTTTGAGAAGGGTCATTAATATTCAAAGACTTTTGCAGCTGATTGAACTTTTTCTTATTATCAACATGACGTTTGAGACGATTTATTCTACAAGCTTCTTCAGGTGTAATATCAAATTGTGATGGTGGTAAACAGAATATTCCAATGGTAGGCACACTAAAACGTAAGATTCAAGTAATGTTGATTTCTTCTTCTTTCCTCGTTAGGCCTGGATAACCGTACGTTGTTCCTGTTGAGTAGTGAAAGCAACTTTGGGTTGAACTCTGCACTTGAATAATTCTGTTTAGCACCATCACATTCGAATATTACACTTGAAGAAGGCCGTAGAATGAATCATCCAAAACGTGTTAACAACACAAACAACAAGTTGGAGTCTAGTCATCATGAAAAAATTCTTTGACAATATTTTCATTTTTTCAAAATGTTCCATCCAGGTAGAGTTCAGCCTTCGTCGGATGTTCCTGGTTTTAGAATGTGGAATCTCTTCTTAAAATGCATGCTCATATTGGACTGGACACAACGTGTATGCATCTCTCCAAAACTAAACCACCGAAAAAATATGACCAGAAATCTTGCATATAATACTCTTTGTAGCTGTTGTAAAAACAGGCTTGCTCATAAAAATATGAATCGAAGAACACAGGAAAGTTGTAATATGCAGTGACACATTCAATTCTGGTATCACGGACCGTATGCAGAGAGAGCAGAATGGACATAGGTCCTTATGGGATGAAGTTCAAATTATAGACAAGGAGAAAAATAGGTAAATACAATACCTGAAGGAAGGGGCACGCATACTTTTTTCAGTCGAAGCGATAATCCAACTGAGCATCAATATAAATACACTCTTATCAAAAACGCCATTTCTGAAAAAGCTAACAAGTGGTCTAATGGAAGGGAAGCAACTCAGAATTTGACATCAAAACAATACTATTATATTGGAATGTACATATAAAAAACGGTTGTGATGTGTCCTGTCCAATAGGAGTATGTCTTTTAGGAAGTGATTCCACATTCTGGAACCAGGGACACCTAATGAAGACCATGGGGTTTATGTCCCAAATGTTGTAAACAAATAAAGAAATAGACAAGGAAAATAGTCCAATCATATTTTCACAATGATTACTTCACGGCCTCTAACAAAATTCAAACAAGGATTAACCTGTTACTTAATGATATAAAATATATATAAGATAGCATAAATAATAAACCATCACCTGAATAACCAGAAGAAAAGATTTTGGCAAATTTCAAACTGTCATTATTGTAAATCAGTATAAATGAATTAGCCTAAAATCAGGTTAGCCAAGAGATATTTTGCAAGAAAATGTCCTGGTCATAAACTCATCTAAAATTTAAAAAAAACTTTCATGGCCACTTGAGTTTGAAGGATGACATGTCCCCCTCTAACTGATAATCAATCAAAAGTGGGAAATATTTATATTCAAACAGAACACATGAAAATTTAATGTT
The DNA here is from genome assembly GCA_963457665.1 of Thysanoteuthis rhombus. Taxonomy (NCBI): domain Eukaryota; kingdom Metazoa; phylum Mollusca; class Cephalopoda; order Oegopsida; family Thysanoteuthidae; genus Thysanoteuthis; species Thysanoteuthis major. The sequence continues at coordinate 6,491,587 of OY735222.1, read as the reverse complement.
TATTACATAAACCCAGTTGCAGATTAACCACTAAGTAGAATAGGTTCAAGCCTGGTGGCCCAGAATAAGGAAGGGCTCAAAGGCAACAAAAAAATGTTCAAGTGTACTCTTGAATGTAATCTCTTTGCTTGTTGTTAGTTGATTTGCTGTATGCTGGCTAAAATGATATTGGTTTTAACTAATTTAATAGTGATAGAAATCAGGAGAGACAGAGAACACATGTGTCATGATTGCTGGCTAAGAGTGACTTCCAGAATTGGAAAATTGAAAAATTTCTCCTGGATTGGCAACTTTGGTACCTAGTGATGTACTCATGCAAAATTTCAAGGTTATATCCCTAAAAATGCAACCAGGAGCACCCATAGACACGCTCATAGATAGACTCAGGCGAGTAAAGACAGAAGAATCTGTAGCCCACTTGTCTGGTTGGTTGGGCATGTCATTTGTGGGGCTATGGTGATGAACCCTCCAAGCAAATGGAATAAAGAGTGTTAAAAGAAATTGTGGCTCTTTTAACGGAATAGTTACAATTCTGTAATAACTTGCAAGCATGAGGAAGAATAAAAGACCAAGAATAGTTTTCCCAAATTGAAGATTATTGTGAAATGAAGACTGAGAACATTATTTTGTTGAAGACAAGAATCATTTAGCAATTTTTATATCTGATTGAGAACATGTGTATCCAATTGATAAGCTTGTGTGTGCAGAAAAAATGAGGATAACTATGAACATTTTAATCTCCCAATAGCGAGGGCTCTATCCATCAATGCTGTTCAAAAGCCAAGTTGAAAGAGAGAAAGAATTTGTTTTACTCCTTATATGAGAAAAGCCCATGGACATATAACATTATGGCATTTTTGTGGTAAAATTTTATTTCTTCAAAAATAGTGAGACTGACTGCTACAATATATCGGGTTTAAGACTTATGTCAAGCATTCTTTTTATTTTTTTTTAGATAGAATGTCATCCTCAAGTTGAACTAATCAACCGGGCTGACTGTCAGTGATCTGGGCCCCAGGACAAAAAGGGTTATTGACCCCTTAAGCCATCCCACATTACCATCCAGAAAGAAAGGAAAAAAAAAAGGAAATAAGAAAAGAAAACTGACTTAACGCTGTTTATAATCATTGTATACACTTCATATAAAAATATATAAACTTTTTCCTTTGCCAATGAATTATATTACATCTCAGAGGATATTTTTCCTTTTATCTTTAATACAATGATTATTTATTTTTGTATTGGATATTTTAACAGGGATTAACTTGAAAAATCAATCAGAAGTAGATATTTTTTAATATTACTAATATTTTTATTACAATAACAAATGTTGTCAAATACTGTTAAAAATTGTACATAAAACATGGTGGGTTTTGAAAAGAATCTGCTCTTTTTCTTATTGGAGATAAGAACTCCAACTAGCTCTCTTAATCCTTAGACAATCCAAATTGGAATCAGGGAAGGTTCTTTTTTTCAGCCTACTTTTAAATACACGATGCATAGATGTAGTAGGAGACATGAGAGGAATTTGAATCATCCAACCAATGGTAGTAAAAATCTGTGTTGGATTATTAATCTAACTCAGCCGTGTAAGCCAATTACACGGCTAAACATCCTTAATTTGGCATCACATACCATGAATAATGAATTACGCTGCCCCTACAAACTGTTTGTATTTTGACACCGTGAATATTTATGGTGTCAAATATTAAGATTTTTTTCGCTGTGTTACAAATGCCTGTTAGGGTCACACACACACACACACACACACACACACACACACATATATGAATGCTCTTTAGAACTCATGTATGGAAAGTTTTTATACAGATAACATATTCTTAAAGCATCTCCTAAAAATTGAATTTACTATTCGGAATTTGCTACTTACCGTACTAGTTGTGCAGAAGAAGCAAAACTCAGCTTCAAAATATCAGTTTTGTGAAAAAAAAACAAAGTTACTTACCACGTCACGCAACACATGATTTTGTCTTGATTTCTTGAATGATCTATGGAGATCCGATCACTGCCTGTAGTAATAATGTTTTGTTTTTTTTACGGGAATAGGGTGCTAGCTTGATGCTCAAAATGGACTGCTTTACAGGGCTAAGGACACCAACTGCCCTGCTATTTACCCATAGCAGAAGTGAATTCATACCTCTTCCAAGAGTATTAGTGAGGAGTGAACCTTCCCAACTGGGAAATGCCATTAACCATCAGGCCACCTGCACCTACTGTTTCAGCCTTTCAGCCACTACAATGTTTTTTAAGGTTGGTGTTATTTGTTGCATTCATTCTGTTAGATCATACAAAAAACATTTCACGTCTAATTTAGTTTGCTCAGCTATTACACGCAGAGCCCTGGTTTCCTTACCAGAGTTCAGACCATTTAAGACTAGATGGACACAGATATCCTTGCGACAATAATTGCGAGGACTAAGAAGAAATTCTGAGAAGTTCCTACTCACACATTCGTGCGTGATATCCCAATATTGAACTGACTTTGCATCACATTCTTTCCTTGTGGGGAATAAGGTAAATACATACATTACACATTGTAATAAACCTTGATTCTCAAGTTTAACAACCCTACCCTGTTCAAAATCGGACAGTTTTGGTCTCTTTCCCATACTGTGCAGACTCAATCCTGTTTTTAACAACAGAAACAAACAAATTGAAATTTGACCTTTATATCATGTCAATTGTCGATGATTTTAAAGTTTAGTTATAATGGGAATTTTCAAATATCAAAATCCCAATAGAACCACCTACAGAATCATGATTACTGCTCAACTATTTACTATTGAACAGTGTTTATAACATTACCAACCTTATGATCACAAAATGTAATGAATTTATTCCCGATAATAATGGAATTATTCAAAATTTTTACTTGAGCATAAAGTTTTGTGGTTCATTGGATAAATAAAAATTATCATTGGTAGAAGCCCATGGACAGTAATGGAAATGGGTTTGCAGAACTAGGTATGCAGTAAGGCTGGATTTTGGAGGAGCTAGGTATACAGTGATGTCTCCATTTGTCGGAATGAGCAAGTGAATGTGTATTCACAAATTGAAAGTTTTATTTCTATTTACTTGATTAAAAAACAGGGTTATTCTTTCTTTTTAGAACCTCATGGTATATTAGATTTATCACATGAATGAACTTGGAACCTGTCAAATATACTTTTCATCAGAAATTGTCAGTTGCTATTTTTAACAGCACTTAGTTTAGAATGGTTTTAGAAAATAACTGCTTTTATTGATCTAAAATTCAGAAAATATCTTTTTTAGGGAACATTTTAGTATGGAAATATTTAAGATGATTCTATGCATTTTTTTTATATCATTTTGTGGAATTAAACTTCGAACATATGAAAATTTGCAAGTTGTAACTTATTATATGGTACTTACGGTCTTTTGAATTGGTTTTATTTCAACTGATCTACTAATTCATTGAATGGCCGTAGCCCCACAAATGGCCAAACCAACCAGCCGAATGGGCAACAAATTCTTCTCTCTTTGAGTGTCTGTGTCTATGTGCCTATCAGTGTGTGTGTGTGTGTGTATGTGTTTCCAGGCACTCCAGGTCATATTTTTCTGGCTACAATCTTGAAAATTTGTATGAATACCCCATTAGGTACCATCTAAAAACAGTTGCTTTTTTTAGGTCTCTATGGACATTTTGGGACCAATAATGCCCAAATCTTGTGCTGATATTTTTTTAAAGATAATTTTCGATGAAAGATCTACTTTTTTAAAGACATCTTAGATAGAAAAAACTATTTTTTTTGATAACTTTTTAGATAACTAGTTATGTTACACACACAGGCTATAGTGATTCACTTATGCGAGGTGTATTGGACTTTAAATGTTCAGGGAATATCCAACAAATTTCTTTGGCTAAAGAGTTGTGCACTACTCGAATAAATTGCATGAATATGTAAAGAATAAAAATGGTATTAACAGCTTTAAAAACTAGTTTTGATAAATTTTGAGAAAATAGCATAAAAGATGGATTAAATGTTCAGTGTTGGGAAGTCTGAGGAAATCTTCAAAAGAATTCAAGTCATCAAGGATGCAGTATAGCAAGTATAGTGTGATGAGTTGAACTGGATTAAGATTTTAAAAAGTAGATAAGACAATATATTATAATGAGATGCCCATAGAAGCATCATATATGAAAAATAAACAATAATCAAAATTATGACCATAATTCTTCAGCCTGAATGAAAAAAAATGCTGTAACAGCACAAATACTCTTTGAGAAAACTAAAATTTGTAATAGAAACAGTATTTGAATCAGAAAGAGTTTTCCTCTTGTTTCTTGGTTTAAAGTAGTTTATGAATTTAAGAGTTAAGCAAACAAGCCATATGCAGTTCTTATTTGGTTTGCTTTGAACAGGTGTGTTTCAGCCAAGATGTACATTAAAAAAGTTCTTTTTTCACCATGGAATATGAAGCAAGAAAATCAGTAAGCATCGTTCCTTCTTTTTTTAAGTTAAAACCATGAAAGTTTTAGAGATTCAACTCTTAAATCCATGCAAAGATGGTAGACTGACAATTTCAAGGGAAATAATTTCAGATGAAAATTATCTCCCTTTGACGATTTGTTGAATTGAAAAAAAAAATGAAAATGTAAGCAAGGGTTTCTTCAGTTTCCAAGTTGGTTCAGTTGGCTGACTGGCTATGTATGTAACACGTGTACAGGCTGCAACAATAGAGCTAGAGGGCTGAAATTTTCAACATTTGCTCTTTATCATGTCTAGGGGGTTCAATTTTCAATCTGAGTTTATGCTTAAATTGATCCCCTCGTTTGCGTCCGTGCTAGTTTTTCAAAATTCAGACTTATTTAGTGATCATGGTCCAACAAAAGATGAGAGAAGTAACTCATTCGTTGATTACTCTTTTTTTCAATTTTTTAATTGAGCATTCCCAATAAAGCATGCTGCCAAGTGTCGTTGGTCATGGTTTATTATTGAGTGACTAACTGGACGTGTTTCTTTTATTTTTAAAAATTCAATTTGCAGAGAGTTCTACAATTCTTCATGCTATAAATTGAAGAGCATGCCGTCAATTACGAATGGTTTCAAGTAGTATATGAATTTAAGAGTTAAAGAAACAAGCCATATGCAGTTCTTATTTGGTTTGCTTTGAACAGATGCATTTCAGCCAAGACATACACCAGAAAAGTGATTATAAATAGGTGAAAAAATACCTATATGTTATGTCTTTATTTTAGCAGGAAATTGGAAGAAATTTGTAAATTTAAATCCATTGGTGTTTAAAAATCACTTCACATAAAAAAAACAAGAAACTGGTAATGTGCAAGCAGAGAGAGTTTGTTTTTTTCATTGAAACCGTTTCAAGTTTACTTTAGTTTCAAGTGTGTTTTGATGTGCGATCATCACACGCGTAATTACCAACACATGGCTTCTTCGTGTTTCACTTCACTGTGTCTAATAATATGCTCTGATTTATTTTAACTTTCCACAGTACATCTATATATCTAGACATTTTCCTGACGAATTTCCCTCTGAGACTGGGCAGTTGAAGATGCTTTCAGGATTCATTTTAACAAAGAAACTAGAAATAATTCTTGAAATCTTTCTCCAACTTATTCACGCAATACACCTGCTAATTATGGAAATGTTGAAATTCATTTGCATAAACATAGGTTTCTTCAGTTTATATGTGGGTCTGGCTTGCTACCTATGTATGAATCATGTGTACATGTCACAAAAATAGTGCTAGAGGGCTGAAAATTTGAACATTTACTCCTCATTATATGTAGAAAAAAGCAGTTTCTTTTATTTCTAAGAAATTTTCACCCCACATTTTTCTTGATGGCTCAATTTACAATGTAAATCAATGCAAAATTAATCCTTTGTGTCCAATAGTACTCATGCTTGTTTTTTTTTTGAAAATTTAGACTTTTTAGTGATCACAGCCCAATTAAAAGCAAAAGTAGTAATCTATCCATTAATCATTCTTTTTTCAATTTTCCTAATTGATCACCCCAATATGTCATGCTGTCAAAAGTCATTAATCATGTGACGGTCTCTTTTCAGTGAGTAACCAGACATGTTGACAGTTTTGATAGATGGTTTCTAACATCACATGATATTTTTAGAAAAATTGTGTTGCGTTAATCTTCCAAAATATTTTTGCACCAGTTCAACCAGCAGAAAGTGCTAAATCTTTTTTAAACAGCCCCAAAATGCCAAAAATTGGCAAAAACAAAACAACAAGATGCTAAAATAATCAAAAACTTGCCAAAATATTTTAGTATTAAAAAGTATCAAAACTTGTACATTCTAATTAAGCACTTTAGGGTTTCAAATTGTCAAAACAAAAAACGTGCTTAATTTAGTGTGAAAAGTGCAAACCTCTTGCACTGCTAGATTCTATGATTTTGTATATATACTTAGCAGACACGTGTCTTACATAATAACTCTATCTATGTGTTTTTCTTCAATAGAGGTACAAGGTTTTCTGTTGTCTTTTGTTGTGTTATGGAAATGTATTTGGGGAAATAAGTATAAAGTAGAGTCTCCATTAGTATGCATTGAATATACAAAACAAGTCACAAGTTAATATATCTCTGAATTTTTGAGATGAGGTATTATTATTATTTCTATTATTATTCGGACTATCCTCATCTTGGTTGTTTTTCATACAACATTTCAGCCGTTGTACTCTACAGCCTTCATCAGGTATCATCTGGTAGTAAGTCACAAGTTGGTATATGCCATAAATCTACACATCCCACATTTCAATCCCTGGTTGCGTTAACATAAACTGAATCAATTTGAAATCTTCCCCTCTATGCTGGTTTTTTTTTGGTGTGTGGGGGGGATGTTGAATTGTTAGAAGAGGGAACCCATAGCTGACAACATGTTCCAAGCCATTGTCTGATATTTGCTTGTTACAACAAGATAAACATTTAAAGTATCATGCTTTAAATTTAATAAGTGTGACAGAACAAGGAACTGAACCAGGTATGTAAAATATTATCACAGGATATGTTTAGAAATGCCAGGAACTCATTTAATACTGGGCCCCAAAGACTAGGGCAAAAAGTTATCCCCCTTAGATCATTTAAAGAAAATCACACACAAAAATAACCCTCATCTTTATTTTGAAATCTCTCCTTCAATATGGAAAAGATGCCCATGAAAACGTAATGGTATATATTACAAAAATGTAAATCCAGTAACTTTCATTTAGGCCAGTTAAAAAGATAAAAAAGCAACTAAAAAATCAAGCTGAAGTAGTAAAAAATAAAAAGTAGTCATAAAAGTTAAAAATAATGATTTATAATACTTCTCTGATTGAAATTGAATATCTCTATTTGACCCCAAGTTATGTCACTCAAACCTGGAACCCTTTTGTAATGATTTGTTTTCATCAGGCCTAAAAAATTTTTGTAATGATTTGTTTTCATCAGGCCTAAAAAAATTTTCAAAAAACAATTTGGGGGAAGTAAATATTTTTCAGTTGTCCCAATCTTGTATTACTACTGAAATAATAACGCATTTAAAGAATAATGTATTCATACGAGTGTACAATATCTTCTTTAACTTTATCAATAGAATAAGGTTTGTTTTCCTCTTTGGTTGCTTTAGCGGAGATGTTCAATTGTGAAGATTTTTAGGAAATAATGTTTAAAATGCCACTTTAGCAGAGAGAATGTGCTGAACTCATAAATCTTAATAAATACTCTGCAAGTTGGAAGTTGGTTGAATTTTTTCAAGTGGGTTTCTCTCATGGTTTATTTTTTCTTCACTTTTTTTCTTCTTTTTAAAGAAAACCTTGGTTTATCGAATTGTAAGTTTGCCTTTCAAGTACAAGATTGTATGCCATCCTAATCTTGATGTAGAATCAGTCAGAAACCAATGACCAAAACACTCAACATAGGTTTCTTCAGTTTTCAAAATGGTCTAGCTGGCTATGTATGTATCCAAGTGAGATTCCCTTTGCCTGTATTTCATGTTAGAAACTGTCTACCAAAACTGTCAACCAAAACTGTCAACATAGGTTTCTTCAATATTCAAGTTGGTCTGGCTGACTATGTATATATATCATGCACCCAGGCTGCACAAATGAAGCTAGCAGGTTGAAATTTTCAACATCTACTCCTAATAAAAAGTAAGAGGATTAACTTTTATTCATTGATCACCCTTTTTTCTAATTTCTTAATTGATCACCCTCAACATAGGATGCTGCTAAAAGACATTGGTTGCATAACAGTTTCTATTGAGTGACCAACCAAACCTGTTTTTTTTTTCCTTTGTATTTGCTCAACTCATAAATTCATATAAAAATTTTTAATGTTACCATAAAGGAGAATAACTCCAGATTAATGTTACTTCCATTCCACCTTTTGGTAATTTGAATAAAAAATTCTATTCTTCTCACCGGAGAGTTCCATTATTTTTCATTTTAGTCACATAAGAGCTGCACTGTTGATAGGTGTGGTATGAAGTGGTTTATAGAATCAAGAGTTAAGGTGGAGCCTTTATACTCTCATCTGCAATTCTGATCAATTCTTGAAAAAAAATTGAGAAAATTAAGTGAAAAACAATGATATATTTTTTCTTTAGAAGTTAATCTATGATTACTTTGGATTATTTGGGTGTTTGCATTCATGAAATTCCTCGATTCAAAGCTGCAAGGGCCAGGGTATATATGTGTTTACTGGGGTGGGGATATATGATCTGAACCTCCTGAATCTTACCACTGGATCCACACCTGATATCCATTCATTTTCAGCAGATCCTCATGTAGGTATTTACTAGGCATAGTATGATCTGGTAAAGAGATAACAACAGTAAGACCGTTGAGGAATAGCAAACTCACTAATCATAGACTGTGAAACTAGCTGGCTAATAGTAGGAAACCCTTCATTAACATGGATCTGATTAGCACATTTTCAATCAACACACCATGAGTTTTTTATCAAAAAAATCAAATATCATATCCAAAAATTTTATCAGTGCAGTAATGAAAGGTTACTAAAATAATTTAGTTTGGAATATGAACATTATTTTAATCATTTTTATTGCTGACTTTCTTTCATAAATGTTTGTGACAATAAGGTGTGTTCATGCATACTTTTGAAAACAGCAATAGCTGAACCATACTAAAATCTTAAAACCTACCAAAATCAACTAATTATTAGGTTTTAATAAAATTTTCAGTATTTATCCATTTATGGATCAATTTATTTAGGGAAAGGTTATTTTACTGCAATGTAGAAGCAGCTGTATATTCAAATGATGAGATGTACAAAAAATAGAGAAGAGAAAAAACTTATCAGTGAATTGAAAAAAAACTTCTTTTTTGTCATCCTATGATGTTATTTATTGAAAATTTCTTAAAAAAAATTTTTGATTTTTTTAAAATTTGATGTTCTGGATCAATCATACTATTTTCCATAGCTATCAAAGTTCGATTAACACTATTTTGATAAAGGACACATTAACTACGTTCATGGAGGTTACCTGTCTTTACAGTATGGTGGAAGGGAGGTAACTCCCTTCTCAGTTGCGTCCCTTTAGCCATGAAAAATTATCTCCTACAATTTTTTTTTCATTTTTCAAATTGAAAAAAATAATATCAAAAGAAAAGCAATTGTCAGTAAAATCTTATGAAATAGGATTTTCTAAATTACAGAAAGTAAATATTACGGGGAAGTGGAAAAACTTATGAAATTTACAAATGGTGGCATATTTCCTCATTTACAAAGATGACCATTTCCAAGGATCACTTTCAAGTTTTATTTACAATCAAATATTGAGAATGTTCTTCATTTACTGAGGGGCTTTTATATAAACTGGATTTTATAACAAAATAACTTGGCTTAGAATGAAAATCTTGACAGAAAATATGAGTAGGTTTTATTTCATTTCTATTGACTTTTACAGCTGATTTATATATATATATATATATATATATATATATATATATATATATATATATATGTGCAATGCTCTTCAATAGGAATAGAGCACTCTGGTGGATGAGGGATTTCTGTGTAAATATATATATCACTTAAATTCAGCCTTACTGACTGTCCAGTTCCGTAGTCCAGAGGTAGGATATCTGAAGTAAAGGTTTTGATTCTGCTTCGCGGTACTGGATGGGTTAATGGAAAGTCTATAGCCATACAGAAGAGATGTAATACGTCAAAACTGCTGTCTGTGGATGACACAATAATTATATATATATATATATATATATATATATATATATATATATATATATATATATATATATATATATAAGAGAAAAATCACTATAAAATGAACAAATTCATAGGAAATTGTAGACATGGGAAAAAATTCCTATTTAAAAATTATGACAAAAAACAATGAAAATTCTATCAATTAGATTAACAAAATCAAAATAGTAATAAAAGTATAGAAATAAGTAAAACAAACAATAAAGATAGATAAACCCCTCATTGAAATAGACAAAATATAGAAAAATAATAACACTTGAAAATAACAAACCAATATCTTAGCAATCTTAGTTATGAACAATTTCATAAAAATTACAAGAAACAACCATAAAACATTGAATACAGAATTTCAACTCGAAATATAAAATGTGAAATGGTAAATATCAAACTTTCATCAAAATATCACATATACCACAAGGGAAATAACTCAATTTCAGACTATGGACAAAAAATAATGAAACTGTATTTTTGAATACAAAACTCACTCATGGATCGCAGGAACATGAAACAAGCCTGTTGTGAGTATCCATCAATATGAAGATTATGCTAGTTCTATTTTTTTTTTAATATAGAGCACACTTTCTATAAAAGTTATACTTTACTTCAGTGTATATATATATATATATATATATATATATATATATATATATATATATATGTATGCATACATTTGTATTTATATATAGATATATATATAATGCATTTATTTTCTCAATTTTTAACAAACAGAAAATAAATGAAAACGGATATGATCTGTTGTAGATGTTTAATTACAATGTTCAATATCCAACACAGTAAATAGAGCTATCAATAAACAAAAATAATAATTACAAGAACATGAATGTAAACATTTTGTGCCTCTTGCACTCATCAACAATTTGTTGTCTATTGTTCCCTGTTACATTCACTAGGTACTTGTCTTTGTAATTATATATATATATATATATATATATATATATATATATATATATAAGGGAAGTGATGTTTGATCAACAACAGGTTCCATGATAATAGAACTGTTTTGCTTTTAAATACCTGAAGCTGTTACATGGTAAACAACATATGATCTTATGGAGAGAAAATTTACACGTATAACCATAACATCAAGTTCTGTTTAAAACATTAAAAACACACCAAAAAAAATGACATAAATTACATTAACAGATATCAGGAAATAATTGACTGAAGTGACACAAAAATATTTTTGAAAAAGTTTTTCAATGTGTTTAGTGTTTAAAGTTGTAAAGCATTCCAGATTATATATATATTAATTGATGTACAAAAAGACAATTTATGGATTTAATGGTTTCCAGTCAATATATATGTATATGTAGCCTGTATAATTTGACTAAAGTGGTTCAAGATATTTAAAGAGGCAAGAGAGAAACTTTCAGAAAAGTTAAAGAACACAAAATACGTTTGAGTAGATAACAAGTTTTTAATGACAATAGAGGAATAGGTATCTTAAGATATTACAGCAACAAAAGGTTTGTCTAAGGTTAGTGAAGGTCAATTATATTACATCTGTAAATGTATTAAAGATATTAGCAGAAAACAATCGTGATACATAAGTATTTATTGCTGCTTGCAAATAATGTAGTAAGGAAAAGAAGAGGAAGATAAAAAAAAAGAGATTTGAAGAAAACTATACAGAGGGAATAAGAAATTCCATGGTGCTACAAATTGAACAATCAAATTTTTCACCGTACTCCTTCTATAGATAACTAGTCATGACTCTTCACTTTGTTGATGGTTATCATAAGTATAGAGTTTGCTGATGGCTGCTACTGATGCAATATGTGTCAGAGACATGATAGACAGGCATAGGGGGAAAAGAATGTCAAGTAGTTTAATAAGAGAGTGGGAAGAGGAGAAAAAAGTAGTTTGATAAAAGGGTAGAAAGGGAAGGGGAGAAGAGACAAATTTTATACTGATTGAGTGCCATATTTTTACTTTTTTTATTCAATTACTTTCATGTATAAGCTACTGCCTGTCCATATGATATCTCCAAAAGTTATCAATTAATTTTTATAAAATTCTTGGAATGGACAATAGATTATGGGAGAACTGATTAAATTTTAAAGTGGAACCATACGCAATTACCTCCCCTACATCGCACTTATATATCCAAACCATGTAATAGTGGCAAAATTTCATGTTTGTCCACCCAATATCTCCAAAAGAATTTCCGTGATATTTTGATGAATGATGGACAATAGGCTGCGGAAGATGAAATTTTGAAATGCATACTTGCACAATTATCTCCCCCACATTGCAGTTCTATGTCAAAACCACGTAATATAGCCAAATGTTTTTTCCTATTAGTAACATATCTCCAAAAGTCATCAACGAATTGCAATCAGAATTTACAGAAGAGTGGACATCATTCTACAGTAGAAGTGATTGAATTTGGGAGAGGATCCATATGGAGGTCCACATTACATAATATCTCCAAAGTTTCACGATATTTTTAAAAGTACTGAATGGGTTTCAAGGGAGCTTTTTGAAAGAGTGGGCAATGGGGTGAAAAAGAAATGGCAATATTTTGGGGTGGATCCAGGAATTCCTTTTTTGCTTGAGAGATATTTTTCTGTTTTTTTTGTCAATTTCATTTATGTGTATGCTAATGAATGTCCACACAATATATCCGAAAGTTCTCACTGAATTACAATGACATTTTCTGGGAAGGTGGACAATAGGCAATAGAAAAAATGACAACATTTTATAGCAGATCCATGCTAAATTATCTCCCCTATGTTGTAATTATGTGTTCAGACCATATGATATTGCCAAAATGTCATGCTTGTTCACACGATATCTCCAAAAGTTCTCAACGAATTTCAAAGATATTTTGAGTAAAGGAGAACAATAAACTATAAAAGAACAGATTCAATTTTGAAGCAGATCCATACACGATTACTCCCCCTGACAATGGCGTTTACAGAGGTATGCGCTCTCTGAGTGTTTTCCAGTTTACTTTTGTTTTGTAGTGAGAAAAATAAATATATCAAAAGAAAAAAAATTGCTTTGCAAATTGTTCCCTCTTATTTTCATCACAACGGAAATTATTCAACCATTGGTAATTCTATACCTAGGGACAGGATGCTTGCAGCTAAAATATGCACCCTTCAAACCTTGCTGCACTACATGTGCAAAGACACATCTTCAATGATTCTCTGGCAGAAAAGCCAAAACTCACAAACCAAATCTTTGATTACTAACAAGCGACTTCACAAAGACCTCAGCAGTTGACCCATATGCTAGCAATCAGAGGCATGCAGAAGCCTCAGTCTATCTTTATCTTTAGTCCTCCATCTCAATCTTTCTGTTACTCAGTATACAACTCGTATAATTTCATTCAAAATGTTGTCAGGAAAACTACCCCAGTAAATCAACCACAAAAGTAATACCAGACTATCCAATCCTTTTCTATAATGGTTCTTCATCGGTCATTTGTAGGAGTCAAGCCATGAATAGCTAATATCTTTTTGATGTCAAACTTTTACCAATTCTCAACCAGCAAGAGAATTTTAGCTTGAACTTGGTGGCTTTTTTTCTTTCTCCTAAAATAAGTTCAACCAGCAGGTTTTCACAAAAAACCAATGTAGCTCATAATCAGCTACAAAGAATCAAGTGAGAAAAGATTCCATCAACATTCACCCACACAAATACTCAGACTTTTGAAGAATCTCTTAAAAAAAAAGACTTTATGCTAATTCTCATGACTTTACGGGCATTTTGCATATTGAATATGAACTTATACTTGATATCAATCGCTAGATTATTGAGAGCAAGAAAAAACATTTCCAATTGATTCACATCAAAAAATATTTCTATTCACACTAAAGGTGTATCAACTTTTTCGGTTGATATAAAAACATACCGTTGAAAATATTTGTACATTTCTTCCCTGGTGTTTTCTCACATCTATAAAAATTGTTGATTTATTTGTTTCAAACATGTTTTCACACTTTATTTCTGCTCTTTACATCTTTAGAAGTTTCGCCCCGTCCCCAGTCTGAACCAGTTACATGGTTAGCCTTTACCAAATACAGAAAGAAAGATTCATTTCTAATTATTGAAACTAGGGCAGTACCCATTCCAAAGGAGCTAAACTTTGGGATGTGCGGAGCAGCCTGCCATAATGGTCTTATGAAATAATTTTTCTTCTGTGGCACGAAACTATAGTTTGAAAATATCCCAGCTACTTCTCATCAGTGTTGCCAATTTTGATATTTTAACTCTAAACTTCGTCAAGTCAAGGGAGATTATTCATAGGGACTAAGAAGAAAGATCCATAATCTTCATTATTTGATTTATTTTTTATTAGATTCCTAAAGAACCATTGATCCAAAAAACTTCAAACTCAACACTGCACTGCCTTGTATGTTGACTAATGTATCCAGTGAATGTTAACTTCATACAATGACATGTTGTTGAGTAATGTAATTGCAGTGCATACTGAGAGAGAGAGAGAGAGAGATTTTTGAAATTATGGTTAGATTGCAGTTTAATATCTGACAGCAATAGAAATTTAAGAAGGCCTCAAAATGTAGTGGTTATTTAATCTCAAAGGAGAATATCTATAACAAACAATGTTGAGCCTTTCATAAAAGTTCGACTCAGAGCTTAGATGTCTGCAACAATTTAAGGCGACAGTAGAACATAGAGAGGTGAGTGTTATAGTGTTTGGTTGCGTGTCTGGGAATGGAGTCAGTCCGTTGTATCAAATGTAATGGGAAGTTTTATTGAGGAAATTTTGGTAAAAGTTATCGTACACTTCAAGTCATGTGGGTTGATTAAGTTTTTTCAGCCTGATAACAACCTAAAAGACACTGTCAGACAAGTCAGGTTACATTGAAGACAATAAAACTGAATTGTTGCTGTGGCTGGCCTGATTGTTGGACCTTAATCCCATCAAGAACTCACAGCAAAGCATTGAAACAAGCCACAAACACATTGAGCCAACGAGTACAAATAATCTTATTGTACAAAAGCCATGGACTTTTCTTGTTTGTTTGTTAGTTTCTATCATATTAAAGCATATACAGACAGGTCTGGTTAGTCACTCAGTAGAAACCATCACAGGACCAATTTCTTTTCGCAGCATGTCATGTTGGGGATGATCAATTGAAAAAATTGGAAAAAGGGGTGATCAATGAATAAGTTACTTCTCTCGCTTTTAGTTTGGCAGTGATCACTAAAAGAGTGAATTTTCGGAAAATGATGGGAACTCATCCAGACACAAACTGGTGACCAATTTAGCATAAACTTACATGTAAACTGAACCCCCCCACCAAAAACCTATTTTGGGAGGGAATTTTGAACAATCAAAAAAAATGTTTTTTCAATCTATATTATAATGTACTAATGTGTGTGTGTGTGTGTGTGTGTGTGTGTGTTTGTGTGTTTGTACTACAAGATTTCAAGAACTACACATCACAGAACAAAAGCAAGGGCATGTCTGAAATTGGTTGAATTGATTGAATTTTGCAAGAGAAAGTAGTAGATTTTTAATATGTCTCTTTTTGGGCTCTCAGAGAACATGTCTGTCAAAAAATATTTTTCCTTTGTGTTTTTTTCATCTAGGATTTTCAGAAAAACTATTAAAGTTAGATCTATGAAAGCAAACTATACATATATTTTGGATCAAAATAATACAGGATGATCTTTTCATCATTTATTTGAACCTGCTCACATGTGAGGGGGGTTCAATACTATTTTCAAAATTTCTTTTTGAGCAGTAATTCTTAGGTTCAAAGACATGGCAGTTCAATAGCCAAATGTTTTGAGCCTTAGAAAATTGAATTGGCAGACCAAGTTCAAACACAAAGATGATTTTTTTCCCCTTTCAGTGCCAATGTAAGTTTTGATGTGTCCATAGAGAATAAAGAACTAAATTTTGATTTTCTTTTTGAAATGTATTTTTAATTTATTAGATCCTCAAATCAGCCAAAAATTTGGCAGGTTTTAGAAAGGAAATATTTTGTTTTCATGAGAGGGGATTCTATTTACAGTATAGCTATAATGCTTAATTGCAAGCTTAATTTCCATTTGTTATTAGTGACCATGAATTCCTCTTCCTCTTACTACTTATGGCAGTTTTCTCAAAGATACACTCTGGTCTGTGCCGATCTGCCTTGGAATATGTGCTGGCTGAACCGTGGAGGTATCACAGAGGAAAAACAAAGGCATATTCGAAATCAGCAGATCACAATTTACCTACAATGCACATACTAAGGTTGAATGTGATCAAAAATAAACCGTCAAATCCGTGGAGGTTCCCTTTCACATTATAAAAACTGATTTTAGAGCTAAAGAAATCAATGAGATCAGTAATACACCAGTTTTTAGAAAGACAGTAAATACAATTGTCGGATCGAATTCAGGCCCATTAGAGAAAATGTTACTTTTCCCGCCTAGTTTCACGTGCTTTCAATTCATCAGACCTTCAAATTTTCCAGAAATCTATCAGTTTTGAGAAAAGATACATTTGAAGGTTTTGAAAGAGGGGGGTTCTATTTACAATGTAGCTATGATGCTGAACTGCACCCTTACTTTCCATTCATCATACGTGACCATGGATGTGAATTTCTCCTTCTATCAGAGCTGATATCAGTTTGGCAGAATTGTTCTAAGAATCTAACCCTAAAACTGATAATAATACGTGTTTTTCTCAGAGCAAAAGTGATAACCCTAATCTGACCCTAATCTAAATTCAAACATGTCAACAAAACGTGGGCACAATTTGAATCCTGCAGTCAACTTTGACATGCAAACTAATATGGCCAAAAATAATCAAATGAAAACTCTGTTTTCAGAAAAATTTATCTTCAAGGCTTTATGAGGAGCTACGAATGCCTGACCAGCATTTTGAAAAATTTTTGTAAAATATCATTTGCTCTCCAGTGTTATCATGAATTTTTCCCCAGTCAATGCCAGGTATCTCAGCAAGAACATGATAAGGAGTAAATGTTTAAATTTTCTGCCGTATAACTCCATTGATGCCACCTGTACATTTGATACATACATAGCCAGCCAGACCAACTTAAAAACTGAAGAAGCCTATGTGGACAGTTTTGGAGACAGTTATGGATGATGGTCTCCAACATGAAATGAACAAAACTTTGCTGTGATTCGAACGTCTACCTTGGAAGTCACAGGGAAGTAGCAAAACCTGCCTGAATCCGTAATTCATCCATATATATTTTGATGGATACTATGCTAGTCTCTTCAATAATTAAGTGGTTTGTTGGGAAAATATCCCATTTGAAGCAGTAAGGAATTGAATTGCATCAATAACTCATCTGATGCTGTATCGGTAAGAAAAGTTATTGTTATGCTACTTGGTATTAGAGTTCGTTCTCTGATTTTTTTGTGCATAGGGGAGAGTGATGTATATTCAACCTGTGGGTACGTAGAACCACCCACTATACCTTTGGTACCAAAGCAGCTGAAGATCCCAGCTCTCTCCTCAAGAAACCTCTCTTGATAAGCTCTTCAACAAAATTATTTCATCAGCCTTGAGGAAGCAATAAGTTATCCACGGTAAGTTTTATGATTTGAGGAGTCAAAAGGGACATTTGTTATTTTCATTTAATGGTGTAATTTCTCCTTAGATACTGAGAATTCAGACTATCTACTTATACTTTTGGGTTCAAAATAAACGGGGTTTGAGGTCTTCATAAGCAGGGGGGTCAAAAATAAGTGAGTGAGGGGTGGTGGAGATGGGGTTGGGGGTTGGAAAATGACATAAGACTAATGTATCTAGTACAGTAAGAAAATTTGAATCTCATTTGAGGGGATTTGGTAAGAAAATCAAGGCTAGAGGAAAGAGATGGGTCTCTTATATTAAAAAAAAACAAAACATGCATTTGATCATTACATCAAAAAATATTTACAGAACAAAGGTACATGAAAAATCTAATAAACGGGGCAGAGAGATCCTATTAAAGTTTGTGAGGTTTTAAAAAAATCAAAAAATTAAACGGGGAGGGTAGAATAATTTTTTTGGTACCCAAGAGTTATGTATTTTTGCGTGTATTGTCTTTTGCTGGATCCGAACAGCAATGGATTGTTGTTTGAGGGACGAAGAGACTTGAAGAGATGAAGTACATATAAGGATAAGGTAAATACGATCGATCGTGAGAAGTAATGTTTGAAGAGATAGTGAAAGGTGGGAGCTTTCTTGTCTTGATAGTTCTGGCGTCGGAGTTGGAGCTGAGTTGTGTGAATCCGAGATAATATGTAGAATCGAGGTTTAGTGTGCGAGTCTTACTGCCAAGTAAGTGAGTTAACTTGGGGATTATTCTCAGATGCTGTTAGACCCTCGACGAACAGACTATGAAAGACGTAAAACATGGAGTTTTATCCATGCGTGTTTCCCAAAGTGAGGATGGTGGTTAAGATCGGATTGGCCAGTGGGTCGGCGATATGGTAACAGTCTTAGAGAGAAGGAAAGAGTGTGGCCGGCCGCAAAGGCCGGGGCCAGAAGCATGGCCAGCAAGGAATACTGGCGCCAACGAGCATTGGACCAGGGAAAAGGAGAGAGAGAGAATGGCCAGCCGCAGAGGCCTTGGCTAGAAGCGTAACCAGGTAGGGGTGCTGGAGCTAATGAGCATTGGACCATGTGTGTCCAGGGGTTTTATAGGGGTTGTTGTCGGAAGTGACGTTTTGGATATCTATCTAAAAGAAGAGTTTCTTACTTAATTCCTAACTAAAAGTATAAGGGGCATTACAGTATTAATCTGTCATAAGTTGTGCACAGTTGACTATTACTTTATTGTGTTTACACTTCTTTATCAATGTGTTTCTCGGATGGGATGCTGTAATGTTGTTGTTGGGCAAGTTGGACCATAGGGTTTGGGGTAAGTTGGACCACTTTGGTTATGTTGTCCAACTTGCCCCATGGAATTTGCTTTGTAAAGCTAATCTGTATTAAGTCATCTAAGCGAGGCTACTATAGTTGTCACTGAAAGCATTTGTTAAGCAGGAACTATACATTAATTTTATCTTCAGAAAACTTAGTTATGGGGCCTTTGGGTATAAACCCTCTTTCAGGTAAAATGGTTTGAGAACATCAACGCAAGACCAATCGTGCATTTCATGATGGTGCTTTTATTCAATGTGCATTTGAAGAGATTAAGAAGGGAAAATCTCTCGGAGATGTTTTGAAAGACCCCCCCTCCCATCCCCTCAATGTCAACATCTTAAACATTGACAAAATGAATGCTGTCGTGTGCTTGCCTCAACCCAGCGCAGCTGGAGGTACCAAGCGTGCAAAGTCAATTCTGCATTTTGCTGTCGAAAGCATTCAACTGTCAGTAGGTTAACAGAGTAATTCTGAGTAGGCCCCACTTAGTATGAAAGCATTACAACCAACTCATACCAGTCTATACAAGAGCTTCATAGTCAATACTATAGTAATTGAAACTAGTTAGCTTCTGTAAATTCCAGATGTCAAGTTGAGAGATATTTCAAAAGTTTCAGAGCCAGAATTTGTGATTTTCTTTCACTCTTTGGTCACTGGTCCCATGTTCGCCACATGATGATCCAACATGCCCTCCCTCCGTGGGGCACATTTGACCTTTTGACAAACTTTTCTGAAACTCAATTTCTCCTTCTACTGTTTGGGAAAGACTTGATACTGACTAACATTAAGCAAGATGTAATATCTCCACCCTATGTAGGAATCTGGGACTTGGTCACAAAAGCTATTACCTGACAGCAAAAAAAAGGTAAAAAAGTTAACTACTGTGTCCTTCTCCCTCTGCAGATAATGGGAGTGTCCCTAAACTATTTGATTGCTGTATCTTTGACTAATTTAGCATAAATTATTCATTTGTAAACAAAGAGAATGAAAAAAAATACAGTATGTGAACTGAATAAAGTATCTATGTTAACTTTCCATCAGAAAAACAGTGACATCATTTCTTTTTCTCCTCTAGAAGAAATTTGAGCAAACTTAGTCATTTTTTTTATTGAGCCAAAAATCATTCATGTTAAAATGAAAAACTACCAAATGATTGCAAAACGTACTGTAATCTGTATATAGAGGATATATAGAGAGAGAAAGCCACTTAGGGATGGATACGTACATGCATCATCAATGGAGCTAGAAGGCTGAAAATTGTAAAACTCACTCCTTATTATGTCTAAAAAACTGATTTTGAATTGGTTTTTAGTGGGGGTTCAGTTTAAAATCCAATTTCCTGCAAAATTGCTCCCTCAGTTTCTGTCCAGCAGCATTCACAATTGCTTTTTTTAAAATCAGACATTTTTCCCTGATCGTTTTCCAACAAAATGTGAGCAAAGTAACTTATTCATTGATCACCCCTTTTTTTAATTTTTTTAATTGATCACTGGCAAAAGATGCTAGTTACATGATAGTTCCTATTGAGTGACTGAGCAGACCTGTTTTTAAATCATTTTAAATAACGTGTTTGAGACCAACTGATTTTAATAACAACTTACCATCACAGTCAATAACTGTACAACCGCAGCATTAGAATTTGAATCCATGTGAAAAAAAATTCCTTCAAAGTATAAATATGGTTGGAATAAATCTTATTTATAACATTACTGGTGTTTTCCACTGGAAGTACATCTAAAATAGAGTAGAAAACATCTGGAAACATTTTTAGAAGGGGTTTTGACGAGTACTGATGCCGATTTTAAAGTTTGTAAATGAAACGGTATGGCTGTAAGCACTGGAACATACAAACACGTAAACGAACAAACAAACACACGCAAATATAAAAAAAGGATAGAACCCTTCACCATCTTTGATGGCTACGGTTGTTCAATAAGTGTTTGATAACATTATCTGTGATAGTAATAAGCGGCCTCCTCTGTAGATGAAACAAAATCAAATAATTTCTAATTTTTAAAACAATATATTCATGTCCCTAAATCGAGTGATGTCTCAGTATATATGTCGTGTGGAGGAGGAGAGTAATAACGTCAGTAATGGTATTTCAGTGTAGTAGTACCAAGTTATAGTAGTTGATAGCGAACAAGAGAGTCCACCACATGTGGATGTGTTGCCACAACATGTGTGATGCCACTAAGAAGTTGATAGTCAGCCATGACAGTTCCAGATGTTTGGTCATCACCATCTTGCCTTTGTTAGAAGTACATCTGGCAATTTCAAATGAATGGACACCAAATGGTCAAACAGTTCATACAATGAATTACAAAAACAGATGCAGAGTTTTTTTACTACAAACAAATAGAGCATTAATTTGGAAATTGGATATTCATGAATAGTCCGCAGATTTCAGCTGGAAGGGAAAACATATAAAAATTCAAAGTTCGATTGTGATTGAGCAGGCCTGTTTAGATTAGATTACTATGTAGCCACTTTGTATAGAAGGAGATGTTAAGGAGAGAGTTAAATATTAGACTATTCCTATACATTAGAATGTATTATTGGAGAAAAATATGATAAGTTAGGGACCCCATGATATCATAGGTCTAATGTTAGGTTGGCATAGAGTTTCTGTCAGGGACCCACCCATAGCTGAATGTACTCTTGCACTTAGGTTCAGTACCCCAGTTGCTCCTGATTTTGAATTCCGAATTCTTCCTCTCTTATACTGGCTGCCTTGCAAAGCTAGAGAGCCAGGTAGGCTCTGCTATTTTACCCATAGCTGGGGGAGAAGAAATGGATTCATACCCTTCCCAAGAATATGGCTAGAGTTTGATCTTAGCTTGCCGATTCCACTGTAAGCACTGTTAACCATTATGCCACTTCCACATACTGATCTCACCATCTAACAAAAAAATTCAATTGGTCTTTTCTCTTTCACCAATAGGTGACACATAGGATATACAATACTTATTCCACTTCAATCAATTTGACCTATTGGAGTACTGCAATGAACTTACTCTAACCTTACTTGGCAGGATCTTGTCATAACAACCCACTTCAATGAGCTTAACCCTTTAGATGCCAAGTTTTTGAGGACCATTCTGTAAATTTAACAGTGTGCTTTTTGAAGTGCTATAGAGGTAGAATGGTTCATGATAGAAGGTTGCGATGAACCTCTGAAATGATCAGTATGGCGCAAGGTTTACGCTGGGAAAAACATCATTATCTAATTTGCATATGATGACATCACAAGGTAGCAATAAGTGAGATTTCAGAATTTAAAGTACAACTTTCTTACCATTTTATAAAAACTCAGCACTTTTTACTTCAAAATTACGGCAAAAATCTGAATAGAATAATACAGTATTTTATTTCAGAATTATGCCAATATATATGTGTTACCTATTAATTATATGCACAACAGATATCTAGCTATATATATATATATATATATATATATATATATATATATATATATCAACTACTTAGTGAGTGGGGTGGGGGGCGTGATTCAGCAACAGTGGTGTTTAATGGCTTAATGTGACTTTGCTCATCAGGTTATCATAGTAGCAACCATGTTTTTGAAAATGTACTCAATTTTTTATTTGTATCATCAATCTATACTAATAAGAGCAATGAGTCCATTGTTCTGTCTGTCTGTTTGTCACGCTCGTAAAATAAAAATTCTATGCTGAAAAGGGTGGGAATAGAAGACCAGGAAGAGTATGGAGAGTGGGGAAAGAAAGATAGTGTATTGGTCTGCTAAAGGGTAGGGAGTGAAACATAAAGATATTAGCTAACTCAATTGTTGAGAAAAAAAAAGAAAGGCGCAAAAGTACAATAAAGTGAGATTAAACTTGCTTCTGTGAATAAGATTTAGTTAACCCCTAGGGATAGTGGCTTCAGACAACTTCCATGAGTTTCTTTCATATACTTCAGTAATTTTGATTCCCACCCTCAGGTATACAATTAGCTAAGCAAATGTGTTTCATTAGTAAACGTTGAAACTGCATTATCAATGAGCTCTAAATTTTGGTGTGTCATGGACCATTACGACTGACCACAATTTGCAGTTCCAGCTAATCTCATTTCATCTCTCGGAAACTCAATTGGAGCAAAAGTTTTCATTATAGTGGTTTAGTGAAACTACCAGATGTATTTTTTGGCAAAGTTTAATGAGTCAAAAATTGATTACATGATTGGGACTGTTGTTGACCAATGACCACTCGTTTGTTATTTTCATACTTATTTACTTGAATAAAAAAAAAGAAATTTCAAGTATCATTTTTGTAGCTAAAATTGAGGGAGGTTGAGATGCGCAGTTATCACTATTATTGTTCGAAATTCTCATCTTTTACCATTAAAAAAGGAGAATTGTGTTGGTGTCAAAGTCCAACTGAGTTGCATATAGGAAGTGAAAATGAGAAGGGTTTTGTGTGTATATATAAACCCTTCTCATTTTCATTTCCCATGTATATCTCAGTTGAACTTTGACACCAACACAATTCTCCTTTTTCGACAGTAAAAGGTGAGGAATTTAGAACAATAATAATAATAACCATGCATCATCTCTCCCACCCCTTCAAACCTTGTTGTTGGCATATTTTGTCATTTTTCCCATTTGACAGTCGACAACGGAAGAAACCAGTTTCCGCAAAACTTGTTACGGAAATAAATACAATCCTTTTATTCCTAATTTTTGAGTTACCACATTGTTTATTAAACTCACCATTATGACAGATAAGCCTCATCCATCTTCTCATTATATTTTAATATGTTATCATTTTTTTTACACTCGAATACCAATCAATTTTGACTGTTTTTCCTTGAGTAAATAGAGTAATATTTTGGTTGAAAAAAGATCTAGTATTTTGATAAAACTAACAAAAAAAATATATGAAACATGACAATATGAAATGTAAAATTACTATTTATATCATATCTATATTTACCTATAGTTGGGGAGGGAAAGAAATGTATGCACACCTTTCCCATGGGTATTGGTGCAAAGTAAACTCGGTTTTTTAATTCCATTTTCTGTGTTGCAAACTGTTATGCCACCTGCACCTCTCCCAATATATAGTGCATATCAAAGTTTAAGTAGGAGGGTGTACCACCTGTTAACCACTATGTGATGAAAAAGATTCATATTTATAGATCTGGTGTATAATGATGGTGGCACAAAGGAACTGACTGCATCTTCCCTTACCCACCAAATTTTTTAAAGAATTTTTTACAATATCTTTGAGATTTTTCAGTGTTCTTCAGATATATTTAGCTTCACCTCATGACAGTTGCAAGGTCTGCGGGTCCCACATAGCACCTTTGGATAAAGGTTAAGGGAGATGTAACTGTTGTGATGGTAAACAACATTTACAATGGTATTGGTGACCCAAGATTGAATTCTGCCACAAGCTGTTTATATTCTCCTTCACATTAATAGCCTTGAGAAAGGCACAAATCCTTCTTCCCCTTCCCCTTAGCCATAGGTAAAATAGCAGGGCAGATTGGTCTTTCTAACCTCAGGAAGCAACCCGTTTAGGAAAAGGACAATTTTAAATTTAAAACAATGGAGAAGGCAACAGGAAAGCGTTTCATAATCCTTCCCCAGAACATTAACGGCTAAGAACAGTTTTTCAGATCAACAAAGAAGGAAAGCTGTGGAGGGCCCCGATTGCTGACTTCATGAACACATATGGCTCAGAGAGAGAGAGGGAGAGTAAATGTTAAACCTTTGTTTAGTAGAAAATTTTTCTAGCTTAAAATGCTGATTTGTATACTACAATTTATGATACTAAAAATGACAGGTTTGGTTAGTCACTCAATAGAAACCTATAACCAATGTCTTTTGGCAGCATGCTATGTTGGAAGTGATCAATTAAGAGATTAAAAATGAGGTGATCAATGAATAAGTTACTTCTCTCACCTTTTCTTTGGCTGTGATCACTAAAAAAGTCTTAAATTAAAAAAAAAAGCATGGATGCTGCTGGACACAAACTAAGGGATCATTTTAACATAAATTTACATAACAAATCTCCCCCCCTAAAAAAACCCTGTGGGGAATCAAAAAACAAAAAAATGTTTTTTTCTTGGCATGATAAGGAGTTCCATATTTCATCAGGTATCATCTGTTACCATAGGTATCCCCCCCTCCGATTGAATTTCAGTTTTGAATGAAAAATGCATTGCCCCATCTATGACAATTATGCATACAAATATGTATAACAATTATGTTTCCATAGATGATAAGTGTCCTGGATTTTTTGCACAAATCTTTTGGAAAAAAGAGCTGGGATATCCCTGATGAAATGTAGTAAATGTTTAGATTTTAAGCCCTCTAGCTCCATTGGTGTGTGTGTGTGTGTGTGATACATACATACATACATATGTTTGTATTATGGATGTGAAGTGATCCAACACTTTTTTATGCATACTTACATAGCCAGCCAGACCAACAGGATAACTGAAGAAACCTATGATTTCAGCTTTAGTTGATAGTTTCCAATTTAGTTTCTTTTGTGACAAATGTAAAAAAAGCATTTCTGCAATCAGGTATATTTCTAATATTTTTCTTTATTAGCCTTTAAGGTTTGTGCTTGGACACAAGCCCTCCCCAAGCGAGACAGAAGGGAAGAGATGGATACATGCCTTTCCTAATGACATTAATGCAAAATGAACTGCCTCAGCCAGAGTTTGAATCCAGTTCTCCAATTCAATTCTCTGTGCCATTAATTGGTGGGTGAGTCACACCTCCATTTGCAATATGAAGGTAAGTAAAAAAAAAAAAAAAATGAAAAAAGATTGGTTTATTTTTAGATGTGTCCACGCATCTCTGTTAGACGTTTTTCGGTCGGTTGGCTGATTATTCGATTGGTCTGTTAGTCAGTACCAGTTATGTTAAATAGATAGAAATAGGAAAGAATGTAGAAGTGTGGTGTCATTAAAAGGTATGACATCATTAAAATAACATCTACTTTGATCAATTTTTTTTTCAACCAACTGCTTTGATGTCACCATAAAATATCTGGGATCCACATTTATGTATTTTTGAAAAAGTCAAAAGTTGCTCGAAACGCCAAAAATGACTATTTATGATTTTTATTCTAAATAATACTCACAGAATATTTCCATACCATTTCAATATTTTACAAGTATGAGAATCAATTGACTCAAAGAAAGCTTCCTGCTCTTCTACTCTCTCCTCGTCTTTCTCCTGCAACTTTTACCACGGTTTGTGGACACATTGTTGAACTTATTGTTCTTGTTTTACACGAATAGTCATTTGCAATATGAGGACAAGTAAAAAAAAATTACCATATCCTTTTTTTTCAAAACCTAGTTCAGTATACAGGAAAACAGGGTGTTTAGTTCGATGACTGATAATCTCACCTACTTAATTGTATTTTAGAAGCAAGAAAATTTGAGAGAAGAATGAATGCTATTGATAAGAATTTGGTCACAAAATCAAGGAAGAAAAGATATTTGCGTAGAATAGAAACAAAGTATAATGGAATAATGGAATAATGGAATAATGGAATAATGTTGAAAGAAGAGAATGGTGCAGAGATATCATGTTGGATGAACTCAAATTGTGATAGAAGCCCAGTTAAAATGCAACAATGTTACTTATAAAAAGAAACGAGTAATTAATTAATCGAGTCTATATGCTACAACGAAGAGAGACAAAGGAACTGACTGAGGAGAGAGAAAGAGAGAGAGAGAGAGAAAGAGGGAGAGAGAGACAGAGACACACATACATACACACACATGAGCATTCATACACGCACATGTGCGCATGCACTAGAGACGGAAATGGGTTTTGAGAACTAGCTATACGGTAATGACTCCATTAATAGATATTGCACAAAAAAGCTGGAAATTGAGAGGAGGGTATACAGTGTTTCTCTGCTACCCCTACATTTTCCCCCACTGACACACACACACACACACACACACACACACACACATCTACCTACCTACCTACCTACCTACGCACAAATTGCCCTTCTTCTTTTGTCCAGTGAGGAAAATAGGTTGTAAAATCCTAGAGAAAAGAGAATTCATTTACATTTAAGATGATAAAGAAAAATGGAAAATAAGATAACATTATTCAAGATGGAAAATTTTATTTGCAATCCTTTTGAGAGAGACTGTAAGAATTGTGAAAAAAGTAAATAACAAGGAAGCTTTTAGAGAAGGAAGTAAAGCTTTTTCTTCAAGATTCTTTAGAGCTGGGTACTTATGTGTGTGTGTATACATATGTAAGTTAGTAATCAATATCCCATTATCAAATGAAAAAACATGGTCAATTTCGTTAATAGTGTATTAAATATCAAAATTAATCATACTTTTCTTTATTTGAATATTGATTTGCACATTTTACAAGTGAATTTCTCCAATGTGAGTGTGTGACATATATATATATATATGTATATATATATATATATATATATATATATATATATATATATATATATATATATACTAGAATATACCCACCCAAAATCACAAGGCTATTTATGTATGGATTGGTACTAAAGACCTGGAGCTATTTTATTTGGTAATTTATTCTTATTAATTCAAGTATCCTAATTTCAAGTTTTTTAAAGTCTCAACTCAACTCAAGCTGTGATCAGATATAGAGTCTTGAGAGTTTCTATGATGTAACTTTTATTGTCATGTCATAATAAGAAGTTAAATCAACTGATGAGATCATCCCATTTGAGCGCAACAAACAAATAAATAAACTGAAAAATGAAAAATATTAGTGAAAAATTTTAGAAATGTTCCTTGTGTGACATATTTCATGAAATATGTATGAAATTCATGCACACATGCACACACATAGGCAAAGAAAGCAATTATGAACACGCACGCATGCACGTACGCATGCATGTATGCACACACACGCGCACGCGCACACACACACACACACACACACACACACACACACACACACACACACAGAGGTTTGCACTGTTATCCAAAAGTGGAGCATTTCTATAAAAACTTTCCATAACCAAAATGATATAAAGCAGAAAAGCAAGTAGTATTAATGAAATGGGAAATTTTTTTTGAGTTCCCTGACCAAAAAAATGGTGATGGATATGTAAGGCTGAGTCATTGAAGATAGAGGTGGTGGTAGGTATAGAAGACTGTTGTATAAGAGAAAGATAAGATGAGATAGTGTGCACTCCTCTTGTAACGACTCACTGCAAAACAAATAAGATCATGGGAGAGAGGTGAGAAAGGCGCAAACTTTTTAGAGAAATAAGAAAGATTTTTGAGAGTGAAAACTAAAGGTGTGTGTGATCATACTGGTCAAGTTTCAGTGGTAAGAATGAGTGAGAATTGTGTGACTGCATCCCCCACCATCCCTTACAATTTTTCAAAGTGCATGGGAGGGGGGGGAGTGAGTTGAGGAGTGTCTAGGGGTGTCTGGGAGCATGTTCCCAGCAAAAATTTTTAAAATTATGTATGAGAGTGAAATGACAATACCAGAAGGTTTGCTGAAACAAATGATTCTTTATTTCAAAGTTTTGCCAACATGAAGTTACTTACATAAAAAGAACATCAGCGGAATGAATAACCTTCCAAATCCTGGAAGCTAATATACTGGGGAGCTAATGCACATCTCACAGATCTCATTCACGTACTACTACCCTACCCTAACATACCACAACTCACAGACCGTGTGTGAAGAAACACCAGTTTCTTGTAACACCTCAGTTCTTGACAAAGCTTACAATGGGCGAAACATTGAAATAAAGAGTCATTTGCTCCAGCAAGCCTGCCAATATTGTCATTTCACTCTCATATTGTTGCATGAACCATAATCCATACCAATACTATGATCCAAAGTATGTATCCAAGATTGACTAAAATTGTGTTTCAAATACATATTCCTATTTCACCGTTCATTTTGCTGCTTAATATGGGCTGAAAGTTTACCTCTCATTTAAGGTAAGATTTCTTACCCGACATCAAAACCAATTTAATAAATCTAACACTTTTTAATAAAATATGTGAGAATAATCCTTTCGTGCGTGTGTTAGTGTGAGA
This sequence comes from Thysanoteuthis rhombus, assembly GCA_963457665.1. Classification (NCBI taxonomy): domain Eukaryota; kingdom Metazoa; phylum Mollusca; class Cephalopoda; order Oegopsida; family Thysanoteuthidae; genus Thysanoteuthis; species Thysanoteuthis major. The sequence continues at coordinate 6,462,407 of OY735222.1, read as the reverse complement.
ATGCATCAAAATTCTCGTGTCTCGTGCAGAATGCCTGGAAGGTCTGTGCAACAGAGAAAGAAAGCAGAGAGTAAGAAAGCTGATATGAAAGAGTTTTCTTGGAATTACCGATCGAAATGGATCCACCATTTAGAAAATAGAAAAATAATTTTTTCACAAGTAATTTTCAATGCTTTCAATAAGACCCTCCTTTCTGCAGGAAATTCGTCAGTTTTAGAAAAATAATGACAAGTTTGGGGAGTGGATTCTAATTACAATCTAACTATGAAACTAAACTGAACTTTATTTTCGCCATTCGTACGAAGTACGGCTTCAAAGTATTCGGCTTCTTCCCTTACGAAAGTTGTAAATTTTTTTTCGCAAGTAATTTCTTGTGCTTTCGTTTGCTTATAAGCAAGTGATTTTTTATGCTTTGGTTTGCTTCAGCCCTAAAGTCAATCGTGTCTTTTATTTTTATTGCCGGATTTCAGAGAGATGGAAAAATTAGAAAAATAATGAAAAAGAAAAAGTGTTGATGAAGAACAAAAACGATATAGCGTGTAAAACGGAGACGAAGAAGGTAAAAGAATTTAGTGTTATTAATAATAATCATGTGATCAAGCACATGGTAGACATTTTGCTTGCAAAAGGAAATGTTAAACCAGCAGCCAAGTGAAACAGAAACATACTTTAACAGTCAGAGCAAAAAATTAAGGGCAAAAGAACAAAAACAAAAACTAGCGCTCACTTTTTAGGGACCGAAAAAATGTCTAGCATGGGTAGGAGAGAGATGTTGTGACGAAGTAGGAGAGATCTAAAAAGAGAAGAAGAAAAAGAAAAAATTATCGTTCCGTTCTTTAAAAGTGCGGAACTCCGAAACAGACAAGTGCTCAAGTCGTTCGAAGGAGGGAAAGGAGGTGAGGACATCATACACTACGCAAAGATTTGCTTATTTATTATAGATTTAAAAAAAAAGTTGTGGCTGTAATGGTAACTTGTAGGGTCGTTGTCACAGAGAGAGGATAGTCGTGGTGGTGGTAATTGAGAGCTGTGTTGCTGATTTAGATATTTTATATCTAAATTTAGATATTTTTTGTCACATTTAGATGAAAGAAATTGTTTTCAGATATTGGATATAAATTTAGATAGTTTTAATTAGGCCTAGATATTTTTAGATTGGTGATGTTCATGTTCTGCCTAGCCCCTTTAAAAAAAAAAAATTTGTTCCACAAATTCAGTCTTACTAGTCACAGATGTTGAATTATATATGATTTTTTAAAATCAAATAGTTATGATATAAATGAAATGAATTATATTACATTTCGTATGATATTTTTCGTTAGATTCCTGATGCAAAATTAAAATCCCAGGAGATAAAAAATATAAGGGAGGTAATTGAGTATTTGGGATGCGAAATTTGTTAATCTAGATTTTACTCGATTCTTAGCCCTAGTAGAAGTAAGTAGCGTCATTAATTTAATATAATTATGATTTAGTTAAATTTTCAGTGTTTTTATCTACATTTTGATGTATCATACAGTAAATGAAGGCTTGATGATATGTAATATGTTTAAGATCTTTTTTAGATAGTTTTCCAGAGAATTTAAATATTTTTTAGATAGTTTTTATCTCGATTTTAGATATAAAAATTTAAAAAGAGTTGGCAACACTGGTTTTGAGTGCGTGTTACGTACGCGCCCATCTCCTCCTTTATTCGCTTTTATTCCTTGTTTTTCTCTGTCATTTTTTTTGTTCAGACGGAGAGATAAGAGCTGTAGCAATCGGTTGGACTTTCAACGCGTGTTTGTCTCTTCTTCTTCTCTCTTCAAAAGAAGAAAAGAAAACCCTTAAAGATCAACAACAGAACCATGTATCAACTTACTACGGCCATCATCGTTCCTTCACACACAGCACAACCCCTAAGGTAAGTTTTTTTGGTCAAGTTCTATTGTTTTACACGCACGGCAAAACTAATATCGATAATTCAATTTGATTGGTATGTAATTTGTAAATAAATAGGGTTTTAGGATTTCAGATTGCATATGAAATTTTAGATCGTAGGATTGTAAATGGTATTTTTAAAAATGTTGACTTTTGGAGGGGCCCTCTTGAAAATGAAGGGCTACCCTCCCATAGAAATAAAATTTGGATTTTTTAAACCGACATCTTCTTTTAATTTTACGTTTGTATTTTTTTTTTTTAAATTCGATATGACTTGTTTTGTTTTATTTGTGAATTCATACCATTGTTTTATTCATTCAGTGAGTCAGGGTCGAATCTATCGGACCCCAGTGCATAACATTTCTTGGGAGGGGGAGGCTTCTATTTTTGTATTTAACTATTATTTTGAAATAAATCAAAACAAAAATGAAGTAGTTCAGTGATCGTAAAATTGAGATGTTCAATTTTTGACCTAAAGTCCTTTTAACCTCTGTGGATCAATAATCTATATATCTCTAACATGATAAATCACCGAATTAGTTCTGACGTGACATTTTACATTTTTATCCTAGAAAAATAAAAAAAAACAACATCCAAATATCGGGGAGGGGTTTCCCCTAAAATCTAGGGGTCCTGTATATCTGCACTGTTTGAACTGCAAAGTACAGCCTTGTACTAGTAAGAGGACTTAGACTAAATCAGGAATTTCGATTTATAAAACGGTAACAATCGACTATTGATTTTTTTTATTTCTAAATTTAAACAATACCTGTGTTTTACTTGTGGATTTATGTCATTGTTTCATTCATTCTCAAGCATGATTTTAATTGTTCAAGTTCGGCGAGCCGTGAAGGAGAGATGATGAAAAGAAACTCCATTTCTTAAGAACTTAATCTCATCTATTTATTTTTAAATGCGTGTTGTGTAATTTTTAAGCCTGTGTACACTCATTATTTTTTCCTGTTGCATATTCAGTCATATTTTTCCCCTGGTCGATTGGAAGAAGAAGCAATCAAAAGTCACTTTGAAATACTTAAATTTGCACAAAGATAAAGAAATAGTAATTTAATTAAAATTAGTAAAAAAAAAATCTTAAAAAAGCATTTATTTCTGGAACTGGTAATTTGAAAGCTGGAGTGACTTAGCGGTCATCAGTTTACTGATAATATTCACCATGTCTACATTGAAAAAAATATTTACCATGACTTTACGTGGAAAAACACTCGATATTCAACTTTTTTTAACGTAAATCAAATTTCTTAATTTACGGTCAAATATTTAATTTCAGTTAATTGGACGATGATTAATCTAAATCTGTAAATTTATTGATAAATGGTTTCATGTAATTTTTTTGATTTCCTTGTCAAAACAATAATGGAAAACACGTGGTTTGCTAATAATTAGCCGGCAGATTGTTAATGTTTCCTTTGAGGTACCGGTTTCCGCAGTTTTGACAGAGGGGGAAAAATAGTTTCTGAAAATCATGAACAACCGTCGATATTTGATGCAAGGTTTCTGATCTATATTGGTTTGACTCGGGTTTATGGATTTTAAAGCAGTGCAGGGATATAGTTAGTTGTTTGCTTCGGGGACTCTGAAGGGATTTTGTCCCCTGAGGTGCCCCTTCAAACATTTGATGAGATAAGTTATTGTAATGTCAATAAAAATGCTGTAAGTGAACTACTATCTGTAGATATTTGATGAGGCCCTTCCATAGAGGGCCCGGTGGTGTTTTCAAATCGCACCTCCTTCAATTACGCCTCTGGAACAGTGATTAAATCAAATTTTGAGCAATAGAGTTGTTACCCCCTGAAAATATGTAGTGCTCTAATACTTTTAAAATCAATTTATGGTATTTATTTATTATCACAACATAATGAATAAGGTTTTCATTATTGTGTAAATAAGATTACTATATGTGCTTCTATGTGCAATTCGTGCTCGAAATGAATGTACTGCGTTATTATGTATAATTAGACCATAAAAAAGTCTTGTTCGGGACTCCATGCAAAATGTGGCACGAGTAGGTCATTTGATGTTTGCAGAATAGTACCTACGGGCATTTCGGTCAGGCTGCAGACCTTGGGAAACGTTCTGACCCTCCTCCCCCTTTTTCGTGCAGTGGAATTGGAGGGACAGATCTAGGTCTCTGGGTCACAATTTCTTTTTGGAAACGTCTATTTGTTTCAAATCATTAACACAAATGACAATTGATTTTTTTGTTGACACGTGTACAACAATGGTACGTACTTCCCCCGGATCTCAACATGGTTCAAAAACACTTTTTTGAAAAAGAAATTGTTATTGTCATATCGATTTTTCTTTGAATTGTGAGGAATTTTCTCTATCCCAAAAAGACAATAACGATGCAACAATGAAACCTTGGACATTCCTTCTGTTGCAAGATTTCTCTTTTTCTTGTTTTTATTTATTTATTTTATTATTGATGATAGTTGTCACCTTTTTCTGCTACGTTCGTCTTTATCTTTAGTTTTCGATTTCAGAAGTTACTTCTTTCTTTATTGATCGCCAAAAACAAATAAATAAGAAATGTTGTTGTTGTTGTTGTACCACATAACATGCATTCCTGACATTGTTTTCATTTTTTACCCAGAATGCTTTGTGCTGTAACTCAAGAAAAAGATATAAAAGTAATAATCATGATGATGATATTATCATTATTAACAATGATATTTATATAAACAATATCATAATTATTATTGATATTTTCATAGACAATAACATTATTATTATCATCATTATTATTAGTAATGATATTTTTATAAACAATATTATCATTAGTAATGACATTTTTATAAACAATTATATTATTAATAATGATTTTTAACAAACAATATTATTAATATTAATAATATTATTATTATTATTAATAGCAATAGTGGTATATTTTTCTCTTTTCATGGAATTGAATTTTTTTATTTGTGTAAAATACTTGTTTCTCTTTATTGTGTACTTGAAAGTTGCATTTTAATTTAAAAATTCAGAAATGTATGCGTGTGTACTGTACTCACTCTGTGTGCTTATATTGTAATTGTATGTATGTTTGCAATTGCACATGTGCATGTAAATGTGAGCATCACGTATACAGTTTTGTATATGTGTGTGTATTTGTCACTTGTGCGTGTGCATCTGTAACTTTGCGTATATGTGCATATATGTCACGTGTGCATGTGTATTGTAACTTTGTGTGCGTATATGTCAATTGTACGTTTGTGTGCATATATGTCAATCGTACATTTGTGTTGTAACATTGTGTGTGCATGTACGTCAATTGTGCGTGTGTATTGTAACTTGGTGTGTATTTGCAATTCTGAGTGTGTGTATATTTAATTGTGAGTTTGTGTGTGCAGAATGATTTTGCATACACGCATTCACCTCCTAATACATCAAAATTAAAATCATCTTTTGCTTAAAAACGTTTATTCCTTCAGTCATGATATTATTGTTCACTGTTCCTTTACTGATTATTAATCAAACTGATTGATTTTTCCCTTTTGTTTCGAACTGTGATAACCTCAATTCAAAAACTTTTAGTTGCTTTAAATCAATTCTTCCACGGCCAACAAAATGGAGAAAAACAAAGAAAAATCATATCTGGTTAGTCACTCAATAGAAATTGACCATGTGACCAACGTCTTTTGACAGCATGCTGGGTTGGGGATGATCAATTAAAACATTGGAAAAGGTGTTGATCAATGAATAAGTCACTTCTCTCACCTTTTGTTGGACAATGTTTACTAAAAAAGTTTGAATTGAAAAGAAACATTTGTGTATGGCACAAACCAAAGGACTTATTTAGCATAAAGTTACCTGGTAAATTGACACTCTCCATCCCGAAAACCTCGGGGGGGGGGGCGCTTTTTAAACAACGGAAAAAACGTTTTTTCTAGACATAATAAGTAGTAAATGCACATTGCTAACTAAACCAGCGTGAAAACTGGAGAAACCTTCGATGAGTTTTGGTTGACAGGTTCTAATTTTGTAATCTGTTCTGAAATTTGTGAACGAGTTCTGGCCTTTTGCCAGACTAAACCAGTCATAGTAAATAAACTGAGTAAAAATTAGTGTTATAGATAAAAATTGAATTAAGCAAGAGTGTGTAACTTCATTTCCTCACCTCATAATAAAACGTGCTGTCAACTGAACGTAGAAATATTTTTTTTCAGATGAATTTCAAGGTTGATTTCTCAATCTTTGTAAAATGTTTGCTATGACTTTAAAAATCGAAAATACATGAAATACCATTTATTTACTCAATTTTACTTTTAAACACACGAATCATAAAAATATTGAAACTCGTTCATTTATCTACTGATGATTTTTTTTTGAGTTGCCTAAATTACGCAAATTGGTTGAACACTTTCTATTAAAATGAGATCAAAATTTGTTCCTAATGAATTTCATTGACATTTTCTGGAAGGTTGAGCCACAGGCTAAAGAAGAAATGATCAAAATTCCAGGAATTTTTTTCCTTTTTTTTTTCTTTTTTTCGTGCATTTCTGTATTCTCTTGTATTTTTCAACACAATATCTCAGAAAGTTCTACTTGAATTTCAATGATTTTTTTGTGGAAGAGTGGTTCATGGGCTTGGGAAATTTTCCACAATTACCTTCTTTGCATTGTAGCTATACGTGAACTGATTTTCATTCAGTTTTTAGTGACGATGGCATAGGCAAATAAATGTGCTCTCTGAGTACTTCAAGTTAACTGTTGATTTTGTTTCACCTAAATGACCTAAATTGGTTCATCACTTTCTACAAAATTGAGATCAAAATATTATTTTTGTCTGATTTTCTTGGGAATGGATATTTTTATTGTAAATTGCTGCTACCCACAATAGACCAGTTTGAACACTGTTGTTTGGTTCAGGTAATTCATGTGTATCAACATTTATAGAGATCTATCTGAACTTCACCTTTCCCTTATCATTCATAGTAGAAACTTGAAATTTTGCACACAAACTCTACAATAAGTAGGAAAATTTTTTCTTTCTCTCTCAATTCTTCTCTAAAATAGGTTTCTAGTGAGGGTTCAATATGCAATTTTAGTTCATGCCAAGTTGGTCAATAGTTTGTGCTCGCTTGATTTTTTCGAAATTTGGACCATTTTTAGTGATCACAACCCAACCATCAAAAGGCAAGAGAAGGAACTTATTCATTGATCACCCCCAACGCAGAACATTTGAGTGGCAGTGATTCATAATTTCCATTGGAGTGCTAGTTTTTTTGTTTTGTTTTTGTTTTCTAGACAAGGCAAGATCAAATTCAAACAAAATTACCTTAGTCTCTAATTAGTAACTCCTGATTGAAGGGTTATATAATTATACATTAGCATCCTGTTTGAATTGGTCTACTTGTTCAAATTTGAGAACCATTCATCAAACCAGAATAAAGAAAGGGTGGATCCAAGATTTTAAATAGTTGGGGGGAGGGATCCAAGTATTTTGAGCGGGAAGGGGGTGGTCCAAGTGGGAAAATTCATTTGGATGTTAAATAGATATGTGAAAAGAATAATATTCAAACGTCAAAAACGAGAAAGTAATGTGTGATCCTGCCTTTTTCACTTACATTTGAGTCGTAGCTTTGTAGCACTAGAATTGACAGTAGAGTAAAGTAAAAAAAATTGATCAAAGAAATTTGCCAGAGAAACTATAAAAAAAAAAATCATTTATGATTATTTGGGATTAGTTGGATTTAAAAACAACTCCCCTATTTAGATATCAAAAAATATCTTTTAAATTTATTCTTCACCCAAGCAGGGAGTGTTGGGGGTTTGGTCTGGAGCCCCACCCCTGGATCTGTGGTTGTGAAGTAAATTTACTGAAGATGAGTGATTTTATTGATTTGATTCTCTTATCAATAGTGACTCAATCATGAAAAAATCAACCACTAAGCCAAGGCACATGTGTTTCTAAATGATTGAGTTCTATTAGGTTGGTGCAAAAATAATTGCATTTTTGTTATTTTAAACATAGTTAATTCCAAAAATAAGGAACAATGTTCTAAAAATTTTGAAACATAAACAAAATCCTTGAAGATGTGAACATCCTTTTGTAATTGATGTCACCCAATTGAGGGCCATTATTGAGGCAGACTCACGCAAAACAACTTGAGAGATTGCAGAGGAACCAATTATGACCATTCCACGGTTGTCCGATATCTATTCCAAATTGGAAAAGCAAAAAAACTTGACACATCACACGAATGACCTTGCATGAAAATCAAAAATTGGGCAATGTAGGCTAATGAACTCTACCCCAACCAGCTTATTCACCAGACCTCTCTTTTTTTCCTATTTACCACTTTTCCAAGTTTTTGGCTACTTCCTGTGAACAAGGCTGGCTTTAGGAACTGCGGGGCCCAATTGGAAACATTTCTTGCAGGACCCCTGTTAAGGTCTGTCGATACGGATAATCTTAATCGTAGACTTTATATCTATATGGTACAAAAGTAAAGGAATCAAAATGTGTGCTTGAAAATTTCACTGAGATGAATTTCTATGCTCTTCTGTAATTGATTATTATTATTTAATTCAAGGACAATAAAAAAAAATTCAAAATGTCAATAGTATAGATATGTATTGTTGAATCTTTGAGATTTCAGAAGAAAATTAAAATTGTTGCTCTTCTCTGTAAAACCTTCAATATGGTGTTAGGTGTATACTGCAATGTATTGTATGTATTTGAAAAGATGAGAATTTACCTAAGTGTGGGGCCCCCTTAAGAGTGATTGATCCAGTTGAGCCCTGCCTGCCAGGGATAGTGTCCAACAACCGAGCAACAGCTCAAAGCACCTTTGAAAAATTCATTGGTTCCAGAATCCAAGCATTCTACGCATGTTTCTAATTGGCAAAAATGTGTAGATTCTGAAGGTTCTTATTTCAATTGATAACTTTTATACTAAGCTGAGATATACTGCTTTGAAGCTGATGGTGAAAAACTGCAATTATTTTTGCACCAAACTTATATTAGTCGAGTGGTTCTCAAACTTTTTTATATGACGGCACACTAAGAAATATATTTGACTTGCGCGACACACCAACTATAAAAATGGAATGATATAGACAAAAACATTTCGATTGTCGATGAACGGAACTTTCATACCAACATACTGTTATACATCCTCATCACTTCTTTTTCCTTTCATGTGTCGGTAAAAAGGTTGAGATCTCACAAAAAGTAGTGATAAAACCACCAGGTTGGCAACTTGGTGGCAAAAAACGCGACAAGCATAATACTTGCATGGAACATATTCAAGGCTTAAAATACATGTTGGCTTATTTGGAAAGATTTATGCTGGACACTTGGGAGATAGTTGCAGCATACTACTGTGCCATGTTACACAGTTTGAGAACTGCTCTGTTGGCTCAAAATTCAGAAACCTTTATTAAACCAAACCAAAGCAAATTTATTAGTGATGAGTGATTTATTGATTTCATTCTCTTACTAATAGTGACTCAATCATGCTGTGTGTGTATTCAGACAGAAAAAAATCATACACTGAGCCAAGACACATGTGTTTCTAAATGATTGAGTTCTATGAGACAAAAATGTCATAGTCAGTGAGTGTTGCATGTTTTGTGGAAGACTAAATGTTCATCATATTCAAGTGTGTGCTAGCCTTCCAGGCAGCTCAATATCTGTCTCTTCATCGCCCCCTCCCCCCACTCTCGCATGCGTTATCCAAGCAGAGAAAACATTTCCTCTTCTTCACCGTCATCATCGACCGATGACATTTACTGATTGTGAATTGTTCTGTTGCTATGGTTACCTACCTCTGTGCAATCTCGACTGATTCGAGCTGCTCCCATCACTTCTTCTTTGGCTACAAAACCTTTTCTAGTTTTTTTTTTCTCCATAGAATTCTATTTTTCTTATTCTTATACTAGAGAAAAAGGATCCAATGATATTTAATTTGATCTGTTTAAGGAAAAAAAAGATGCAATGTTCTTTAGAAACAGTTCTATTGTATTCTGTTCTTTGACGTTCCTTTGCCTTTACCTACTGAGTTGGAAGAGGTATATGTAATCATTTGTCTCTGTTTGTCTATCCGTCTACACAATATCATCCCTAAAAGTCCTCAATAAATTTCAATGGAACTAAGAGGAAGAGTGAGCCATGGGCTATGCGAGAAGTGATTCAATTTTGGGGGCGGATCCAGGTATTGGTTTTTGATGGAGAGATATATTTTATTATTCTCCTGGAAAAGAGGTTAAAAAGGAAGAGTTGATTTAGAGACTGAATGCAAATTTCAAAGGAAGTAACTCAGTATTTGTACATTTATTTTATTTTCATCAAATTTCTAGTTGGTGTATGCCATTGGCTGAGGTATTCTCTATCTGAATGCTTTCTGGTTTCTTCATATTCTTTTAAGAAAAAGGATCCAATGATATACATAAAAGACAGTTCTATTGTATTCTGCTGTAAAATATTTAATCTTTTAGAAATATTTGAAAAAAATTAACTTTTGGAGAAACAAATGAACTAGTAAATGCCCACTGCTTTGTTAAAGGTATACCGAAAGTTGTGTTGTGTGTCAGTATGTTTGCTCAGGAATCTGAATGCTTAACACAGTTGAAATTCTATTTATTTTGGATTAAAAAAACAAAATTGGCACATCAGCAGCAGTAGTAGTAATATTATCAGCAGCTAGTGAACAAACACACATACTGCGGAACAGCTGATTTTGTTTGTGTGTTTACATTATCCCCCCCTCCTTCCAAACTGTTTGTTCGTTATTTCACTGACAGACTGACATGCTGAAAATTATAATAATGATAGAAGATACGAGATTGATGATAGTATACACATTATAGTTTATAATTCCAATTCTGCTGGAGCAATTTGGGATCTGAAGTACTTGCCTAAGGTCTATTCTGATGGAAAAGTCCTTTCCCTGGATAGGAAACAATCCATTTTCGCGATGGAAACTTGTAAATATTTTCTCAAATCATAAGGAAAAAAAGAAAACAATAAAGGGCATTCAGAGAACACATAATTCTGCCAATGCCATTGTCACTAAAAACTGGATAAAAATCAGTTCATATATAGCTACAATGCAATTGGAGGTAACTTCAAAAAATTCCTGTATCCGCCCCAAAATTGAATCTATTTTCCCTTAGCCCATGGCCCACCCTTCCACAAAATGTCACTAAAATAGATAGAAAACTTCTGAGAGAAGAAAAGGAATTTGTTATTCTAGTTCACAGAACAGAAAAGGGATTGCTCATAAAGTTAGGAACGCATATTTAATGTTTGTCACTGAGTGATATTTTATGTTGACCGGAATGGACACTAGGTGGAGTGGATTGTCGTATGATCATTTAAATCCTTTGTCATTTCTTATTGGCACGTTAGTCTGTCTGTCTGTCTCTGTCTCTCTCACACACACACACACACACATGAACACTCACATGCATACAGATACACACTTATACAAACTCACAAACCTGTGTATAAACTTGCAAATTCGCACAAACTCAAACTCACACACACATACACGCACATATAAATGTTCATGCACACACTCACATAGACATATACACATGTACACCCACGTGTACACTTGTAGACACACATATATGTGCACACACACACACACACACAATCTGTGAAACTACTGAAGGACCAGAATAAAAGCCCAAAGTTATAAAACTATGTGTTGCAGGCTGTCAGCTTTTCGTATAAACAATTTTTACAACCTTACCTATTTTTCCTTTAATATATTTTTCTCCCTGGTGAAAAAAAGCTGGTTGTGTGTTTCTGTTGTCTTTTTTTTCTCTATTTGATAACATTGTTATTCCCTTATAAATTTCAATGAAATTTCATATGTGGGCTTTTGGAGAGATTCTAACTGAGAGATGGTATGTGATGGCCAACCTAATCCAAACGCAAGTTTGTTTTTATATTCTCGCTGGACAATTGTCGGAGATTAGTTTTCAGCAACAGCACATGAAGATATTAGTATATTGTTTTAAAAACTAAAATTAGTGAATTCTTAAGATAATGACATAGTACCATGGGGCATTAGTCTGTGAAAGGGTAATAAAAAGTCATTTTTGTCTGTACTTTTCAGTTTCTCATTATCAATACACTTTATACGAAATCCACCCGTTATGACTGTACTCTTAAAACCCCTAGGGTGCTGTAATAGTGGGAGTTTACTGTACAGAAAATTGCAAGTATTAACTCCTCGTGTTGATGACTTTAGGTAAATCTAAACTTCTAGAGTTGGAAAAATTGATTAGATCTCTTGTTGTGGTTTTTGACATTTAAAAAAACTCTGTACAAAGCGACTCGGAAAGGGCAGATCTCATGCCATTTATATACATATATATATATATATACATATATATACATATATATATATATATATATATATATATATATATATATATATATATATATATATATATATATATATATATATGTCTGAAAATGAAAGAAGGGTTTAGCAGACCCAAGTGAATATGAAATGGTTGGTGGATGTCTTTAGTTTCATGAAGGTCAGCTTGTGTGAAAATTTCAGAATAAAGAGACGCTGATTTTCATGGGAAAATATTGTAGGTTTTTCTGAAAGGAGGAAAAGAATTGTTCTTCGAGGCAGCCCTAAAGAAGTGATTCTGAATGTGGGTTTGCATGCCCTACAAGAGGGAAATGTGGAATTTTGGGTGTGAAGAGTGAAAAACTGAGTCATGTCAATGCTTAACTGATTAACTCTAGATTAAAACAAGTCTGGTTAGTCACACAATAGAAATTGTCACGTGACCAACATCTATTGGCAGCATACCATGTTTAGGGTGATCAATTAAAATGTTGGAAGAAGGGGTTGTCAATGAATAGGTTATTTCTCTTGCCTTTTGTTGGGCAGTGATCACCAAAAAAGTCTTAAATTTTCTAAAAACAAGCATGAATGCTACCGGACACAAATTAAGGGATGAATTTTGCATAAATTTACATTGCAGATTTTAACCTCCCTCCAACTAAAAACTTATTGGGTTGGGTGAGGTTCAAAAAGTTCTTTTAAGACAGAAGGAGTAAATGCTCAAATTTTCAGCCATCTAGCTCTATTGTTGTGGCCTGTATGTATGATATGTACATGCATAACTAGGCAGCCAGCACAACTGGAAAACTGAAGAAATCTATGTTGACAGTTTGGGTTGATGGTTCCTAATGTGTTACAATGGTTGATTTTTGGTTGAGCCATTTCTTTTTTCAACTTTTGACTTTACCCTGTGCTTGAAGCCATTCCAGTAGGTCCCAAATTTGTTGTATGTGTGTCAAATTCACACATGGTTTCATCTTTCACAAAAAGAATTGTTAGTCTGCATTCACTCTCTCCCAGTAATAATCAACTGATTTCTATCTGTCTATATTATGAATTATTAAAATTTATTCGTACCCAAAGATGTCCAGAATTACTCATCACAGAACAGAAACTAAGGCATGTCTGGAATCAGTTGGTCTCAAATTACCTTCAGCAAATATCTTTGGGGCGAATTTTACAAAAGAAAAAATTGCCGAATTTTGGGTGGGGGTATACGTGTTGGTGCTCTCTCTAAAAAAAAAAAAAAGTTTGGGATTTTCTCAAAAACTAAATGTTAGATCCAAAAATTCTTATATATATATATATATATATATACATACACACACAAAAACAAAACTTCCCTGGATGATGCTGATTCAATATATAAATATTTTGAATCAGCATCATCCAGGGCATTTTTTTTATTTGAAACTATGCACATGTGAGAGGTTAAGCTCAATGCTTTTTGAAAAATTGTTCCAGACACTGAATCATATTCTTCAAAATCATGGTCGCTAAGTGATTAGAGGCCCAGAAAATGTAATTGGCAAACTGAGTTCAAACTCCAATAGATAGGGTTTAAATTTTTTTCCTCTCAATTTGTCTTTCAACCTTCCCGAAACTTGTCAGCTTTAATTTTTAAAGGTCTTCAAGTTTTAGAGAAGATTCTCTCTGCAATGTAGTTATAATGCTTAACTGTGTCCTTACATTCTAACTGTCACCAAAGATGTGAATGTCATCCTCTCAGTGCTTATACCAGTATGGTCAAATATTTTAATGGTATCTTATCCTAACCTGACAATAAAAATATTTAATACAGCAAAAAGCCTTAACTCTACCTGTAACCTTAATCCAAAGACAAATGCAACAATTTAAATTCAGTAGTCAGCTTTGACGTGCAAACCACCTCTCAGTTTTGGAAAAATATCAAATTTTAAGGTTTCAGGGGGTGGTATATGTACATGCCTGAAGTTGTGCGCCGACCTGGGATCACTCAATTTTGTGAAATCTCTTCAAGATATCATTTGTTTTCCAGTGTTGTTAGATTTAGAGTTTTTTTTGGCGTTCAATTAGCACTGATGCCATTGGGAAAGATGAATCCATCTTTTCTTTGCTGTTCTCCAAGTATAGGTAAATAGCTGGAGATAGTAGGCTCTTCAGTTTTATTTGGCAAAAGCAGTCTTGGAGTTGGACAGATCTGAATTGAAACCAAAAAAATCCAACCCCTTGACTAGTGTCACGAGAAACTGTCGACGGACAGAGTTGGGAACATGTTCCCAAAATATATGATTAACAGGACTCTGAAGCTTCAATGGGCCTAGTGTGCCAGAAGAGGATTATAATGAATTGTTCAAGTGAAAAAAAGGAGATTGAAAACAGACAGAGTGAATAACCTGACCACTGTTTCCACTTCTCTTTGAGTACTAGTTGAAGATTTAAAAAAAAAGAAATCATTAGAGACATCATGAAAGCAAAAATTGAAAAATTCTGCCTGTTTTGTTTCCTTCTTCTGAGATTTGCACTTTGACCTTCAACAAGACAAATATTTGAATTTTAAGCGTAACTTTCTTTATTTCGAGCTGATTAAAATCTGAGAACAATTTTTTTTCTTATGCAAAAGAATGTCAGGCAGTTTATATTTTCATTAACTTCCAACTTTTAATCCAACATAAAACCAGAAGAAGGTAATCTTACATTCATGATCTTTGTCGTCGTTTAATAAATTTCTATGATGGCAAACTTGTTAAGGTTTGAGGCTTACTAAGACTTATTTTCCAATTTCCAATATTTGTTCATGTGGTAGTGCCTCATCTGCTTCTCACCAGATGTTCTCCCAGGCCCCACATTATGTAAGTTTTAGTACTGAAGAAGTTTCCAGTGTTGATGTCGAAGTGTATCACAACAGAGCATGTCACGAATGTCATGAAGATAAAATGGAATGATTAAGTCAGGAAAAATAGCTTATCAATTGAAGAAACTGATGAGGAAATCTCAATTTTAGAAAAGATTGCCAGACTCCTTGCAGATTAAAGGTATGAACAATACTTGTTCCAAGGTCTAATCGAACTCTCTTGGATTTCCTCAGGGATCAAAGTATGTGTGATCCTCCAAGATAGCTCTTCGGGTAGGTCTTTGGAATAGGGTAAATAAGGCCAGTGGCATTTCACAACAAACTTGGTGTCTTACTGTGACCACTGACTGCCTGGAAAACTCTTGCAAACTCACAGCTGACCACTGACTATTGCTCTGATTCTATGACTGTCTTAAACTAACAGCTTGCCTGAATTTATACCTCTCCTTAGGGTGGAGAGTGAGGTTAGGGGCCCCCCCCCCCGAATTAAAGATCTTTCCCCGGCAGCAAAGGTGTTACCATTGGTCCCTTGTGACACTGTCAACCAATCAAATGATCCCTGTTCACCTGAAAACCCATATCTACGAGATGGTCAATCTCATTCAAAATTAACCCAACCATACATTTTCAACTTCTGAGCAGAAATCTTCCCAGATCAAAGAGATACCCTGGGTATGATCAGTGTGGTCAGCCCCAAGGTAACTTCTATTTTCCATTCTTATCATTTTTTAAAATTTCAGCTCCATGGATGTTAAGTATGTTATTGATCAGCCATTTTTACAACAGAGCAATTCTAGCTTTTAACTGACTTGGAAAAACAGATGAAGCACTTCCCCATGAACAAATATTGGAAATTGAAAAATAACTCTTAGCAAGCCTCAAACCTTAGCAAATTTGCCATCATAGAAATTAATTAAATGAATCCTTTTGCATCTGTGAAAAGATCCAATCTTATACGTTTGCATATAATTTCAGCCCAAATCCATTAACAAGCATTTTACCATTTTTTTTTTTTTTTCCTAAATTAATTTATCAAGAATCTTGGTACACAACGAATCTTTGTAAAATCCACGACACCCATGGTATCGCATTTACGAAGGTACTCCAACTTCCCCATCAATGTTGTTTCATTCGATATAGTTTTGTTATATAACTGTTGAGAAAAAAAAGATATAAATATAATAAAATATATTGTTGGTGGAATTGCAAATTAAGTGATTTTTCTGATTAAACGTAAGTAAGTCGTCAAATTCCTACACTACAATAAATGAAATTAACCCCTATTTATATGATTGTGTCTTTAGTAAATCACTCTCACTTAATGTTGTTTTAGTTACCTATCCACAACATCGAGTGAGTTGGTGTATATGTATTCACTTATAGTTGTCACTTCACTCAATGTCTCCAAAAGTTTTTGATGAAATTCAGTAAAATTTTTTGGAAGGGTTGCCCATAGGGTACAGAAGAATTGGTTAAATTTGGGGTCAGAATCCAGCATTTATTTCGATTGAGGCCATATGTATGGAGCGTCCATTGAAATAAAATTCTCTACACACTGGTAACGGTCTGCTGGACTAGCTCATTAACAATTATATCACAGCATGGTGCCCCATTGCCACTCATATGAAAGTCATATTATTTAATCTCTCAACAAAATAATTTTGTTCAATATGCTTATTTACTTATATTAAATGCAATTTGTATCCATGTAACGAATCACCATAGCCTTACGTGTGTGTGTGTGTGTCTCTGCCCACTCCTGGGGTACAACCTTGAAAATTTGCACCATCTGAGAAAGTGTTTTTTTTCTTTTTTTCCTTTTCTTTTTTCCTAAAAGAGCTTTTCTGGGTCTCCGTGGTCATTTTAGACAAACAGTGCCTAAATCTTGGGCTGGTATTCTATTTTTTTAAGATAATTGTAGATAAAAGATTTTTTTTTTTCCCCCCCAGATACTTTTCTATTTAAGTTAGTCTTGGCACACATGCAGGCTATGGTGATTCACTTATGAGAAGTATGGATATATGTATATCCATTTGTATTTTTTGGCTGTGTGACACTTTTCTATGTCTCAAGGCAGAAGTGACATTGAGTAACAAGCAGGGTGCACAGATACTCTGATTCTAAGTAAAAGTGTCAACCCATACATAAATAATGCTGTTATTTTTGATGGGTACTCAGCTTGATATTCCACATTCTTTGATTGTTTGATTGAATCATAAATATGATTATTAATTTTCTAGATGTGTCTATGCATCTTCATATAACATGTTTTGGTCTGTCGGTCCCTGGTTGGTTGAATATTGAATGAACCATCCTCATCTTCCTTTTCCTTCTGTTACTTTTATCATGAATGGTGGATGCATCATTGAACTTATGGCTCTTGTTGATAGCTATTACCTCCATCTTGATTGCCATAAAAATGCTGTCTTATAGGCTTTGGTTTTCAGCTGTTGTCTTATTAGTTGTCATCAAGAATATTTGAACTCTGTTGATTTGTTTTCCTAAATCAATCATTATTGAAAAAAAAAAAAAAAAAAAAAGCAAATGTTATGCTATGACCAATGTGTTGATATTATGACTAGGGTCTTGTTATGGACTTTTACAGGGGTTGGATGAGTTGCAGTGGTCCGCTAAATATGCAGTCATATGTCAGCTTACATCTGACTTATGTCCTATCATGGATATGTCCCCAGAAGAGCTTGCAACCCATCAACTTTGGATGACAGGAATTTAAGTCATCGCAGGTCTATGGCTCAAGAAAAATTCAAGTCATATTATTGTTACCTCACGATTGTTTCAAGTTCTGAGAAGGAAAAGATGAAAGAGAAGACACCTGGCTGGGTGGAGCTAATAACTTTGTGAAAGAAATGTAATGAATGACATTTGTTCCTTTCTCTTTGGAAAGGCAAGGAAGATGCATGTATAGTGCATGTATTCCCCCCCCCCCCCCGATGCTGATTGACTTATACCCAGATTGAGTTGCGTCCATACCACCGGAATGTAACCCAGATAAAAGGCGATCCATGGCTGTACTTGGAAACCATTTATCTCAAAGTCTGGCTTATATGACTATTCTACACTTTCCAGTTCTTGAAATTTTCTGCCTGTGAACAAGATTGTAGCAATTAGTGCCAAATGTTTGACTCCCATCTCCTTGCTTTCCGGGAATAAATTTTCAAGTCAAGATTAAATTTCCAACTTCAGATGGCAATAATTGTAGTTTTACTTTTGGGAACAAACCTTCATACAATGAAGATTAAACTCATTTCAATGCAAAGATTTAACAGCCCTGAAGTTAAAATACCATTTTCCTCTTTCTTCTTCTTCTTCTTCTTCTTCGTCTTTTTCTTCTTTTTCTTCTTCGTCTTCTTCTTCGTCTTCTTCGTCTTCTTCTTTGTCTTCTTCTCCTTCGTCTTCCTCCTCCTCCTCGTCTTCATCATCTTCTCCGTCTTCTTCCTTTAAAATGAATTAATTTGAATGGAAACTAATAAATGCATCTATAACTTCATGTCTACTTGGTTTGGTTGCCATATCAGAACATTCAAAACAAAGGACATTTCTGGTCATGGTTGTTAACACTTGTAAATGATATAGCCACAGTGGCTAGATTATGGTTGAAAATAGCTAAAATGCCTTAGATGCATCGCAAGGAAAACAAGTGCTACAGTGTAATAAAGAAACTAAAAATGAAAAAGAGAACATTTGAAACAATTGCTATACTTTCAACATTCATGGCTGTTACAGCAACATGAAAAAGAATTGATGCATATGGCTGAAGAGCAAGTACAAAATTTATAACACAATCCAGGCATTCTCCTCTCTCTCTCTCTCTCTCTCTCATCATTACAGTTTCATGTTAATCACCGCTATCCACAACAGACCAGTTTAACCACAGTTGCTGGATTTAGGTTATTCGTGAACTTTGATCTATGTGTATCCATATATCCAGACTTCACCCAGTTCTAATCGTTCATAGTGGAAACTTGAAATTTTGCAGACATGCTCCTCAATGGGTGGGGAAGAAACTTTTTTTTCCCTTTTAAATTCCCCTCTTGAATAAGTTTTTTAATAGGGGGGTGTTCAATTTACAATGAAAAATTATGCTGAATTGGTCCCTTAGTTTGTGTCTGACAGTTTTCATGCTTTATTTCATTCTATTTTTTATTATCATAAATTTTCGGTTCAAACCATCTTGAATTTCCATCCAAGTAACTCAATTTTACCACCACCCTGCTTAATTTATGAGGTAAGAGAAGCATGCTGGGTGTTAGTGATTCATAATTCCCCTCAGAATGCTAGTTTTTCAAGGAGGGGGGTTTCATTGATGAAATGATGGAAACTGAAGTTCTGAGCCTTTTTAAAGAAAATTTTTTCCAGTTGAAGATTTTGAGACCTAAATGAAGAAATTGTTCTGGGGAAATATAGTCGTCCAATTCGATTTAAAAGAATCGAAGTAAATCACATAAAGTGTGAATCATTTCAAAACTCACACATAGATGGAAACACATAAACATTTACTAAGTTTAGGCTAGTTCAACACCAGGCCAAATGTGAGCTAGAAAGATTGTATTGCACCAATTTTCCAAGTGGGGATTGCCTGATTGGCTTGGGAATCAGCATTTGATATCCTGGACTCGAACATTGGCTGCTAACATCGATAGAAAATGAACTACTATCTCAATTACCTCACCAAGCATGTGTGTGTGTGTGTGTGTGTGTGTGTAATTATGAATTTGTCTCTGGTTGAATTTGTGTGCATCTGTTAGCATGGGCATCTGCTGGCGGGGGGTACCCTTGGATCAGGCCTTCTCACCAAAGATGGTGGGGGTGAATGTTGGAACCTTTTTACTTCGAAAACTCAAGGCCCCTCTCAAGTGGACTTCTATTTTTAGCATTTAGTTTTTAGACCGACTACAAGTAGAGTCATTTTTGACCTTTTAAAACATTCATATTCATTTAAAATGGATTACATTTATTTGAATTCTAATATATGGTACATATCTGTGTACAATAATTGTTTTTCGATAGCTGTGCATTGGATATTGTTGTTTCTCTGCCACGAGATTCATAATGTCGGGGAGAACACTGCTATGGAACCCCCAAGCATCATTTGATGGACCCCCAGTTTCAAAACCACTGTTATAGTCAATAAAGGATAATGGTGCTGTACAGTTGTTTTATGTAACCCCAACTTAATGTGACCAAATGAAAAGATACTATTATTCTTCAATGGTAACTGGGTTGCTGCTAAGATATATTCCAGATA
The DNA here is from genome assembly GCA_963457665.1 of Thysanoteuthis rhombus. Classification (NCBI taxonomy): domain Eukaryota; kingdom Metazoa; phylum Mollusca; class Cephalopoda; order Oegopsida; family Thysanoteuthidae; genus Thysanoteuthis; species Thysanoteuthis major. The sequence goes on along the minus strand of OY735222.1, from coordinate 6,442,045 downwards.
TATATCCTTTTACCCCCACCTCAGGAAAATGGCAACAGACACCTATGTTTGTTTGCAAATCAACTGCAGCAGGTGACGAAGAACAATAGTTATACATTGCAAGATAAAAGCCCTTGTCCATTGCAAGATGATTTATTTCAAGTAATCCATTGCAAAATAAAAGCCCTGACTTTCAGGTAGATGAGTGGCCATCAATCATAATAAAATGGGGATTCTATTGGTTTAGTTATAGAACTGCAATAAGGGAAATTTCCGCAGTCAATGGGTCAAACTTATTCGTGTCATTTTAGACATCTAGATTTTGTTTGAAAAAAGTAATTTTTTCCAAGGGTTTTTCAGATGATTGAACTTGCATGTTTTCCTTTTCTTGTCAACCCTTCATTTCTACACCTTGTCTCTGTCGAGTAGCAGAAACCACATCGGGTTGAACCCTATGTTGTAAGAATTTCTACCATTGGAAAAAATTCTATTTACCACCATCACATTTGAATGGTACTGCTGAAGAAGTTCGTAGAATGGATCGGCTGAAACATGGAGATCAATTGTCAAAAAAACTGTTTGAATATTAATAGCCATTCTCAAAACTATAGAAAGTCATTTTTTTAGTTGTCTTAATGGAAACTGAGAGCGCAGAAATGTTTAAGATTTTTTGTATACTGTAATGCCCTCCTCTGGGTAAAGGACATTTTCTGAGGTTTGAAATGATGTTTCATTTAAATTTCTTTGGTAATGAATCAAAGGAGGTGCCAAGTGGTATAACAATCACTGGCACAGAAAACAGAATTGGCGTTCTGAGCTAAAGTTTCGGCCAAGGCTGCTTCTTTTTAACGATATGAATTTCATGAAAGTTGATCTAACCATTATTTCTGATTAAATGATTTGATATTTTAGGAATTTTGAGTTTTCAGCAGTTTTGGCTTCATAAGTTGTCTACCTTTGATTTTCAAATTGGAAAAATTTAGTATTTTAGTTGTATTGTCTAAATCTTTTGATGAATCTTTTTTTTTTTTTTTCTTTTGTAATTCACGGTTCTCTAGATGAGGGGTCGATAATATGGTTTAAAATTTTGGGTTACCCTATCCACCAACTTTATATAGAGAACTGCGCCATAACAAACGGCATTATATCAGGTGGAAGCCTGTAGTACATCTGTTTTTTTATTCTGTATTCGGAATTTATCTCTTATGAATATTCTTTAAAATATTAATATTTTGTGCTGAAGTGTCGCCCTTGACGCTCTTTAAAATATCAATATTCTTTACACCCCCCCCCTTTACCTCTCAAAACATTGGGCCCATTTGACCCCCTCCCCTACTCTGGCCTGTTTATAATTGAACAATCATTTCTTGGTGTACATTTTATTGGGCTGACAAGTTAGTCTTTGCCAACTGGGCATGGATAGCTACTGCCTGTTGTTGAAACCCTTCCTTCCCCCCCACCTCGCCAGTACCATCTGCTCAGCCATCTTTGACTGACATTAAGCAGGGAGTTGGAGGGAGGAGGGGCATAGGCACTGATCACATGACAAACAGACCCCAGGGTAGGGAAAGGCCATTGCATGACCTTTTACTAAGATGACTTCTTTTTTTCTGTCATTTTCTCCTGACATTAGACTCAGTCTTATGGCAGCCAGTAACAACAACAGTTGTTTATCTTGAAAATCAGTCCACATTTAAAGGGTTAATCTGTTTTTCAGTGCCCCCTTTTGTTGTCCATTTATCTATTTATTTTTTCCTCATTCAGTTATTTATTATCAGTGGTCCATGGATTGTTCTGGAGGGACTCCTGTCACTTCCTTGTCCCACTGTCCCTTGTTTTATTCAGCCTGCTAACATTCAGGACCGCAAATTCAAATTCAATTTTGCACAAATTGGATGTCAAAATAATGTCTCGATTCATATGAACCAATTATCATAATCGTTTACTGTGTATCATCAGTTGTTGAACATAGACCTTCCCCAGGATTCGCCACACTTCTCTATCGTTGGTGTCGTGGAGCCAGTACTTTCTGAATTCATCTAGCTTGTCTCTCCATCTAATATTCTGCCGGCCTCGGATGCGCATGTGATCTCTGGGGATCCATGTTGTGAGTTGCGATGGCCAGCCCAATGCCATTTGAGATTTTTAATGGATTATGTGATGTTTCTGACTCTAATCTTTTCCCGGATGTACTGTGCTGTCTTGTGGTCTCTCCATGTGAGGCCCAGCATGAATCGTTCATGTGCACGTTGCATGGTTTTCAATCTACTGTATATGCTGGTATATAAAATGGACATTTAATAAAAAAAACAAAAAACAAACTCGGCAAATATTACACTGCATTCAATTCATTTGGTATTATGACTTTACCGAAGCTCTATATGGACAGTGATGGGGATTTGATGTATTGCGGTGAGTGATAGTCCTTAAAATACCTTTGTAAGCCATTCATTTCTATAATAAGTATATGTTTAAGGTGATTAGTGGACTAACTGACTTATAAAAATGATAGAATAACAAAAATGTAATCATTGGACTTCATTTATGTTCTACTGAAAGCATTTGTTCTTGTCAGATCCTCAAAGTCAAGCAACACTGAACTTGATCAGTACTTAGATGGGTGACTACTTGGGAACCCCAGGTATTGTAAGCTACTTGTGGCACTGTACTGGACTAAGCTAATCGTTGATATCTAAAATTCTGAACAAAATATATTTCTATCATTAAATTTTGACTGGTATTTCTTTCATCTTAATTTTAGTTGCTTTTCATCGCAATTACTCTGACTATCAGTCTACGGCAATGAGTAAAGAATAAACTTGGGCAGAAAAGTTAGGGTGATATCTTATGAATATGTAAATATTCTAAAATAAAAAAAAATCTGAAACATTTCCAGTCCCAGGAATTTTAGATGAGGATTACTCGGTCTGTATTGAAATGAATTATTTTAATAATCTTTGCTTGAGAAATGTTAATTTACTTGTAAAATTGGAAACTTTTTCCAACTAATTGGGCGGGTTAGCAACAAGCAAAACCAACCTCATAAAAAAAGGAAAAGAGAAAAAAAAAGGAAATTCAATATGTAGTATTTCTTATGTTTATCTTGGATATCAAATATGGAAAATAAAATGTTGAATAATGATAATCTTAACTGACACTTTTTAAATTGATAAATTAAGTAACTTTATATGTTGCAATTCAGAAATTTCATTTGGCATACGCATATAAATTTCAAACAAAATTTGTGTCAAGGCTTCCTTACTACATAGAATCTTTTGTCATCTGAATTTGAGATCTTGAAGGAAAGGCAGCGGTTGAAACATTTTTCAAATATTCATCCCTTTAAGTATTTGGCAATAGCCAGTGACTGTATAGATTTAATTTTCTATCTTTGTGTGTCAGAATCTATTAAATCGCTGTAGCTATGATCGCTGACCTGACCAAATGAAAAAACAAAAACATGATGGCTAGGTATTCGTCCCTTTTCACTCGTCTGTCTCCGTTTCGGTATCCCTGGTCACATTTTTTGGCATAGAGCCTTGAACATTTACATGTGTACTACAATAGCCACCTTTTTAAAAACAGCTTTTTCATTTCTTTTTCTTTTTTTTATTTTCCAAAATTTGTTTTTTTGCTTTTTTTTAGAGGGGTGCTTGATTCACAATAATAATCCATAACGTTCACATTTATTTTGCCACTGCCATTACATGGCATTTATGACAATTAGGTGTTTATGGAAAAGCTTGGTTGGATTGAGAGAAAGTAACCGAGAGAGGGGAAAATGGCTCAATTTTTAATTCAGAAAAATAAAAATGACATTTTTTTTGTCCTAATGGTTCTGTGACACCCATTTTTCTTTCAACTAGGCAATGCCTATCAGTTGCACGTTGGTACTGTTTTTCTTGCCAATCTGATGTTTTGCCCTATGTAACCTTGTATCACTTTCTTAAGAGTCAGGTTCGAGTAGGTGGATAGAATAGAGTCTAGGGTACAGTGACAAAAATGAAGCAGCTAGTTCACAATGATTCATTTTTAGGCAGGGGTGGCAATATTGTTGATAGTTTCACATATCTTTTCTTTCCAACTTCTGTAAAAACAGTTGAATGAGTCTCGCTTTTGTAGCAGCTTTTCAGTTGTCTCTAAACTCTTGTTATTCACTCTTGGACTAGCATAGTATTAGTACTGCAATGATGTATTTTTCTATGGTATCATATGTATCTCATGATACAAGATTTACTCAGATGAATTATCCTGATGGGGGCTAATTAATTTACTGATTGGAAAAATAGAAACAGTAATATACACAGAATTACTGAATTGTTTAGTTATTTTTTCATTCAATGTTAAGAGTGTATTTCACATTGAACATATGTAAAACAAAAAAATATTTACATTGATTCTTATTTTTGATTTTTCATGTGAATTTAATTAGTTGAGAACATTAAAAATTTGAACTCGCTGTGTATTACTTATTTTAGGTACAGTCCAAATGTATGGATGCCCAAAAGCAACAAACTGTAGTCTATAGAATGTATTATTGGCCATATTACTCCCTTTCCCTCCCTGCCCCTTCTATGCTGATAGATGATTACTACTGACTACTGTAAAATATTTTAAATGTCAACACAAGCATTACCACTCCAAAGGGAGGAACAGTGTTGCCTCACCGTAAAATAGTAAATAAGACTTTAAAAAACAGTCAGTGCTAACGTAATTTATGAAAACTTATTTTTCTTTTTTGAAGACAAAAATTTGGTTTTTTTCCTTTCTAGCCAAAAATCAGAACCAAACCTCAGAACAACATTTCAAATAAGCCCCCAAATTGTAAGTATCGTTAAAGAAATGTACACATTAGTGCACCGATGAATTCGTTACACCTCTGCATAGTACCTGTCAAAAAATGATAGAATTATTCGTATATTTATATTATTCATTATATCAGCATTTCTACCCAGGATCAGATCTGTTTACTTTGCCTAGGACCAAGGATCAGAGTGTTGTATCTGCGTACTCATTGAAAGGTGTTCTGCTCAAAAAATACGTATGTGAATGTATGGATGCACATTGCATTTATATGTATATATGTTGATGAAGGTGATTATTGGAAGGTGAAGAGGAAAAAACTTAAGAGGAAGCTGGTGTTACATCTCAAATTTTCTTATCATCACGTGGATATTTTTTGATGCATTTTAACTGTTGCCAGCTGTCTTTTTCAGTGAAACTTGCAGCAGGGCTGAAAAAATTGTCTGCTGTTCACATGTTTGAGATTAAGGAAAGAAATGGGGATATTTCTGTGTTGTGGGTTGTTTAGTAGGTGTGGGAGGGGAGGTTTTTGTATCTGTGTTGGTAAGTCAAGTTTTGTCTGAAATAAGACGGGTCTGTGAGAGGTGAGAGGAGAGGTCAGAGGTTGTTTGTATCTGTGTCTGAATATCAGGCTTGTCTAAGATAAGAAGGAGCTGTGAGAGGAGGGGTCAGGATGAAAATATATATATATATATATATACACACACATACACACACAGAGTGGATTCCAGTTCATAGGACCACATCAGATCCAACAATTTTGGACCCAATAACTGCCTGGTCCAAATAATTGAACAAACTTTTTTTATGCAAAAATACAAAAGATTTTTTTAATTCAAGGGGAACCACATGCATAAAAAGTCAAGTTTATTTTTTCTATTTTTTTCTTAATTTTGAAAATTTGAGTTGCAAGCTGAAAGTGTTTGAGAGGTACATATTTTGAGAGCTGAAAAATATATTTTATTGAAATACACAAAAGGTCTGACCTTCCAGCTTAGTGTACTAAGGATTATTCTCTCTGAGTGTCTATGTCTATGTTTGTGTATGCTTGCCTCCTGGTGCTCTAGGTCACATTTTGAGGGCTAAAAACTTGAAAATTTGCACGAGTACACCACTAGGCACTATCTGGAAACCATTTTCTTTTTGGGAAGAGGAATGCCCGAATCTTGTGCTGGTATTTTTTTTTTTTTTTTTTTCTTATGAAAGGATTTATTTTTCAAAGATGATTTTAGATAATTATTTTTGGTACTCATGCAGGCTATGGAGAATCACTTATACAAGGTATGGATATATCAATTAATTGTAGGGAATGTTAATTCAGTAGCACTGCCGCCTGATCTGAAAAAGCAGCATATTGGTCATAATAAACAAAGCAAATTATTGACGATTATATACAATTGAATTAGTTCTTATGAGAGTGGTTTTTTATGTGGCTAACAATTGTTGGCCCTATTAAGCGGATTTAATTATGTAATATATATTCATGTGTGTGTGTCTAGAGAGCTTTATAGCTTTAAACACTAAACACATAAAAAATCTTTTTTTAAATATTTTTTTGTGTCACTTTTGTCACTCATTTTCTAAAGTCTGTTAATGTAATTCATGTAATTTTCTTCAATTTTTTTAATGTTCTACACAGACTTTGTTATTATGGTACTATATGTAAATGTTTTTTTGTTGGGATCATCAGTTATTTACTAATATACATATATGTGTGTGCGTGTATATATACAATGTTTGTGTGTGTGTGTGTATCATAAAATATCATGTATATGATAAAATTTCAATGTAGCTATTCGAAAAGTCTTTGAAAATTATTTCAATTTCTATTACAGGCGTTTCTTGGAGAGCAAATCCCTGGTTGATTCTGAATATCGTCTGAAGCATCTTGAATCGGATCGTGTGGCTATTCCTCTCTCGTCTGTCGACCAAGACTTTTTGAATAAGTCTTTGAACGATTATTTTTCTCATGGAAACAACGCAGAATTTGAGGTGAAGAAAGTTAAAATGATGCCATCCAAGAGATCCTTACTGCGAACTCCGTACCAAGTATTGACCCAAGGCTTGGAGAAACTTCTCACTGATCATGGCTATGTCCTCACAGCAGAATTAGAACGAGATATTGCCAAAAAATGGGAATGGCACGGAGATCTGGTCATGTTGCCAAAAAATTCATTCCAACATGAAATCTGGCACCAGTTTGGTAAGCATTAATGATATTTTATTGTTTCAATATTACCTTACTATTCATCCATGACTTTCTTTCTACCAATGTCTGTCGACACGTTATCTCCGAAAATTCTCAGAGAATCTTAGTAGAAAATTTGTGGAGGGGGGAAGTGGCTGCAGAAGAATTGTTCAACTTAGAGGGCAAATCCTTGTACAGTTACCTCCCCTGCAAGATAGCTATATGTCCATATGTGATAATGGCATTGGGCAGGTGTAAGCTCTCTATGAGTGCTTTTCTAGTTAGATGAAGTTTGTAAGCCAATATTTTATCAATTGAATTGCCATATCTCTATAAAATACCCAGCCTGACCAACCAGTCAAGTGGGTTACTTATTCTTCTTTCATTTCTTGTGTGTGTGTTTGTGTCTGTTTGAGTGTTCCTGATCACGTTTTGGGGGCTCGAAAATTTGCAACATGAGTGCCCCACTGAAAATAGGCCCTTTTTCAGAAAACGGGCTATCACCTGCCTAGGAAGGAATATTTTGAATTCCAGGTATAAATAAAAACTGAAAATAGCAGTATCCCACCTATGAAGGGCCCATGTGGGTGAGAAAATATTTCAAAATGGCTACCATCTGTCCAAGTGACAATATTATATCTTGAGAACCAGGCATTGCATTAAGTTGAAATTTGGTATGTAAAATGCTCAGGACCCAAGGAAATACAGTGTCGGGTTCAAAGTTGTTTATTTGATCGGTTCTCAAGGAAGCTGCAATTAATCAGCAAAGGAAAAAGTCTAATGTGCTGTCTAATACAAATCACTATTTCAAATGAAAAGTAGTTCATAGTCCGGTTCTGAAAAGGGATAAACAATACAGGTCAAGACATTTCAGAGTAGAATTTTTCATGCTGCTGAAATAAGATAATTCAAGGCTGCTGATTCAAAATCTGCTCACCATTTTTTGTTGTTATCACAGGGAAGCTCATTCAAAATCAGAGCCAAAATTGCATTTCCTAAATTGTATGCCACTGATTTTGAATGTGACTGTAACTCAAAAATCGCACAACATATCTCCATAAAATTCTCTGCATGTACCCAGACATATCTTTAGCAAGTTAGATTTTGAGGATTCCTAAAAGAAATGTCAAAGATGCAATTTTTTTTCATGAAATAAGTTTGAAAAATTTATCCTGAGTTCAATGAACCAGAAGTTATTCATATTTTAGGCCTATGCTAAACTCAGATGAAGGTAATCTATGCAAGACAATAATCTGATCTCCTGTATATGACCTGAATGGAGTGTTTAAATTATACTTATATGAAATGGTAAATGGGCAAAAGTATCATAGATAATAAATGATCGACCTCCCTTCCATAATACCAGTGCATTAGATAAAGTGCAGTATTTGGATACAGTGGTCCCCCCCACCTTTGTTGTGGTTTTGCTCTCCACAGTTTCAGTGGTCTACCCCAGAAATAGATAATTCATATATTTTACTTGATAATGGTCCCAAATTGCAAGAGTAGTTATGTTGGAAATCCGTATACACCAAAGAAAAACCATTAAATGTTTTTTCTAAGTGGAAAGGTGAAGTTCCTTCACTTAATATGGAAAGAAAAAAATTGTATGCTGAGGTTGCTAAGATCTTCATTTAGAATGAATCTTCTATTCGTCACCTAACTTTTATTACAGTATGTTTTTATATTTGCTCTATTTTATTACTTATTTGTTGTTGTTGATCACTTATTATGCCTAATTTATAAATCAAACTTCATCATAGGTAGGTATGTATGTAAGTATAAGGAAAAAGTAGTATTTATGGGGTTCCGTAATACTGTAGTAGACTTCTTCTGGGGGAATCTTGGAACATATTTCCTGCAGATAAGGGGAGATTACTGCACTTCTTTAGTACATATGTCTCAACAAATTACCAACAAATAGATACTTTGAAAAACACGCTTCTTAGCTTCAAGTCCTTGATTGATCCCCCATTTTTTAATCATAAAAGATTTTATAAATTTCTTTTGTGTAGATCATGTGTGGGCAGCCGTAGGCCTGGTGGCTAGATTTAGTCAGCGGCAATATTTTATTTTAGGCATTTTTCAAAAATCTTATATAATTTTTTTCTCTGAAAGTTGATTTTATAATTCATTTTGTAAGATTTCCATTGGTTTGGCTCCACAAATCAATAATTTAATAATTGTAATTCATAAATGTGTCTAAAAAGAAATCAAGTACACTTCCTGTAATATGATCTGCATTTTTTGATTAAATGTATGGCTTGAATAAAGATGAAAAATGTCTTGTGTGTCCTGCTAGACCAAAATTTTGTCCTTGCCTGGTCTAGACCACGGGTTTTCAACCCAGGGGAAGTTCACCTCCAGAGCTTAAATTTTGGTTATCCAAAGGTTGAATTTGCAGTTTGCTAATTTTTGATTTTTTTACATAATTTTTAAAAATCCAGAGTTGAGAAGAATTGTGAAGTAGACCTATTTTGTAGAAAAATACTCATTTTCTTCTTCCTACAGATCAGAAGACAATAATGTTGACTTGTGTGAAGATGAATTGATTGATCTTCAATCTTCAACAACTCTTTGTCACAAATTTAACTTGAATTTAGTTGCTCATGAATGTGTGAAATGACATTATTTGCTATTAAGTTTTATTTGATCTTGATACTGTTAAGTATGACGTTAAAAATAGTATTTTACGATTTCTCAGTTGCTTCATCATTTTAGGAGTGTAGACTCAAATTAGTGAACAAAATATGAAAGATCTAGGATATCACAAACATCATGGATATTTTGTCCATGATCTTCAAGGATAGCCTGGGGCACTTTTTCTATATTTCCTGATGTTGTGTTCATTGACGGTCATCCAGAATGGTGTTTGTTCTGTGAAATCAGCCATTGCGAAAACCACAAAAACACCTGAACAAGACTTTACAAAAGTAAGTAACTTGGCTAATGTGTTCACTCATGCATAAGGCTTTTGGCACACTGACACACACAGGGTCTGCTGGTTCCACCTGACAGCAGATGGCCGAACTGCATACGGTTTGCTCCCACTGGTCAAATCAATGGAACTTTTAGGTATCATGTGGAAAATTTTAGAATATTTCAATACCTTTTTTTGTTGCTCAATGGTTGAAATTGCTTTTGTTGCAGGCCCGAAATTATGGGAAACGATAGCCGGTTGTTTGTCATGTAAGCGTTTGGCAAGGAAAGATACCATTGTTAATAATGACTACAGATGTCCTCAAGTAATGTTGCTTCTTGGATCTGATGGTTGGGTGAGGCATGTTGACAATGGCATCAAGTAAGTATCTTGGTATAAACTTTTCGAAGAGTGTGTTTCAAATAAGTCTCTCTCAGTTTACATCATTGACTTTTTTAGTCTAAATCAAATACAGTCTCATCCTGCTATCCAAGAAAAATATTTCGTCCCTAAAGGCGAATTTCTTAGTTCTCATTAAGTGATCGAACATGATAGTTTATGTGGGTATATAATCCTATAATGAAAAATATTAAAATGATTTTTTAAAAAAACAATTGAAAAAAAAACGAACAAAAAACAAGATTGTTTGATCATTGTTTCACTTTTTTTATTTATTATTATTCACTATGGTTTACAAGATATAAAAACATTTCTAATCTAGCCTAAAAATTATCCCAATCCCCAGTCTAATGAATGTGTGCTTTTGTGGATTACTCGAGTTTGCTGGATAAAATATTGAAAACATTGGAAAGAATCATTCTCTCAAATTAGCTTGTGCTTTATGAAGAAAATTCATATTGTTTACCATAAAATTGACTGAGACGACTGGTGACATCTGAATATCAGTGCAACTATCATTAGTCTAAATTTGTTCCAAGTCTACCAAGTCTACCAATAAATACCAGGTTGGGTTTTACTCTTCTTCAAATAGTCAAGATTACCATTGAATTTGGTGATTGAATTTGTGGCGGTCGGTGGAGCTATCTAAGGGAGGTAACTACTTCAGCTTGGATGGCATAGAGTCGTCCCAGTTTGAAAGTTTACCTGTGACTTACAAAATTGCACTGCACCTTTTGACTGTTTCTCTTAATTTGAATGATAATTAGGGGCTGATCCAGGAGGGAGGTACAGGGACTTCGCACCCTCGCCCCCTACTCGGGCAAAGGTCAATTAGATTCTTTCTCTATCTAGATTAAGAAATTTTATAAATAAAAACCCCAGGAATTCATAAATTAACCTGAAAAACAAAACTTCATTGTTTTTGTTTTTCATCTAATATAATTAAGATGTCTTCTGTCATACTCTTTATAAATTTTATATCTATCCATTCTGTGATAAATTCCTTTATTTCTTTGACACAATAGTGCTTTGGGGGTACTCGTTTTGAACAATCCGAAAGATTTATTTTTTCATCTCTTCTGTTAGTGATTCCTTCTGTTACACTATCGTTGTTTCAATTAAAGTTCTAAATTTTGTGATATTTGCCATATCTTTTTTCGTAGATACATTTCGAAATACCATTTGAATTAAAATTCATATGGGAAAGGAAAGGTCTGTTAATGTATTCATTTTAAAATCAAAACTAAGAAAAGTAAATAAATAAAATTGTATTGTGGTTATATTTATTAAAGAAAATGCAAATTTCAAATTGCTGTTCTATTATTAGAAATTTAATTTTATTTAGTTAAAACAAAAGGCTGCAGCAATCAGAATTTGATGTAATGTTAAGAATTTTCTGAAGAGATTGTATCCCAAAATTTAGAAAACCTTAATCAAAGCAAAGATTGTGTCCGAACGCTGACCAATGAATTCCCCCTGTGCACATTTCACCGGCGGTAAATTCCACCACAATATTCATGCATTGCCATTCATGCTTTATAATCTGGTGTCAAAGGAGCTTTCGTATACAATTTTTTTCTTCAAACCCAAAACATCGATCAGTCAGTTAAGGAAATATTCTGACAGGCAGACCCCCCCCCCCGCCTCTGTAGCATTTGATTTTACTTCCTCTCTGATTGCATTCAAGCTAGTTCTGTTGGTTTCGTCCTTTTAACTCATATTTCCTGCCAGAGCGAATGACTTGCTCATACCAAAATTTAATCATATTCATTTGGAACTAAAACTTGAGTAGTATTCTTTTTTTTTCTTTTTTTAAAATCTCAATTAGAAACTGTTAACCAAAACTGTCAACATAGGTTTTCTTCAGTTTTCATATGAGTCTGGCTGACTACTTATGTATGATGTGTACAGGCTACACCAATGGAGCTAGGTAGATTAAAATATAAATATTTACTACTGATTATATCTAAAAAAACAGGGATTTTTGTTGTTGTTGTTGTTGTTGTTGTTGTATTTTCTAACCCCCCCCCAAGAGTAGGTCCTCTGTGGGGGTGGGGGTCAATTTACAATGTAATTTTAAGCTAAAGTGACATCTTACTTTCTGTACATCCTCATTCTCACTTATCTTTTGAAAATCTTGATTACTGCCCTACAAAAAGTGATAACTTTCTCATTGATCACTCCTTTTTTTCCAATTTTCTCATTGATCATCCCCAACATGCCATGCTTGCTAAGAGATGTTGATCCCTGGATGGTTTCTCCTTCGAGTGACAAACCAGACCTCTTTGTTTATTCCGAGATCTCTATAATAGTATGCTCCAATTTAGATATCTATTTAAAGCAAATTGATTTTTAAAATTCGGAACCCCCCCCGTCATGTTCACTTGGTGGTGGGGGGTGTAAATAGCACACCTGTTTGTAAAACAGGGTGGACAAAAGTGTGAAACTTTACACCTGGAATTATGTTTAGAGTCTGAAATAGACTATAAAGATTGAGTCAACAGTAACATTTTCTATCATTAATATACCAAGCATCACTAATACGGCACATTATGTTTTTGCTGATGTGCACAGAGTTGTACTATACTCTCTGTAGGTATATTTTTAACACTCTTGAAAGATCGCCTGACACCACAACACGGGGACCGTAATAATATCTAAAAATGTGTTCCAAACATTTGATGTTACTATTTTTTGTTTCTTCCATTAAAAATCTTGTAATGTGAAAACTGTTCTTTTTTATTGTTTTGCAAGAATTAGATCTGTTTTAGTATCCTTTTAATTATTTGCTATTTATGTGGGTGGTGGGAAAAATTTCCGTGTGATTGATTCTAAAAAGATTTAGAATGAGGTATGAGCTAACCTTTCAAAATTTTTATGCTTCACTAGTTGATGATTGTAAACAAGCTATAATTTCTACAATTTTCCTTCTCATTAAACAAATATTATTATAAAATTTCATTGATTATAAATTAGTTTCTCTTTGATACACATTGAAATTTATTATTGAAAAAAATCAATGAAATGAATTATTCATATTTGTCATTATTATACAGCAGGTCTTTGTAATGTAAATAGAAATTTTCAAAAAATATATATTGTATATGGAGATATGAAGATGGATATCATACTGCTTCTAATTTGTACTCTTCTCACCAATGGTTTTATTAATCAAAAGATTTTGAATAATTTGTTATTGTTCGTTTGATGAAATGAAATATATTCTATTCTTTTCTATTCAAATGTCTGTGGTTGTATTAAAAAAATAGCTTGCTCATTTTTCTCTCTAAATTAATACTTCAGCTGCAGCTGCCATAATGGCCATGAAATGAATTCTTTTTTTATGATTTTAACAATTTTTTTTTTAACTGGATGGAGTGATCCTGTCTTTCTTTTGTTTTTTTTTGTTTTTGTTTTGTTTTTTTTTGCCTATAATATGAATATTAGGATATGCTTTATTTGCATGAATATTTTTTTCAATTTTTAGTTCTGCAGACTAGCTGTGTATCGACTTGCAAAGGACACCATTTTCTTATAGAAATGAAGACCCAAGCTTTGCTTCATTTCATTACCTTGCTCGGGTCAATTTAAAAAAAATATGTGAACCATAACGATATGAATTGTAAGATTATGATATATTTCTTTAATTATTCATCTACTAGCCTCCTTTTCAAATTAGCGAAATTTTACCTTCGTAAATTCTGTCTGCAAAATTTTACATATATAAAAAATAGAAAGGAAAAAAAATAGTAAATAAACTATTAATTTGATAATATCCGCATAGTACAGAGGGGGGCAACAAAAAATTATTATGAAAAATTTTGTATTTTAATCTAAATTTGTTTTTTTATAACCGCTGCCGATTGATTGGATAATTCTTGAGCATTTCTTGTTACTTTATTATTAAATCTCTGGTCGAAAAATGAGCAATCCATCTCAATGATTTGTTTTCATGGATATTTAAAGGAATGAATTCCCTGAGCAACCTCCAAATTTCCAATATTGTTTGTATGTATTTCTGGCTCATTTGTATACACAAGAAATAGACTAAAAATGGGAAATCCCACTTCTGTGTTGGCTGAGTTTCCAATAAAATCATTTTCCAACAAGGCTTTTTTTGATTTTTTTTTTTTTTTTTTTTTCAAATAATCTTCTATGAAACGTAATATTTTTTTTTTTTCAATGAAAAGTTTTGTTCCTCCACTCCCGCATTGAGGATATTACTATTTACTTTTATTTCCGACAATCAGGCAGAAATAGCATAAAATACACATTTTTAGATTGAATTTGCTGATTTGAAAGGGATGCTCTCCATGTGTACCCGTTTATACCTCTTGTAAATAAATTAAGGAAATATATTATAACTTTACTCTTCATATTGTTATGATTCACATATTTTTAAAAAATAATTATATAAAAAAATTTGATTACAGAGCTCCTTTGTTATCAGAATACGGGGCATAAATTGTAACGCGTGAATATTTGGGGGGAATTTACAGTTGGTAAAATTGCCTGGGGGAATTTATCACAAACTGTCAAAACAAAAATTGTGTAATGAAATAAATCTCTACCAGTGAAGACTGAAAAAGTAAACTTTCAGATCATTCAAATCAGGGCTCTCCAAAGTGCTATTGGGCCGTTTAAAAAAAAAAATTGTTACATTACTCTTTAGTCAATTGTAGGGCTAAAATCATTCTTTACTGCTCTTGTAGATATCACTATGATGTAACCAAATGTATGCTGAGTGCAGGAAATATAACAGAGAAATTACGGATCTCCACATTTGATTGCCAACATGAGACAATTGTCGACTTATATGCTGGTAAGTTTCTTGTTCTTTTGGGGATTTTTTGTCTTTTTTTTTTTTTGTCGATGCTGGTAAGACTTACTTAGAACTAATCAGTTGTTCAAGAGAATCCTTTCTCATATAAAAAGGGATTTAACATATTTACTTGAGTACAGGCAGTCCTCGAGATTTGTCTACTTGACTTTCGTACGCATTGGACTCTTGAACCCTATAAATTAACAAATTCAATTTTCATGCTATAAAAATTCGGATGTTCGTACATTTTTCAACTGAACTACATCAGATCTTGGGGCTTTATGCTTTCATTTTTTCATCTTTCACCTAATTTTTAAGGTGCAATGTCATAAAATGCTAAAATGATATATTATATGCAAACATTGCTTTTATGTATAAATGTAGGTTTGCCTAAACGGGCTCAAGAACCGATTATTTACAAAAATTGATAAACAAAAAGTTATATACATGTATGGAATATTGTCTCTAGATCGAAATGCACAGACGATACTGATCCTACAAGAATTAATAGATCGCTTGTATCATTTGAAGTACATATTCTCAGTAATATTTCAGGCTTTTATAGGTTTGTTTGAGGTATTACTTTTGTGTCTTTCCCAGATTTTTTTCCACGCATTTATAGTTGTTAATAAACCAATACCAGGCTACAGACTCCTTGGTCAAAAAAAGAAATAAGGTGTTCAACAAACTCTCAATAATAATATAAATAACACTACTGTATAATTATGAATAAGATTATTGATTGAGTTTTTATTGTCCTTAATTTTTGTTCATTCTGTGTCATGGGCCAGGTATCCCTCTGCGTTATATCATAGGAAATGATTTCAATAACTCTGCGGGGGATATAAGGATTGATACAAGCATATATCTTATGTTTTAATTGTCTCCAGAGATATCTAGTTACTCGCAAGGGAACAGAACCTTCTAATAAATATGTAATTCAATATCTCAATATTTGGACATTCATACATTTTTAGCTCTTGGGAATTCCATTCCCTGGTTAATATGTAATTCAAAGATTTAAGTTTTGGAAATTCAACGTTCGTAAAGTTTTTTCCGGTAAGAAAGCAGAGGACTGCTTCAATGTGTTGTTGCTCATTGCAGGTATTGGCTATTTTACTCTTCCCTACTTGGTCCATGCAAGGGCCAGTGTTGTTCATGCCTGTGAATGGAATCCAGATGCTGTACATGCTTTGAAAGAAAACCTCAAGTTGAATAATGTTGCTGATCGGTGTATCATTCATTTTGGTGATAACAAGAAGGTAAGTCTCTGAAGTTTCTTGACCCTTTTGAAACTCTAGAGACATGTACATCCTGAGGTTTCTATGACTGCTGGGATATATTAATGGCCACAATTTTTTTATTCACCTGGAGAAAAAAAAGGTTTGCCTCTTTTCTTGACTCGAACACCTGACGAGGGCTGAAGAATGGATTGTTCAAAACATTGTGTCGACAACATCTAAGATAGGAAGAAGACATTCAATTGTCTAACCAAAAATTGGAATAAAAATTGACACTAGGTGTAAAGCATCACTGACTGAGTTTTTCTTTTGCCTTTATGATTGTTTAATTTGTAATGACTAGTACATCTGTTCAATGACTTATTTAGACTAGTATCCTCAACTTGATTGTTTTGAACACTAAATTTTGGCCAGTCAGCTCTCTTGTCTTTCTCGGGTGTATGTCATTTGAATCATGAAGGATGTGAAAGTTTATTTCAAGATTTAAAAGATACTTCAAACATGCTCGACGCCTCTTAATTTTACTTCATGCACTCCTAGAAAAGGGAGTGATTTAGTAACTGAAAGTTTGTTTTTAGCTTAGTAGAGAGCCTATTAGATAAATATCCTGGTAAAAGAATGTCTCCAGCTGAGTTACTTCTAATCAGTATGTGTGATACATTCATACAGCCAGCTGGCATAACTAGAAAACTGCAGAAACCTATGTTGACAGTTTCTAATAGAACTGTTGGACAAAATATTGTTACATTTATAACTTCTATGTAATTGTATGTTTTTCAGGTGTGTCCCCATGGAGTTGCAGATCGTGTCAACCTTGGCCTGCTTCCAAGCAGCAGGGAAGGCTGGCTTCCAGCCTGTCTTTCCCTCAAAAGTGAAATGGGTGGTATCCTTCACATCCATGAGAATGTCACCACGACTCCCAATAACAAATGTGAAGATATAAGGATGAAATTGCAGAACCGTGCGGCCGAAGCCGCTGCTGAGTTGTCTGCTACTCTCCAAGGTCAAACAAACGTCTTGCCTATCTACCGAAATTTGAACCAGCCATCGCCTGGTAATGGAGGGGCGACTTCCAGCCATACGTATCTTGCTAACGATGTTCACAAATTCACGTCGGATGATCTTCACGCCTCTGACCAGGAGGATTCAGATATTATTAAAATCTACCAGTCGTGGAACTCTGAGAAAGCACCTTCTGTGAAACAGATCCAGCGTCAAGAACAATGGGATTCGTGGGCTGCCGATGTAGCGGCATCCATCCGTCATATCCTGGAGGAGCTTCATTGCAAGCCGTGGGCAACCATTGTTAAACACATTGAACATGTCAAGCCTTATGGTCCTCACATCGACCATTTAGTGTTGGATCTGGAATGCCGACCAGTTGAAAGATTTGCTCACCATGGAATGACGTACTAGAGCCACAGAACAGTCCTCTTGAAAGGAGTAATATAATAAAGGAGAGACATAAATACTGTAGTATCAAAGGAGTGACCTTTTTTCTTTTGGCAACAATGATTGTCGTTTTGGCATCGTTGGTGTCCATAGATGTGTCCTCTGGATTCTAGCTTGTCTTCACCCATTTAGGATTTTACAAAATTATATTCATCCATTATGGGCTACAAAATTTTGAAAATTGAATTTTACCTCCAAGTGATAAAGAAGCTGGAGAGCTCCTATTGCACAACTTATTCATGGTTTCGTTTTGAAACTGTATACTTTGGAAGCAATGACTTGATCATCGTTTCATTCTGAAGCCGTAAAATTGATTCAGATGCATTTCACATTGTCACTTTGTTATGGTAATATTCGTGTCACTCCTTTTAAAATTTATCACTCCTTTGTTATGTCACTTCTTCATTAATAACCCCCATGGATTGGTGTCGGTTGTCTCTGTTGTACTGTCTGTATTTGCAGACAATTGTGGGTAGAGCTCGGTGGCAGAGAATGGGGCCACAAAATTCGAGTTCCATTCCCAAGGCTGGATTGGTGGAGTTTGCTAATATGTTATTGCATCAGAAAAGAAAATCTCATTTCAAGGCATGCAGCAGAGTTAATTGCTCATGTGATCAGAATTATACTTGTAAAATCACTATGCTTGAGGGGTATAAAAAGAAGTTGTTAATGAAATTTGATATCTGGTTGTATCAGAAGTATTTTCATTTCTTAATCACTTGAGAGCTCTTATATGTCTTTTTTCTTAAGCTTATGTAATCATTTAGATATGGTATCTTTTGATGATTCTAGCTCCTCTGAAAGTTTTCAAGAGCTGATGGACCTTGTGTTTTAAACAATCATAATCAACCACTTATGATCGTCCAACTCTTGGCTTTATTTCAAGGATCAAATCACCACCCTTGAAATGTTTAAACCTCTTCTGGGCTATACGGTCAGATATTGTTTTATTTCCTTCAACTTCCCATATTGTGCCTGCGAGGCCCAGTTTCAAATAATGCCTAGACATCGCCAGACTCTCAATCCTTGTGTCAGCCATTATAACTTCTGAACCAAAAGGTATAGCTGGTTAGTATTCATAATGGTATGATGTATATAATGATAATAATAACTTGCCATCACAGTCAATCATTGAAAAATTGTTGCATCAAAATTTGAAGTCGTATAATGAAAAAAAAATTGCATTAAAGAATAGATAAAGTCAGAATGAATTTTATTTATGACTTCCCAAACATCTTCCTATTTTACATGAAAAATAGAGGAAAAAACTAAATTCTCCAGAATCTAGATGTTATTTCCCCAGGAAAACATCTCAAACAGAGTAAATAGATTTCTAAACCTGTAGACAAAATGGTATGGCCAGGAGTGCTGGAACACACAAACACACAGACACGTATAAAATATATAAAGGGAAGAACCCTTTGGCAACTCTGGTGTTCAATAATAATATTAATGATATAGTAGAGTTGTAGCTGTTTTGTACATGAAATATGAGTAAAAGTCTATAAAAAAACGAAAATACTTTTGATACATCCTTGTATTTTTTGTTTGTATGAATGTGTGTGTGAATATGTGTATGCTTATGTGCACAAATGTCTGTATGCATGTGTTTATGTTGATGTATGTGCATATATATGTATGTGTGTGTTTGTGGGTGCTACAACGTGGTGGTGCTATTCAGGGTCAAAGATTATTTGGGAAAATAAATTCAAACTAAATTTGCTCAAGAATTTTGGATTTTGCTACCTTAAACATTAAACAAAACATTTGGCCTTGGATTAATTGTTTTCATTCTTCTTTCTTTCTTTCTTCTTTTTTTTTCTTTGAATTTTTAAAATCTTTCACTTGTACTGTTGATGTGGGGGGAGTAGAGATAGCAGTCACAATATTTTGTCTGTTTTTATTCTTTTTTATTTTATTTGAACATTTTATTATAGTCAACTTCCACCTTGCTAAGCCTATCACAGCTTCACCAGAACCCTATTAAACATACATTTTGGGAGCACATTCCATACTATGTTTGTTGCCAGCCTCTCTCAATGCTGGATAAAGTGTTGGACTTCCCTGGTTTGGAATCTTGGTTGTTCATCTCTTAGAATGGTTGCCAACCAAGGCTGGAAAACCCGGTCCACAATACTATTTACCCATAGCTTTGGGGAGAAGAGATGTATTTTTCATCCCTTATTCTTATAACTGTTATAAATTTCATTTTTTTAATAGAAAAAATTCCTAAAAAGCTACAATCTCAGATAATATAATAAAATTCTTATTAGGATTCCAGATTTTTTATATTCATTGATTTCTAACAACTTATTTGAGGCATGGCCAACCTTTTTGATTTAACAGGCCACATAACATATTTTTCATCTTTGTAGTATACCTGATATACCTCATGAAAACATCTCTCCTTGATACTATATTAATAATTGATGAAGAAATGAGAAAAGCAATACAATCTCTAAAATCAAATAGAGCACAGGGCCTTGATAACACCCACCCTAGAATATTTGTTGAAATTTCAGATGTGCTATCAACACCCATAGTCCTCTGATACCAAAGAAGATTAAGGACCGGAGAATAACTATCACATTGGAGAGGCTCTTATTACACCAATATTTTAGAAGGGTGATCGTAATAATCCTGAAAAATACTGAGCTCAGTCTTCTGCAAGATCCTTGAGCATATGATAGTAACTAATATCTCGAAACGTCTAACAGATAACAACATACTCTGCAAAGAACAGCAGAGATTTACCAAAGGGAAGTGTAATCACCAACTTATTTGAGATTATAAACATTAGGTCAGAAGCCTTGATGCATTTCTGTTGATGTCCTTATGCCTCTACTACAAGAAGGCGTTTGACACAGTGCTTCATCTAAGACTAATCAAACCAGTAGATAGTTTGGGGAGAACTGGACAAGTGATGGATAAAGTCATTCCTTACAGATCGAAGACAAAGTGTTTGAATTAATGGAGAAGTGTCATTATGGTCACCAATTATAAGTGGCATCCCTCAGGGTTCCATAATGGGACCAATATTGTTCTTGTGCTTTGTAAACGACCTGCCGAGCAGATGATACAAAAATCTTAGCTCAACTGCTGCAGTTGAACTATCTGAGCTAATGATTCCCAAAGTGTGCGCCATGGCAGCTTTGAATAGCTGCACTTAGCTCCTAGGAGCAACAATAGATATTCAAAAATTTTGATAATATTAGGAAGTTAATTATGAAAATTAATTGTTCATTTAAATTAGGTATTTGTTAAAGATGTAGTATTTGTCTTTGTACTAATGGAAAAATCTTCATTAACCATTAATGAGCATTATGGAAATGATGATACAATGCTAACCAGAGACACCTGAACATAAATGCAATTGTTCAGTATTTTCTGACTTGGTGAGCTGTGGAAAAATCCTTAAACACTTGAGGCGCTGTGATTCAGAAAAGTTTAGGGATCACTGGTCTAAGCCATAGGCCTTGCTCTCCAAACAGAAACTATGAAATAATTTCTTCATTATGAATAAATTTACATATCTAATGATGATGTACAATTCTGAAAAAACATTTTCTGTTTCTCTAAACATTGATTTGTTTTTTTATAGAAGTTTTCTCAGTATAATTTCCAAATAATCCCAATATAAGACTTAGTAAACATTAATTGCACGTTTTTTAAACTTATCCTAAAAGTACAATTCTTCCAATCTACAGAAAGGACAAAAGCTGATTAGTCTCATCTTCTATTCAAAATTAACATTGACGAAACCAGGGATTCAAATGATGGAATGTAAAACTGTTCAATGTAGAATGTTGTTTATTCAGTGGATAAAATTATTCCTTACAGATCGAAGACAAAGGGTTTGAGTTAATGGAGAAAAGTCATTATGGTCACCAGTTTTAAGTGGTATCCCTCAGGGCTCCGTAATGTGACCAATATTGTTCTCGCTCTTTGTAAATGACCTGCCTAGCAAATTAAGATCTTACATAGCCATGTTTGCAGATTACACAAAAATCCACAGCCCGCTCATGTCTGATGATTCAACACTGCAATTTCAGGAAGATCTCAACATTTTACAGAGTTGAGCAAATGACATGCAGATGACATTCCATCTAAGTAAGTAAAAAATGATGTATCTGGGTAAAACCAACCAAAAACAAAACTATAAAATGAGAAACAATGATGGCTCAGAGCATATGCTGGAGCAGAACAAAGCAGAGCAAGACTAAGGAGTCCATGTAGACAATTGCAACTGTAACTGTGCATAGATTCACCTGAAACTCTAATCACTGTTTCCTCAGCTCATAATCCACCTTTCCATTAAATTTCATTGAAATTCAAGAACATTTCAAGATATTACATGATGTTAAAATTCAGTCTCAATGGAAGGAAGGTAACTGAGCCTAAATCGCCAAAATCTTCAACAACTCTCTCCTTGACTTATGACCTACCCTTCAATTAAATTTCATTTATGTGGAAGGGAGGCAACTGTGCATGGATCTGCTCTGAACCATTTTCCCTTTGGCCCTGAACTAACCCTCTAATTAAAAGTTCTCGATGCTGTGTTGGAATACAGCTTCAATGTATCTGGCTTAGGACTTATTGAGCCTTGTATGCTTGTAGCAATTACTGTGTCACTAAACATGTAATCATTAGAGTAAATGATCTTATCATTTGTTCAATAAATCCTACCCATGCTATCACAAGTTACATAGGCTGCTAAAAGCCAGATAACTTCGAACATTGGCACAGAATATACCAAAGCTTTATCTACTTTTCTCGTTCTGTTCAACTATTCCGGTGTACATGGAAACTAAATAGAAAGTCGACTTTACTAACCTGACAATATTTTATTGTAAAAAAAATATAAATTACAGCTATTTGTATTTTTACAACATCATCAAGTTTTGGGGGGACTTATTTTTTTTCAATTAAAAAAAGTCTTTTAAATGTAAGATTTCTGTGATGTTCAGAAAGGGTTTTGATTGATTATCAAGTGTATGATTTGTTAGACAGATGAATACCATTTTAGAAGATTGTAAATAGTTGTGTTAATCTAATCTTTGCTTGTTTGAGGTTTAAAAAAGAAAAAAAAAATTGTCCAAGTTTGTTAATAGCTATGATATCTGGTTTAGCATGTTTGCTATCCTTGTGAATGAGCTTGAAAAATGGAGCAAATGAATTTTGAGGCATAGTTCAAATAGGCCATTTGAAACTTAAGGATGGGAAAAAAGTTTTACTTAAGTGACTGGCTCCTCATATTCTTCGTATATTTCAAATGTGAGAAATAAACTTTGTCAGAAATTGTCATCAAAGTGTCTGTTTCAAGTCTGTCAGGATTTTTTTTTACAAATGAACATCATTTATGCTAGTATAATGGAAAGTATTAAGGTTTTTTTAGCTATCAATTATGTTAGATCCTCACTGGGAAAGAAAGTTGTCATAACTGTTCTCTTTCCAGAGCAGGAGGAGGTATTAAAGAGCAGTCATCATTAAAGACAACATCGTAAGTTCTAACACGCGTTCCACCATTACTCAATGAAATTTTTAAGGGGTGGAAGTGATAATCATTTGAACACAATATTTCTTTGAGGAAAAATCCACAGTGATTCTTTGAACATTCTATTATTGCCGTTATTGTCACTAATTATGATGTAAACATAGTATCATCCCCCCTCCCCCCCCTAACTCTATCAATTGTTGGAAACACTTCTAAGAATTGTTGTTGATCCAGGATGAAAATTGGGCAATTTTGATTAGGTCTCCTCTTCCCTAAATGCTTTTTCATAGAAAAAGACAACTCTTTTCTGAAGAAGACCATTGAAAAATCAACTGACATCATTTTGACAAAACAATTGGGGAATAAATAAACAAGACAGCAACATTTTCAAACTTTATTTAATATCTTCATTAGTATTCAAAATAACATTATTCAAATTTACTCGAATATTCATTAGAATGATACATAGTATAAAAAATTCAAGTTTTAAGCATTGATGAGAAAAAATGGTTTTACAAATTATGGAAGTATGTTGAAAAAGATGGAAGATTTACTAGCTGAATCCATTGCAAAAACAAATTGATTTTTTTCTAATAGAGAATTTTGAAATACTAGAATAGTTTACCAACTAATGTAATATATAGCACAAGTATAATTAATTTGGAAAATAACAAAGACAAGTTTAGATCATTTGGGATAGAATATCACTTAATCTCAGATATTTACAGTCACAGAGATATCTATTAGTTACAGAGCGAATACAGAATAAGGGGTTTCTTGTTGAAGTGTTTAATTTATGATTCAAAACATTAATTCATTTCTGGAGGTCTAAAAAACTTTCTCAACTCTTCAAGTCTACAGCTCTTGATACCTATAGGGAGGAATAGCATCCAGTAGACATTCTGGACATAGTTAGATGACCTCGACTGTGACCTCCTCTCAAAACCCCAGCAAAACCCTGCACTTGGGAAAATTACCAATGCCTGCCTCAAACGGCTAGGTACTATCAGCAACAAGGAACTGTGGCTATGAACATGAAACAGTCAGCAAAAAAAACTTTCCTTAAAAATGGAGCAGAGAATTGGTACAAATTGTCAAGAGAAATGGATTAGTACTTATGTGTATATATTTTTAATAGAAAGTTCAAAGAACATTTTGTAGAGATGGACACATCAAGTCTGAAGTAAGAGAAAAGTCTTACCGCCTGTTAGCCAGCAAATGAACCATGGATTATCTCCCCATGAAAGATTGACAGATCGTTATTACTTTGAATAAATCAAATTTTTAAATTGTTTCTTTTTGGTTAATTAATATCAAATGATTGTGTATGTGAAATATCAAATATTAGTAAGCCTTTAAATGAACCTAGGTGTTAGATTAATAGAAGTTATCTTGATTCCACACATGCATTCTAAGAATCAAAAGGTTTACAATTTCTCAAAAGCTGGAAGATTGCCTCAGTATGTCCTGATCTGCAGTATCCTAAACCTTCTTCCAGTAATCAGTGAAACTGGTTCTGAATTTCTCAGGCAAAACTCCAGCTTCAAAAATTAATTCTTCCAGGAACTTTAGCCAAGGGTCTATGAGTTCTTCATGACCCAATGCCTTTAGTGCTTTCAGGATTCTGGTCACCCACATATGAGAAGCCCGCTGACTGGAAGAAGAAAAAAAGAAAAATTAAAATAAAACAAAATCAAATAGGTCTGGCTTGTTACCTGTTAGCATACTATGATGGGGTGATCAATAGAAAAATTGAAAAAAGGGGAGATCAATGAATTAGTTACTTTACATGCCTTTAGTTAGGTAGTGATCACTAAAAAAGACTGAATTTTCAAAAAACAAGCATGAAAGCTGCTGAACATTAACTAAAGGACCAACTTAGCATAAACTTACATAGCAAATTGAATTCCAACTAAAAATCTTGGGATGGGGGATTTTCATAAAACTGAAAAAAAGGTTTCTCTAGAAACAATGAGGAGTAAATGTTTAAATTTTCAGCCCTCTAGCTCTTTTGGTGCAATTCGTAGACATGACACATACATACATGAACATGTACATACACAAATAGCCAGGCAGAACCTCTTGAAAACAAAAGGAACCTATGTTTACACCTATGGTTGATTGTTTTTTCGTCAGACAAGATGCCTGAATTACTGTTCACCATGCAGTAAATAAGGAATGAAGTTTAATCCCCATGTAGGGGACGATATTTGGATCTCAGTGAGCCACTTTTTTACTATAACTCACCCAAAGTTTGTCTATGATAGACGTCTACGAAAACCATACAATATACAAACATGAAATTTTCTATGTATACCCAAGTGAGTCCGAGGCGGGTTTTTAGCAAGTTAGTTTTTCAACCCCCCCTCCCAAAATATGTTTCGGGGGAAGGGGGGGGGGCAGATGAAAAAATGCTTGGTTCTCTGTTGCTGCTCTCAAAAGAAAAGAAGTGGGGGAAGAGAAGAAATAGATTTGGAGTTTGTTTATTTTATGTTTCCTAAGAATTTTTTTTATTGATATTTCAATTTCATGAAAATAAACAATGATCAAAATGAGCCAAAGTAGAATCAACAATTTTTTTTCTTCCTTTATTCTAATATTAAGTGTAGAGGATCAACTTTGAAAAATTTCAAAATTTTCACAAGATCATAAAAAACACTAATAAACGTCACAAATATCACTTTTCAAAAACAAATTTACCTACTATGCACTCAAAGAATACATTCCTCTGTCAACGCCATTGTCGAGGAAGGTATCGTTTATAGAACTGTCAAAACATTCAATCAGTTCTTCTATTGCCTATCGTCCAACCTTCCACAAAATCTGACTGAAATTTATTGAAAACTCTAGAGATATCTTACTGATGGATCAGAAAATCTGGTGAATTCATGCGATTTGGACATATAACAACAATGTAGGGGAAGTAATTATGCAAGGATCCGCCCTAAAATTTACCAAGTTCTTCCATACCCTATTGTCGACCCTTCCTCCCATGTTATGGAAATTCAAAGAGAACTTTTGGAGATGCCATATGGACAGTCATGAGCATATACATAGATGTAATCAAGAAAAGAAATTGAAAGATATCTCTCAATCAGAATAAAATTCCTGGATCCTCCCCAATTTTTACCACTTCTTTATTGTCGTTTTGTTCAGACTTCCTGAAAAATAACATTGAAATCTATCCAGTACTTTTGGCAATATCGTTCGGACAGACAAACGTATTAACCAAATACATTTGTCTCTTCCCAGTTTTGTTGATAGGAGTAAATTAAACAGTAACAAAATAGTAAAGTTATTACTGACTCTTTTCTCATCTAGCCACACTCGATGGGAAAAAGTATTCCTTTTTTAAATCAAAAATAAAGGCAAAAGTAATGCATGATTTGATAAGAAAAAAGATGTAGAACTCGCTACCATAGTCAATGATTAAAGAACCATAGTGTCAATATTCGCAGTCATGTAAGAAAATCCCATCAAAGAATAAATATGGTCAGAATGAATTCCATTTATGACATCACTGGCATTTTCCACGGGAAAATATCGAGAGAAACATCTTGTAACTTATGAATTCTGGAGAATCTAGATGTTATTAATAAACCTGCCAGAATAAGGACTCCCAAAAAGGTGAAAAAGCATTTGTAGACAAAACGTTATGGCCAGGAGTGCTGGAACATTCAAACACATGCACATATAAAAAAGATGGCTACACATGTTCAAATTTACATTGTAAATTGATCACCTACTTTAGAGCCAGTTCACTTGCTTCCCTCATAAAATCTACTTTTTTTTAAAAAACAAAATTTTTTGTAGAAGAAACAAAGGTCAGATTCAATCAAAACCATTCGTACTACATATGAAAAAATACTTTTCCAGAATTTTCTGCATCAACATCATCATCATCATCATCATCCTTTTATTGTCTGTCGTTAGACATGGACTTTCCCCAAGATTCACCACGCCTCTCTATCATGGGCATTGTGGAGCCAATACTTTCTTTTGCTCAAATTATCTTGAGCATTGCACATGTACGTTTAACATTTAAAAGTCAAAAATATGACTAAACACAATGATTCCTATCCATATAATCATACATTTTATTCATCCCTTTTTTATTTGACAGCAATTTATTCCATCGGCTGGGGCAAGTATTCAGTCAGCCACCTGTTAGGCTGGGTAAACATAGCATAATGTTCTCTTTGA
Source organism: Thysanoteuthis rhombus (assembly GCA_963457665.1). Classification (NCBI taxonomy): domain Eukaryota; kingdom Metazoa; phylum Mollusca; class Cephalopoda; order Oegopsida; family Thysanoteuthidae; genus Thysanoteuthis; species Thysanoteuthis major. The sequence goes on along the minus strand of OY735222.1, from coordinate 6,414,544 downwards.
TTGCTTTCTAGTTTGTTTCTTCAACTAGCTGAAACCTGCCCAATTGGGCGGTCTCCAACTACCTCGTTATGTATATATATATAGATTGACTGGAAAGTAAGGGTTCAGCTTAGCATTCTAAAACCTTTTAGAAAAAGTATTTTTCAAAACTTTTGACTTTAAATCATTCCCTTAGGTCCATTGAGTATGCATTCCAAATTAGTGACACTTTAGTTGAGATGCGCTTATGTTCAGGATGGGGCAAACAAAGACAAACAGAGCCAGATGCTTTATATTATAGATATAGTCTAAAATTGAGTTCTTTTACCTGATGAAGTGTTTCAGAAATTGCGGGTCGTCATCTATCAGCTTGAATTCATTTCTATCATTGAGCGTCATTCCGTACAAATCAAGAAGCATCTTAAAAGCTCTTCGGACCCTTTCTTTCAGGATTGGATCAGATCTTATGGCCTTGAAGGGGAAAAAAGGGAGAAAGAGACAAACTGAAAAATCTGCTTCATTACTGTTGAATAGAATTCCTGTACCATGTCATCAGAAATGACAACTGTTTTTTCAAACTCTTAAATTCATGAGCCGCTTGATAAAAAGAATTTCATAAATTGAATGCATAAAGATTTAGCTAATGGTGCAAGGGGACTAACTACAATCAGAAGTGATTCCTCTTTATGACAGATTTGAATTTTTTTCATATGAAATCAAGAGTTCATTTTAGAGGATTAATCATGAATAGTGTGACTTTTCGGCAAAAAAGAAGTCTCGATTGTCCTATTTCAATCTTTTACATTGGCTGGGTCGGAGGTTGCTGTGCCAGATAAGTAGGGGTGCAGTAGTGACTGGGTGTAAAGAGGGAAAGAAGGAAGTGAAAGTGGAATCTATGGGAAATATCATACTCTCTTTTCCCCATAATAGACCAACCGATCAAGCAAGCAACCAACACACTGTATATTATCAATTAGCAATTAGAAAAGAACACTCAACAAAAAGCTGCAAGGCACGGTGTATTGATTTCACTTTGATAGTTTGATATTAAAGAAATGGCAGAACTTTTCATCACATTTTACTTTTTCAAAATCCTAAGCAACTATAGCTGAGGGTTTGGGGGGGGAAATTCCTGCAATTTAGATGTAATTCAGATGTAAGAATTACTAATAATTGCAGAATTCATTTCAAAAGGGTTCGTTATTACTTTTATATTTTGTTTCATTCTTCATTCTTTTTTTTTTTAACTGCAAAATGTTTGAGAGATTAGCTCTGCTCTGCTTCCCACAATTATTATAGGCCTTAATAAGGGGTTCTCACATCAATTTTGCAAGAGATAGATCAATTGATTTTCACAAGTCTTAAGGAAACATTAAAAAAATGGCTTTGTAAGGAAGTATCAGTGTATAACAATGCTTCTTGTCAAAATCAAGAAGTCTGCATCGTGATATTACAAATAAAATCATTTGAGAAATGAAGGAGAGAGAACAAAGTTGTACACATCAGTTATACACATCCGCAATAAAAAGAAAAAAAAAATTGGTTTGTCACCGTCCTCTTGCATCATAATTGTTTTGCTCATCTTACCCTTGCTTCCTCTCTTTTCAGAGGAAAAGCTCGGGGATTCATTCCACATTCTTCATTCGGAAACAACCTAAAGAAAAAAAAAATATTTTAGCGTACAACATCAGACATAATATTAGTTTAGTCTAGACACGTTATTTCAGTTTTTTATTTCAAGCTAACTTTATAGCTAAAAATGTTGTGTATGCTTGAAAAATCATTCACAGGCTCCTGAAAGGTTAAGTACAGTTGGAAAATTTGTACAAAAGAAAATTAAAAAAAAAGGATAATTATACAATGTATTGATTAGAAATCAACATAATAATGAAAACTAGAAAGCACTCAGAAAGTGCATACCTTTACCAATGCCAATGTCAGGGAGAATAATTGTGCATGGATCCATCCCAAATTTAATCAGTTGTTCTGTAGCGAATTGTCCACCTTTTCAGAAATTTTGTATAAATTAGTAGAGAACTTTTGGAGTTATTGTATGGACAGCCATGACATTATAGTGATATTATGTGGTTTGGACATATAACTACAACATAGAGGAAATAATTGTGGATGGGTCCATTCCAAAATTTAATCAGTTCTCCTGTAACCTATTGTCTACCCCTATGTCGAATTTCATCGAATTTTATTGATAACTTTTGGAGATATCCTGTGAGCAGTCATGAGCATATATGAATGTGATTGAAAGAAAAGAAGAGAAAAATATCTCTAAAACAGAAAAAAGTATTCCTGGATCCTCCCCTAAATTCTACCACCTCTTTCTCACCCCATTATTCACCCTCGTAAAAAATTGAAAGTCATTCAGTACTTTAGAGATATCATGTGGACAGACAAACCAACAGACAAACAAATGAATGGCAAATAAACAAACCAACAGATGAACAGACACAGCCAGAAATATATACCTCATTTCAAATTTGTTGACAGGGGTAAACACATAAAATGTATGATTATTATAATTTTAAATGATATGCAAATCAATATAAAATTTAAACAACAATTAATCAGAGGTAAATTATTAGAGCCTCCATGTGATTTTTATGTATACTTGTGGGCCTAATACTTATGGGTTATACTTGTAACATACAAATTTTAATTCAAAAAGTGTGTTCAATTAATCATTGAACAGAGAAGTGAATATAATGAATATATATATATTTTTTTCAACAATCATAACAGGATAGTTGCACATACAAACGAAATACAAACTATGCTGGTGGTCAAAAGTGCTAAGGGCAGATAACTCGTCTGATTTATCAGAATATTTAGATTTAATACAATTTCATCTGTCAGCGATCCCTACGGTTGTATGAAAACAACAGAAATCTGGATGAGGTTTAAAAGTAGTTTGTTTGAGAGGTGAGGCAGTTTATGTCATCGCTCAATTCAGTAAAAAATCTAAATAGAAAGGGTAGGATCTTTGTTTTATATCACCAGAATTTGTAAACCTTTTTGAATTTGTGAACTTAATTATAGATGAATTGCAAATTGGGCTACAATTTGATATCTGATTTAATTAATTCAATTTATATTTTATGATTTAATATTATTATTCTAATAGTGTGGGCTGACTTTTAATCCTGTGGGAACTTTATATCAGAAGGATAGTGTGAAGTTTTTATGATTCAAAATTCTATCACAGTTTGACCACTGGAAAGGTATAATAAAGATGGCTGCCAAATTAGTTGGATTTATCGAAAAAACCCACCTACCCACAAAAAATTACAATAGAAGGTTTTTCAATGTTTTTTCGTCGTATCAAGTGTGCTTAATGGCATACTGAAAGTTTACCATAGACCGACCCCTGGAAAGGTATAATTTTCAAGAAGGTATACAAAGCATGATCAAAAATGACATCTTGTGACCTCAGAAGTCAAAATAGAATGCGATCTTTGCCGTCAGAAAATGTACCCATATTCTAAATTTCAACATCTTTGATGCAAAATTGTGGTCCATAACTCAGGGGATTGGTTAGAAATAACTAAGAAATGACCACTGGTGACCATAAATGTCCTCTGAGGTTAACTTCACATGATATTTTAGTTGACCTGTCTTCAATCTACAAGCAGAATATCAAGTTGATAGGTCTTTAGGTTTTGCCGAGAAGAGGCAGGAATAAACAAACAAATTGATTTAATTTATATTCAGTATTTATCCTCTTAATATTTAATTTAATTCATATTCAATATTAATCGATTTAATATTTATTTCATTATTTAATTATATTTAATGATATTTAATTTCATTAATTTAATTCATATTTGATATTTATTTTTTATATTCAATTTCAATAAATTAATTTATATCTAATATTTATCAAATTAATATTTAATTCCATTAATTTGATTTATCTTCAATATATATCACTTCATTTCTATTATTATTCGGACTATCCTCATCTTGGTTGTTTTTCATACAACGTTTCGGCCGTTGTACTCTACGGCCTTCATCAGGTATGGACACATGTAGTGGTGACAGAATCAGACAGAACTACTGCAAGTAATCTAATGGTTCTAGGTTCAATCCCAGTGTGAGACGATAATAATTCTACTAATGCTAATATCAATATACCCCCGTTGGTTAAATAAAGGGTTCGGTTCGTTACTTCCCCACACCTACCAGATGATACCTGATGAAGGCTGTAGAGTATAACGGCCGAAACATTGTATGAAAAACAACCAAGATGAGGATAGTCCGAATAATAATAGAAATAATAATAACACCTCATCTCAAAAATTCAGAGATATGATATATCACTTTGATATCTAATATTTATTTCAATATTTAATTTCAATAATTCAAATTATATCAAATATTTACCAAATTCATATTTAATTACAATTTAATTTATATTTAATATTCATTGATTTAACATTTAATCTCATTAATTCAATTTATATTGAATATTTTTATTTGATAGCTAATTTCATTAATTCGATTTATATTTAATATTTATCAATTTAATATTCAATTTCATTTATATTTAATTTCATTGATTCAATCATATTGGATATTTGATTTCATAAATTTAGTTAAAATTTGATATTTAGTACTTTGATATCTATTTCATTGATCTAATTTATATTCATAAATTCAATATTCAATTCCATTAATTCTCATATTCAATTCAATATTTAATTCTATTAATTCATCCATATTCAATATTCATTATTTTAATCTTCAATCTTATTGATTAAAAATAATATCTAATAATCATCAATTTGATTCATTTATCATTTTAATATTCAATTTCATTAATTTGAATATTTAATATCAGTTAATTTGATATTCTATAATTGAATTTATATTTAGTATTCATTAACTCAATATTTAATTTCATTAATTCAATTTATATTCATTATCAATCATTTTAATATCAGATTTTATTAATTTAATCTATATTTGATATTTTTTAAATATTTAATTCTATTAATCTATACTGAATTCAATATTTTAATTTTCAATTTCAATAATTTAAATTATGTTCAAAATTCATTTATTTCAAGTTCAACTTTTAATTTTCATTTTTTGATATTTAATTACAATAACTGAATTTACATTCAACATTTACTATTTCAATATTGAATTTCATTAATTCAATATTCAATCTCATTAATTCAATTTATGTTCAATATCTAATAATTCAATACTTAATTTCATTGAGTTATTCTATATTTAATATCCATTAATTCATTATCTACTTTCATCAATTTAATTCATATTTAATTTTACTAATTTTATATTATACTGTATTGATTTGATTCATATTTAATATTCATTAATTTAATGTTCAATTTCATTAATCTAATTTTCATTTAATAATTTCATTATTTTTATTCGTATTATATTATTTTCTTTTAATATCTAATTTTGCTAATTTCATATCCATTATTATCATTTATCTGTATTGATATTTTCTTTTATTCATTTATATCATCATTGTACCAGCATATAAGAACCTGTCTAAAATGAGAAGACCCATAATTTTTTATGGATTCTAATCAAGTAGATATGTCACATACCATTGCATGTATCCAGTATGGTTGATTAGCTTATCATGATCTCCATACCAGGTAGATAAAATCTCTTCAATCTTTGCACCTGTTTATAACAAGATATAAATGACAATGAATGAATAACATGAATAATAAGGGTCGGATCACCAGGGCAGGCTCTATAGCATATATTACAGAGGGTCCTTAAATCAACAAATCATGTATACGTATTAAAACATACATGTATTTTACTTGCAAAGTAATCAAGTTTTTCATTTACTACACAGCCAGATAATACAAACATGTCTGATATTTATTTCAGAAGTAATATTACTTTGATATTTGTGCTGCTGCTATGACTTCAATTTCAAATACTTTTATATTTTTGCTCAGTATTTGTATCGTATGGGTACAGCACTCCCATTGATTACTTCATTAAAACAATAACCTCAATTAATGGTAATAATAGGCTGAAGTTGAAAATCTCAAACCCCTAATCATTTATAGAACATGAACAATTACAGTAAAAGAGCAATTGCAAAATCTCTGAATCGGAATTGATGGCTTGCAGGCATGTAGGGTGAGACCTTTAAAGTAGTGGGGCCCGAAAATGTAAATATATCTTCCTTTTGCCATTGGTCACCTTTTCACGAAATCATACTGAAATCCATAAAGAACTTTTGGAGATATTTTGCTGGGGCGATCGTAGAAAATCCCTGGATCCATCCCAAAATGTAAACATATCTTTTTTAGTCCATTGCCCAGCATTCCTCAAATTTCATTGAAATTCATTGAAAACTTCGGGAGATATAGCGCCGTATATATGAAACTACGATGCAGGGAAAATAAGCCCAGAAAATTTCTGGAATCCTCCAGAACTGAAACACATCTTCCTCGGTCCAGTAGCCACATTTGCACAAGATTTCACTGAGATTCATAGAGAATCTTTGACAATATTGTGCTGTGTACATATAGCTACATTACATGAGCAGTAACAATGAAAAATTCCTGGATCCGCCCCATAATGTAAACTCTTCTTTTTTAGTACGAGAATTCTTGGATATATCCCAAAATGGAAACCCTTCTTTCTTTGTCCAAACTGTAGAAGCCATGTGAATCCAACTTTGGCCTGAGAAGTCACCAATGAAGTCATGGATGCCAATGACAAAATTTTTAGCAATAATGAAAACCAATAGAAAAAGCAAGGATAAATCAATCTTGAAACCAAAAATTGAGACCAAAAAGGAGAATAGAGAACGTTAGCATTGATAATGATGGACTGCCTTATGCAAATCCAGTAATTCCCAACGTGGGTGATACCACTTTCCAGCACTGTTTTCATAAACAAGTGAAAAAAGAAAGATATCGACCTTCAGTGAATTCTTAGAAATTAAATCCTGACAAGAAAATACTAGTCAATCCTGGTGAGAATTTCACTAATAAATTTGGATTTTTTATGTGATAACTTTTTTTTTTAGAAAAAGAAACGACTGAATTTGTTTTGAAAAGTCCATTGTTCCAAATGGTGGCTAAAAAATACTTTCTCAAGCAAAATTGTTTCCTTTAAGTGAAAGAGTCCATTACTATAGACAGAGAACCAAATAAGAAAAGTCACACTGGTCATTATACAAGTAGAATAGTTAATCCCTATGAATATTTCACAGTAAATCTGAATTTCTATGAGATGCTTTTTTAGAAAAGAAATTGAAAAATTCTTTCCGTTGGAAGACACTATTGTTTCAAATTTTGCATAGGAGACATTTTCATCCAGAAAATTATAACCTTCAAGTAGATGATTCCATTGTTTCAAAGAGAAGGGTAAAAATATCACACTGTTTCATTATAGTTGATTATATTTTTACAAATGGAACAACTGAATTGATGTTTATTTTAATATCTTGACTTGAATGAATGTTTCTCTTACCACGTGGTTTTGAAGGAATTTTGTTTCTATAAAAATCCAGGTTTGGAAGTGAGGAGGCCTGTTCCTATAAGAAAGTAAAAAAAAAAAAAGAATGAGAAAACATTGAAAACTAATTGAAACGGGACTGTGGCAACTCCCCATATTTTTAGTCAAGAATTAGATATGAAACCCTTCTTTTAGCTAGGTATCTAAAATGTCATTTCCTATGATGACTCCCTATAAAAACCCTGAACACATGTGGTCAATCGTTCATTGGCCCTGGTACTTCTGGCCAGTTACGCTTTTTTTCCCTGGCTTTCTCGGCGGTTATTTTCCTTTCCTTCTCACTAAACTTGTGGCTGGTGTAGTTCCTATTCTTTGACCATGACTATATATATATATATATATATATATATATATATATATATATATATATATACATATATATATATATATATATATATATATATATATATATATATACATATATATATATATATATATATATATACATATATATATATATATATATATATATATATATATATACATATAAATATATGTATGTATATATATTTATATCATCTTGTTACTTATCTTGCTTGATGTGATAATTCACCAGAACTTTATAGCCACTAAATCCAAATACAGCAACAATTATTTTTGGCAACCATACATATGCTGAGTTTACTTTTGCCCCTTTTAGCTCCTTTTTGTACCTAACCTAAAGCAACTGCCTTTTTATAATCTAGTTTGGTCAACTGTACAACTCATCATGACAGATATGACTCATGAGGCTCCATTCGATAGATAAACTCAACGACATTAGACCCATTATGCCACATATCCTCTCAATTCTTATTCTTTCCTACATTCCATTTTTACATATAGGGAAAACCTAAACTAAACAGGCCTTTTCTCTCTTCTTCTTTATACGATTGAATGTATCAATGTCTTCATTACATGTAATTTATTTCTTGCTTTATCTGTCATTAATGTTATGAATTAAATGTACCTTTCATATGATCATCTACATACTTCTATGTGTCTTTTTTACACCGTTTAATATCTGCCTCCACATTTGTTCTTGGCGCACGTCTTTTCTATACATCTCCCTTCCTTCTTAAACATTCCACTGATGTCAATCTGGACCCACCAATCCAGCGGGTGCCCATTCTTCAGAAATAACTCTACAGAACTACTAAAACTATCTAGAACCCTATAATTCTACCAACTGATGACCCCAATATATATATATATATATGTATACATATATATATATATATATATATATATATATATATATATATATATATATATATATATATATATATATATATATATATAGAAGCATATTTCAAATAGGATAAAATGGGTTGGTGTAAATGAAAATTAAATTAGAGAAGAATGAAGAATGAATCTGAGAAGAACAGTAGAGGAACAGTAAGGGGAAGAGAATCTGCAAAGAAAAATCAAAAAAGAAAAATCAAAGAAGGAGAATCAATGAAGAATTAAGGAATGAGACTCAGAGAAGAATCAATGGAAAATCGGAATAGAAGAATTGAAGAAGATTCAAAATAGATTCAGGTAAAAATGTCAAAATTGGGCATTCTCCCTTCATAGAAAATTTTGAAATTCTCTTATTCTAATGACACTATGGGGGAGGTTGTTTATTACCTGACCTTATATTCTGAAAACACTTCCTCTTGGTAGTAAGTTTTTTGCCTAACTTCATATTCTGATGACACTTTTTTTTCAAAGTTACTTTCAAAAGTGAGGGGAGTATTTTTTCACTTTCAGGGGTCAAAAGTGAAGAGGAGATTTTCTTTTCTCTTTCAGGGATCAAATGCGATAGGAAACTTTTTCTTCATTTTTAGGGGTCAAAAGTGAGTAGAAACATTTTTTCCCTTTTGGGGAAAAATGCTATTTACAGAGAAGTTTCCCTTTAATTATGTATTTGCAAATGATAATAATGATAATTTGATACAAAGGAAGTGACTTGACATTGAGCTTAGTGTCCGGCAAAGGCAGCCTTTAAAAGAGTAACTCAAGAAAAAGAATCGTAGAAAGAGTCTCAGATATGAACACTTTCTTTTGAAAGTTGGGTTTTCACTTAGATTCATACTCTGATCACATTTTTTCTGAAGTTGGGATCAAAAGTGAAGAGATAAGTTTTTTTCCTTTTGGAAGTCAAAAGTGACGGGTGACTTTTTTTTACTACCTAGGGATCAAAGGTAAGAGGAACATTTTTAGGGAAGAATTAAGGATGGATTGAAGGAGAAGAATTGGAAAAAAAAGAATCAAAGAAGGAAAAGGAAGACATAGAAGAAGAAGAAAAGGAAAGCAGATGATCTTCTTTAATTTCTCCTTTTTTCTTTGGGTCTTTGTCTTTGATAGATATGAACAAACTGAGATCGATAGATAAATAGATAGATATTAACAGACTGAGATAGACTGATTGATAGATCTGTACAGACTTGGATAGATAGATTAATAAATAATGAACAACCTGGGGGAGATAGACTGATATGAAGAGACTGAGATTGATCGGAACAGATGGAGATAGATAGACAGATATGAACAGTCTGACAAATAGATAGATATAACAGATTTAGAAATAAATATTAACAGATTGAGATGGATAGATGGTTATGAAGTGACACTGAAACAGATAAATAGATAAGTGCACGTTGAGATAGCACATAGATGTGAAAAGATAGATAGACAGATTGATGTGAAGAGACTGAAAGATAGATAGATACTTGGATATGAACAGACTTAGATAGGTAGATAGTTGGATAGATAGGTAAGTGTTAATCATTTTGTGCATCATAAGAATTTTTGAAAGACAGGATAGGTTGTATGAGATAGATATGAAGAGACTGAGACGGTTAAATAGATAGATATGAACAGATAGAGTGATAGATAGATATGAACAGATTGGGGATTCTAGGGGTCAGAATGGGTGGGGGACGTTTATATTCTCCTATTTTTGCGGTCAAAATTGAGGGGGGGAGATTTTTTTCACTCTAAAGGCTTAAAATTGAGGTGAATTTTTTCTTTTTTTTTATCAGTCAAAAGCAAGGTGAGGAGACATTTTTTACTTTGAAGGGTCAGAATCAAGGGAAGTTTGTTTTTCCCACTTTGAAGCATCAGATTCAAAGGGATTTTTTAGGGATCAAAATGAGGCGGGGTGTATTTTTATGGTTTAAAAATGGAGGGAGAATTTTTTTCACTTTGAGGCTCAAAATCAAAGGAAGATTATTTTCCCCCTTTATAAGTGTTCAAAATCAAAGAGAATTTGTTTTTGATTTTGAGGTCAAAATCGAGGGGGAAAATTTTTTTCTATTTTGGGACAAAAAATTGAAGGACTCTCATTTTTATTTTTAGGAGTTGAAATTGCGGGGTAATTTTTTTTGTTTTTAAAGGTTGAAGGGGAAGATTTTTCCAATTTTGAGGATCAGAATCCAAGGCAATTTTTTTTCTTCTTTTAGGAATCAAAATGGGGGGGGGAGGATCACTTTTATAGGGCATAATAGGGGTGGAAATTTTTTTCCCATTTTTACTGGAATGGTAATTTGGGCTACTTTTAGGGGTCAAATCTGGGGTTTTTTTTCCACTCTTAGGGGTCAAAATGGTAGGGGATCACTTTTTCAAAACTGAATTTAGTGGAAGATTTCTTTTCCCCACTTTTAGGGGTTAAAATCAAAGGGAACTTTTTTTTACATTTAAGGGTCAAAATCAAAGGGGAAGATTTTTTTTTTCACTTTTAGGGGTCAAAATCAAAGGGTTTATTTTTGCTTTTAGAATTTGAATTCCAAGGGTATTTTTGCTTTATTTTGACGGGTCAAAACTGGGGGGGAGGTTTGTTTTTTGCTTTAAGGGGTCAAAATCAAGGGTAAAAAATTTTCCTTACTATTATGGGTTGAAATCAAAGGGAATTTATTGTTATTTTCAGCCGTCAAAATAAAGGGTGAAGATTTTTCTCTATTCTAGGGCAGAAAATTGATGGGTAACTTTTATTTTTTCGTATTAGGGCATCAAAATTGAGGAGTAATTTTTATTTCTTTTTTGGACAGCAATTTATTCTGCCTGTTAGGAAGGGTATTTAGTTAAGTCAAAGGAATTTGTCAATGGTAGACTGGATAGGTTGCGTTAGATAGATAGATAGATAGATAAATATGAAGAGACTGAGAGAGATATACACATAGATATGAAGAGACTGAAGTAGATATGGAGAGAGATAGATAGATATGAACAGACTGAGATGGATATATAGGTATTAATAATCTTTTGTGCTACATAAGAATTTGTGACTGGATGGGTTGCTGCATGGGGTCTTTGAATGAACAAACGAATAGGTAGGTACCTCGTCTGGGTATGAGTCTCTTCTTCTGGGCGGCTGCTCCGGCTGCTGCGGCGGCTGCGGTGGCTCCGGCTGGGGTTGCTGCCGCTGTCCTCTCCCAAATAAGTAATTAAATGAACTCACGAGAGTGGCGGCAATCCCAGCTACTTGCAAAGCCTTGTCCTACAGAAAGAGGAAGAACAATGACTTAATAGATACTGCTGACACAGATCCAGAGATTCGGTCCAGACACTCTTTCCTGCTCAGACAAACCACTATTAAAAGAATCTTTATGAAAATATCCAATGAAACTCATCAAATAGAAAAAAAAATTGAATATTTCAAGTAACCATAGATTAACCTCAAAAACAAAAAATATCGTACTTCATCTGATGTAGATAAGATATCTTCCGTATTATTTTGAACCATCAACTAAAACTGTCACAAAAACTCTTGACATAAGTTTCTTCAGTTTTCAACATGGTGTGGCTGGCTGGCTATGTATGTGTCATGTGTACAGGCTTTACTAATAGAGCCAGAGGGCAAATAATTGAAACATTTACACCTCATCATGTCTACAAAAAAACTTTTTAGTTTTTTGAAAATTCACCCCCTTAGTAGGTTTCAAGTGGAAGGTTCAATTTATGATATAAGTTTATTCTAAATTGATCACTTGGATTATGTCTGGCAGCATCCATGCTTGTTTTTTGAAAATTCAGACTTTCTCAGAGATCATTGTCCCATGAATTGCGAGGAAAGTAGGTTATTTATTGATCAACCCTTTTTCCACAACAGGGTATGCCGCCAAAAGACATTGTTCATATGATGGCTCCTATTGAGTTACTAACCAGACTAGTTCTTTATAGATTTTTGATTTATCAGTTCCATGGAAAGTGGTTTATAGTCTCAGGACTAACAATGACAACAATCATATTTGGGTGAGTCAAAACATTTTTGTCTTTTTTAAAAAGAAAATTCAACACAGAAAATTTTAGTTTCTTGTTTCACACTTATGCTGGATCGTCTCGAATATACTGTAAAAGACGTAAGATGAATTTAGTAAAACATTCATGGTTTTCTTTTTTTTCAAATTCTCTCAGATGTTGAGACCGATTATTGCTAATTGAGAAAAAACACTTTTTGCACAGTCAAATTTCTAAGAAAACTCTGTTTTAAAGAATTTAGCTACATGAAGTTAATCTAATATTTTTCTACTTTATAAAAACACAGATTTTGACATTGAATTTCTTTTTCGACACTTTTCTTGTAATTTTGTTTCTTGGGTGTCTTACATCTTTTAAAAAACGTATCTTCAATGAAAAGATTGTCCCAGTGAGCACGTAATATTTAATGATACAGCTTTTCATTATTAAGAGCATGGAGATTTTTTTCAATAAATAGATTGTTGTGATTTAAAAATCACTGGATACCAGAGTTCAGTAGGTGTCTTTACTGCTTAATGATGTTCAATATTGTCAAATAGAAGGTTTATAGAAATTCTCAAACAAATATCTCTTAGTATCCGAAATGCATCTTTTCAGTATGAAAAGAGAGCCTGGTACAATATAAATATATGAAAGTCAAGACTCAAAAGATGATGAAGAATTGTGCAATAAAACCTTTGAAAATCATCAGATTTATAAATTACTATTTTCTCCGTATTCCCTGAAATAAAGGCAAATGATGTGTATGAAAGTTGAGATTATAGATATGAGAAAAATCGTGGAATATCATCAAAGTTGTAAATAATAAACCTCTTCACCTGAGAGACAAAAACACAAAAAATAACATTTCATCATGTTGTTATCAAGAAGAAAGATTGCACTTTATGAGACCCATGACATGTGCATTTTAGAAGGAGTCAAAATTGAATATGATCAAAATTATAAATAATTATTTTATACATATTCCATGAAATAAAGTTAATCTCTTATTTTTCTATAATCTTTCTTCTTGATAACAGAACACATGCATAATACTTGCTTTTATTTCATAGAATACGAAGAAAACTGTAATGTATAATTTTGCTGATATTTGAAAAGTTTTTACCGCAATTTTTTGTCATATTCCGAGACTATGAATCGCTTTGGTTCCATAGTAAATTTCTTTGGATAATTTTTTTTACTTGACACTTTTGTCAATCTTAGTGTTAAAAATAGTGTCACCATTTCCCAACTTCAAAAATGGAGGACACTCTAGACCAGCAGTTCCTAATCAGGGGTCTGCATATCCTGGGGGGAGGGGTCCACTAAGATATCACTGGGGCTCCATGAGCTTGCTGAGTGACAGAACTTCCAGAGTTTTTTGCATGAATTTTCTCAATAGGAATAGAACAATAAGTATTTACCATGATAAGAGTCACCAGGAGAAATTTCTTGTCTAGTTCGGTTTATATTAACTTGTTAGTTACTCCGAAAAGTAGGCTCCGAGAAACAACAGTCTTAGAAATCTGGAGCTGAAAGAAAAAAGAAAGTATTTCAAAGAGGCCTTTTTTACCATGCATTCACTACAACTCCATGAAATATTGTATATCCAGTGCTTGGTCATTTTTCTCAATCAAAGCTATCACCTTTTTTCATCATCCTGATATCATGTAGTCTTTAGATTCTCTGTATCTTTTTGGCAACATCCAAAATAATATAGGAAACAATTACAATATTCATTTTTCCCAACAACAGAGACAAAATTTAGAATAGAAAATATTATAAATTTCTATGAATAAAATTTGAAGATCAGTTGTGATTACATATATACATTTTTCTGAACACCAATACAGTTCCTAAAACACATTCACATCTTCTTTTATGTATCATTGAATTCTGGCTGAAATTCAAAAGCAGAGAGACATTGTCTCTTATCAACTGTGAAAAGGTTTTGAAACTAATTCTATTGATTAAAACTTTTGATAGATAGATAGATAGATAGATAGATAGATAGATAGATAGATAGATAGTTATGAACAGAAAGTAGGGCTGGCCTATCCATGAGAGAAAACATTAGTGGTCACCTACGGCATAGAGGTCTTAACAGTGCACTTTGGACTGAAAAAAAGTATTGTTAGAATTGATGTTGCAAGTTTTAGGTATTGCCTTTGGTGCATGAAACCCTTGCACCATCCCTTACTGGAATAGATAGAACTTTAGAGGCACAGACCACATTTGCAAGCTATCTGTATAGTTCAGACAGTTCACAGTTGGACCTGGAAATGAAAATACCATAGGCCATTTTTGCATAAAAAGTTATACCTTTTCATGTAGTATAAAAATTACTTAGATCAGAGATACATCAACCTAACTCAGGCATACTAGACATTTTTATGATTGGAATGAACAAATATTTTTGAAGTAGAAATCAATATCCTATTCTAAAGATGTTATCATAATTTTTCAAAATTCATTCTAAAGCCTTTTAATTGTTCAGCAAAATTAAATTAGCTAAATCTTTTGTCTAAAAAAAAAAGAAAACAAATTTTCATTAATTATGATATAGAATTGGACTGATATTTTATCACGATTTACTTCAACTGACAATGAATTAATTATTATGCCATATTTGGTTGAAAATAATTAAACTGTAGTTAAAAAATCTATTAAAAATATAGTAATCATCTAATGGAGATGAATGAGAAGAAATACTACAATGATAATTACGTCAAAGGAAGAATAACGACGATACTTGCAGGCTTTTATATATAGCTTCCAATCAACAACAAATAAAAAATACATGAAATATCCCGGTAAATATTTTTCATCTACTTAACATTGTTTTTATAGATAAAAAAAATATCAGTCGTCCTAGGATACAGAATTAATTTTAGAAAATATCAAAATATTTGATAAAAATCTTTAAAAAGTGCCCATTTTTTTTTCTTTTTACGGAATTGAATAAAACTAAAAAGTCACCAATATTTTACTTGATTTTCAAGCTTTTTAATTTCCAAAGTAAGGCATCTTTACCCTGTACTTTTTTTTTGAAAGGTGAACAGAACTTATTTATCCAGGGCTTTATCTTCGCAATGTGTAAAACTGTAGAAATGTAAGGAAAATAAATCATCAAATTAATAAAGGCAGTGTAATCACATAATCACACAAAAAATCTCTCCAACATTTGCAATGGGAACTTCATGAATGAAATGTGTCCTTTGATAAAAATATACCAAAACTTTCATCAAAATCCAGTGATTAGTTCATTTCTAGTAAATTTTTAAAATCAGCATATTTTGTGACATAATAAACAAAAACAAGACAAATTATGTGATAAAGTTTCCTTTCACTTGTAAAACAAGAAAATGCTGATATTGTTCCAACTTATCACTTTTTTCATAGAGAGGTGTTGATTTCAAAATTTCTTGGAGATGAATTGAAAAATATTTTTGATGGCGCAACAAAAATGGTCAACTGAATTATCCAAAGATCAGTTCACTCCAGGCTGTTTGAAAAGCAGCGTGAAAACCTAGACAATAGAAAAATTCCTTGACTGAGTAGAAGAAGAGTTCTAAATAGAATGTTTGAGCTGAAAAATGAATTGCAGGAATACTTTCAAGAGACCAATAAATCAGAGTTTGCCGAGTGCTTTGAAGATGAAAAATGGTTGCAGAGGCTAGCCAACTTAGCTGACATTTTTCATCACATGAATCAGCTGAAAAAGTCAAGGCAAGGCAGCAGAAAAAATGTATTGACTTCAAGTAACAAGATTCTTGAATTTGAACGAGGACTGAAACTTTGAAAAGATCATGTTGTAAAAGGAAATTTGATATGTTTCAACTACTGCTGGAGCTTAAGTGTGAAGAAGGATATCGGCAAATTTCAAGTTTTATTAAAATCCATCTGGTAGAACTGTTGATCTAAATCAAGTATTATTTCCACTCCCTTTCAATAGAAGCGTGCATGATGGTTTAGGGCTGCTAATTATATTAGCCCCCTAAAATATAGATTACCAGAATTAATCTAAGGAGATAAATCCTGGTAAGTAGCGTGTTCACTACTTAAGCACAAAAACAAGGTTAGTACACAGTTAGTTGGATTGTTAAGAAAACGCGGAAATAAGAACTAACGAATAGGTTAACAACAGTGCTAGGTTTTAATTCTTGAGTGAATTAAGATAAATGAGGACTGTAGTTTCCGCCGACATGGATATTTGGAGGGATCTATCAGGATAAGGATGTAGAGATAGGAAGGATGAAGGGAAAGGAATGTTACTAATTAAATGCGAGATAGAGTCTGTAAAATGTCCATCAGTTTGGTCATTCTAGTTGTAGCCACTATGAAGTTGTCTAAAAAAGTCCGACCTAACTACAGTGAGAATGCTTAACTTAGATAGGATGAATACGTGATGATGCGTGTGTAAAAGGAAAGTGTATATAAAAACTATATTAACTTACTAGAGAGAGAGAGAGAGAGAGAGAGAGAGAGAGAGAGAGAGAGAGAGAGAGAGAGAGAGAGAGAGAGAGAAAAGAGATGAGCTTACCTCGAAGCTGTCAGAACATAGAGAGAGAAAGAGAGTGACTGACCGCAAAGGCTGAGCCCAGAGGCTTGACCAGCAAGGGGTCCTGGCGTCAATGAGCTTTAGATTAGGGAGAAGGAAAGAGAGAGAATGGCTGGCCGCAAAGGCCGGGGCTAGAAGTGTACCCAGCTAGGGGTGCTGGAGCTAATGATCTCTTTATTTACTATCCCACCACAGCAAAATGTGACACAAGGTCGAGGCTTAATGTGGGGAAAAAAGGAGTCGTCCTGGAAAAATAGCTCCAGCCGACACGGCTTTGGTTTGCTAAGCAACTCCGCCACGAAAGCATCAGGACAAGTTCCAATGGAGCTGTGCTGCCCTGGGGCGCTATTTATTTGCTGTCTCACCAACGATTGATAAAGATGTATTATAATTTGTACGTCAGAATTCCCTGAGACATGGAATTCATTTCAAGGGTTCTTCAAGGGTAAAAACATTAGGAAATGCCGCATTAGTTGGTAGGTTTAGAGTTAGGATTAGTAAGAATGAGGATAAGAATCAAACAAAAGTGGATTTTTAGTCTTCTCTAATTACCAAGCATATTTCAGTAAGGTTCATATATTTTACTTATCTGATTTTTAAGATTTCATATGAATCCATGTTATGAAATGAGGAATAAAATCACAGTGAAGAGTTTATTCATTGGAATTTTCAAAAGAAAATACTGAATTAATTTATTTGAAGAGTAAGAATTCAGTTGAAATATTTGTAACTGCTGTTTTCCTTTTGACTGAACACGATGGTGCTTTGCAGTAATCCATACTACCATGTTGTCTTTTTGACTGATGTGTTCAATCAGGATTCAAATGTGGCCAGTCAAAAAGCATCAAGACAAAAGGCATCAGTTAAAAGGACTGCAGTGTAGTACAGACTACAGCAAGTTACTACCGCATTCGGTAAAAGGAGAAAACACACTAGTTACAAATACTCTAACTAAATTTGTACTCCTTAAGTAATTTGATGATTCACTGCTAACTACAACAGGTATATGTATCTGGACTACGCCCAGTTCTAAGCATTCAGAGCAGGAACATTAAATTCTGCACACAAACACTTTCTTCAATGAGTAGTGAAAGAGTTTTGATTGTTTAAAATCTCCCTTCAACCCAACTTTTCATTGGAGAGTTCAATTTACATTATGAGTTTATGCTAAATTTACATGATAAAAATGAGTGTTTGTTCTTTGTTTTTATTTCTTCGTTTTGTTAACGATTCAACTAGCTGTGTACTAACATTGTTTTTGTGCTTAAGCAACGAACACGCTACTTACCAGCATTTATCATCTTAGATCAATTCTGGTTATTTACATGTGTTAGGGGACTACTATATTAGCAACGCTAAATCTATCCCCTTGACACTGAAAAACTTTCAACCGTTTAGCTCCATAAGCGTGATACTTACAAATTATGAATCCAGGACCTAAAAGCAACAGTCAAAATACAAACAGTGAAGCACAGGACTACTGTTGGTTACAAAGCTAACCAGTCAAAAGACAAGAGTCCAAAATGTTACCTCCGTAGTACAGATATATTCGACCGAATTTGTTCTAATCAAGTCATTTAATTGTGTATTTTTTTTTAAAGATTTGAATGATTATAGGTTTTATAGTGATTTTGTTTGCGTTCCATATGATACAGAAATTAGTTGTGCAATAATGAAATTAAAACATTGTCTTTACATCGAAAACAAACGAATTTAACGAATCACGCCATGAAAATTACCTAATATCATAATAAATAAATGATAATCCTGATCAGATAAGTAATGTAAGTGAAAAAATATTCTCTTAGTAAACTGACTCAGTTTACCGATTTTTAAAAATTGAATTTAAATCGGATAATTATATATATATATATATATATATATATATGAATATAATTACCTGTTGTTGATAGGGTTTTTTTTTCAAAGCGATTCCTTTTTTTTCAATTTGGTACGTAATATTGCAACAAAAATGAACTTGGAAGTTCAGTTCATAAGTTTAGACTTCAACATCCGGATATGGGGCTAAAGCTGAAAACGTATTCCAAATTTGTATTTTCTCCTTATCCGAATCTTCACCGTTTCCTTTTTTTTTAATAATTTTTTTTTAACAGCGAATGCTAACCTGCTGATAATGGCCAAACAAACAGGACACTGTCAGTTTTCTGTTTTTTGAACATTTTCATTTTGTGCTGTGTAGATTGAAACAACTGTTCAAGTTTCAATTTCAGACAAATATGATTGAGTTAGGATATAAGCAGGCCATTCGCTAAATCATGCAATACACGGTCAAGTACGAAACCGACAATCCTGGCCTCAATGTACTCTCAGCAAACAATTGTATCATATGCCTCAGGGGGGAATTGGTAAGAAAACATGTTGTAAACAAGCTGAGGGATGCTTGGGGTGTGCATTTGATTGTGAGGAAACAAATCCCATGTCTTGCCGTGAGGAATTTCACCTGGCCATTTACAAACACGAGTTGAACAGCATGTTCACGTTAAGATATTGCTTGTTTTACTCCTAGAAATTAAATGTGATTTTACTTGATTAAAATATTGGGATACTTATTCTATTTTTATTAATGAAATAAATTGGAACATTACCGGTATCTACTGTAAGATCGCCCCCATCCGATGGACCACTGACGAGGGTGTGGGTTACTTTATGTAGGCATTTATTTGAGGTTGAATTTTTGTAATTGGAGATTTGAAAGCACCTTGAATACCTATATAATAATCAAGATATCAAATCCAAAATATCAGTCAATTCGCTTCATAAACAAAAGTTGAAGAACTTCGGAAACTTCAAATAATTATCAAGTTTAGTAGTCTTCCGATAGCTTGAGGGAGTAATGTTTTAGTTATTGTGTGTACATAGATACTAGATTGCTCTGTTCTTCATATATCAGTTCAGATCCTTAGGACCTTCTTTCAGAAAATTTTTCTGTTGGTTCTTCCAACTTCCATAAAATGCAAGGCTGTTTCCTGGTCTCTCTACAGGCTTCTGTGATCTGGCTACCTCAGATCCATTGTGAGTTTTGAGAATCTCATCATACTTTTTCTCTGACATCGCTTTTTTTTAAAGCAAAGCAAGCAAATCAAATAGTAAGCAAACAGATTTGAAAGTAAGGCAAGTGGATGAAAACCTCAAGGCATGCAAATTAAAAAGTAAAACAAGCAAATTCAAAAACAAAGCGAGCAAATTAAAAGCAAGGCAAGCAAATCAAAAAGCAAAACAATTAAATTAAAAAGTATGGCAAGTGAATAGTAAGTAAGCAAATTAGAGAGTAAGGTGGGGTTATGAAAACGACAAGGAATGTAAATTAAAAAGCAAAGCAAGCAAGTCAAAAAACAAAGCAAGCAAATTAAAAGCAAAGCGAGCAAATCGAATAGTAAGCAAACAAATTGAAGAGTAAAGCGAGGGGATGAAAATGACAAAGCATGCAAATTAGAAAGCAAATCAAGCAAATCAAAAAGCAAAGGAAGCAGATCAAATAAAAAGCAGGCAGATTAGAAAGTAAGATGAGCGGACAAAAACGCCAAAGCAAGCAAATTAAAAAGCAAAGCAAGCAAATTAAAAAGCAAAGCTAGCAAATCAGAAGAAAAGCAGGCAGATTGGAAAGTAAGGTGAGCGAATGAAAACGCCAAGGCTTGCAAATGAAAAAGCAAATCAAGCAAATTAAGAAGCAAAGCAAGCAAATCGAATAGTAAGCAAGAAAATTGGAAAGTGAGACGAGGGAACAAAAATAACAAGGCATGCAAATTAAAAAGCAAAGCAAGCGAATAGTAAGCAAGCAAATTAAGGGGGAGGAAATGACAGGGAATTCAAATTCAAAAGCAAAGGAAGCAAATTAAAAAGTAAAGCAAGCAGATTAGAACACCAGTCAAGAAAATCGAATAGTAAACAAGCAAATAGGAACGAATCATGCCACAAAGATTACCTAATATCATAATAAATAAAAGCGTTGGCTTTACCATACAGGTGGGAGCAAGACCCACAACTATTACTCAGATAAAAATTCTTTGGAGTTATCTGCTCCTTCATCTGTTGAAGAGGCGTTCCTTTTCTTGGCCCTACATCGACTGCCTCAGATGGAAAAGGGTATGTCGATACCTTCAACATTCTTGGGTTCTCTTGTATTCAAAATAACCTTACAGCATTTGACTGACGTAGTGGGTCTTGCTCCCACCTGTATGGTAAAGCCAACGCCACAATTTCAACTGAGTTATTTTTTCATCTCATGCTGCTACCAACTCCTTAATTTTTGTCGAAATCAAATACAAAAATAAATGACTATTAAACCCGTAAAGGCAGTAATCAACTCGAGTCAACGGATACTATCAAACTCTGAAGAATCTATACTAAATAAAGGTCTCAACTTCGCAATCCCGAGTAAACGAGTCCCTTACTTGGACATCATAGCTTCAATCGAGGCAGCAGCCTTGAATAAGGATCTCCCCCATGCCCAGGGAGATGAGCGAAGATGGAAAGTGAGACAGGTCTTTGAAAAGGCCAGAGCCTCTGAGCCCAATATAAAAAAGGAGGAATGGGCGGCCATCAAGACCCTTCGGAGTGACACAAGCATAGTCATACTGCCAGCTCACTGAGTACCTGGTGAGTATAATCAACCTGCTGGTGGGTGAGACCTCATCCTATGTAAAGAACTATACAGTTCACAATGGAAAAAGAGAGTAACAATAAATTAGCCTTCCTGGATGTACTGGTAACAAGATCAGAGCAAAGTTTCAATACATCTGTGTACCGTAAGCCAACGTTCACTGGTCGATATCTCAACTTCGCCTCTAACCATCCATACAGCATTAAGAAAGGGATCGTCCGATGCTTACAGCACCGACCAAAGCTAATGAGTAGCGACACTGACACATACCTCTGTGAGATGCGTAACATAAGCAAGAATCTCCAGAAAAATGGTTACCCTAAAGGCTTAACTGTCACTACTAGTGAGAGGAGAGTGACGGAGGAGGAGGATGACAATCATAAACCAACTACAGTCTGTCTCCCCAACCTTAAGAATGTGTCTGAGAAGATCCAGAAGATCTGCGCCCCATATAATATCCGGGCCATATTCAGAAGCAGATCAACGCTACACAGCTACCTCTCCCGCACCAAACCACCCAAAAACTGTGTATACTCAATACCGTGCAGCTGTGGGCACGAATACACAGGTAAAACATGTCGCCCCTTGAAGGTTCGGGTGGAAGAACACCGAAAAGCGTTGTGTAAAGGCGAAATCAACAAATCGGGTATAGCTGACCATGTATGGGAAGAAAAGGGAGACCACCTACCCCTCTGGAACAAGGTTGAGATAATTGATCAGGAAGAACACTGGAAAATTCGAAAATTGAAAGAGTCGGCCCATATGCAAGGCAAGCAAAACTGCCTCAGTAATCCTAGCATTGAAATGGATACCATATGGGAACCTTTAATAATACAAGACAGAAAACAATAACATCAAATAACATCAAAAACATCAAAACTACAGTGGTTACAGCATCAGACAAATTACTGTAAAGTAATCTGATGGTTCTAGGTTCGATCCTAGTGTGAGACAATATAACAATACTACTAATGCTAAGAGGGGAGTACGGTCAATATACCCTGTCGGATATACGTTTCATAAATACAAGGGTTCGGTTTGTAACTTCCCCAAATCTACCTGAAAAAAGCCGTAGAGTGCAACGGCCGAAACGTTGTATGAAAAACAACCAAGATGAGGATGGTCCAAATATCAATAGAAATAATATTGATACCTCATCTCAAAAATTCCGCGGTATAAAATGACTATTAGTTTTAAATACGAAAGTTTGGGGGGGGGGGGTTTAGTCGGTTACCCCTCCCTCTTCAATATCAATAGAAATGATGATAATACCTCATCTCAAAATTCTGAGATATAAAATGACTATTAGTTTTAAATACGAAAGTCTTGTGGGGGGTTTAGTCGGTTACCCCTCCCTCTTCAATATCAATAGAAATGATGATAATACCTCATCTCAAAATTCTGAGATATAAAATGACTATTAGTTTTAAATACGAAAGTTTTGGGGTTTTTTTTAGTCGGTAACCCCTCTCTCTTCAATATCAATAGAAATGATGATAATACCTCATCTCAAAAATTCCACGATATAAAATGACTATTAGTTTTAAATACGAAAGTTTGGGGGGGGGGTTTAGTCGGTTACCCCTCCCTCTTCAATATCAATAGAAATGATGATAATACCTCATCTCAAAAATTCAGAGATATAAAATGACTATTAGTTTAAATACGAAAGTCTTTGGGGGGGGGGGGGGTTCAGTCGGTTACCCCTCCCATTTCAATATCAATAGAAATGATGATAATACCTCATCTCAAAAATTCCACGATATAAAATGACTATTAGTTTTAAATACGAAAGTCTTGGGGGGGGGTTTAGTCGGTTTCCCCTCCCTCTTCAATATCAATAGAAATGATGATAATACCTCATCTCAAAAATTCCACGATATAAAATGACTATTAGTTTTAAATACGAAAGTCTTGGGGGGGGTTTAGTCGGTTACCCCTCCCTCTTCAATATCAATAGAAATGATGATAATACCTCATCTCAAAAATTCCACGATATAAAATGACTATTAGTTTTAAATACGAAAGTCTTGGGGTGGGGAGGTTTAGTCGGTTACCCCTCTCTCTTCATTATCAATAGAAATGATGATAATACCTCATCTCAAAATTCTGAGATATAAAATGACTATTAGTTTTAAATACGAAAGTTTGGGGGGGGGGGTTAGTCGGTTACCCCTCCCTCTTCAATATCAATAGAAATGATGATAATACCTCATCTCAAAATTCCAAGATATAAAATGACTATTAGTTTTAAATACGAAAGTCTTGGGGGGGGGGTTTAATCAGTTACCCCTCTCTCTTCAATATCAATAGAAATGATGATAATACCTCATCTCAAAATTCTGAGATATAAAATGACTATTAGTTTTAAATACGAAAGTCTTGGGGGGGGGTTTAGTCAGTTACCCCTCCCTCTTCAATATCAATAGAAATAATGATAATACCTCATCTCAAAATTCTGAGATATAAAATGACTATTAGTTTTAAATACAAAAGTCTTGAGGGGGGGGGGGGTTAGTCGGTTACCCCTCCCTCTTCAATATCAATAGAAATGATGATAATACCTCATCTCAAAAATTCTGAGATATGAAATGACTATTAGTTTTAAATACGAAAGTCTTGGGGGGGGGTTTAGTCTGTTACCCCTCCCTCTTCAATATCAATAGAAATGATGATAATACCTCATCTCAAAAATTCCACGATATAAAATGACTATTAGTTTTAAATACGAAAGTCTTGGGGGGGGGGTTTAGTCGGTTACCCCTCCCTCTTCAATATCAATAGAAATGATGATAATACCTCATCTCAAAATTCTGAGATATAAAATTACTATTACTTTTGAATACGAAAGTCTTGGGGGGGGGTTTAGTCGGTTACCCCTCCCTCTTCAATATCAATAGAAATAATGATAATACCTCATCTCAAAATTCCGAGATATAAAATGACTATTAGTTTTAAATACGAAAGTCTTGGGGGGGGGGGTTTAGTTGGTTACCCCTCCCTCTTCAATATCAATAGAAATGATGATAATACCTCATCTCAAAAATTCTGAGATATGAAATGACTATTAGTTTTAAATACGAAAGTCTTGGGGTGGGGGTTAGTCAGTTACCCCTCCCTCTTCAATATCAATAGAAATAATGATAATACCTCATCTCAAAATTCTGAGATATAAAATGACTATTAGTTTTAAATACGAAAGTCTTGGGGGGGGGGTTTAGTTGGTTACCCCTCCCTCTTCAATATCAATAGAAATGATGATAATACCTCATCTCAAAAATTCTGAGATATGAAATGACTATTAGTTTTAAATACGAAAGTCTTGGGGGGGGGGTTTAGTCGGTTACCCCTCCCTCTTCAATATCAATAGAAATGATGATAATACCTCATCTCAAAAATTCCACGATATAAAATGACTATTAGTTTTAAATACTAAAGTCTTGGGGGGGGGGTTAGTCGATTACCCCTCCCTCTTCAATATCAATAGAAATGATGAAAGTACCTCATCTCAAAATTCCGAGATATAAAATGACTATTAGTTTTAAATACGAAAGTCTTGGGGGGGGGGGTTGTCGGTTACCCCTCCCTCTTCAATATCAATAGAAATGATGATAATACCTCATCTCAAAATTCTGAGATATAAAATGACTATTAGTTTTAAATACGAAAGTCTTTGGGTGGGGGGGTTTAGTCGATTACCCCTCCCTCTTCAATATCAATAAAAATGATGATAATACCTCATCTCAAAATTCTGTGATATAAAATGACTATTAGTTTTAAATACGAAAGTCTTGGGGGGGGGGTTTAGTCGGTTACCCCTCCTTCTTCAATATCAATAGAAATGATGATAATACCTCATCTCAAAAATTCTGAGATATAAAATGACTATTAGTTTTAAATACGAAAGTCTTGGGGTGGGGAGGTTTAGTCGGTTACCCCTCTCTCTTCAATATCAATAGAAATGATGATAATACCTCATCTCAAAATTCTGAGATATAAAATGACTATTAGTTTTAAATACGAAAGTTTGGGGGGGGGGTTAGTCGGTTACCCCTCCCTCTTCAATATCAATAGAAATGATGATAATACCTCATCTCAAAAATTCCACGATATAAAATGACTATTAGTTTTAAATACGAAAGTCTTGGGAGGGGGTTTAGTCGGTTACCCTTCCTTCTTCAATATCAATAGAAATGATGATAATACCTCATCTCAAAAATTTCACGATATAAAATGACTATTAGTTTTAAATACGAAAGTTTTGGGGTTTTTTTTAGTCGGTTACCCCTCCCTCTTCAATATCAATAGAAATGATGATAATACCTCATCTCAAAATTCCGAGATATAAAATGACTATTAATTTTAATTACGAAAGTCTTGGGGGGGGGGGTTTAGTCGGTTACCCCTCCCTCTTCAATATCAATAGAAATGATGATAATACCTCATCTCAACAATTCTGAGATATAAAATGACTATTAGTTTTAAATACGAAAGTCTTTGGGCGGGGGGTTTAGTCGGTTACCCCTCCCTCTTCAATATCAATAGAAATGATGATAATACCTCATCTCAAAATTCTGATATATAAAATGACTATTAGTTTTAAATACGAAAGTTTTGGGGGTTTTTTTTAGTCGGTTACCCCTCCCTCTTCAATATCAATAGAAATGATGATAATACCTCATCTCAAAATTCTGAGATATAAAATGACTATTAGTTTTAAATACGAAAGTCTTGGGGGGGGGGGTTTAGTCGGTTACCCCTCCCTCTTCAATATCAATAGAAATGATGATAATACCTCATCTCAAAAATTCCACGATATAAAATGACTATTAGTTTTAAATACGAAAGTCTTGAGGGGGGGGGGGAGTTTAGTCGGTTACCCCTCCTTCTTCAATATCAATAGAAATGATGATAATACCTCATCTCAAAAATTCTGAGATATAAAATGACTATTAGTTTTAAATACGAAAGTCTTGGGGTGGGGAGGTTTAGTCGGTTACCCCTCTCTCTTCAATATCAATAGAAATGATGATAATACCTCATCTCAAAATTCCGAGATATAAAATGACTATTAGTTTTAAATACGAAAGTTTGGGGGGGGGGGGTTAGTCGGTTACCCCTCCCTCTTCAATATCAATAGAAATGATGATAATACCTCATCTCAAAATTCCAAGATATAAAATGACTATTAGTTTTAAATACGAAAGTCTTGGGGGGGGGTTTAATCAGTTACCCCTCTCTCTTCAATATCAATAGAAATGATGATAATACCTCATCTCAAAATTCTGAGATATAAAATGACTATTAGTTTTAAATACGAAAGTCTTGGGGGGGGGTTTAGTCGGTTACCCCTCTCTCTTCAATATCAATAGAAATGATGATAATACCTCATCTCAAAATTCTGAGATATAAAATGACTATTAGTTTTAAATACGAAAGTCTTGGGGTGGGGGGGTTTAGTCGATTACCCCTCCCTCTTCAATATCAATAAAAATGATGATAATACCTCATCTCAAAATTCTGTGATATAAAATGACTATTAGTTTTAAATACGAAAGTCTTTGGGGGGGGGGGGGTTCAGTCGGTTACCCCTCCCATTTCAATATCAATAGAAATGATGATAATACCTCATCTCAAAAATTCCACGATATAAAATGACTATTAGTTTTAAATACGAAAGTCTTGGGGGGGGGTTTAGTCGGTTTCCCCTCCCTCTTCAATATCAATAGAAATGATGATAATACCTCATCTCAAAAATTCCACGATATAAAATGACTATTAGTTTTAAATACGAAAGTCTTGGGGGGGGGAGGTTTAGTCGGTTACCCCTCTCTCTTCATTATCAATAGAAATGATGATAATACCTCATCTCAAAATTCTGAGATATAAAATGACTATTAGTTTTAAATACGAAAGTTTGGGGGGGGGGGTTAGTCGGTTACCCCTCCCTCTTCAATATCAATAGAAATGATGATAATACCTCATCTCAAAATTCCAAGATATAAAATGACTATTAGTTTTAAATACGAAAGTCTTGGGGGGGGGGGTTTAATCAGTTACCCCTCTCTCTTCAATATCAATAGAAATGATGATAATACCTCATCTCAAAATTCTGAGATATAAAATGACTATTAGTTTTAAATACGAAAGTCTTGGGGGGGGGTTTAGTCAGTTACCCCTCCCTCTTCAATATCAATAGAAATAATGATAATACCTCATCTCAAAATTCTGAGATATAAAATGACTATTAGTTTTAAATACAAAAGTCTTGAGGGGGGGGGGGTTAGTCGGTTACCCCTCCCTCTTCAATATCAATAGAAATGATGATAATACCTCATCTCAAAAATTCTGAGATATGAAATGACTATTAGTTTTAAATACGAAAGTCTTGGGGGGGGGTTTAGTCTGTTACCCCTCCCTCTTCAATATCAATAGAAATGATGATAATACCTCATCTCAAAAATTCCACGATATAAAATGACTATTAGTTTTAAATACGAAAGTCTTGGGGGGGGGTTTAGTCGGTTACCCCTCCCTCTTCAATATCAATAGAAATGATGATAATACCTCATCTCAAAATTCTGAGATATAAAATTACTATTACTTTTGAATACGAAAGTCTTGGGGGGGGGTTTAGTCGGTTACCCCTCCCTCTTCAATATCAATAGAAATAATGATAATACCTCATCTCAAAATTCCGAGATATAAAATGACTATTAGTTTTAAATACGAAAGTCTTGGGGGGGGGGTTTAGTTGGTTACCCCTCCCTCTTCAATATCAATAGAAATGATGATAATACCTCATCTCAAAAATTCTGAGATATGAAATGACTATTAGTTTTAAATACGAAAGTCTTGGGGTGGGGGTTAGTCAGTTACCCCTCCCTCTTCAATATCAATAGAAATAATGATAATACCTCATCTCAAAATTCTGAGATATAAAATGACTATTAGTTTTAAATACGAAAGTCTTGGGGGGGGGGTTTAGTTGGTTACCCCTCCCTCTTCAATATCAATAGAAATGATGATAATACCTCATCTCAAAAATTCTGAGATATGAAATGACTATTAGTTTTAAATACGAAAGTCTTGGGGGGGGGGTTTAGTCGGTTACCCCTCCCTCTTCAATATCAATAGAAATGATGATAATACCTCATCTCAAAAATTCCACGATATAAAATGACTATTAGTTTTAAATACTAAAGTCTTGGGGGGGGGGGTTAGTCGATTACCCCTCCCTCTTCAATATCAATAGAAATGATGAAAGTACCTCATCTCAAAATTCCGAGATATAAAATGACTATTAGTTTTAAATACGAAAGTCTTGGGGGGGGGGGGGTTGTCGGTTACCCCTCCCTCTTCAATATCAATAGAAATGATGATAATACCTCATCTCAAAATTCTGAGATATAAAATGACTATTAGTTTTAAATACGAAAGTCTTTGGGTGGGGGGGTTTAGTCGATTACCCCTCCCTCTTCAATATCAATAAAAATGATGATAATACCTCATCTCAAAATTCTGTGATATAAAATGACTATTAGTTTTAAATACGAAAGTCTTGGGGGGGGGGGTTTAGTCGGTTACCCCTCCTTCTTCAATATCAATAGAAATGATGATAATACCTCATCTCAAAAATTCTGAGATATAAAATGACTATTAGTTTTAAATACGAAAGTCTTGGGGTGGGGAGGTTTAGTCGGTTACCCCTCTCTCTTCAATATCAATAGAAATGATGATAATACCTCATCTCAAAATTCTGAGATATAAAATGACTATTAGTTTTAAATACGAAAGTTTGGGGGGGGGGGTTAGTCGGTTACCCCTCCCTCTTCAATATCAATAGAAATGATGATAATACCTCATCTCAAAAATTCCACGATATAAAATGACTATTAGTTTTAAATACGAAAGTCTTGGGAGGGGGTTTAGTCGGTTACCCTTCCTTCTTCAATATCAATAGAAATGATGATAATACCTCATCTCAAAAATTTCACGATATAAAATGACTATTAGTTT
Source organism: Thysanoteuthis rhombus (assembly GCA_963457665.1). Classification (NCBI taxonomy): domain Eukaryota; kingdom Metazoa; phylum Mollusca; class Cephalopoda; order Oegopsida; family Thysanoteuthidae; genus Thysanoteuthis; species Thysanoteuthis major. The sequence continues at coordinate 6,384,623 of OY735222.1, read as the reverse complement.
TAAATACGAAAGTTTTGGGGTTTTTTTTAGTCGGTTACCCCTCCCTCTTCAATATCAATAGAAATGATGATAATACCTCATCTCAAAATTCCGAGATATAAAATGACTATTAATTTTAATTACGAAAGTCTTGGGGGGGGGGGTTTAGTCGGTTACCCCTCCCTCTTCAATATCAATAGAAATGATGATAATACCTCATCTCAACAATTCTGAGATATAAAATGACTATTAGTTTTAAATACGAAAGTCTTTGGGCGGGGGGTTTAGTCGGTTACCCCTCCCTCTTCAATATCAATAGAAATGATGATAATACCTCATCTCAAAATTCTGATATATAAAATGACTATTAGTTTTAAATACGAAAGTTTTGGGGGTTTTTTTTAGTCGGTTACCCCTCCCTCTTCAATATCAATAGAAATGATGATAATACCTCATCTCAAAATTCTGAGATATAAAATGACTATTAGTTTTAAATACGAAAGTCTTGGGGGGGGGGGTTTAGTCGGTTACCCCTCCCTCTTCAATATCAATAGAAATGATGATAATACCTCATCTCAAAAATTCCACGATATAAAATGACTATTAGTTTTAAATACGAAAGTCTTGAGGGGGGGGGAGTTTAGTCGGTTACCCCTCCTTCTTCAATATCAATAGAAATGATGATAATACCTCATCTCAAAAATTCTGAGATATAAAATGACTATTAGTTTTAAATACGAAAGTCTTGGGGTGGGGAGGTCTAGTCGGTTACCCCTCTCTCTTCAATATCAATAGAAATGATGATAATACCTCATCTCAAAATTCCGAGATATAAAATGACTATTAGTTTTAAATACGAAAGTTTGGGGGGGGGGGGTTAGTCGGTTACCCCTCCCTCTTCAATATCAATAGAAATGATGATAATACCTCATCTCAAAATTCCAAGATATAAAATGACTATTAGTTTTAAATACGAAAGTCTTGGGGGGGGGGTTTAATCAGTTACCCCTCTCTCTTCAATATCAATAGAAATGATGATAATACCTCATCTCAAAATTCTGAGATATAAAATGACTATTAGTTTTAAATACGAAAGTCTTGGGGGGGGGTTTAGTCGGTTACCCCTCTCTCTTCAATATCAATAGAAATGATGATAATACCTCATCTCAAAATTCTGAGATATAAAATGACTATTAGTTTTAAATACGAAAGTCTTGGGGTGGGGGGGTTTAGTCGATTACCCCTCCCTCTTCAATATCAATAAAAATGATGATAATACCTCATCTCAAAATTCTGTGATATAAAATGACTATTAGTTTTAAATACGAAAGTCTTGGGGGGGGGTTTAGTCGGTTACCCCTCCCTCTTCAATATCAATAGAAATGATGATAATACCTCATCTCAAAAATTCCACGATATAAAATGACTATTAGTTTTAAATACGAAAGTCTTGGGAGGGGGTTTAGTCGGTTACCCTTCCTTCTTCAATATCAATAGAAATGATGATAATACCTCATCTCAAAAATTTCACGATATAAAATGACTATTAGTTTTAAATACGAAAGTTTTGGGGTTTTTTTTAGTCGGTTACCCCTCCCTCTTCAATATCAATAGAAATGATGATAATACCTCATCTCAAAATTCCGAGATATAAAATGACTATTAATTTTAATTACAAAAGTCTTGGGGGGGGGGTTTAGTCGGTTACCCCTCCCTCTTCAATATCAATAGAAATGATGATAATACCTCATCTCAAAAATTCTGAGATATAAAATGACTATTAGTTTTAAATACGAAAGTCTTTGGGCGGGGGGTTTAGTCGGTTACCCCTCCCTCTTCAATATCAATAGAAATGATGATAATACCTCATCTCAAAATTCTGATATATAAAATGACCATTAGTTTTAAATACGAAAGTTTTGGGGTTTTTTTTTAGTCGGTTACCCCTCCCTCTTCAATATCAATAGAAATGATGATAATACCTCATCTCAAAATTCCGAGATATAAAATGACTATTAATTTTAATTACAAAAGTCTTGGGGGGGGGGTTTAGTCGGTTACCCCTCCCTCTTCAATATCAATAGAAATGATGATAATACCTCATCTCAAAAATTCTGAGATATAAAATGACTATTAGTTTTAAATACGAAAGTCTTTGGGCGGGGGGTTTAGTCGGTTACCCCTCCCTCTTCAATATCAATAGAAATGATGATAATACCTCATCTCAAAAATTCCACGATATAAAATGACTATTAGTTTTAAATACGAAAGTCTTGGGAGGGGGTTTAGTCGGTTACCCTTCCTTCTTCAATATCAATAGAAATGATGATAATACCTCATCTCAAAAATTTCACGATATAAAATGACTATTAGTTTTAAATACGAAAGTTTTGGGGTTTTTTTTAGTCGGTTACCCCTCCCTCTTCAATATCAATAGAAATGATGATAATACCTCATCTCAAAATTCCGAGATATAAAATGACTATTAATTTTAATTACAAAAGTCTTGGGGGGGGGGTTTAGTCGGTTACCCCTCCCTCTTCAATTTCAATAGAAATGATGATAATACCTCATCTCAAAATTCTGAGATATAAAATGACTATTAGTTTTAAATACGAAAGTCTTGGGGGGGGGGTTTAGTCGGTTACCCCTCCCTCTTCAATATCAATAGAAATGATGATAATACCTCATCTCAAAAATTCCACGATATAAAATGACTATTAGTTTTAAATACGAAAGTCTTGAGGGGGGGGGGAGTTTAGTCGGTTACCCCTCCTTCTTCAATATCAATAGAAATGATGATAATACCTCATCTCAAAAATTCTGAGATATAAAATGACTATTAGTTTTAAATACGAAAGTCTTGGGGTGGGGAGGTTTAGTCGGTTACCCCTCTCTCTTCAATATCAATAGAAATGATGATAATACCTCATCTCAAAATTCTGAGATATAAAATGACTATTAGTTTTAAATACGAAAGTTTGGGGGGGGGTTAGTCGGTTACCCCTCCCTCTTCAATATCAATAGAAATGATGATAATACCTCATCTCAAAATTCCAAGATATAAAATGACTATTAGTTTTAAATACGAAAGTCTTGGGGGGGGGTTTAATCAGTTACCCCTCTCTCTTCAATATCAATAGAAATGATGATAATACCTCATCTCAAAATTCTGAGATATAAAATGACTATTAGTTTTAAATACGAAAGTCTTGGGGGGGGGGGGGGGTTTGTCGGTTACCCCTCCCTCTTCAATATCAATAGAAATGATGATAATACCTCATCTCAAAATTCTGAGATATAAAATGACTATTAGTTTTAAATACGAAAGTCTTGGGGGGAGGGGGTTTAGTCGGTTACCCCTCTCTCTTCAATATCAATAGAAATGATGATAATACCTCATCTCAAAATTCTGAGATATAAAATGACTATTAGTTTTAAATACGAAAGTCTTGGGGGGGGGGCGGTTAGTCGGTTACCCCTCCCTCTTCAATATCAATAGAAATGATGATAATACCTCATCTCAAAATTCCGAGATATAAAATGACTATTAGTTTTAAATACGAAAGTTTTGGGGGGGGGTTTAGTCGGTTACCCCTCCCTCTTCAATATCAATAGAAATGATGATAATACCTCATCTCAAAAATTTTGAGATATGAAATGACTATTAGTTTTAAATACGAAAGTTTTTTGGGGGGGGGTTTAGTCGGTTACCCCTCCCTCTTCAATATCAATAGAAATGATGATAATACCTCATCTCAAAAATTCTGAGATATAAAATGACTATTAGTTTTAAATACGAAAGTCTTGGGAGGGGGTTTAGTCGGTTACCCTTCCCTCTTCAATATCAATAGAAATGATGATAATACCTCATCTCAAAAATTTCACGATATAAAATGACTATTAGTTTTAAATACGAAAGTTTTGGGGTTTTTTTTAGTCAGTTACCCCTCCCTCTTCAATATCAATAGAAATGATGATAATACCTCATCTCAAAATTCCGAGATATAAAATGACTATTAATTTTAATTACGAAAGTCTTGGGGGGGGGGGTTTAGTCGGTTACCTCTCCCTCTTCAATATCAATGGAAATGATGATAATACATCATCTCAAAAATTCTGAGATATAAAATGACTATTAGTTTTAAATACGAAAGTCTTTGGGCGGGGGGTTTAGTCGGTTACCCCTCCCTCTTCAATATCAATAGAAATGATGATAATACCTCATCTCAAAATTCTGATATATAAAATGACTATTAGTTTTAAATACGAAAGTTTTGGGGGTTTTTTTTAGTCGGTTACCCCTCCCTCTTCAATATCAATAGAAATGATGATAATACCTCATCTCAAAATTCTGAGATATAAAATGACTATTAGTTTTAAATACGAAAGTCTTGGGGGGGGGGAGGTTTAGTCGGTTACCCCTCCCTCTTCAATATCAATAGAAATGATGATAATACCTCATCTCAAAAATTTTGAGATATAAAATGACTATTAGTTTTAAATACGAAAGTTTTGGGGGGGGGTTTAGTCGGTTACCCCTCCCTCTTCAATATCAATAGAAATGATGATAATACCTCATCTCAAAAATTCCACGATATAAAATGACTATTAGTTTTAAATACAAAAGTCTTGGGAGGGGGTTTAGTCGGTTACCCTTCCCTCTTCAATATCAATAGAAATGATGATAATACCTCATCTCAAAAATTTCACGATATAAAATGACTATTAGTTTTAAATACGAAAGTTTTGGGGTTTTTTTTAGTCGGTTACCCCTCCCTCTTCAATATCAATAGAAATGATGATAATACCTCATCTCAAAATTCCGAGATATAAAATGACTATTAATTTTAATTACGAAAGTCTTGGGGGGGGTGGGGTTTAGTCGGTTACCCCTCCCTCTTCAATATCAATGGAAATGATGATAATACATCATCTCAAAAATTCTGAGATATAAAATGACTATTAGTTTTAAATACGAAAGTCTTTGGGCGGGGGGTTTAGTCGGTTACCCCTCCCTCTTCAATATCAATAGAAATGATGATAATACCTCATCTCAAAATTCTGATATATAAAATGACTATTAGTTTTAAATACGAAAGTTTTGGGGGTTTTTTTTAGTCGGTTACCCCTCCCTCTTCAATATCAATAGAAATGATGATAATACCTCATCTCAAAATTCTGAGATATAAAATGACTATTAGTTTTAAATACGAAAGTCTTGGGGGGGGGAGGTTTAGTCGGTTACCCCTCCCTCTTCAATATCAATAGAAATGATGATAATACCTCATCTCAAAAATTCCACAATATAAAATGACTATTAGTTTTAAATACGAAAGTCTTGAGGGGGGGGGGGAGTTTAGTCGGTTACCCCTCCTTCTTCAATATCAATAGAAATGATGATAATACCTCATCTCAAAAATTCTGAGATATAAAATGACTATTAGTTTTAAATACGAAAGTCTTGGGGTGGGGAGGTTTAGTCGGTTACCCCTCTCTCTTCAATATCAATAGAAATGATGATAATACCTCATCTCAAAATTCTGAGATATAAAATGACTATTAGTTTTAAATACGAAAGTTTGGGGGGGGGTTTAGTCTGTTACCCCTCCCTCTTCAATATCAATAGAAATGATGATAATACCTCATCTCAAAAATTCCAAGATATAAAATGACTATTAGTTTTAAATACGAAAGTCTTAGGGGGGGGGGTTTAATCAGTTACCCCTTTCTCTTCAATATCAATAGAAATGATGATAATACCTCATCTCAAAATTCTGAGATATAAAATGACTATTAGTTTTAAATACGAAAGTCTTGGGGGGGGGTTTAGTCAGTTACCCCTCCCTCTTCAATATCAATAGAAGTGATGATAATACCTCATCTCAAAATTCTGAGATATAAAATGACTATTAGTTTTAAATACGAAAGTCTTGGGGGGAGGGGGTTTAGTCGGTTACCCCTCTCTCTTCAATATCAATAGAAATGATGATAATACCTCATCTCAAAATTCTGAGATATAAAATGACTATTAGTTTTAAATACGAAAGTCTTGGGGGGGGGGGTTTAGTCGGTTACCCCTCCCTCTTCAATATCAATAGAAATGATGATAATACCTCATCTCAAAATTCCGAGATATAAAATGACTATTAGTTTTAAATACGAAAGTCTTGGGGGGGGGGGTTAGTCGATTACCCCTCCCTCTTCAATATCAATAGAAATGATGAAAGTACCTCATCTCAAAATTCCGAGATATAAAATGACTATTAGTTTTAAATACGAAAGTCTTGGGGGGGGGTTGTCGGTTACCCCTCCCTCTTCAATATCAATAGAAATGATGATAATACCTCATCTCAAAATTCTGAGATATAAAATGACTATTAGTTTTAAATACGAAAGTCTTGGGGTGGGGGGGTTTAGTCGATTACCCCTCCCTCTTCAATATCAATAAAAATGATGATAATACCTCATCTCAAAATTCTGTGATATAAAATGACTATTAGTTTTAAATACGAATGTCTTGGGGGGGGGGTGTAGTCAGTTACCCCTCCCTCTTCAATATCAATAGAAATGATGATAATACCTCATCTCAAAAATTCCACGATATAAAATGACTATTAGTTTTAAATACGAAAGTCTTGGGAGGGGGTTTAGTCGGTTACCCTTCCCTCTTCAATATCAATAGAAATGATGATAATACCTCATCTCAAAAATTCTGAGATATAAAATGACTATTAGTTTTAAATACGAAAGTTTTGGGGTTTTTTTTAGTCGGTTACCCCTCCCTCTTCAATATCAATAGAAATGATGATAATACCTCATCTCAAAATTCCGAGATATAAAATGACTATTAATTTTAATTACGAAAGTCTTGGGGGGGGGGGTTAGTCGGTTACCCCTCCCTCTTCAATATCAATAGAAATGATGATAATACCTCATCTCAAAAATTCTGAGATATAAAATGACTATTAGTTTTAAATACGAAAGTCTTTGGGCGGGGGGTTTAGTCGGTTACCCCTCCCTCTTCAATATCAATAGAAATGATGATAATACCCCATCTCAAAAATTCCACGATATAAAATGACTATTAGTTTTAAATACGAAAGTTTTGGGGTTTTTTTTAGTCGATTACCCCTCCCTCTTCAATATCAATAGAAATGATGATAATACCTCATCTCAAAAATTCCACGATATAAAATGACTATTAGTTTTAAATACGAAAGTCTTGGGGGGGGGGGTTTAGTCGGTTACCCCTCCCTCTTCAATATCAATAGAAATGATGATAATACCTCATCTCAAAAATTCCACGATATAAAATGACTATTAGTTTTAAATACGAAAGTTTTGGGTTTTTTTTTAGTCGATTACCCCTCCCTCTTCAATATCAATAGAAATGATGATAATACCTCATCTCAAAAATTCCACAATATAAAATGACTATTAGTTTTAAATACGAAAGTTTTGGGGTTTTTTTTTAGTCGGTTACCCCTCCCTCTTCAATATCAATAGAAATGATGATAATACCTCATCTCAAAAATTCCACGATATAAAATGACTATTAGTTTTAAATACGAAAGTTTTGGGTTTTTTTTTAGTCGGTTACCCCTCCCTCTTCAATATCAATAGAAATGATGATAATACCTCATCTCAAAAATTCTGAGATATAAAATGACTATTAGTTTTAAATACGAAAGTTTTGTGGTTTTTTTTAGTCGATTACCCCTTTCTCTCCAATATCAATAGAAATGATGATAATACCTCATCTCAAAAATTCTGAGATATAAAATGACTATTAGTTTTAAATACGAAAGTTTTCGGTTTTTTTTTAGTCGATTACCCCTCCTTCTCCAATATCAATAGAAATGATGATAATACATCATCTCAAAAATTCTGAGATATAAAATGACTATTAGTTTTAAATACGAAAGTCTTGGGGGGGGGTTAGTCGATTACCCCTCCCTCTTCAATATCAATAGAAATGATGATAATACCTCATCTCAAAATTCTGAGATATAAAATGACTATTAGTTTTAAATACGAAAGTCTTGGGGGGGGGCGGTTAGTCGGTTACCCCTCCCTCTTCAATATCAATAGAAATGATGATAATACCTCATCTCAAAATTCCACGATATAGAATGACTATTAGTTTTAAATACGAAAGTCTTGGGGGGAGGGGTTTAGTCAGTTACCCCTCCCTCTTCAATATCAATAGAAATGATGATAATACCTCATCTCAAAAATTCTGAGATATAAAATGACTATTAGTTTTAAATACAAAAGTCTTGAGGGAGGGGGGTTAGTCGGTTACCCCTCCCTCTTCAATATCAATAGAAATGATGATAATACCTCATCTTAAAAATTCCACGATATAAAATGACTATTAGTTTTAAATACTAATGTCTTGGGGGGGGGGTTAGTCGATTACCCCTCCCTCTTCAATATCAATAGAAATGATGATAATACCTCATCTCAAAATTCTGAGATATAAAATGACTATTAGTTTTAAATACGAGAGTCTTGGGGGGGGGGGTTAGTCGGTTACCCCTCCCTCTTCAATATCAATAGAAATGATGATAATACCTCATCTCAAAATTCTGAGATATAAAATGACTATTAGTTTTAAATACGAAAGTCTTGGGGGGGGGGTTTAGTCGGTTACCCCTCCCTCTTCAATATCAATAGAAATGATGATAATACTTCATCTCAAAATTCTGAGATATAAAATGACTATTAGTTTTAAATACGAAAGTCTTGGGGGGGGTTTAGTCGGTTACCCCTCCCTCTTCAATATCAATAGAAATGATGATAATACCTCATCTCAAAATTCTGAGATATAAAATGACTATTAATTTTAAATACGAAAGTCTTGGGGGGGGGTTAGTCAGTTACCCCTCCCTCTTCAATATCAATAGAAATGATGATAATACCTCATCTCAAAAATTCCACGATATAAAATGACTATTAGTTTTAAATACGAATGTCTTGGGGGGGGGGTTTAGTCGGTTACCCCTCCCTCTTCAATATCAATAGAAATGATGATAATACCTCATCTCAAAAATTCCACGATATAAAATGACTATTAGTTTTAAATACGAAAGTCTTGAGGGGGGGGGGGTTTAGTCGGTTACCCCTCCCTCTTCAATATCAATAGAAATGATGATAATACCTCATTTCGAAAATTCTGAGATATAAAATTACTATTACTTTTGAATACGAAAGTCTTGGGGGGGGGTTTAGTCGGTTACCCCTCCCTCTTCAATATCAATAGAAATGATGATAATACCTCATCTCAAAAATTCTGAGATATAAAATGACTATTAGTTTTAAATACGAAAGTTTTGGGGGGAGGGGGTTTAGTCGGTTACCCCTCCCTCTTCAATATCAATAGAAATGATGATAATACCTCATCTAAAAAATTCTGAGATATAATATGACTATTAGTTTTAAATACGAAAGTCTTGGGGGGGGGGGTTTAGTCTGTTACCCCTCCCTCTTCAATATCAATAGAAATGATGATAATACCTCATCTCAAAAATTCCACAATATAAAATGACTATTAGTTTTAAATACGAAAGTCTTGGGGGGGGGTTTAGTCGGTTACCCCTCCCTCTTCAATATCATTGGAAATGATGATAATACCTCATCTCAAAATTCTGAGATATAAAATGACTATTAGTTTTAAATATGAAAGTCTTGGGGGGGGGGTTTAGTCGGTTACCCCTCCCTCTTCAATATCAATAGAAATGATGATAATACCTCATCTCAAAAATTCTGAGATATAAAATGACTATTAGTTTTAAATACGAAAGTCTTGGGGGGGGTTAGTCGGTTACCCCTCCCTCTTCAATATCAATAGAAATGATGATAATACCTCATTTCAAAAATTCTGAGATATAAAATTACTATTACTTTTGAATACGAAAGTCTTGGGGGGGGGGGTTTAGTCGGTTACCCCTCCCTCTTCAATATCAATAGAAATGATGATAATACCTCATCTCAAAAATTCCACAATATAAAATGACTATTAGTTTTAAATACGAAAGTCTTGGGGGGGGGGTTTAGTCGGTTACCCCTCCCTCCTCAATATCAATAGAAATGATGATAATACCTCATCTAAAAAATTCTGAGATATAATATGACTATTACTTTTAAATACGAAAGTCTTGGGCGGGGGGGGGGGGGGTTTAGTCGGTTACCCCTCCCTCTTCAATATCAATAGAAATGATGATAATACCTCATCTCAAAAATTCCACGATATAAAATGACTATTAGTTTTAAATACGAAAGTCTTAGGGGGGGGGTTAGTCGGTTACCCCTCCCTCTTCAATATCAATAGAAATGATGATAATACCTCATCTCAAAAATTCCACGATATAAAATGACTATTAGTTTTAAATACGAAAGTCTTGGGGGGGGGGGAGGTAAGTCGGTTACCCCTCCCTCTTCAATATCAATAGAAATGATGATAATACCTCAACTCAAAATTCTGAGATATAAAATGACTATTAGTTTTAAATACAAAAGTTTTTTTTTGCGGGGGGGGGGGGTAGTTGGTTACCTCTCCCTCTTCAATATCAATAGAAATGATGATAATACCTCATCTCAAAAATTCCCCGATATAAAATGACTATTAGTTTTAAATACGAAAGTCTTAGGGGAGGGTTTAGTCGGTTACCCCTCCCTCTTCAATATCAATAGAAATGATGATAATACCTCATCTCGAAAATTCCACGATATAAAATGACTATTAGTTTTAAATACGAAAGTCTTGGGTGGGGGTTAGTCGGTTACCCCTCCCTCTTCAATATCAATAGAAATGATGATAATACCTCATCTCAAAAATTCTGAGATATAAAATGACTATTAGTTTTAAATACGAAAGTCTTAGAGGGGGGGTGTAGTCGATTACCCCTCCCTCTTCAATATCAATAGAAATGATGATAATACCTCATCTCAAAATTCTGAGATATAAAATGACTATTAGTTTTAAATACGAAAGTCTTGGGGGGAGGGGGTTTAGTCGGTTACCCCTCCCTCTTCAATATCAATAGAAATGATGATAATACCTCATCTCAAAATTCTGAGATATAAAATGACTATTAGTTTTAAATACGAAAGTCTTAGAGGGGGGGGGGTGTAGTCGATTACCCCTCCCTCTTCAATATCAATAGAAATGATGATAATACCTCATCTCAAAATTCTGAGATATAAAATGACTATTAGTTTTAAATACGAAAGTTTGGGGGGGGGGTTAGTCAGTTACCCCTCCCTTTTCAATATCAATAGAAATGATGATAATACCTCATCTCAAAATTCTGAGATATAAAATGACTATTAGTTTTAAATACGAAAGTCTTGGGGGGGGTTTAGTCGGTTACCCCTCCCTCTTCAATATCAATAGAAATGATGATAATACCTCATCTCAAAAATTCTGAGATATAAAATGACTATTAGTTTTAAATACGAAAGTGTTTGGGCGGGGGGTTTAGTCGGTTACCCCTCCCTCTTCAATATCAATAGAAATGATGATAATACCTCATCTCAAAAATTCTGATATATAAAATGACTATTAGTTTTAAATACGAAAGTTTTGGGGGGAGGGGGTTTAGTCGGTTACCCCTCCCTCTTCAATATCAATAGAAATGATGATAATACCTCATCTTAAAAATTCCGAGATATAAAATGACTATTAGTTTTAAATTCGAAATTCTTAGGGGGGAGGGGGTTTAGTCGGTTACCCTTCCCTCTTCAATATCAATAGAAATGATGATAATACCTCATCTCAAAAATTCCACGATATAAAATGACTATTAGTTTTAAATACGAAAGTCTTGGGGGGAGGGGGTTTAGTCGGTTACCCCTCCCTCTTCAATATCAATAGAAATGATGATAATACCTCATCTCAAAAATTCCACGATATAAAATGACTATTAGTTTTAAATACGAAAGTCTTTGGGGGGGGGGGGGGTTTAGTCGGTTACCCCTCCCTCTTCAATATCAATAGAAATGATGATAATACCTCATCTCAAAATTCTGAGATATAAAATGACTATTAGTTTTAAATACGAAAGTCTTGTGGGGGGTTTAGTCGGTTACCCCTCCCTCTTCAATATCAATAGAAATGATGATAATACCTCATCTCAAAATTCTGAGATATAAAATGACTATTAGTTTTAAATATGAAAGTCTTGGGGGGGGGGGTTTTAGTCGGTTACCTCTCCCTCTTCAATATCAATAGAAATGATGATAATACCTCATCTCAAAAATTCCACAATATAAAATGACTATTAGTTTTAAATACGAAAGTCTTGGGGGGGGGGGTTTAGTCGATTACCCCTCCCTCTTCAATATCAATAGAAATGATGATAATACCTCATCTCAAAATTCTGAGATATAAAATGACTATTAGTTTTAAATACGAAAGTCTTGGGGGGGGGGGGTTAGTCGGTTACCCCTCCCTCTTCAATATCAATAGAAATGATGATAATACCTCATCTCAAAAATTCCACGATATAAAATGACTATTAGTTTTAAATACGAAAGTCTTGGGGGGGGGGGGGGTTAGTCGGTTACCCCTCCCTCTTCAATATCAATAGAAATGATGATAATACCTCATCTCAAAAATTCCACGATATAAAATGACTATTAGTTTTAAATACGAAAGTCTTGGGGGGGGGGGGGTTAGTCGGTTACCCCTCCCTCTTCAATATCACTAGAAATGATGATAATACCTCATCTCAAAATTCTGAGATATAAAATGACTATTAGTTTTAAATACGAAAGTTTTTTTTTGCGGGGGGGGGGGTAGTTGGTTACCTCTCCCTCTTCAATATCAATAGAAATGATGATAATACCTCATCTCAAAAATTCCACAATATAAAATGACTATTAGTTTTAAATACGAAAGTCTTAGGGGGGGGGGTTTAGTCGGTTACCCCTCCCTCTTCAATATCAATAAAAATGATGATAATACTTCATCTCAAAAATTCCACGATATAAAATGACTATTAGTTTTAAATACGAAAGTCTTGGGTGGGGGTTAGTCGGTTACCCCTCCCTCTTCAATATCAATAGAAATGATGATAATACCTCATCTCAAAAATTCTGAGATATAAAATGACTATTAGTTTTAAATACGAAAGTCTTAGAGGGGGGGGGGTGTAGTCGATTACCCCTCCCTCTTCAATATCAATAGAAATGATGATAATACCTCATCTCAAAATTCTGAGATATAAAATGACTATTAGTTTTAAATACGAAAGTCTTGGGTGGAGGGGGTTCAGTCAGTTACCCCTCCCTCTTCAATATCAATAGAAATGATGATAATACCTCATCTCAAAATTCTGAGATATAAAATGACTATTAGTTTTAAATACGAAAGTTTTTTTTGGGGGGGGGGGTTAGTCGGTTACCTCTCCCTCTTCAATATCAATAGAAATGATGATAATACCTCATCTCAAAAATTCTGAGATATAAAATGACTATTAGTTTTAAATACGAAAGTTTGGGGGGGGGTTTAGTCGGTTACCCCTCCCTCTTCAATATCAATAGAAATGATGATAATACTTCATCTCAAAATTCTGAGATATAAAATGACTATTAGTTTTAAATACGAAAGTCTTGGGGGGGGGGGTTTAGTCGGTTACCCCTCCCTCTTCAATATCAATAGAAATGATGATAATACCTCATCTCAAAAATTCCACGATATAAAATGACTATTAGTTTTAAATACGAAAGTCTTGGGGGGGGAGGTTAGTTGGTTACCCCTCCCTCTTCAATATCAATAGAAATGATGATAATACCTCATCTCAAAAATTCTGAGATATAAAATGACTATTAGTTTTAAATACGAAAGTTTTGGGGTTTTTCTTAGTTGATTACCCCTCTCTCTTCAATATCAATAGAAATGATGATAATACCTCATCTCAAAAATTCTGAGATATAAAATGACTATTAGTTTTAAATACGAAAGTCTTGGGGTTTTTTTTAGTCGGTTACCCTTCTCTTTTCCTTAAGTAAACCGTAATTGAGTCAAAGATTCAAAATGAAGGATATTGCTTGTTTTTTCATGCATGAAAATAAATCAGTCAAAATATATAGAAAAGATTTATATCAAAATTTTGTATACGACATTGTAAACCAAGATCCACCCCTTGTGAAATGGGTGTTGGTTAAAAGAGATGCTGATATAAAGCAATATAGAGAGATAGTTGATAGTTCAATTAATTTTGAGGCTTCGGGTCAACTTGGCTCTAAACTATGTTCAACTCGGCCCACCAAGTCATCCGTCCTATTCGTATTTTAAAATGATCATCTTCAGATTCAATGTTATTGCAAATAAATACGTGTAAACATGTTTTGCAAGTTTTGTTGTCATATTTTTGTTGTGTTCGTTTCCGTACATTTTGCACTTCCCATTTTACATAATTCATATTTGATGATTAAAAAGAAAATCTGTTGATTATTCGTATTTATTTGAAAGAAAAATCCATCATGTTTGCTTTACTGAGAAAAACTGGTGATGGTGAAACTGATCTCTCTAGAGGGATGCTAATTGCCTCATCTACGCGATATGAGATGTGGGAAAATCCCATCATAATTTTACAGATAAATTTATAGTGAAACTAAACTGTTTCACTAAAGAAGTCTTCTTTTCACAAACGACGAAGAGAAAGCTATAGTAGGAAGCATCGATAACTTTCATTATTTGCATAAGAAAATAATCCAAATTGAAAAAAAAGGAATCGCTTTGAAAAAAAAACCCTATCAACAACAGGTAATTATATTCATATATATATATATATATATATATAATTATCCGATTTAAATTCAATTTTTAAAAATCGGTAAACTGAGTCAGTTTACTAAGAGAATATTTTTTCACTTACATTACTTATCTGATCAGGATTATCATTTATTTATTATGATATTAGGTAATTTTCATGGCGTGATTCGTTAAATTCGTTTGTTTTCGATGTAAAGACAATGTTTTAATTTCATTATTGCACAACTAATTTCTGTATCATATGGAACGCAAACAAAATCACTATAAAACCTATAATCATTCAAATCTTTAAAAAAAATACACAATTAAATGACTTGATTAGAACAAATTCGGTCGAATATATCTGTACTACGGAGGTAACATTTTGGACTCTTGTCTTTTGACTGGTTAGCTTTGTAACCAACAGTAGTCCTGTGCTTCACTGTTTGTATTTTGACTGTTGCTTTTAGGTCCTGGATTCATAATTTGTAAGTATCACGCTTATGGAGCTAAACGGTTGAAAGTTTTTCAGTGTCAAGGGGATAGATTTAGCGTTGCTAATATAGTAGTCCCCTAACACATGTAAATAACCAGAATTGATCTAAGATGATAAATGCTGGTAAGTAGCGTGTTCGTTGCTTAAGCACAAAAACAATGTTAGTACACAGCTAGTTGAATCGTTAACAAAACGAAGAAATAAAAACAAAGAACAAACACTCATTTTTATCATGTAAATTTAGCATAAACTCATAATGTAAATTGAACTCTCCAATGAAAAGTTGGGTTGGAGGGAGATTTTAAACAATCAAAACTCTTTCACTACTCATTGAAGAAAGTGTTTGTGTGCAGAATTTAATGTTCCTGCTCTGAATGCTTAGAACTGGGCGTAGTCCAGATACATATACCTGTTGTAGTTAGCAGTGAATCATCAAATTACTTAAGGAGTACAAATTTAGTTAGAGTATTTGTAACTAGTGTGTTTTCTCCTTTTACCGAATGCGGTAGTAACTTGCTGTAGTCTGTACTACACTGCAGTCCTTTTAACTGATGCCTTTTGTCTTGATGCTTTTTGACTGGCCACATTTGAATCCTGATTGAACACATCAGTCAAAAAGACAACATGGTAGTATGGATTACTGCAAAGCACCATCGTGTTCAGTCAAAAGGAAAACAGTAGTTACAAATATTTCAACTGAATTCTTACTCTTCAAATAAATTAATTCAGTATTTTCTTTTGAAAATTCCAATGAATAAACTCTTCACTGTGATTTTATTCCTCATTTCATAACATGGATTCATATGAAATCTTAAAAATCAGATAAGTAAAATATATGAACCTTACTGAAATATACTTGGTAATTAGAGAAGACTAAAAATCCACTTTTGTTTGATTCTTATCCTCATTCTTACTAATCCTAACTCTAAACCTACCAACTAATGCGGCATTTCCTAATGTTTTTACCCTTGAAGAACCCTTGAAATGAATTCCATGTCTCAGGGAATTCTGACGTACAAATTATAATACATCTTTATCAATCGTTGGTGAGACAGCAAATAAATAGCGCCCCAGGGCAGCACAGCTCCATTGGAACTTGTCCTGATGCTTTCGTGGCGGAGTTGCTTAGCAAACCAAAGCCGTGTCGGCTGGAGCTATTTTTCCAGGACGACTCCTTTTTTCCCCACATTGAGCCTCGACCTTGTGTCACATTTTGCTGTGGTGGGATAGTAAATAAAGAGATCATTAGCTCCAGCACCCCTAGCTGGGTACACTTCTAGCCCCGGCCTTTGCGGCCAGCCATTCTCTCTCTTTCCTTCTCCCTAATCTAAAGCTCATTGACGCCAGGACCCCTTGCTGGTCAAGCCTCTGGGCTCAGCCTTTGTGGTCAGTCACTCTCTTTCTCTCTCTATGTTCTGACAGCTTCGAGGTAAGCTCATCTCTTTTCTCTCTCTCTCTCTCTCTCTCTCTCTCTCTCTCTCTCTCTAGTAAGTTAATATAGTTTTTATATACACTTTCCTTTTACACACGCATCATCACATATTCATCCTATCTAAGTTAAGCATTCTCACTGTAGTTAGGTCGGACTTTTTTAGACAACTTCATAGTGGCTACAACTAGGATGACCAAACTGATGGACATTTTACAGACTCTATCTCGCATTTAATTAGTAACATTCCTTTCCCTTCATCCTTCCTATCTTACATCCTTATCCTGATAGATCCCTCCAAATATCCATGTCGGCGGAAACTACAGTCCTCATTTATCTTAATTCACTCAAGAATTAAAACCTAGCACTGTTGTTAACCTATTCGTTAGTTCTTATTTCCGCGTTTTCTTAACAATCCAACTAACTGTGTACTACCCTTGTTTTTGTGCTTAAGTAGTGAACACGCTACTTACCAGGATTTATCTCCTTAGATTAATTCTGGTAATCTGTATTTTAGGGGGCTAATATAATTAGCAGCCCTAAACCATCATGCACGCTTCTATTGAAAGGGAGTGGAAATAATACTTGATTTAGATCAACAGTTCTACCAGATGGATTTTAATAAAACTTGAAATTTGCCGATATCCTTCTTCACACTTAAGCTCCAGCAGTAGTTGAAACATATCAAATTTCCTTTTACAACATGATCTTTTCAAAGTTTCAGTCCTCGTTCAAATTCAAGAATCTTGTTACTTGAAGTCAATACATTTTTTCTGCTGCCTTGCCTTGACTTTTTCAGCTGATTCATGTGATGAAAAATGTCAGCTAAGTTGGCTAGCCTCTGCAACCATTTTTCATCTTCAAAGCACTCGGCAAACTCTGATTTATTGGTCTCTTGAAAGTATTCCTGCAATTCATTTTTCAGCTCAAACATTCTATTTAGAACTCTTCTTCTACTCAGTCAAGGAATTTTTCTATTGTCTAGGTTTTCACGCTGCTTTTCAAACAGCCTGGAGTGAACTGATCTTTGGATAATTCAGTTGACCATTTTTGTTGCGCCATCAAAAATATTTTTCAATTCATCTCCAAGAAATTTTGAAATCAACACCTCTCTATGAAAAAAGTGATAAGTTGGAACAATATCAGCATTTTCTTGTTTTACAAGTGAAAGGAAACCTTATCACATAATTTGTCTTGTTTTTGTTTATTATGTCACAAAATATGCTGATTTTAAAAATTTACTAGAAATGAACTAATCACTGGATTTTGATGAAAGTTTTGGTATATTTTTATCAAAGGACACATTTCATTCATGAAGTTCCCATTGCAAATGTTGGAGAGATTTTTTGTGTGATTATGTGATTACACTGCCTTTATTAATTTGATGATTTATTTTCCTTACATTTCTACAGTTTTACACATTGCGAAGATAAAGCCCTGGATAAATAAGTTCTGTTCACCTTTCAAAAAAAAAGTACAGG
Organism: Thysanoteuthis rhombus; assembly: GCA_963457665.1. NCBI lineage: Eukaryota > Metazoa > Mollusca > Cephalopoda > Oegopsida > Thysanoteuthidae > Thysanoteuthis > Thysanoteuthis major. The sequence continues at coordinate 6,366,474 of OY735222.1, read as the reverse complement.
GTAAAGATGCCTTACTTTGGAAATTAAAAAGCTTGAAAATCAAGTAAAATATTGGTGACTTTTTAGTTTTATTCAATTCCGTAAAAAGAAAAAAAAATGGGCACTTTTTAAAGATTTTTATCAAATATTTTGATATTTTCTAAAATTAATTCTGTATCCTAGGACGACTGATATTTTTTTTATCTATAAAAACAATGTTAAGTAGATGAAAAATATTTACCGGGATATTTCATGTATTGTTTATTTGTTGTTGATTGGAAGCTATATATAAAAGCCTGCAAGTATCGTCGTTATTCTTCCTTTGACGTAATTATCATTGTAGTATTTCTTCTCATTCATCTCCATTAGATGATTACTATATTTTTAATAGATTTTTTAACTACAGTTTAATTATTTTCAACCAAATATGGCATAATAATTAATTCATTGTCAGTTGAAGTAAATTGTGATAAAATATCAGTCCAATTCTATATCATAATTAATGAAAATTTGTTTTCTTTTTTTTTTAGACAAAAGATTTAGCTAATTTAATTTTGCTGAACAATTAAAAGGCTTTAGAATGAATTTTGAAAAATTATGATAACATCTTTAGAATAGGATATTGATTTCTACTTCAAAAATATTTGTTCATTCCAATCATAAAAATGTCTAGTATGCCTGAGTTAGGTTGATGTATCTCTGATCTAAGTAATTTTTATACTACATGAAAAGGTATAACTTTTTATGCAAAAATGGCCTATGGTATTTTCATTTCCAGGTCCAACTGTGAACTGTCTGAACTATACAGATAGCTTGCAAATGTGGTCTGTGCCTCTAAAGTTCTATCTATTCCAGTAAGGGATGGTGCAAGGGTTTCATGCACCAAAGGCAATACCTAAAACTTGCAACATCAATTCTAACAATACTTTTTTTCAGTCCAAAGTGCACTGTTAAGACCTCTATGCCGTAGGTGACCACTAATGTTTTCTCTCATGGATAGGCCAGCCCTACTTTCTGTTCATAACTATCTATCTATCTATCTATCTATCTATCTATCTATCTATCTATCTATCTATCTAAAGTTTTAATCAATAGAATTAGTTTCAAAACCTTTTCACAGTTGATAAGAGACAATGTCTCTCTGCTTTTGAATTTCAGCCAGAATTCAATGATACATAAAAGAAGATGTGAATGTGTTTTAGGAACTGTATTGGTGTTCAGAAAATTGTATATATGTAATCACAACTGATCTTCAAATTTTATTCATAGAAATTTATAATATTTTCTATTCTAAATTTTGTCTCTGTTGTTGGGAAAAATGAATATTGTTTTTGTTTCCTATATTATTTTGGATGTTGCCAAAAAGATACAGAGAATCTAAAGACTACATGATATCAGGATGATGAAAAAAGGTGATAGCTTTGATTGAGAAAAATGACCAAGCACTGGATATACAATATTTCATGGAGTTGTAGTGAATGCATGGTAAAAAAGGCCTCTTTGAAATACTTTCTTTTTTCTTTCAGCTCCAGATTTCTAAGACTGTTGTTTTTCCGAGCCTACTTTTCGGAGTAACTAACAAGTTAATATAAACCGAACTAGACAAGAAATTTCTCCTGGTGACTCTTATCATGGTAAATACTTATTGTTCTATTCCTATTGAGAAAATTCATGCAAAAAACTCTGGAAGTTCTGTCACTCAGCAAGCTCATGGAGCCCCAGTGATATCTTAGTGGACCCCTCCCCCCAGGATATGCAGACCCCTGATTAGGAACTGCTGGTCTAGAGTGTCCTCCATTTTTGAAGTTGGGAAATGGTGACACTATTTTTAACACTAAGATTGACAAAAGTGTCAAGTAAAAAAAATTATCCAAAGAAATTTACTATGGAACCAAAGCGATTCATAGTCTCGGAATATGACAAAAAATTGCGGTAAAAACTTTTCAAATATCAGCAAAATTATACATTACAGTTTTCTTCGTATTCTATGAAATAAAAGCAAGTATTATGCATGTGTTCTGTTATCAAGAAGAAAGATTATAGAAAAATAAGAGATTAACTTTATTTCATGGAATATGTATAAAATAATTATTTATAATTTTGATCATATTCAATTTTGACTCCTTCTAAAATGCACATGTCATGGGTCTCATAAAGTGCAATCTTTCTTCTTGATAACAACATGATGAAATGTTATTTTTTGTGTTTTTGTCTCTCAGGTGAAGAGGTTTATTATTTACAACTTTGATGATATTCCACGATTTTTCTCATATCTATAATCTCAACTTTCATACACATCATTTGCCTTTATTTCAGGGAATACGGAGAAAATAGTAATTTATAAATCTGATGATTTTCAAAGGTTTTATTGCACAATTCTTCATCATCTTTTGAGTCTTGACTTTCATATATTTATATTGTACCAGGCTCTCTTTTCATACTGAAAAGATGCATTTCGGATACTAAGAGATATTTGTTTGAGAATTTCTATAAACCTTCTATTTGACAATATTGAACATCATTAAGCAGTAAAGACACCTACTGAACTCTGGTATCCAGTGATTTTTAAATCACAACAATCTATTTATTGAAAAAAATCTCCATGCTCTTAATAATGAAAAGCTGTATCATTAAATATTACGTGCTCACTGGGACAATCTTTTCATTGAAGATACGTTTTTTAAAAGATGTAAGACACCCAAGAAACAAAATTACAAGAAAAGTGTCGAAAAAGAAATTCAATGTCAAAATCTGTGTTTTTATGAAGTAGAAAAATATTAGATTAACTTCATGTAGCTAAATTCTTTAAAACAGAGTTTTCTTAGAAATTTGACTGTGCAAAAAGTGTTTTTTCTCAATTAGCAATAATCGGTCTCAACATCTGAGAGAATTTGAAAAAAAAGAAAACCATGAATGTTTTACTAAATTCATCTTACGTCTTTTACAGTATATTCGAGACGATCCAGCATAAGTGTGAAACAAGAAACTAAAATTTTCTGTGTTGAATTTTCTTTTTAAAAAAGACAAAAATGTTTTGACTCACCCAAATATGATTGTTGTCATTGTTAGTCCTGAGACTATAAACCACTTTCCATGGAACTGATAAATCAAAAATCTATAAAGAACTAGTCTGGTTAGTAACTCAATAGGAGCCATCATATGAACAATGTCTTTTGGCGGCATACCCTGTTGTGGAAAAAGGGTTGATCAATAAATAACCTACTTTCCTCGCAATTCATGGGACAATGATCTCTGAGAAAGTCTGAATTTTCAAAAAACAAGCATGGATGCTGCCAGACATAATCCAAGTGATCAATTTAGAATAAACTTATATCATAAATTGAACCTTCCACTTGAAACCTACTAAGGGGGTGAATTTTCAAAAAACTAAAAAGTTTTTTTGTAGACATGATGAGGTGTAAATGTTTTAATTATTTGCCCTCTGGCTCTATTAGTAAAGCCTGTACGCATGACATACATAGCCAGCCAGCCACACCATGTTGAAAACTGAAGAAACTTATGTCAAGAGTTTTTGTGACAGTTTTAGTTGATGGTTCAAAATAATACGGAAGATATCTTATCTACATCAGATGAAGTACGATATTTTTTGTTTTTGAGGTTAATCTATGGTTACTTGAAATATTCAATTTTTTTTTCTATTTGATGAGTTTCATTGGATATTTTCATAAAGATTTTTTTAATAGTGGTTTGTCTGAGCAGGAAAGAGTGTCTGGACCGAATCTCTGGATCTGTGTCAGCAGTATCTATTAAGTCATTGTTCTTCCTCTTTCTGTAGGACAAGGCTTTGCAAGTAGCTGAGATTACCGCCACTCTCGTGAGTTCATTTAATTACTTATTTGGGAGAGCACAGCAGCAGCAACCCCAGCCGGAGCCACCGCAGCCGCCGCAGCAGCCGGAGCAGCCGCCCAGAAGAAGAGACTCATACCCAGACGAGGTACCTACCTATTCGTTTGTTCATTCAAAGACCCCATGCAGCAACCCATCCAGTCACAAATTCTTATGTAGCACAAAAGATTATTAATACCTATATATCCATCTCAGTCTGTTCATATCTATCTATCTCTCTCCATATCTACTTCAGTCTCTTCATATCTATGTGTATATCTCTCTCAGTCTCTTCATATTTATCTATCTATCTATCTATCTAACGCAACCTATCCAGTCTACCATTGACAAATTCCTTTGACTTAACTAAATACCCTCCCTAACAGGCAGAATAAATTGCTGTCCAAAAAAGAAATAAAAATTACTCCTCAATTTTGATCCCCTAATACGAAAAAATAAAAGTTACCCATCAATTTTCTGCCCTAGAATAGAGAAAAATCTTCACCCTTTATTTTGACGGCTGAAAATAACAATAAATTCCCTTTGATTTCAACCCATAATAGTAAGGAAAATTTTTTACCCTTGATTTTGACCCCTTAAAGCAAAAAACAAACCTCCCCCCCAGTTTTGACCCGTCAAAATAAAGCAAAAATACCCTTGGAATTCAAATTCTAAAAGCAAAAAAAAACCCTTTGATTTTGACCCCTAAAAGTGAAAAAAAAAATCTTCCCCTTTGATTTTGACCCTTAAATGTAAAAAAAAGTTCCCTTTGATTTTAACCCCTAAAAGTGGGGAAAAGAAATCTTCCACTAAATTCAGTTTTGAAAAAGTGATCCCCCTACCATTTTGACCCCTAAGAGTGGAAAAAAAAACCCAGATTTGACCCCTAAAAGTAGCCCAAATTACCATTCCAGTAAAAATGGGAAAAAAATTTCCACCCCTATTATGCCCTATAAAAGTGATCTTCCCCCTCCATTTTGATTCCTAAAAGAAGAAAAAAAAATTGCCTTGGATTCTGATCCTCAAAATTGGAAAAATCTTCCCCTTCAACCTTTAAAAACAAAAAAAATTACCCCGCAATTTCAACTCCTAAAAATAAAAATGAAAGTCCTTCAATTTTTTGTCCCAAAATAGAAAAAAATTTTCCCCCTCGATTTTGACCTCAAAATCAAAAACAAATTCTCTTTGATTTTGAACACTTAAAAAAGGGGGAAAAAAATCTTCCTTTGATTTTGAGCCTCAAAGTGAAAAAAATTCTCCCTCCATTTTTAAACCATAAAAATACACCCCGCCTCATTTTGATCCCTAAAAAATCCCTTTGAATCTGATGCTTCAAAGTGGGAAAAACAAACTTCCCTTGATTCTGACCCTTCAAAGTAAAAAATGTCTCCTCACCTTGCTTTTGACTGATAAAAAAAAAGAAAAAATTCACCTCAATTTTAAGCCTTTAGAGTGAAAAAAATCTCCCCCCCTCAATTTTGACCGCAAAAATAGGAGAATATAAACGTCCCCCACCCATTCTGACCCCTAGAATCCCCAATCTGTTCATATCTATCTATCACTCTATCTGTTCATATCTATCTATTTAACCGTCTCAGTCTCTTCATATCTATCTCATACAACCTATCCTGTCTTTCAAAAATTCTTATGATGCACAAAATGATTAACACTTACCTATCTATCCAACTATCTACCTATCTAAGTCTGTTCATATCCAAGTATCTATCTATCTTTCAGTCTCTTCACATCAATCTGTCTATCTATCTTTTCATATCTATGTGCTATCTCAACGTGCACTTATCTATTTATCTGTTTCAGTCGCTTCATAACCATCTATCCATCTCAATCTGTTAATATTTATTTCTAAATCTGTTATATCTATCTATTTGTCAGACTGTTCATATCTGTCTATCTATCTCCATCTGTTCCGATCAATCTCAGTCTCTTCATATCAGTCTATCTCCCCCAGGTTGTTCATTATTTATTAATCTATCTATCCAAGTCTGTTCAGATCTATCAATCAGTCTATCTCAGTCTGTTAATATCTATCTATTTATCTATCGATCTCAGTTTGTTCATATCTATCAAAGACAAAGACCCAAAGAAAAAAGGAGAAATTAAAGAAGATCATCTGCTTTCCTTTTCTTCTTCTTCTATGTCTTCCTTTTCCTTCTTTGATTCTTTTTTTTCCAATTCTTCTCCTTCAATCCATCCTTAATTCTTCCCTAAAAATGTTCCTCTTACCTTTGATCCCTAGGTAGTAAAAAAAAGTCACCCGTCACTTTTGACTTCCAAAAGGAAAAAAACTTATCTCTTCACTTTTGATCCCAACTTCAGAAAAAATGTGATCAGAGTATGAATCTAAGTGAAAACCCAACTTTCAAAAGAAAGTGTTCATATCTGAGACTCTTTCTACGATTCTTTTTCTTGAGTTACTCTTTTAAAGGCTGCCTTTGCCGGACACTAAGCTCAATGTCAAGTCACTTCCTTTGTATCAAATTATCATTATTATCATTTGCAAATACATAATTAAAGGGAAACTTCTCTGTAAATAGCATTTTTCCCCAAAAGGGAAAAAATGTTTCTACTCACTTTTGACCCCTAAAAATGAAGAAAAAGTTTCCTATCGCATTTGATCCCTGAAAGAGAAAAGAAAATCTCCTCTTCACTTTTGACCCCTGAAAGTGAAAAAATACTCCCCTCACTTTTGAAAGTAACTTTGAAAAAAAAGTGTCATCAGAATATGAAGTTAGGCAAAAAACTTACTACCAAGAGGAAGTGTTTTCAGAATATAAGGTCAGGTAATAAACAACCTCCCCCATAGTGTCATTAGAATAAGAGAATTTCAAAATTTTCTATGAAGGGAGAATGCCCAATTTTGACATTTTTACCTGAATCTATTTTGAATCTTCTTCAATTCTTCTATTCCGATTTTCCATTGATTCTTCTCTGAGTCTCATTCCTTAATTCTTCATTGATTCTCCTTCTTTGATTTTTCTTTTTTGATTTTTCTTTGCAGATTCTCTTCCCCTTACTGTTCCTCTACTGTTCTTCTCAGATTCATTCTTCATTCTTCTCTAATTTAATTTTCATTTACACCAACCCATTTTATCCTATTTGAAATATGCTTCTTATATATATATATATATATATATATATATATATATATATATATATATATATATATATATATATGTATACATATATATATATATATATTGGGGTCATCAGTTGGTAGAATTATAGGGTTCTAGATAGTTTTAGTAGTTCTGTAGAGTTATTTCTGAAGAATGGGCACCCGCTGGATTGGTGGGTCCAGATTGACATCAGTGGAATGTTTAAGAAGGAAGGGAGATGTATAGAAAAGACGTGCGCCAAGAACAAATGTGGAGGCAGATATTAAACGGTGTAAAAAAGACACATAGAAGTATGTAGATGATCATATGAAAGGTACATTTAATTCATAACATTAATGACAGATAAAGCAAGAAATGAATTACATGTAATGAAGACATTGATACATTCAATCGTATAAAGAAGAAGAGAGAAAAGGCCTGTTTAGTTTAGGTTTTCCCTATATGTAAAAATGGAATGTAGGAAAGAATAAGAATTGAGAGGATATGTGGCATAATGGGTCTAATGTCGTTGAGTTTATCTATCGAATGGAGCCTCATGAGTCATATCTGTCATGATGAGTTGTACAGTTGACCAAACTAGATTATAAAAAGGCAGTTGCTTTAGGTTAGGTGCAAAAAGGAGCTAAAATTATATTTGGATTTAGTGGCTATAAAGTTCTGGTGAATTTTCACATCAAGCAAGATAAGTAACAAGATGATATAAATATATATACATACATATATTTATATGTATATATATGTACATATATATATATATATATATATATATATATATATATATATATATATATATATATAGTCATGGTCAAAGAATAGGAACTACACCAGCCACAAGTTTAGTGAGAAGGAAAGGAAAATAACCGCCGAGAAAGCCAGGGAAAAAAAGCGTAACTGGCCAGAAGTACCAGGGCCAATGAACGATTGACCACATGTGTTCAGGGTTTTTATAGGGAGTCATCATAGGAAATGACATTTTAGATACCTAGCTAAAAGAAGGGTTTCATATCTAATTCTTGACTAAAAATATGGGGAGTTGCCACAGTCCCGTTTCAATTAGTTTTCAATGTTTTCTCATTCTTTTTTTTTTTTTACTTTCTTATAGGAACAGGCCTCCTCACTTCCAAACCTGGATTTTTATAGAAACAAAATTCCTTCAAAACCACGTGGTAAGAGAAACATTCATTCAAGTCAAGATATTAAAATAAACATCAATTCAGTTGTTCCATTTGTAAAAATATAATCAACTATAATGAAACAGTGTGATATTTTTACCCTTCTCTTTGAAACAATGGAATCATCTACTTGAAGGTTATAATTTTCTGGATGAAAATGTCTCCTATGCAAAATTTGAAACAATAGTGTCTTCCAACGGAAAGAATTTTTCAATTTCTTTTCTAAAAAAGCATCTCATATAAATTCAGATTTACTGTGAAATATTCATAGGGATTAACTATTCTACTTGTATAATGACCAGTGTGACTTTTCTTATTTGGTTCTCTGTCTATAGTAATGGACTCTTTCACTTAAAGGAAACAATTTTGCTTGAGAAAGTATCTTTTAGCCACCATTTGGAACAATGGACTTTTCAAAACAAATTCAGTCGTTTCTTTTTCTAAAAAAAAAAGTTATCGCATAAAAAATCCAAATTTATTAGTGAAATTCTCACCAGGATTGACTAGTATTTTCTTGTCAGGATTTAATTCCTAAGAATTCACTGAAGGTCGATATCTTTCTTTTTTCACTTGTTTATGAAAACAGTGCAGGAAAGTGGTATCACCCACGTTGGGAATTACTGGATTTGCATAAGGCAGTCCATCATTATCAATGCTAACGTTCTCTATTCTCCTTTTTGGTCTCAATTTTTGGTTTCAAGATTGATTTATCCTTGCTTTTTCTTTTGGTTTTCATCATTGCTAAAAATTTTGTCATTGGCATCCATGACTTCATTGGTGACTTCTCAGGCCAAAGTTGGATTCACATGGCTTCTACAGTTTGGACAAAGAAAGAAGGGTTTCCATTTTGGGATGTATCCAAGAATTCTCGTACTAAAAAAGAAGAGTTTACATTATGGGGCGGATCCAGGAATTTTTCACTGTTACTGCTCATGTAATGTAGCTATATGTACACAGCACAATATTGTCAAAGATTCTCTATGAATCTCAGTGAAATCTTGTGCAAATGTGGCTACTGGACCGAGGAAGATGTGTTTCAGTTCTGGAGGATTCCAGAAATTTTCTGGGCTTATTTTCCCTGCATCGTAGTTTCATGTATACGGCGCTATATCTCCCGAAGTTTTCAATGAATTTCAATGAAATTTGAGGAATGCTGGGCAATGGACTAAAAAAGATATGTACATTTTGGGATGGATCCAGGGATTTTCTACGATCGCCCCAGCAAAATATCTCCAAAAGTTCTTTATGGATTTCAGTATGATTTCGTGAAAAGGTGACCAATGGCAAAAGGAAGATATATTTACATTTTCGGGCCCCACTACTTCAAAGGTCTCACCCTACATGCCTGCAAGCCATCAATTCCGATTCAGAGATTTTGCAATTGCTCTTTTACTGTAATTGTTCATGTTCTATAAATGATTAGGGGTTTGAGATTTTCAACTTCAGCCTATTATTACCATTAATTGAGGTTATTGTTTTAATGAAGTAATCAATGGGAGTGCTGTACCCATACGATACAAATACTGAGCAAAAATATAAAAGTATTTGAAATTGAAGTCATAGCAGCAGCACAAATATCAAAGTAATATTACTTCTGAAATAAATATCAGACATGTTTGTATTATCTGGCTGTGTAGTAAATGAAAAACTTGATTACTTTGCAAGTAAAATACATGTATGTTTTAATACGTATACATGATTTGTTGATTTAAGGACCCTCTGTAATATATGCTATAGAGCCTGCCCTGATGATCCGACCCTTATTATTCATGTTATTCATTCATTGTCATTTATATCTTTTTATAAACAGGTGCAAAGATTGAAGAGATTTTATCTACCTGGTATGGAGATCATGATAAGCTAATCAACCATACTGGATACATGCAATGGTATGTGACATATCTACTTGATTAGAATCCATAAAAAATTATGGGTCTTCTCATTTTAGACAGGTTCTTATATGCTGGTACAATGATGATATAAATGAATAAAAGAAAATATCAATACAGATAAATGATAATAATGGATATGAAATTAGCAAAATTAGATATTAAAAGAAAATAATATAATACAAATAAAAATAATGAAATTATTAAATGAAAATTAGATAAATGAAATTGAACATTAAATTAATGAATATTAAATATGAATCAAATCAATACAGTATAATATAAAATTAGTAAAATTAAATATGAATTAAATTGATGAAAGTAGATAATGAATTAATGGATATTAAATATAGAATAACTCAATGAAATTAAGTATTGAATTATTAGATATTGAACATAAATTGAATTAATGAGATTGAATATTGAATTAATGAAATTCAATATTGAAATAGTAAATATTGAATGTAAATTCAGTTATTGTAATTAAATATCAAAAAATGAAAATTAAAAGTTGAACTTGAAATAAATGAATTTTGAACATAATTTAAATTATTGAAATTGAAAATTAAAATATTGAATTCAGTATAGATTAATAGAATTAAATATTTAAAAAATATCAAATATAGATTAAATTAATAAAATCTGATATTAAAATGATTGATAATGAATATAAATTGAATTAATGAAATTGAATATCAAATAATTAGATATAAATTGAATTAATGAAATTAAATATTGAGTTAATGAATACTAAATATAAATTCAATTATAGAATATCAAATTAACTGATATTAAATATTCAAATTAATGAAATTGAATATTGAAATGATAAATGAATCAAATTGATGATTATTAGATATTATTTTTAATCAATAAGATTGAAGATTAAAATAATGAATATTGAATATGGATGAATTAATAGAATTAAATATTGAATTGAATATGAGAATTAATGGAATTGAATATTGAATTTATGAATATAAATTAGATCAATGAAATAGATATCAAAGTACTAAATATCAAATTTTAACTAAATTTATGAAATCAAATATCCAATTAACAAATATCAAATATGATTGAATCAATGAAATTAAATATAAATAAAATTGAATATTAAATTGATAAATATTAATTATGAATTAAATTAATGAAATTAGCAATCAAATAAAAATATTCAATATAAATTGAATTAATGAGATTAAATGTTAAATCAATGAATATTAAATATAAATTAAATTGTAATTAAATATGAACTTGGTAAATATTTGATATAATTTGAATTATTGAAATTAAATATTGAAATAAATATTAGATATCAAAGTGATATATCATATCTCTGAATTTTTGAGATGAGGTGTTATTAATATTTCTATTATTATTCGGACTATCCTCATCTCGGTTGTTTTTCATACAATGTTTCGGCCGTTATACTCTACAGCCTTCATCAGGTATCATCTGGTAGGTGTGGGGAAATAACGAAGCGAACCCTTTATTTAACCAACGGGGGTATATTGACATTAGCATTAGTAGTATCATTATCGTCTCACACTGGGATTGAACCTAGAACCATTAGATTACTTGCAGTAGTTCTGTCTGATTCTGTCACCACTACATGTGTCCATACCTGATGAAGGCCGTAGAGTACAACGGCCGAAACGTTGTATGAAAAACAACCAAGATGAGGATAGTCCGAATAATAATAGAAATGAAGTGATATATATTGAAGATAAATCAAATTAATGGAATTAAATATTAATTTGATAAATATTAGATATAAATTAATTTATTGAAATTGAATATAAAAAATAAATATCAAATATGAATTAAATTAATGAAATTAAATATCATTAAATATAATTAAATAATGAAATAAATATTAAATCGATTAATATTGAATATGAATTAAATTAAATATTAAGAGGATAAATACTGAATATAAATTAAATCAATTTGTTTGTTTATTCCTGCCTCTTCTCGGCAAAACCTAAAGACCTATCAACTTGATATTCTGCTTGTAGATTGAAGACAGGTCAACTAAAATATCATGTGAAGTTAACCTCAGAGGACATTTATGGTCACCAGTGGTCATTTCTTAGTTATTTCTAACCAATCCCCTGAGTTATGGACCACAATTTTGCATCAAAGATGTTGAAATTTAGAATATGGGTACATTTTCTGACGGCAAAGATCGCATTCTATTTTGACTTCTGAGGTCACCAGATGTCATTTTTGATCATTTTAAAACCATTTTCTGAATTTTCGGCCACAATTTAGTACCAATGAAACTGAAATAGGGCATAGGGGAACATCGCTCCAAAAGTTCTGAATGAATTTCAATGAAAATTGGTGGATCAGTGTGTTATATTGGATGGAGGAAATGATTAGATTTTGTGTTGGATGTAGATATTCGTTTTCAATTGAGAGATATTTTTGCATTGTTTTGCATAAATTTCTATATTTGCTCCTGTTTTCCAACAGGATATCCCCAGAAGTTTCGAACGTATTCGAATGAAATTTGTGGAAGATCAAAGCATTTGGGAGCGGATCAAGGACTTCTTTTCTGACCGAGGTTTACTTTTGCAGTTTTTTTTTCCATACATTTCTGTATTTTTCATCTGACTTTCCATACAATATCTCCAAAAGTTCTCTATAATTGTCAATGACATTTTATGGAAAGGTGGGGCATATTGTAAGGAAGAAGTGATGAAATTATGGAGCGGATCCAGAAATTAGTCTTTGATTGAGAGATATTCATGGATATTTTTTGTTTTTAGTTTTATACACTTATGCACTGAATCATGTCTGTCCACAATTCAATTGAATTTCCTTTCCACATACGAAAAATACATGTTTCTATCAAATTTATCGTAAGGGAATTTAACGGAATTTGAAAATTAACAACTAGCATGAAGCATGAAATGACTTCTCAACAATTTCCCCAGGGGGTGCTTGAGCCCCCAAGCCCCCCACAGAGTCAATGTATTTTATATTTTTCCGGTTGAGCTGTGCCTGGGAAAACTAAAATTTGGCTCCTATGCTTTGTATACCTTCTTGAAAATTATACCTTTCCAGGGGTCGGTCTATGGTAAACTTTCAGTATGCCATTAAGCACACTTGATACGACGAAAAAACATTGAAAAACCTTCTATTGTAATTTTTTGTGGGTAGGTGGGTTTTTTCGATAAATCCAACTAATTTGGCAGCCATCTTTATTATACCTTTCCAGTGGTCAAACTGTGATAGAATTTTGAATCATAAAAACTTCACACTATCCTTCTGATATAAAGTTCCCACAAGATTAAAAGTCAGCCCACACTATTAGAATAATAATATTAAATCATAAAATATAAATTGAATTAATTAAATCAGATATCAAATTGTAGCCCAATTTGCAATTCATCTATAATTAAGTCCACAAATTCAAAAAGGTTTACAAATTCTGGTGATATAAAACAAAGATCCTACCCTTTCTATTTAGATTTTTTACTGAATTGAGCGATGACATAAACTGCCTCACCTCTTAAACAAACTACTTTTAAACCTCATCCAGATTTCTGTTGTTTTCATACAACCGTAGGGATCGCTGACAGATGAAATTGTATTAAATCTAAATATTCTGATAAATCAGACGAGTTATCTGCCCTTAGCACTTTTGACCACCAGCATAGTTTGTATTTCGTTTGTATGTGCAACTATCCTGTTATAATTGTTGAAAAAAATATATATATTCATTATATTCACTTCTCTGTTCAATGATTAATTGAACACACTTTTTGAATTAAAATTTGTATGTTACAAGTATAACCCATAAGTATTAAGCCCACAAGTATACATAAAAATCACATGGAGGCTCTAATAATTTACCTCTGATTAATTGTTGTTTAAATTTTATATTGATTGGCATATCATTTAAAATTATAATAATCATACATTTTATGTGTTTACCCCTGTCAACAAATTTGAAATGAGGTATATATTTCTGGCTGTGTCTGTTCATCTGTTGGTTTGTTTATTTGCCATTCATTTGTTTGTCTGTTGGTTTGTCTGTCCACATGATATCTCTAAAGTACTGAATGACTTTCAATTTTTTACGAGGGTGAATAATGGGGTGAGAAAGAGGTGGTGGAATTTAGGGGAGGATCCAGGAATACTTTTTTCTGTTTTAGAGATATTTTTCTCTTCTTTTCTTTCAATCACATTCATATATGCTCATGACTGCTCACAGGATATCTCCAAAAGTTATCAATAAATTTCGATGAAATTCGACATAGGGGTAGACAATAGGTTACAGGAGAACTGATTAAATTTTGGAATGGACCCATCCACAATTATTTCCTCTATGTTGTAGTTATATGTCCAAACCACATAATATCACTATAATGTCATGGCTGTCCATACAATAACTCCAAAAGTTCTCTACTAATTTATACAAAATTTCTGAAAAGGTGGACAATTCGCTACAGAAGAACTGATTAAATTTGGGATGGATCCATGCACAATTATTCTCCCTGACATTGGCATTGGCAAAGGTATGCACTTTCTGAGTGCTTTCTAGTTTTCATTATTGATCATATTGATTTCTAATCAATACATTGTATAATTATCCTTTTTTTTTTATTTTCTTTTGTACAAATTTTCCAACTGTACTTAACCTTTCAGGAGCCTGTGAATGATTTTTCAAGCATACACAACATTTTTAGCTATAAAGTTAGCTTGAAATAAAAAACTGAAATAACGTGTCTAGACTAAACTAATATTATGTCTGATGTTGTACGCTAAAATATTTTTTTTTTCTTTAGGTTGTTTCCGAATGAAGAATGTGGAATGAATCCCCGAGCTTTTCCTCTGAAAAGAGAGGAAGCAAGGGTAAGATGAGCAAAACAATTATGATGCAAGAGGACGGTGACAAACCAATTTTTTTTTTCTTTTTATTGCGGATGTGTATAACTGATGTGTACAACTTTGTTCTCTCTCCTTCATTTCTCAAATGATTTTATTTGTAATATCACGATGCAGACTTCTTGATTTTGACAAGAAGCGTTGTTATACACTGATACTTCCTTACAAAGCCATTTTTTTAATGTTTCCTTAAGACTTGTGAAAATCAATTGATCTATCTCTTGCAAAATTGATGTGAGAACCCCTTATTAAGGCCTATAATAATTGTGGGAAGCAGAGCAGAGCTAATCCCTCAAACATTTTGCAGTTAAAAAAAAAAAGAATGAAGAATGAAACAAAATATAAAAGTAATAACGAACCCTTTTGAAATGAATTCTGCAATTATTAGTAATTCTTACATCTGAATTACATCTAAATTGCAGGAATTTTCCCCCCCAAACCCTCAGCTATAATTGCTTAGGATTTTGAAAAAGTAAAATGTGATGAAAAGTACTGCCATTTCTTTAATATCAAACTATCAAAGTGAAATCAATACACCGTGCCTTGCAGCTTTTTGTTGAGTGTTCTTTTCTAATTGCTAATTGATAATATACAGTGTGTTGGTTGCTTGCTTGATCGGTTGGTCTATTATGGGGAAAAGAGAGTATGATATTTCCCATAGATTCCACTTTCACTTCCTTCTTTCCCTCTTTACACCCAGTCACTACTGCACCCCTACTTATCTGGCACAGCAACCTCCGACCCAGCCAATGTAAAAGATTGAAATAGGACAATCGAGACTTCTTTTTTGCCGAAAAGTCACACTATTCATGATTAATCCTCTAAAATGAACTCTTGATTTCATATGAAAAAAATTCAAATCTGTCATAAAGAGGAATCACTTCTGATTGTAGTTAGTCCCCTTGCACCATTAGCTAAATCTTTATTCATTCAATTTATGAAAGAGGTCCATTTTTAAAAAATTCTTTTTATCAAGCGGCTCATGAATTTAAGAGTTTGAAAAAACAGTTGTCATTTCTATTCAACAGTAATGAAGCAGATTTTTCAGTTTGTCTCTTTCTCCCTTTTTTCCCCTTCAAGGCCATAAGATCTGATCCAATCCTGAAAGAAAGGGTCCGAAGAGCTTTTAAGATGCTTCTTGATTTGTACGGAATGACGCTCAATGATAGAAATGAATTCAAGCTGATAGATGACGACCCGCAATTTCTGAAACACTTCATCAGGTAAAAGAACTCAATTTTAGACTATATCTATAATATAAAGCATCTGGCTCTGTTTGTCTTTGTTTGCCCCATCCTGAACATAAGTGCATCTCAAGTAAAGTGTCACTAATTTGGAATGCATACTCAATGGACCTAAGGGAATGATTTAAAGTCAAAAGTTTTGAAAAATACTTTTTCTAAAAGGTTTTAGAATGCTAAGCTGAACCCTTACTTTCCAGTCAATCTATATATATATACATAACGAGGTAGTTGGAGACCGCCCAATTGGGCAGGTTTCAGCTAGTTGAAGAAACAAACTAGAAAGCAATCAAAGAGAACATTATGCTATGTTTACCCAGCCTAACAGGTGGCTGACTTAATACTTGCCCCAGCCGATGGAATAAATTGCTGTCAAATAAAAAAGGGATGAATAAAATGTATGATTATATGGATAGGAATCATTGTGTTTAGTCATATTTTTGACTTTTGGATCTCGGAAAAATGTTAAACGTACATGTGCAATGCTCAAGATAATTTGAGCAAAAGAAAGTATTGGCTCCACAATGCCCATGATAGAGAGGCGTGGTGAATCTTGGGGAAAGTCCATGTCTAACGACAGACAATAAAAGGATGATGATGATGATGATGATGATGATGATGATGCAGAAAATTCTGGAAAAGTATTTTTTCATATGTAGTACGAATGGTTTTGATTGAATCTGACCTTTGTTTCTTCTACAAAAAATTTTGTTTTTTAAAAAAAGTAGATTTTATGAGGGAAGCAAGTGAACTGGCTCTAAAGTAGGTGATCAATTTACAATGTAAATTTGAACATGTGTAGCCATCTTTTTTATATGTGCATGTGTTTGAATGTTCCAGCACTCCTGGCCATAACGTTTTGTCTACAAATGCTTTTTCACCTTTTTGGGAGTCCTTATTCTGGCAGGTTTATTAATAACATCTAGATTCTCCAGAATTCATAAGTTACAAGATGTTTCTCTCGATATTTTCCCGTGGAAAATGCCAGTGATGTCATAAATGGAATTCATTCTGACCATATTTATTCTTTGATGGGATTTTCTTACATGACTGCGAATATTGACACTATGGTTCTTTAATCATTGACTATGGTAGCGAGTTCTACATCTTTTTTCTTATCAAATCATGCATTACTTTTGCCTTTATTTTTGATTTAAAAAAGGAATACTTTTTCCCATCGAGTGTGGCTAGATGAGAAAAGAGTCAGTAATAACTTTACTATTTTGTTACTGTTTAATTTACTCCTATCAACAAAACTGGGAAGAGACAAATGTATTTGGTTAATACGTTTGTCTGTCCGAACGATATTGCCAAAAGTACTGGATAGATTTCAATGTTATTTTTCAGGAATTCTGAACAAAACGACAATAAAGAAGTGGTAAAAATTGGGGAGGATCCAGGAATTTTATTCTGATTGAGAGATATCTTTCAATTTCTTTTCTTGATTACATCTATGTATATGCTCATGACTGTCCATATGGCATCTCCAAAAGTTCTCTTTGAATTTCCATAACATGGGAGGAAGGGTCGACAATAGGGTACGGAAGAACTTGGTAAATTTTGGGGCGGATCCTTGCATAATTACTTCCCCTACATTGCTGTTATATGTCCAAATCGCATGAATTCACCAGATTTTCTGATCCATCAGTAAGATATCTCTAGAGTTTTCAATAAATTTCAGTCAGATTTTGTGGAAGGTTGGACGATAGGCAATAGAAGAACTGATTGAATGTTTTGACAGTTCTATAAACAATACCTTCCTCAACAATGGCGTTGACAGAGGAATGTATTCTTTGAGTGCTTAGTAGGTAAATTTGTTTTTGAAAAGTGATATTTGTGACGTTTATTAGGGTTTTTTATGATCTTGTGAAAATTTTGAAATTTTTCAAAGTTGATCCTCTACACTTAATATTAGAATAAAGGAAGAAAAAAAATTGTTGATTCTACTTTGGCTCATTTTGATCATTGTTTATTTTCATGAAATTGAAATATCAATAAAAAAAATTCTTAGGAAACATAAAATAAACAAACTCCAAATCTATTTCTTCTCTTCCCCCACTTCTTTTCTTTTGAGAGCAGCAACAGAGAACCAAGCATTTTTTCATCTGCCCCCCCTTCCCCCGAAACATATTTTGGGAGGGGGGGGTTGAAAAACTAACTTGCTAAAAACCCGCCTAGGACTCACTTGGGTATACATAGAAAATTTCATGTTTGTATATTGTATGGTTTTCGTAGACGTCTATCATAGACAAACTTTGGGTGAGTTATAGTAAAAAAGTGGCTCACTGAGATCCAAATATCGTCCCCTACATGGGGATTAAACTTCATTCCTTATTTACTGCATGGTGAACAGTAATTCAGGCATCTTGTCTGACAAAAAAACAATCAACCATAGGTGTAAACATAGGTTCCTTTTGTTTTCAAGAGGTTCTGCCTGGCTATTTGTGTATGTACATGTTCATGTATGTATGTGTCATGTCTACGAATTGCACCAAAAGAGCTAGAGGGCTGAAAATTTAAACATTTACTCCTCATTGTTTCTAAAGAAACCTTTTTTTCAGTTTTATGAAAATCCCCCATCCCAAGATTTTTAGTTGGAATTCAATTTGCTATGTAAGTTTATGCTAAGTTGGTCCTTTAGTTAATGTTCAGCAGCTTTCATGCTTGTTTTTTGAAAATTCAGTCTTTTTTAGTGATCACTACCTAACTAAAGGCATGTAAAGTAACTAATTCATTGATCTCCCCTTTTTTCAATTTTTCTATTGATCACCCCCATCATAGTATGCTAACAAGTAACAAGCCAGACCTATTTGATTTTGTTTTATTTTAATTTTTCTTTTTTTCTTCTTCCAGTCAGCGGGCTTCTCATATGTGGGTGACCAGAATCCTGAAAGCACTAAAGGCATTGGGTCATGAAGAACTCATAGACCCTTGGCTAAAGTTCCTGGAAGAATTAATTTTTGAAGCTGGAGTTTTGCCTGAGAAATTCAGAACCAGTTTCACTGATTACTGGAAGAAGGTTTAGGATACTGCAGATCAGGACATACTGAGGCAATCTTCCAGCTTTTGAGAAATTGTAAACCTTTTGATTCTTAGAATGCATGTGTGGAATCAAGATAACTTCTATTAATCTAACACCTAGGTTCATTTAAAGGCTTACTAATATTTGATATTTCACATACACAATCATTTGATATTAATTAACCAAAAAGAAACAATTTAAAAATTTGATTTATTCAAAGTAATAACGATCTGTCAATCTTTCATGGGGAGATAATCCATGGTTCATTTGCTGGCTAACAGGTGGTAAGACTTTTCTCTTACTTCAGACTTGATGTGTCCATCTCTACAAAATGTTCTTTGAACTTTCTATTAAAAATATATACACATAAGTACTAATCCATTTCTCTTGACAATTTGTACCAATTCACTGATTTTTTCTCTGCTCCATTTTTAAGGAAAGTTTTTTTTGCTGACTGTTTCATGTTCATAGCCACAGTTCCTTGTTGCTGATAGTACCTAGCCGTTTGAGGCAGGCATTGGTAATTTTCCCAAGTGCAGGGTTTTGCTGGGGTTTTGAGAGGAGGTCACAGTTGAGGTCATTTAACTATGTCCAGAATTTCTACTGGATGCTATTCCTCCCTATAGGTATCAAGAGCTGTCTTGTTTATTTATTCCCCAATTGTTTTGTCAAAATGATGTCAGTTGATTTTTCAATGGTCTTCTTCAGAAAAGAGTTGTCTTTTTCTATGAAAAAGCATTTAGGGAAGAGGAGACCTAATCAAAATTGCCCAATTTTCATCCTGGATCAACAACAATTCTTAGAAGTGTTTCCAACAATTGATAGAGTTAGGGGGGGGAGGGGGGGGGGATGATACTATGTTTACATCATAATTAGTGACAATAACGGCAATAATAGAATGTTCAAAGAATCACTGTGGATTTTTCCCCAAAGAAATATTGTGTTCAAATGATTATCACTTCTACCCCTTAAAAATTTCATTGAGTAATGGTGGAACGCGTGTTAGAACTTACGATGTTGTCTTTAATGATGACTGCTCTTTAATACCTCCTCCTGCTCTGGAAAGAGAACAGTTATGACAACTTTCTTTCCCAGTGAGGATCTAACATAATTGATAGCTAAAAAAACCTTAATACTTTCCATTATACTAGCATAAATGATGTTCATTTGTAAAAAAAATCCTGACAGACTTGAAACAGACACTTTGATGACAATTTCTGACAAAGTTTATTTCTCACATTTGAAATATACGAAGAATATGAGGAGCCAGTCACTTAAGTAAAACTTTTTTCCCATCCTTAAGTTTCAAATGGCCTATTTGAACTATGCCTCAAAATTCATTTGCTCCATTTTTCAAGCTCATTCACAAGGATAGCAAACATGCTAAACCAGATATCATAGCTATTAACAAACTTGGACAATTTTTTTTTTCTTTTTTAAACCTCAAACAAGCAAAGATTAGATTAACACAACTATTTACAATCTTCTAAAATGGTATTCATCTGTCTAACAAATCATACACTTGATAATCAATCAAAACCCTTTCTGAACATCACAGAAATCTTACATTTAAAAGACTTTTTTTAATTGAAAAAAAATAAGTCCCCCCAAAACTTGATGATGTTGTAAAAATACAAATAGCTGTAATTTATATTTTTTTTACAATAAAATATTGTCAGGTTAGTAAAGTCGACTTTCTATTTAGTTTCTATGTACACCGGAATAGTTGAACAGAACGAGAAAAGTAGATAAAGCTTTGGTATATTCTGTGCCAATGTTCGAAGTTATCTGGCTTTTAGCAGCCTATGTAACTTGTGATAGCATGGGTAGGATTTATTGAACAAATGATAAGATCATTTACTCTAATGATTACATGTTTAGTGACACAGTAATTGCTACAAGCATACAAGGCTCAATAAGTCCTAAGCCAGATACATTGAAGCTGTATTCCAACACAGCATCGAGAACCTTTAATTAGAGGGTTGGTTCTGGGCCAAAGGGAAAATGGTTCAGAGCAGATCCATGCACAGTTGCCTCCCTTCCACATAAATGAAATTTAATTGAAGGGTAGGTCATAAGTCAAGGAGAGAGTTGTTGAAGATTTTGGCGATCTAGGCTCAGTTACCTTCCTTCCATTGAGACTGAATTTTAACATCATGTAATATCTTGAAATGTTCTTGAATTTCAATAAAATTTAATGGAAAGGTGGATTATGAGCTGAGGAAACAGTGATTAGAGTTTCGGGTGAATCTATGCACAGTTACCTTCCTTGCATTGTAGCTATATTTTAACACCACGCAATATCTCAAAAAGTTCTTGGTGGATTTTGATGAAAATTGGTGGAAAAAATGTTCATTGGCTAAAGATGAAGTAATTAAAGTTCAGGCACAAAATATTTGTAAGTTATCATAAGTGTAGACAACAATAGGCTACAGAAGAAATGATTGAATATTGGCAAGAATCCATGCACAATTATCTCCCTTAAGTTGTATTTATATGTCAAAACTGTATCATAGTTTGAGTCAGTCCACACTATCTCAGAAAATTTTGAAGAAATTTCAATGAGATTTCGTGGAAAGGTGGACAATAAGATTTCTGAATCAACTAAAAATTAAAATAAAAATATTTCACGTATTAAAAATAATTTACTTTTATGCATCTTAGAGTAGATTCATACACAAATAACTCCGACATTTTTTTAAATATAGGCTACGTTCAATCAAAAGACATCAGTCGAGAATGTCAACACATAAAAGCCTAAAAAAGGAAAATTTTTACAATGATATAAAAAATGAAGAAAGATCAACTGTTTTGGAACACCATTTTATGATTCAGAAAAAGTGTCCATTAATTCAATAAATAGAAAAAAAAAATTATCAAAAGCCTAAAAAAAGGAAAATTCAAAAAAAAATTGTCAGTCAAATTTTGAAATAAAGAATCAACTTATCAAACGTTTAAAAATTGATGGCAAACTCAACTTATTAACTTTATTAAGTCATACAACACTCTAAAAAAGTATGATTTTTAATTAATAAGGTATAATGAAACAACATCTTTTATTAATGCAAAGCAAAGACCAGCAGATATTACTTATTTCATTTGTAAGAGATTATCCTATAATATTACTTGTTCCATTTAGCAGTATTGCTTATTTCATTACTTGAAAAAAAAAATTTGTTAATTCTTTCTGTGACATATGATATGAGAAAAAAATATCACAATAAAACGCTTATTCATTTAAATCTACAAAAAAAAAGAGAAGAAAATTCTAAATTATATAAATAGTATAAATTTAGTTGAAATAATCGTATAACCATGTTGATTTTCTGGTCTGATGCCTTTTGACAGAATACGCAATAGTCCATACTGCGCTGTTGTTTTTTTGTCTTGAATCCTTCTGATCTGGATTCATTTAGTTCAATCCAATTTTATTTTATATTCATTCATTTTATCGGATGAAGTATTGTCAAAAATTATCAATTTTTTTACTACTTTTTACTTTTATCTCAATAGATAGAGAGTGAGTTTAGATTACAGGGTACCGAGTTTGATTCTGATTTGGAACTTATTCTTTATTCCAATCTACGCTGTTAATTAATTAACTTACAGCTGAAGGAGGACCAGTCTGAATTTAGTTGTGGCAAAAAGCAATAATTAGGATAAAATCAAAAAGATTAATGGTAATAAGAATTTAATTTAAATTGATGTATTTATTTCTGTTTTTCTTTCAGTAATTCACTTTTTGCCATGAATTAAAAGCTATCCGATTTTCATCTATCTTCTATTTTATGAATTCCTTTATGGGACATCAACTTGCCCCACGCATTAGAGCAGGTATTTAGTCTAATTCTGCCAACATGGTAGGGGATGGCTCAACACTCCCCATGGGATGCACAATGAAAATTTAACCGGGCATTTCTGCTGGGTCATCACTCCCGAAAGGCAGAGCCACATCATTTGCTCTGGATGTGGGTGATATGCTCCCAAACACTACACCAATAAAACAAAAAAAAAACACATTTCTGCTAAAACATCAGTCCCAAAAGGCTCAGCCACTTCACTTGCCTTGAGTGCAGGTGATGTGCCCCAACTGTGAGGACCCACACACAACCCCAAAACCATCACAAAGAAAACAACATTATACATTGGTACCTACAATGTCAGAAAGGCTAGGTGCATGTCTGTCGAGAATAATCTTGAAAGTGAAATTAAGAACATTAAATGGGGCATAATCGCAATTAGTTGAATGAGAAGATCTGTAGAAGAACTCTAATCATACTAAAGAGCAGACATCTTCATTACAAGTACAGAAGAGAGGAAATAAAACAGAGCGGAGTCGGCTCTCTCAACAATGAAGAACTCAGAGATAAAGTAGTAGGCTTCAAAGCTGTCTCTGGCCACAGACCCAGCGTCACTGTATAACTCTCAAAGAGGTACAAACTGAAAATCATCCAAGTCTACACTCCTACTTGGCAGTCAACCAGAGAGAAAATAAACAACTTCTACCGTGATTTGAACTCCCTACTCCAACAAGCCATAAGCATACTTCAATTTCATTTTGGGAGACTTTAATGCACAGGGAGCACAACGAAATGAACATTGTGTTGGTAAGTTTGGATACAAAGTACAGAAGAAGAGAGGTGAAGAACTTGTAAACTTCACAACCGCAAACGGATTAAAAATAATGAAGACCTTCTTCAAGAGAAAAAACAATAAAAAAATGGAATTGGAAGAACCCCAATCATGAAACCAAGAATGACATAGACTATATCCTAGTGGACAAAAGCCACATCATCAAAGATATCCAGACCCTAAATCAAGTCAACGTAGGAAGTGACCACAGAATGGTAAAATGTAAAATTCAAATAAACACCAAAAAAAAATGCAGGAAAATATTCCACTCCAAACCGCAACTCCTAAACGTACCAGGAGCTCTCACTCAATCCTTCAAGATTGAACTGAAAAACAGATATGAATTTTTTACCGGACCAGAAGAGAATGACACCAACATCAATGAATTCAACGACTAAGTAATCAAAATCGCCACTATGTTTAAGCGCACATAAACCGTCAGTAAAATCTCAGATGATACCAGGAATCTCATAGAAAAATTAAGAAATCTCAAGCCACCAACAAATTGAAGGAGTCATTCTTATATGAAGCCCCCATCAAGTTTTCAAGTTTTTGTAACAGTTATACTTTTTTCAAAAGAAGTTTAATTTCAATTTCAAATTGAAACATGCTTTTGACCACCATTTTTCTTCGAAGATTGTCAATATGCAGTCTACTCCAATTATCGATGTTCTGCCTGTAAAATTAAAAGAAAAAAAAAACTGAAATACTGAATTGACACAGCCCCATTCTACATTATTATCAATGAAAATTTTTTTTTGTTTTTTTCTTAACAAATATTTAGACTTTTTTCCTTTTGGCAAATACAAAAAAAATTGAGAATGTTTTAAAATTTTTGACATCAGGTGACGGACAGCCTCTTGTCTTAGAAGCAACTTTCTCATGAAGAAACAACTGTGAAAATTCAAGTTATAGAAGTTCACTCACTGACACAGAACTTGTTTCCTGGGGAAGCAAGGAGGCCATGATCATTAATTTAAATTCTTTTACACACTTAACTTTCTGAAAAATTCCCAGTAACTTAATATTGAATGAGAATATATTGATTATGTCATTCTAAATGAAAAAATATTCCAACAAAAGTCAATGGAAAAATAAGAAAAATAATGAAAGTTGAAGAAATACTTAGTTCAAAATGTCATATCAAATTATAGGAATGAATGAAGTATTATAAAAGAAAAAAAAAATAGTTGCTTCAAAGACTTATTGAAAGAAAAACTGGATAGTTCGAAAACACAATTTGTACCAAACACACACATTTTGTCAGTGAAGTTGAGAATGTTATTAAATGAAATGAGCAGATCCTGAGGAATGGGGTCCGAAATTCACCAAAACCTTCAGATTTTGAGGCACTACTGTAACCTAAGTAAATGAACCCCTGCATTTATCCGGAACAGAACTAAGAATGATGAGGACACTAGAAACACATCCTGCAGACTGGAATTAGTGAATTTGGGGCCAAATTTCATCTATTCCCATCCCATTAAACTTTTAGAGATGGTAAATAAACTACTATAGTTATTCACTGGTGAATTAAATGTTGCTTTATGACTTCGATGCAATTGGAAGTAAATTATTTCACTGTTTCAACAAAAAAAAAATCATTTTTGAATCATTTCTGGCCAAAAACACGCAGAAATGGCCAAAACTGTTTGTAAAAGCAATTATTTTATAATCTATTTTTTAAGATGAAGTACTTGAATATTCATCACAACAATAGTAGTATCAAAAATCTAATAATAATGATTGTAAATGGAACACTGCAATACTGAAATAGACTCCAACCAAAAACAACGATTTATTATAAAATATTACTGCAACAATTTAAAAAAAAACCAGATTTGTCCAACAAGTCTATTTACTGCATCGAGAGTGAAGGGAGGTGAAAATAAACAGTGCTGACTGGAACCTCTCTCTCTCTCTCTCTCTCTCTCTCTCTCATATCACTGCTTTCCACATTGATAACCACTCAGCACAGCTGTGAGCCACAGTGACTCAACTCAAAACTCACTTAATTGTTTGCCTTTGGTATAGGCTCAGTCGCAGAACTAAGCCTAGGAACCATGGAATATAGAGTTCTATAGGAATTTTCATTGTTTTTCTTTCTAGAAATTGGAGGATTACTGATAATAGTATTGAATATGTTGTACAAGAGTAAATAAATGAACGTATCATACATATATATCAGGTGAAAATAAATTGCAAGTGCTGCAGTTCCACAGTGCCTACAGACAACCTACCACTGAGTGGTTCACCAATCAGTCAAGCCCAGCCAGGGAGGCAGGTTAGGTCTGTGCTAATATGGAAATTGATATTCAAACTATATCCTTCAATAAATCATTTTTGAATGCATTGATTGACTGTGGAGGGAATAATCTTTTCACTGAGAGCATGCAATGATTTGGTCACTCGAGTGAAGAAGAAATTCTTTCTCAGACCAGTGGATGTCTGTACCTGAAGTTTCTGACCATGTCCTCAGGTTTTTGTTGATAGAAATTCAGTTAGCACGAGCTTGTCAGGACACTAAGTGCAGTGACAGCTTTGGTCTAAAGCGTGAACACCATTTTGAATTCGGTAAACCGCCATCAGATCAGCATGGTTATAGCAGAATTCCAGTGTTTTTAGATTGCGTTTACTCAACCTCTTGTAGATCTTCTTTGCATCAATGTTGTATCTCAAGAGAGACAAGCAGATACATGATATGAATCATGGATGGGGACAGACAATAGTTTTGTAGGGTTTGTTCCTCTATATAGTTAGCCAAGCATTCTGTTAGTGGTATTAACTTTTTTTAGATATGTATTGTCAAGTTGAAGCAATTGTCTACATGAACACAAAGGCCTTCCTCCTCTCCAGTCTTCTCCAGTGTGTGTACTTAGCCATCATCGTTTCTCATTTTATAGTTTTGTCTTTGGTCGGTGTTACCCAAACATTATTTTATACTTGCTTAGATGGAATGTCATCTGCATGTCATTTGCCCAGTTCTATAAAATGTTTAGGTCTTACTGAAATTGCAGGGTTAAATCATCAGACACCAGCAGGCAGTGGATTTTTGTATCACCTGCTCAGCAGGTCATTTACAAAGCACAAGGACAATATTGGTCCCCTTATGGAGCCCTGAGGGATGCCACTTAAAACTGGTGACCATAATGACTTTTCTCCATTAACTCAAACCCTTTGTCTTCGATCTGTAAGGAATAATTTTATCCACTGAATAAACAACATTCTATATTGAACAATTTTACATTCCATCATTTGAATCCCTGGTTTCGTCAATGTTGATTTTGAATAGAAGATGAGACCAATCAGCTTTTGTCCTTTATGTAGATTGGAAGAATTGTACTTTTAGGATAAGTTTAAAAAACGTGCAATTAATGTTTACTAAGTCTTATATTGGGATTATTAGGGAATTATACTGAGAAAACTTCTATAAAAAAAACAAATCAATGTTTAGAAAAAACAGAAAATGTTTTTTCAGAATTGTACATCATTATTATCATGAACACCTTCTTCAAGAAGGGACCCAATAGGAAATGGACTTGGAAGAGCCCCAATCATGAAACAAGGAACGAAATAGACTACATCCTAACAGACAAAAACGATATCGTCAAGGACATCCAAGTCCTAAATCAAGTCAATGTAGGCAGCGACCACAGAATGGTACGATGTAAAGTACAAATAAACACCAATAAAGAACGCAAGAAAATGTTCCATACAAAACCACAGCCTCTAAACATACCAAAAGAGCACGTTCAATCTTTCAAGCTCGAATTGAAAAACAGATTCAGAATTCTTACTGAACAAGACAACACCAACATCAACGAACTAAGCAACAAAATGACAGCGTCAATAATCGAAGTAGCCTCTACATTCAAGCCAATGAGCAAACAACCCATTAGCAAAATCTCGGATGAAACTAGAAATCTCATGGAAAAACGCAGAAACCTCAAACAACCGACAACAACGAGAGAGAAAATTGAAGAGGCTGAACTAAACAAATTAATCAAGAAGAAGCGAAGAGAAGACAGAATGAGATACACGACGGCCGTCATTGAATCAACTCTTAAAAAAGGTCAGGGCTTCAAAGCTATAAACAAACTCCTCAACTCGGGACGAAGGCAAATAACTAGCATACTCGAGGAAAATGGAAACCTAACAACAGACAGAGACAGGATTGTCGAACCTGCCAAAGAATTCTACCAAAAACTTTATTCGTTCAAACGAGGACTGCAAAACAATGAGCAAGATACGCAAGACACGAGCAATCAACTCGGGGACTTTCCAAAAGTAACCCCGTGGGAGGTGAAAGAAGCCATTAAACAGACAAAGAAAGGAACTGCCCCTGGACCAGACAACATCACCATCGACCTACTCCGAAAAGCAGGTAAAATCATCACTAGGAAACTGGCCGTCCTCTTCAACTTGTGTCTAAAACACAGTAAAGTCCCAGACGATTGGAACACTGCTATCATAATGCTTTTATATAAAAAAGGAAACCCGAAAGACCTCAACAACTATAGGCCTATAAGCCTATGTATACTGTGTATACAAACTTTTCACAAAGATCATCACCAACCGAATCACAAAAACACTCGATGAAAACCAGCCACGTGAACAGGCTGGCTTTAGAAGAAGCTACTCGACCATGGACCACCTGCACTCGATAAATCAACTGAAAGAAAAAGCAGCAGAATATAAACTACCACTCGCCGTAGCATTTATCGACTTCAAAAAGGCGTTCGACTCAGTAGAAATCCCTAAGGTCATGGAGGCCATCAGTCGGCAAGGTGTAGATCCAGTATATGTTGAAGTGTTGGAAAATATATACAATCACGGCAGCTCATTTATCAGGCTACATAAAGACTTGGACCCCTTCCAGCCCCAGAAAGGAGTAAGACAAGGTGATACTAGCTCACCTAAACTCTTCACAGCCTGCCTCGAGATGATCTTCAGAAGACTAGACTGGGAGAGTAAAGGAATTAAAATAGACGGCGAGTATCTGAGCAACCTCAGATTCGCAGACGACATAGCCCTTTTCACAGAGAACCTACACGACCTCCAACTAATGATAGATGAACTAAATGAAGAGAGCAAGAAAGTCGGCCTACACATAAACTTCAGCAAGACCAAGATCATGTGCAACAACCACATTGGAGATAAAAACACTAAGATCAAAATCGAGGACACAGAACTCGAGAAAGTAGACCACTACATCTACCTAGGGCAACGAATCTCCATGAGACCCTCAAAAGAAGAAGAAATCAAGCGAAGAATCACACTAGGATGGCAAGCCTTTGGCAGAGCTAGCTCAACCTTCAAAAATAATAAGATCCCATTAATCCTAAAGAGAAGGGTGTATAACCAATGCATCCTCCCAATAGTCACTTATGGAGCTGAAACATGGAACTTAACCAAGAGACAGACCCGTAAGCTGAGAACCATGCAACGTGCACATGAAAGAATAATGCTGGGCCTCACATGGAGAGACCACAAAACAGCACAGTACACCCGGGAAAAGATAAGAGTTAGAGACATCATAGAATCCATAAAAAATCTCAAATGGCGGTGGGCTGGCCATGTTGCAAGAATGGCTGACAATCGATGGACATCACGACTCACAACATGGATTCCCCGAGACCACATGCGCAACCGAGGCCGGCAAAATGTTAGATGGAGAGACGAGCTAGACAAGTTCAGGAAGTACTGGCTCCGTGACGCCCATGATAGAGAAGTGTGGCAAATCCTGGGGAAGGTCTATGTCCAACGACGGACGCTAAAAGACTGATGATGATGATGATTAGATATGTAGATTTATTCATAAGGAAGAAATTATTTCATGGTTTCTGTTTGGAGAGCAAGGCCTATGGCTTAGACCAGTGATCCCGAAACTTTTTTGAATCACAGCGCCCCAAGTGTTTAAGGATTTTTCCACAGCTCACCAAGTCAGAAAATACTGAATAATTGCATTTATGTTCAGGTGTCTCTAGTTAGCATTGTATCATCATTTCCATAATGCTCATTAATGGTTAATGAAGATTTTTCCATTAGTACAAAGACAAATACTACAACTTTAACAAATACCTAATTTAAATGAACAATTAATTTTCATAATTAACTTCCTAATATTATCAAAATTTTTGAATATCTATTGTTGCTCCTAGGAGCTAAGTGCAGCTATTCAAAGCTGCCATGGCGCACACTTTGGGAATCATTAGCTCAGATAATTCCACTGCAGCAGTTGAGCCAAGATTTTTGTATCATCTGCTCGGCAGGTCGTTTACAAAGCACAAGAACAATATTGGTCCCATTATGGAACCCTGAGGGATGCCACTTATAATTGGTGACCATAATGACACTTCTCCATTAATTCAAACACTTTGTCTTCGATCTGTAAGGAATGACTTTATCCATCACTTGTCCAGTTCTCCCCAAACTATCTACTAGTTTGATTAGTCTTAGATGAAGCACTGTGTCAAACGCCTTCTTGTAGTAGAGGCATAGGACATCAACAGAAATGCATCAAGGCTTCTGACCTAATGTTTATAATCTCAAATAAGTTGGTGATTACACTTCCCTTTGGTAAATCTCTGCTGTTCTTTGCAGAGTATGTTGTTATCTGTTAGACGTTTCGAGATATTAGTTACTATCATATGCTCAAGGATCTTGCAGAAGACTGAGCTGAGTATTTTTCAGGATTATTACGATCACCCTTCTAAAATATTGGTGTAATAAGAGCCTCTCCAATGTGATGGTTATTCTCCAGTCCTTAATCTTCTTTGGTATCAGAGGACTATGGGTGTTGATAGCACATCTGACATTTCAACAAATATTCTAGGGTGGGTGTTATCAAGGCCCTGTGCTCTATTTGATTTTAGGGATTGTATTGCTTTTCTCATTTCTTCATCAATTATTAATATAGTATCAAGGAGAGATATTTTCATGAGGTATATCAGGTATACTACAAAGATGAAAAATATGTTATGTGGCCTGTTAAATCAAAAAGGTTGGCCATGCCTCAAATAAGTTGTTAGAAATCAATGAATATAAAAAATCTGGAATCCTAATAAGAATTTTATTATATTATCTGAGATTGCAGCTTTTTAGGAATTTTTTCTATAAAAAAAATGAAATTTATAACAGTTATAAGAATAAGGGATGAAAAATACATCTCTTCTCCCCAAAGCTATGGGTAAATAGTATTGTGGACCGGGTTTTCCAGCCTTGGTTGGCAACCATTCTAAGAGATGAACAACCAAGATTCCAAACCAAGGAAGTCCAACACTTTATCCAGCATTGAGAGAGGCTGGCAACAAACATAGTATGGAATGTGCTCCCAAAATGTATGGTTAATAGGGTTCTGGTGAAGTTGTGATAGGCTTAGCAAGGTGGAAGTTGATTATAATAAACTGTTCAAATAAAATAAAAAAGAATAAAAACAGACAAAATATTGTGACTGCTATCTCTACTCCCCCCACATCTACAGTACAAGTGAAAGATTTTAAAAATTCAAAGAAAAAAAATAAGAAAGAAAGAAAGAAGAATGAAAACAATTAATCCAAGGCCAAATGTTTTGTTTAATGTTTAAGGTAGCAAAATCCAAAATTCTTGAGCAAATTTAGTTTGAATTTATTTTCCCAAATAATCTTTGACCCTGAATAGCACCACCACGTTGTAGCACCCACAAACACACACATACATATATATGCACATACATCAACATAAACACATGCATACAGACATTTGTGCACATAAGCATACACATATTCACACACACATTCATACAAACAAAAAATACAAGGATGTATCAAGAGTATTTTCGTTTTTTTATAGACTTTTACTCATATTTCATGTACAAAACAGCTACAACTCTACTATATCATTAATATTATTATTGAACACCAGAGTTGCCAAAGGGTTCTTCCCTTTATATATTTTATACGTGTCTGTGTGTTTGTGTGTTCCAGCACTCCTGGCCATGCCATTTTGTCTACAGATTTAGAAATCTATTTACTCTGTTTGAGATGTTTTCCTGGGGAAATAACATCTAGATTCTGGAGAATTTAGTTTTTTCCTCTATTTTTCATGTAAAATAGGAAGATGTTTGGGAAGTCATAAATAAAATTCATTCTGACTTTATCTATTCTTTAATGCAATTTTTTTTTAATTATACGACTTCAAATTTTGATGCAACAATTTTTCAATTATTGACTGTGATGGCAAGTTATTATTATTATTATATACATCATACCATAATGAATACTAACCAGCTATACCTTTTGGTTCAGAAGTTATAATGGCTGACACAAGGATTGAGAGTCTGGCGATGTCTAGGCATTATTTGAAACTGGGCCTCGCAGGCACAATATGGGAAGTTGAAGGAAATAAAACAATATCTGACCGTATAGCCCAGAAGAGGTTTAAACATTTCAAGGGTGGTGATTTGATCCTTGAAATAAAGCCAAGAGTTGGACGATCATAAGTGGTTGATTATGAATGTTTAAAACACAAGGTCCATCAGCTCTTGAAAACTTTCAGAGGAGCTAGAATCATCAAAAGATACCATATCTAAATGATTACATAAGCTTAAGAAAAAAGACATATAAGAGCTCTCAAGTGATTAAGAAATGAAAATACTTCTGATACAACCAGATATCAAATTTCATTAACAACTTCTTTTTATACCCCTCAAGCATAGTGATTTTACAAGTATAATTCTGATCACATGAGCAATTAACTCTGCTGCATGCCTTGAAATGAGATTTTCTTTTCTGATGCAATAACATATTAGCAAACTCCACCAATCCAGCCTTGGGAATGGAACTCGAATTTTGTGGCCCCATTCTCTGCCACCGAGCTCTACCCACAATTGTCTGCAAATACAGACAGTACAACAGAGACAACCGACACCAATCCATGGGGGTTATTAATGAAGAAGTGACATAACAAAGGAGTGATAAATTTTAAAAGGAGTGACACGAATATTACCATAACAAAGTGACAATGTGAAATGCATCTGAATCAATTTTACGGCTTCAGAATGAAACGATGATCAAGTCATTGCTTCCAAAGTATACAGTTTCAAAACGAAACCATGAATAAGTTGTGCAATAGGAGCTCTCCAGCTTCTTTTTCACTTGGAGGTAAAATTCAATTTTCAAAATTTTGTCGCCCATAATGGATGAATATAATTTTGTAAAATTCTAAATGGGTAAAGACAAGCTAGAATCCAGAGGACACATCTATGGACACCAACGATGCCAAAACGACAATCATTGTTGCCAAAAGAAAAAAGGTCACTCCTTTGATACTACAGTATTTATGTCTCTCCTTTATTATATTACTCCTTTCAAGAGGACTGTTTTATGGCTCTAGTACGTCATTCCATGGTGAGCAAATCTTTCAACTGGTTGGCATTCCAGATCCAACGCTAAATGGTCGATGTGAGGACCATACGGCTTGACATGTTCAATGTGTTTAACAATGGTTGCCCACGGCTTGCAATGAAGCTCCTCCAGGATATGACGGATGGATGCTGCTACATCGGCAGCCCACGAATCCCATTGTTCTTGACGCTGGATCTGTTTCACAGAAGGTGCTTTCTCAGAGTTCCACGACTGGTAGATTTTAATAATATCTGAATCCTCCTGGTCAGAGGCGTGAAGATCATCCGACGTGAATTTGTGAACATCGTTAGCAAGATACGTATGGCTGGAAGTCGCCCCTCCATTACCAGGCGATGGCTGGTTCAAATTTCGGTAGATAGGCAAGACGTTTGTTTGACCTTGGAGAGTAGCAGACAACTCAGCAGCGGCTTCGGCCGCACGGTTCTGCAATTTCATCCTTATATCTTCACATTTGTTATTGGGAGTCGTGGTGACATTCTCATGGATGTGAAGGATACCACCCATTTCACTTTTGAGGGAAAGACAGGCTGGAAGCCAGCCTTCCCTGCTGCTTGGAAGCAGGCCAGGGTTGACACGATCTGCAACTCCATGGGGACACACCTGAAAAACATACAATTACATAGAAGTTATAAATGTAACAATATTTTGTCCAACAGTTCTATTAGAAACTGTCAACATAGGTTTCTGCAGTTTTCTAGTTATGCCAGCTGGCTGTATGAATGTATCACACATACTGATTAGAAGTAACTCAGCTGGAGACATTCTTTTACCAGGATATTTATCTAATAGGCTCTCTACTAAGCTAAAAACAAACTAAATCACCCCCTTTTCTAGGAGTGCATGAAGTAAAATTAACAGGCGTCGAGCATGTTTGAAGTATCTTTTAAATCTTGAAATAAACTTTCACATCCTTCATGATTCAAATGACATACACCCGAGAAAGACAAGAGAGCTGACTGGCCAAAATTTAGTGTTCTAAACAACCAAGTTGAGGATACTAGTCTAAATAAGTCATTGAACAGATGTACTAGTCATTACAAATTAAACAATCATAAAGGCAAAAGAAAAACTCAGTCAGTGATGCTTTACACCTAGTGTCAATTTTTATTCCAATTTTTGGTTAGACAATTGAATGTCTTCTTCCTATCTTAGATGTTGTCGACACAATGTTTTGGACAATCCATTCTTCAGCCCTCGTCAGGTGTTCGAGTCAAGAAAAGAGGCAAACCTTTTTTTTCTCCAGGTGAATAAAAAAAATTGTGGCCATTAATATATCCCAGCAGTCATAGAAACCTCAGGATGTACATGTCTCTAGAGTTTCAAAAGGGTCAAGAAACTTCAGAGACTTACCTTCTTGTTATCACCAAAATGAATGATACACCGATCAGCAACATTATTCAACTTGAGGTTTTCTTTCAAAGCATGTACAGCATCTGGATTCCATTCACAGGCATGAACAACACTGGCCCTTGCATGGACCAAGTAGGGAAGAGTAAAATAGCCAATACCTGCAATGAGCAACAACACATTGAAGCAGTCCTCTGCTTTCTTACCGAAAAAACTTTACGAACGTTGAATTTCCAAAACTTAAATCTTTGAATGACATATTAACCAGGGAATGGAATTCCCGAGAGCTAAAAATGTATGAATGTCCAAATATTGAGATATTGAATTACATATTTATTAGAAGGTTCTGTTCCCTTGCGAGTAACTAGATATCTCTGGAGACAATTAAAACATAAGATATATGCTTGTATCAATCCTTATATCCCCCGCAGAGTTATTGAAATCATTTCCTATGATATAACGCAGAGGGATACCTGGCCCATGACACAGAATGAACAAAAATTAAGGACAATAAAAACTCAATCAATAATCTTATTCATAATTATACAGTAGTGTTATTTATATTATTATTGAGAGTTTGTTGAACACCTTATTTCCTTTTTTGACCAAGGGGTCTGTAGCCTGGTATTGGTTTATTAACAACTATAAATGCATGGAAAGAATCTGGGAAGGACACAAAAGAAACAAACCTACAAAAGCCTGAAATATTACTTAGAATATGTATTTCAAATGATACAAGCAATCTATTAATTCTTGTAGGATCAGTATCGTCTGTGCATTTCGATCTAGAGACAATATTCCATACATGTATATAACTTTCTGTTTATCAATTTTTGTAAATAATCGGTTCTTGAGCCCGTTTAGGCAAACCTACATTTATATATAAAAGCAATGTTTGCATATAATATATCATTTTAGCATTTTATGACATTGCACCTTAAAAATTAGGTGAAAGATGAAAAAATGAAAGCATAAAGCCCCTAGATCTGATGTAGTTCAGTTGAAAAATGTACGAACATCCGAATTTTTATAGCATGAAAATTGAATTTGTTAATTTATAGGGTTCAAGAGTCCAATGCGTACGAAAGTCAAGTAGACAAATCTCGAGGACTGCCTGTACTCAAGTAAGTATGTTAAATCCCTTTTTATATGAGAAAGGATTCTCTTAAACAACTAATTAGTTCTAAGTAAGTCTTACCAGCATTGACAAAAAAAAAAAGACAAAAAATCCCCAAAAGAACAAGAAACTTACCAGCATATAAGTCGACAATTGTCTCATGTTGGCAATCAAATGTGGAGATCCGTAATTTCTCTGTTATATTTCCTGCACTCAGCATACATTTGGTTACATCATAGTGATATCTACAAGAGCAGTAAAGAATGATTTTAGCCCTACAATTGACTAAAGAGTAATGTAACAATTTTTTTTTTAAACGGCCCAATAGCACTTTGGAGAGCCCTGATTTGAATGATCTGAAAGTTTACTTTTTCAGTCTTCACTGGTAGAGATTTTTTTTCATTACACAATTTTTGTTTCGACAGTTTGTGATAAATTCCCCCAGGCAAATTTTACCAACTGTAAATTCCCCCCAAATATTCACGCGTTACAATTTATGCCCCGTATTCTGATAACAAAGGAGCTCCGTAATCAAATTTTTTTATATAATTATTTTTTAAAAATATGTGAATCATAACAATATGAAGAGTAAGGTTATAATATATTTCCTTAATTTATTTACAAGAGGTATAAACGGGTACACATGGAGAGCATCCCTTTCAAATCAGCAAATTCAATCTAAAAATGTGTATTTTATGCTATTTCTGCCTGATTGTCGGAAATAAAAGTAAATAGTAATATCCTCAATGCGGGAGTGGAGGAACAGAACTTTTCATTGAAAAAAAAATATTATGTTTCAGAAGATTGTTTGAAAAAAAAAAATCAAAAAAAGCCTTGTTGGAAAATGATTTTATTGGAAACTCAGCCAACACAGAAGTGGGATTTCCCATTTTTAGTCTATATCTTGTATATTCAAATGAGCCAGAAATACATACAAACAATATTGGAAATTTGGAGGTTGCTCAGGGAATTCATTCCTTTGAATATCCATGAAAACGAATTATTGAGATGGATTGCTCATTTTTCGACCAGAGATTTAATAATAAAGTAACAAGAAATGCTCAAGAATTATCCAATCAATTGGCAGCGGTTATAAAAAAACAAATTTAGATTAAAATACAAAATTTTTCAGAATAATTTTCAAAGAAAAAAGTTGCCCCCCTCCCCATTCCCACTGTACTATGAGGATATTATCAAATTAATAGTTTATTTACTATTTTTTTTCCTTTCTATTTTTTATATATGTAAAATTTTGCAGACAGAATTTACTAAGGTAAAATTTCGCTAATTTGAAAAGAAGGCTAGTAAATGAATAATTAAAGAAATATATCATAATCTTACAATTCATATCGTTATGGTTCACATATTTTTTTTAAATTGACCCGAGCAAGGAAATGAAATGAAGCAAAGCTTGGGTCTTCATTTCTATAAGAAAATGGTGTCCTTTGCAAGTCGATACACTGCTAGTCTGCAGAACTAAAAATTGAAAAAAATATTCAAGCAAATAAAGCATATCCTAATATTCATATTATAGGCACCCCCCCCCAAAAAAAAAAGAAAAGAAAGACAGGATCACTCCATTCAGTTAAAAAAAATAGCTAAAATCATAAAAAATGAATTCATTTCATGGTCAATATGGCGGCTACAGCCGAAGTATTGATTTAGAAAGTGTTCATGTTTTTTTTGAGAGAAAAATGAGCAACCTGTTTTTCTAATACAACCACAGGCATTTGAATAGAAAAGAATAAAATATATTTTATTTCATCAAACGAACAATAACAAATTATTTAAAATTTTTTGATTAATAAAACCATTGGTGAGAAGAGTACAAATTAGAGGCAGTATGATATCCATCTTCATATCTCCATATACAATATATATTTTTTGAAAATTTCTTTTTACATTACAAAGACCTGCTGTATAATAATGACAAATATGAATAATCTATTTCATTGATTTTTTTCAATAATAAATTTCAATGTGTATCAAAGAGAAACTAATTTATAATCAATGAAATTTTATAATAATATTTGTTTAATGAGAAGAAAAATCGTAGAAATTACAGCTTGTTTACAATCATTAACCAGTGAAGCATAAAAATTTTGAAAGGTTAGCTCATACCTCATTCTATATTTTATTTAAATCTTAATCTTCAATCTTACATGATTTTCTCAGAAAGTTAATTCTATAATTTATATTGCAAAATTACAATCGTTTTGGCTTCATCATCATCAACCTTTTATTGTCTGTTGTTGGATATAGACCTTCCCCTAGAGTCGCCAAACCTTTCTATCATGGGCATTGCGGAGCCAGTACTTTCAGAACTTGTTTACTTCGTCATGCCATCTCAATTTCGGTCAGCCACAATTTAACATGTGATTTCTAGGGGTCTATGTTGTGAGTCATGGTGTGCAGCTGTTGTCTGACATTCTTGCAACATGTCCTGCCCATTGCCCATTTGAGTTTTCTTATTCTTGAAAGTCGTACTTGTGCTATGGAAAGTCTGCCAACCTAGTGTTATTCTTCGCTTTGTTTCTTCTTCTTTTGAAAATTTCATGGAGATCCATTGTCTTAGTTAGATGTAGCGGTCTATCGTTTTTGATTTCGATCGCCATGTCCTTGTCCTTTAATTCGTTCAGCATCATTTGTTGATCGGGAGGGTTCTTAGCAAAGACGGCGACGTTGTCAGCAAATACGAGGTTACATAGGCATTCGCCGCCTATTTAGATTCCTTTGTGTTCCCAGTCTATGTGATGGAAAATCATCTCAAGGTAGGCTATGAAGAGTTTGGTGAGCTGCTATCATCTTGTCTCACTCCCTTTTCAAGTTGAAAGGGTTCAGCGTCTTTCTGTAACCCGATGAAGGAACTGCTGAGTCGGTAGATATGTTGAAGTTCTCTGACATATATGGGATCTACACCTATTGCATCAATGACTTTGGGGATTTCCACTGGGTCGAAGACCTTTTTTAAAGTCAACAAACGCTACTGCTGCTTTTCCTTGGTTTACTGAATGGAGATGATCGATGGCTGAGTACCTTTTTCTGAAGCCAGCCCGTGTATTGGCTTCACTAATCAATAAGATAATTTTAATTCCTGTTTGTCTAAAATAGAAATCGAACATGTTTTCTGTAATGCAATCAGCATTTTCAGGT
Source organism: Thysanoteuthis rhombus (assembly GCA_963457665.1). Classification (NCBI taxonomy): domain Eukaryota; kingdom Metazoa; phylum Mollusca; class Cephalopoda; order Oegopsida; family Thysanoteuthidae; genus Thysanoteuthis; species Thysanoteuthis major. Next base: position 6,327,636 of record OY735222.1, on the reverse strand, counting down.
GAATATATCACATGAATAAATCTGGAAAATGTCTTGTTTGTATGATATGGCTGGACTATTTTCCTCATCTATGCATTCATTTGTTCATAACAATTAGGTCTTGTAACCCCCGGTCTCCGACAGGTGTTCCTGATTCTAGAGTCTGCAGTGTCCTGTCTAATTGAGCATGCGCTCTGGGGATTGATTCCACATTCTCGAAGCAGGAAAATCCGACGAAGTTCGGAGGGCACATTGTGAATAAATTAACACGTATTAGAGGGAAATAGCCTGGCCATATCCCACATAATGATTGATATAATAATATTAGGCAGGGTGCGGAAAAATCAGTCTCGTCACGTAGGGTCAATACTTATCACCAATTTTTAAAAAAAATTTATATCAATCAAACGAGCATTTATAGATACTTTTGTACAAATATAATTTTGGTTATAAAATGAACTTGCCATCACGTCAATTTTTTAAATCATCTGAAAAAATATATTGAAGAATAAATGTAGTCAGAATAAATGATATGTATCATATCACTGGCGTTCCCCTTTGTGAAAATATCTAACATAGACTAAAGGAAACATCTGCAAACATCTAGACCCGGAAAATTTAGTCGTTATAAAGAAACCCGTCAAAATAAGGCCTCTGATAGTCAGAATTTTTTTTTTTCAAAAATCAAAAAGCAGTATTTTCAGGAGGGATCTTGTGGAGTGCTGATGCTAATTCTTAAGTCTGTAGATAAAACAGTATGGCCAGGAGCACTGGAACACACAAACAAAAATACATGCACAGATTTAAAAGAAAAAAAAAGACACAACCCTTCGCAACCTTTGGTTCGTTGCTTCGAATAGTTTTTAGAATTATTGAAATTTAATTTTCGATGAAACGTTTCTTTGGCTGTTTTAAGGGGGATGGGGTAAAAATGCTCTAAAGGGGGACAGTAGTCCGACTAAGAAAAATCGGAAACTCTGGTTATGCACAATCCAAGATAATCCAACTGCTACGTTTAATATACAGGAATTGAAAGAGAACGCTTTCGAGCAATTCACACCAACAAGACGACACGTAAAGCTACTATATATGCAGAAAGGCTTCTGTACTTGCGATTACGTTTTTGTGAAGAAAATGAAGACAATGTCTCAGAATAATGAAACCCAACGCTCGATTCAGAGACTCTGTCCCAGGTAGCAGATTCTCTGAGTGTTTCATAAATCTTTTTTTGCATCGACGTCAAACCACGCCCGATGAATTCTTCCGTAGAGATATTTCTGGCATCAAATGTGCTGCCCTTCTTATCACTTCACGTGACTCATTTAAAAAAAAAAAGACAAGAAATGTTTTTTTTCCTGATCTAGCGAAAAACACGACCTTGCGGGGCTTCACTTAGCGAGGCCCCGGGTTGAAATTCACTCTCTCTCGGGTGACACGCACTCAAAGAGACAGCACACAAGCGCAAACATATACACAAGTAGTCACACAGAGGCACATATACGTACGTGTGCTCATAGTCGCTTAGGGCGCATGATTATACACACGCACGTATACACGCATATACTCAAGTGGAGCTGAGAGGGTAGATTATTTGGGTGAGGGGAGGGGCTCCAAAAGCATGGTTCGTGTAATCTGATCTGCTTTTGCCTCTACTCAGATGTGCGTTGAGGTGATCCTTAATCCGCTTGGTCAACCTTTGGGGTCGTTTCTCATCGATAGAATCGATGAAAGAGCATGGCTATCTATTATGCATTCCCTTTTTCATCAAATCTCACGAAACGTTGGAAGGGAACCCTGAATGAGCCAGTCCCACCCCCACGAGCTCTCAAACCTCTAGCTACGTCATTACACAAACAGGGGCACGTTTTACCATGTAAATAAGATTGTAATACAAATTGCCATGCGCACGCACTTATACATTTGCATGCACACGAACACACACACACACATATGTAAATGTATGTATATATATGTGTGTGTGTGTGTATGTATATATATATATGTATGTATATATATATATATATATATATATATATATATATAAATAAATAAATATATATATATATATATATATATATATATATATATATATATATATATATATATATATATATATCGACATCAATGCTCTGTCGCGTGAGACGATTGAGCCTCTGCAGGAGATTTGCCTATGATTGAGATGATGCAGCACCTGTTGTGACTGTGCAATCCAACCCTCAAGTGATAAACTCTGTTGCAGTTTTTACCAGTTCTTGGGGTGCAATACCAGGGTATCGTGTGAAGTGGAAGCTGTATGGCTTGTGTGTGAGTTTGTATGTACATGAGTGTATGCATGTGTGTGTGTGTCTCTTTCTCTGTGTGTGCATGTGCGTGTGTCAGTGTATGCGTGTATGAGTATATTTGAATATGTGCGTAGGAGTGTACTTGAGCGTGTGTGTGTGTGTGTGTGTGTGTGTGTGAGTATGTTCATATGTATAAGTGTAGTTGGGTGTGTGTGAGTATGTGTGCTAGTATGTGCGTATGATGATGTGTTGTGAGTATATGTGTGAGTGAGTGTGTGTAGGTTTGTTCATATGTGTCAGAATGAGTGATTGCATGTGTGTGCATGCGTATGTGCCGATATGAGTGTATGAGTGCATGTACATAAATGTGAGTGTGTGTATGTGTCCATGCTTGTGTGTTTGAGTGCCGATGCGTATGTACATACGAGTACGCATGTCTGTGTGTATGTGTGTGGGAGTGTGTGCGTATGAGTGTTTGTATGCAAGTCTGTATGGATACGCCTATGCGTTTACGAACATGTGCGTGTGTGTGTGCCCGAGTTCTGCAAGTGTGTGTGTGTGTGCGTGTGTGTGTGTGTGTGTGAGAGAGAGAGAGAGAGAGCATGTGTGCGTGATTGTTCGTGTATGCGTGAGTGTGTGTTTGTATGTATGCATGTATGCGTGAGTGTGTGTGGATGCATGTATTTGTGTCTGTGTGTCTGTATGTGTATGCGACGTTTCATCAAAAATTAGAAATACATCCATCCACATGCACACACACATACCACATACGTAAACACGTACACATATGCTACCTAGACACATACCCACACGTGCACATACAGGCCACATATGTGCAGTAATACACTTACGTACACGTGCCACGTTCGCACACATAAACATTCCACATTCGTGTATGTAAGTATGTGTGTGTATGTATTTAGCATTTTCGATAAACCGTCGTTCGGTGAAAAGTCGTGCTACGGTGTGCGCACGCCCGTATGTGTGTGTGTGTGTGTGTGTGTGTGTGTGTGTGTGTGTGTGTTTCATGGGGAAGGATACTCAGTCAGGGAGTCTGTAATGATTCAGTGAAATTAACAGGGGTTCCCCAGTGTCTCTTAGACAAGAGTCCGGAAATGCTCCCCAGCGGCGTTTCTGATTGGACGGAAAATGTATCTGCTGTTTTGCCGCCCATTATCATAAACTGTCGGAATGTTTCGATCCTACCTATTTGTAAAAACTACTTTTGACATTTGACTTCCGGTCTTTGAAGAGTGATGACGTCCGACGCCGCTGCATTAGTAACAAATCTTTCCTACAATGCATTTTCCTCTTCTTATCATATGAGTTTTAGGCATTGTGATTTTTCTACTTTAATGTCTTCTTGTAAAAAGAAGTAAAAACTGAAATCATCGCAGTGAGGAAGGCCGGAAAATGTCACCCTAGTTTTTCCGTATTGATCCACTAATTGCAGTTGGCGACAAAGAGTAATGATTATCAATTTCAAGATAAAAGTCTTTGTTCATAGCAAGATAATCCGTCTCAAGATCAAAACTTTGACCGACGGATAAAACTGAGTCGCCACCAATCTCAACAAAACTAAACTTTTATTGAGTTAGTTAAATAAATGTAATGATGGAAGTTTCTGTCATCTGCAATTAATGGGTTAACAAGGGTAACGAACTTTGAATGTATAAACATTGGCTTATCTCCCTTAAAATGTAAATCTATCATTTTTATCGTTTGTTTTGTTTGTTTGTTGTTGTTTTTTTACCTATTTAAAATACCGTCCAGGGAGCAAAATTCAGCCCATCCCTAATACGGGTCATCCAACATTTCTGGAGTTGGAGAGCTTGAAAAAAAAAGGGGATTAAGTTATTCAATATGCCAATTGAGGAGTGTTATTTAATGGGAATAATCGGATTTCGGTGTCTACAGCGATTAACAGTGATCATTTACTTGGATTCATTCAGTGGAAATCGTTGAAGAATAACATTCCTCTTCTTTGAAGGTAAGGGTTACAGCATTACGAAGTGTAACTTCAAGTAATTGAATTTATAGTCACAAACTACAAATCATTATTTGCATTATTTCTTGAGAGCTTTTATACAAATTCATAAAATCACTTTTATAAGTATATATAAAGGGTGACTCTGATATCAGCGTAATCATACCCTATATATTCTTTCAAAAGCACATTTATGGGGGAAAAATGACAACATAAAGGGCATAGGTACTAGTTTGCGTCAATTGATTCAATTTTCGGATTTATACTTTGTACTACTGCAACACTTACATTCAAAGACGGGAAATATTATTGCGTAGCGATTAGAGATGAGTGACACTAAGCAAGCGATCTCTGTTAATAGTTGCAAACATCATCATCATCATCATCATCATCATCATCATTCTTATAACGTCCGTCGTTGGACATAGACCTTACAAAAAGATTTGCCTGTCCTCTCAATCATGTGCATCACGGAGCCAAAATTTTCTGAATTTGTCTAATTCGTCACACCGTCTTATTTTTTGCCGACCAGTTTCGTCTGTCTGTAGCAGTTGTCTGGCATTCTTGCAACATAACTATCAGGTGGCCATTGGAGTTTATTTTTAATGGATCCTATGATACGTTCTTTCTCTCGTGTATGCTGATGTCTTGTGATCTTTCCACGTTAGGTTGAGCTCGGTTCTCCTGCATGCACTAAGATCTGTCGATTGGTAGATTGAATAAAATCCTCAGACTCCTAAACTTTATCATGAAACTGACAGGCCAGAATTGTAATCCTTCATTTAGAGAGTTGCAACATCAGTCATTTCTCTAAATGAGGGATCAGTCAATCTGAGATTATTTGGATATTCGTTGTCTATTCTGATTCCTTTATTTTCCCAGTTTAGGTTTCGGAAGATCATCTTAAAGCAAGCTGTGAAGAGTTTGGCTGAGCTGGTATGGCCTTGTCTTACCCCTTTTTCCAACTAAAAGAACTCGGTATTTATGTAGCCCAATAAAAAAACCCCACTGCATCGGCAGATATGTTGCAAATTATTAACCAAATAACCTGTTGGTCACTTCTGTTAGCAGTCAGCATAAAAAAAAAGAAAACATGTAATCTGTGTTGATTTTGTTTTATATTCCACCATTGTTATCAATGGTTAGTCCACTGGTATTATTATTAGTAGTAGTTTATGATTACGTTTATGTTGTCTAACAACACAATATTTGAATTGACTAAGATCTGTCGATTGGTAGATTGAATAAAATCCTCAGACTCCTAAACTTTATCATGAAACTGACAGGCCAGAATTGTAACCCTTCATTTAGAGTGTTGCAACATCGACCATTTCTTTAAATGAGGGATTCACAGAACTACCACCCAAAAGTGTTTGCACTTAATGTTCATATTCTAATGTGTAAAATTATGGTTTGGTAGGACTTTCAAAATCCATGTATTGTCATAATTTAGTTTATGCCATGAAAGCTGATAAACGCTCTTCGTTCAGTAGCTAAAGAGTTGCAATCTCAGCATAACACGGATACTCGTTTGAATGTACAGTCTGGAAGACCCTGCTTTGATGTTCCAAATTTGTGTACTGCATTGATGTGTCCACCATTTTCTTTTTGTGTTCGTTTACAATGGTAGTTATTCAAATTTTATCAAATGAAATAACTATGTTTTGCTGCATAAGTCCAGTACATTTCTTGATGGATGTTGCACCTGTATGACCTAATGGGCCAAATTTTTGTAACGTATTAATTCTTCTTGCATGAATTCGAGTATATGTCGACTCCACCCCCAAATGTTCTTTGTTATCTAAGATGAAATTTTAGTAAATAATACGTTACATTGACGCCTTTCCTAATTACGTCACTTTGACAATGAATGACCAAATAGGAATGCAATAGTGTCAAATGATTATCAAGAGAGTTGCTTTTGGTTTGCTTGTCTTTCACTCTCTCTTTTTGCAATTTTAAGAGAGAAGGAACGAATATTAGAGGGGAAGAGTTGGGTCCTTTCAGCTCCACCAATCATGAGCGGCGGGACCGAGGGAGATTCCTAATCACGCGAACTCAAGTGCCTTCCCGTGCATATATTTTTTTCTAAAACAGGGTCTAATTCCAGAGCAAGGAGGGCTATCTAAAATGAAAATTTAAAAAAAACTGAAAGGGGCACTGTCCCTCCACCAAGAGGCACTATAGGGGGGAGAACCAGGCCCCCAACCCTCAATATTTTTTGAATCAATTCGTGTCCACCCGAAAAATTTTTTTTTTGAACAAGGGGTCATTTCCAGCCCAGGAAGGTCTATTCCGTGTTTGAATTCGTAAAGGGCAATCTTCCACCTACGAGGGGCACATGTGGGTTCGAGGGCAAGTCTACAGGATGAGGTACGAAACCGAGAGAAGAGCATATATTACCCAAAAGCCACCCAGAATTGAGCTTGCGACACAGGTGCTCCCCCTTTCTTCAGCGCATACACATAATCCACCTTCGGGGAACTCCACCCCGACGATCACAAAAAAATCCGCCATTATTCCAGTAAAAATGTAATTAATCCTCTCACAAATTGCAGCAAAAAAGAAACTCTGCAGATTTTGTATCTTCGATATGGTCGGAACAGAAGGGGAAAAAAAAGTCCATAAAAATTGTATGAAGAGAAAATCCTGAAATTCAAAATGCTGCTAATGACAATATCTTTGAGACTGGGCAGCGTATGATGTGGAAATTTAGGTATATTGCTCATGTCGTAATGATGTGCAGTGTCGAGTTTGATGTTGTTTGGCCGAGCAGTTCTCAAGAAAGTTGCAATTAATCGACTGAGGAAAAAGTCTAATGTGCCGTCCACCATTCATATGAAAAGTCGTTCATTGTCCAGTTTCTATTTGGGATAAACTATACACTAAAGATCGTGTAATGTCGATCTGATCAAATCGAGAAAGGTATCCTTTTTGATTCTCCTCCGTCACCCACCCCCAATCACCTACGAATGACGATTGCACGATGACTGGGAGTCGACATTCGTCCTTGACCCACTAAGTTCAAGTTACACCAGATAAGCATTCACCCATATTTCTACACGTGTCGCTCTCAGGATATCTGGCTTCGTGCTTAGAGAGAGAGAGAGAGAGAGAGAGAGAGAGAGAGAGAGAGAGAGAGAGAGAGAGAGAGAGAGAGAGTCAGAGAGACAGAGAGAGCGAGCTATGTGAGAAACCAGTTGTTCCCAAAGTGTGCACTGTGGGGCATCACGGTTAGATTTCAGGTGCATCGGGAGATATTCGAAAATTTTGATAACTCAATGCAGTCCTCATTTCACTGTCTCATTATCAAATAGTACTCACTCGATAGACAAGGTTTACAGTCTGGATAGTTTTAGAACGATGTCAAACTTTCTTGGCACATAGTAGTCACATAGATAACCGCAGAATCTCCACAGCCCCATTGAATATCGTATCTACTGAATGATTCATATTCTTTTTAAAATAACTAACCTAACAACATGAACTTGATTGCAATTGTTCAGTATTTTCGGACTAAGAACGTCGTGTAAAGATCCTCATACATAGAGCATTGTAGTTCAAAACAGTCTGGGAACCACAGCCATAACCAACTTGGTTTTGTCTGGCTTGATTGCCAAGGCACAGGTGCCCAGGATTCGCCGTGTGGCCAAGTCCCCCATTGCTCAATCATATAGGAACAGTGAGGATCGGGGCCCCATCTCAAATCGACTTTGTGTCACATCCTGAGACGTGATTAATAGGATGGTGGGACAGTGATCAGTCTTACATTCTAGACTAGATTGGGCGCCTGCCATTGAAACCGATAATGCCCAAGTTCAATACATATTTGGTGCCCCAAAAAATGCAACCTCGATGAGCTTAGTAAATGTCTAGAGCACTTTTCATTGAGATCATTTATTGGATGGTTCGCTCCACACTCAGTTCCCCCAAAATTGTAACCTCAATGAGCTTAGTAAATGTCTAGATCACTTTTCATTGAGATCATTTATTCGATGGTTCAATCCCCACTCAGTTCCCCTAAAATTGCAACCTCAATAAGCTTAGTAAATGTCTAGAGCACTTTTTATTGAGATCATTTATTCGATTGTGAAATCCACACTCAGTTCCCCCCAAATTGCAACCTCATTGAGCTTAGTAAATGTCTAGAGCACTTTTCATTGAGATCATTTATTTGATGGTTCAATCCCCACTTAGTCCCCCTAAAATTGCAACCTCAATAAGCTTAGTAAATGTTTAGAGCACTTTTCATTGAGATCATTTATTCGATGGTTCAATCCCCACTCAGTTTCCCTAAAATTGTAACCTCATTGAGCTTAGTAAATGTCTAGAGCACTTTTCATTGTGATCATTTATTCAATGGTTCAATCCACACTCAGTTCCCCCAAAAATGCAACCACAATGAGCTTAGTAAATGTCTAGAGCACTTTTCATTGAGATCATTTATTGGATGGTTCAATCCCCACTCAGTTTCCCTAAAATTGCAACCTCAATAAGCTTAGTAAATGTCTAGAGCACTTTTCATTGAGATCATTTATTGGATGGTTCAATCCCCACTCAGTTTCCCTAAAATTGCAACCTCAATAAGCTTAGTAAATGTCTAGAGCACTTTTTATTGAGATCATTTATTCGATTGTGAAATCCACACTCAGTTCCCCCTATATTGCAACCTTACTTACCTTAGTAGACATTTGTGAAAATAATTATCCGTCGATAATGTAAATGGACACTCTCCTAATCATCATCATCATCATTATCATCATCAGTCTTTTATTGTCTGTCTTTGGGCATAGATATTCCCCACGATTCACCAGACCTCTATATCGTGGGCTTTGCAGAGTCAATAATTTCTTAATTGTTTAGTATGTCTCTCCATCTTGTTTTCTGCTGAACTTGGTTGCGTATGTGATCTAGTGGGATCCACGTTGTGAGTCATAATGCCTGTTGCAGTTGCCTGTGTTCTTGCAACATAACCAGCCCATAATGGTGATCAAGAAAAAGATGGGACTGGCTCCCTCAGAGTCAAACTTCACTCTGATTCGAGCTAAATATAAATATGGAACCAAGTAGAAATAACTTGTTGAAAAAAAGCGTTGTCAGAACAAACTCTTTCGAAAGAACGGGTGATCAGGACAAACCAATTCTTGGATGATGACATAAAATTCCAATTTCTCCCCTCCCCTCTCTCTCTTCCTGGTCGTGACTTGACAACACATGGCATTCTGGCATCACCCTTCCTTATTCTCCTCTTCCAATATACCGTCTGACTAATTGCGATGATAAAGTCAACTCTCTAAGAGTTTGACGAAAATAATTTTGTTTAATGATAATATTTTTTCTTCAAAAGTATTCTTTACTGCTGAATACAATGCTGCTGTATGTTCCTAGTTGTTTGAGTTTTGCTGCAATCTCTTCCACTTAAGGTGCTCTTTGTTTCCATTGTTGTCGTGTACCATGATATATGTACATACAATGCGTCGGTTCGTTAGAATTCATTGACTATCGCGTTGAATTTTATCACAAAGTTCTAAGTAATATATAGATTTATGTCATGTTATCTGACACATCTGTTCTTTTGTTGTTCAGTGCTTGTAGAGAAACCAAGTAAAAATAATAATTATTCATTAGTAAATGGACATTCTCCTTGTTATAATAACGAATCTGTTCTATTCATCAAATGATGATCAGAAATTCTGATGCTGTTTTTAAGAACGTTTTTCATTCACCTCTTCATTCATGTACATTCATTTTTTCTATCATAAATAATACCATACTTTAAGAGGAGCCGAGGTTCCTAATGTGTGAAGGTGCAAATGATGAAACTAATTGTAAAGAACCTGACTCAATACTAAAATTTCAGACCAATAAAAGAGGTCACATCTGTGATGATTTCTATGACATCGAAAGTGAGATGTTTGGAATCGAAAGGCACTTGTTACCAAAGTCGTCACAGGGATGGTTGCATATGAAAGAGTCGAAACAAAGGCTTTTTTTCAAAGGAACAAATAATTCCCTTTGTGTCTATTGAATAAAATATAGTTTTTTAGTTATAAATGTTTGCTCAGACTTAACCATGCAACATACCCAAGAGAATATCACGCTTCACATCGCACAGATAGATCAAGACAGCGCAGTATTCAAGAGAGAAAAAACAGGGGTCAGATATGTGGTAATTTTTTTCTTTCATAACCCATACAGCAATGGGAAGACCATATTTCAAGAATATCAGGCCACCTTTCGACATCACTATTCACAACGTGGATCCCCAAGTATCATATGCGAAATTGTGGCCGGCAAAAAAAACGACATGGTGTAACGATTTAGACAGGTTCAGAAAACATTAGTTCCGCGATCGAAAGGTCTGGCAAATCTTGGGGAAGGTCTATGTCCAACAAGTATTTATTGACGCTGTAAACAAATTAACAGTCAAAGAGACAATTGTTTAATACACCTTAAAGATACGTGTTTACAACTTGAAAAAAGATGTTGCTTATAAAAATAATGATTCAATTAATTCAAACTAGTATTCCCTGTCATATTTTGACAGAGTGGTCATTCCCACTTATTTTTCGTGGGTTTTCACTTGATCCATTTTATTAACATTAATTGTTTTATTGATTTGCATTTGATGTGGACTTGATAGTTTGTACAAAAAGAGGCTCCAAACACCTGTGTAAAAAATGTGAAATTTTCCTGACTATATGGAAGAGAAATCAGCAGCGCCTGGACATTATGCAGACGTAGTAGTAAGCAATCACACGATTAAAAAAGCCCATCAAAGACACTTTGAAAAATGTTCAATGGAGCCTACCTGGGGATGGGAACCGTCCATATAATGATGTCCGTCGCCCAAATTCTTCAGTCAGATACATGAAATTTCGCTCATACTAGCCTTTCGGCTCTTGTAATTCCAGATGCACAGTCTGGTCTGGTCCGGTCTGGCCTAGCGAACAGTCTCTATGACTCCCTTGTTGATAGATAACCGTTTTTATCTGGACTAACACTAAAAATCTCTTACATTTTCACGCGCACTCAAAACACCAAGAGCACACCACAATCTTTAAAAACGCACAGTGATAATCATCAACATACAGAACTTGTAAAAAATTGTTTTACTTCTACAACAATTTCAAATATCTCTTAACTGGAATCCCTTTGGCTTAACGCGAAAACACGAAATTTTTCGCAATTTAACCCACCTGAACTTCTTTCTCCGTTCTTTACTTTTTTCAGTAAGATATCGGGAATATTCTAAAACTAAGGCATTTGTTTCAGGCCGCAACGTTCTTTTCACACACTGATACCAACGGGTATTAATCGAAATAATACCAACACCTTGCAGAATTACCAGAAATTTCGAACTATTTCGCCTGTATTTAAAGGAACTAATGTAGTTTAATTTGTCCGACCTCACAAAGATTACAAATAACCTTTCTTCGTTTCTTCTTTCCCCTGCAGAGTCTGCCCGGAAGAAAATGAGCCCCAAGTGTCAAGCTGCATGGGATGAATGCAGTTTGTTAACGACAGACGCCATTGAAAATTTCTTACAGAATAAAATCTGCGAGTAAGTATCCTTGTAGCTTGAGTTCAAGTGATACGACAGAAGGCCGGAAAAGGTGAGGTTTCATCAAGAATTTGGAATTAGTTTAGGTTCTTGATTCACTTTAACATGTTAATTGCTACGTTGGATAGTAGGACATCAGCCCACCCTCTGCTCAGTGTCATAAGTCAGAAAGTGAATCTGGTACCGGAGCCATTTGTTCTACTAAATGCTCGTTACTTTGCTAACGGTGTTCATAAAGCTATGTCCGTCATCTGAAAGTTGAAACTAAAATTCTTGATTCAATTTCATACAATGGCAAATTGGAAAGTAATCACAGTGCAAACCCAGATGCACACAGATTTCTCCAATTGTTGAGAAATTAATTCAATGTCTTATTTTTTTTTGCTTCAGAAATGTGAAGAAATCGATGGAATGCTACACAAGACATGGCTGTCTAGAAGGAGAACCTCATTTAAAATCATTGCATAAGGCATGCGGTAAGTGAGGTAGTTTTATCATCTGTTATGTGATATGACATCTATGTTTGTTTACTTCTCTGTTTGTCACCTATCCACTAGTATAGATTGATGAGGTTATTTTTACTCGAGCATTTATCATACTCCACTTCCGACTTGCTAGACCCGTCGAGGCTTCACTAGATCCCTGTTAGCCTAATATCTCAGGAACACATTCCCCATCCGTTGCCAGCTTTTGACAGCACTGGACGAAATGTTGGACTCCCTCGGGTGGCATTTATGATTCTTTATAAATCTTAATGATTCTTGCCAAATCAAATCAAGAGTTCTTCTCCCAGGGAGTCACCAAAGTGACAAGTTTTGGATGTTGTAAAATCAATGTTTCCTATATTCAGTTAAAGATCAATGAAGACTGTTTGTTTGTTGAATGACAATAGAAAAACTTTCAGAAATTTTAAATTCCGTCCACAAAAATCTACCAAAAAGGAGTTTTTGTTAAATTCAATTAATTTTGATAAAAAATACTCTGTTTTATCATCGGTCAACTGAACTGCTATGAATGTACACTATTTTGTATTTTAAAAAAATGAAAAAACATCCCTAACACTACCGATCAGTACGGTTTCAGATGAACTATGTTGACACACAGAACATTTTCTGATGAGATCGGAAACTTGAGCGGACAAGCAACATGGAAATCCATCGCAGCTGTGCAGTGCAAGAAAAAAACGCCCACAGTATCGTCTGCATCAATCATAATTTGAAATATATATATATATATATATATATATATATATATATATATATATATATATATATATATAAATTTATACATATATATATATATATATATATATATATATATATATATATAAATTTATACATATATATATATATATATATATATATATATATAAATTTATACATATATATATATATATATATATATAAATTTATACATATATATATATATATATATATATATATATATATATATATATATATATATATATATATAATAATAATAATAATTGTGTCATCCACAGACAGCTGTTCCATTGTATTACAATTCTTCAGTGTGGCTAGAGACTATCCAATATCCCTTCCAATATCACAAGGTAGGGTCGAAACCTTCGCTTCAGACACAGAGGCAGACGGTCTACCCCTGCCCTACACAGAACTCGGCAGAATCAAGCGATGTATCTACTTACACACAATTTCCTATCTACCAAAGTGCTCCATTCCAGAGTTGGGGGAGCATTAATTTAGAATCATTCAATCGAATCAAATACATATAAGTTACAGTCGAAGCAAGTTGAAGAAAGAATTTTTTTGAATGCACATTCAAGAAATACCTCATTAGTCGGAATAAACTATAAAAATGAAGATAGATCGTTTTTTGAATACTGAGTGAAAGTTTTTGTTTATTATTAATAATCAAATAAAGCTAAAACAACTGAGAAGAAAAATATTTTACTGCTTTTTAATTCCAAAAGAAAGACTCCCGATTTGGATGGACCGGGTCGTTGTGCTAAAGAAAATGTACTTAAAATCACTAGGGATTCATCTGCTAATTTTGCAAGAATCAATAAAAATAAGGAAAAAAAAAGATAAATCATCAATAATATAAGGTTGGGTAAGAATCATTTGAAAAATATCATTCTTTTCTGATATTTGGGGTGGACATTTCTCTTAAACCCGTTTCCTAATAAACCATTAAGAATTTTATCAAAATCTGCTGATTTCTGCCTGGTCCTGAAATTTCTCAGACGTCGATTTTCCGATTAGAATTGTATCTATACTGTTCATCCCCAATTCAAAGAGATTGAAATTCGGCTTTTCTTTCAACGGGGAGATAATTCTTTCTAATTTTTAAGGAGTTACCTCCAATGTACTGATGCATTCAGAAAATGAGTATTTTTTATCCCCATTTAATTAAAAAAAATATTTTTTCCTATTCACATCACTAACCACTGATCAAATCCCTGATTTTTTTTTACATATTGACCCCCTACACAAAATCAAGGACCCATCCCTAGATTCAAAATTTAACAAGAGTAAAACCTTCCACGAGACTAATTACAAAATCATTCAATCATTTTTGAAGTTCGTCATTTTCAAGCAGGCATTTCATGATATTTACAAATTTTGTTTCTAAAATATTTGGACAATTCTTGTAAGAACGCAATTCTTGAACTGCTCTTTTGAATCGGCAAAAAAACTGGCTAGTTTTAAGAAGAAGGAATTAATCAGTTTACTGTCAGTGATCAACCACAGTTGCATCGCCCGCGTTTTGTATCAGCCAGACAGAGCATCATTAGGACGGGCAACGTTTCTATAAACTGTGTTTCTTCGTGTATAACTCGAAACAAATTGTATCCGAATCTTAGCTTAAATATAGAAGGACACTCTATAATTGATGAACGACTAAAGAAATCACTCGTTTATAGCTGAAAAAATTAAGCCAGGTTTAACGACAGGGATGCCTTAACACCCTACCCCAATCCTACAATTTGATCCATTAACCCACTGTAAAAACGTAATGAAGAAGACAAAAATATGTCGGTATTCAGTGACTGAAAATTTTTTCAACAGCTCAAGTAAAGTTACAGGGAGAGAGGATTGACCTAATCTCTTAGCACAACAATATCAATTTTCTTCCTCTTTAAAACATGCGATGCAAATCGTGAGAAGATAAAACGAGTTTTATGTAATAAATCAAATTCAAGTCACTTCTCAATGTAATTGCCAGGATACAATGATATATAAAACGGAAGAGTCATGAAAGATGGCAACGTCAATAGAGAGGCAAAATCTGACGTCATCACCCGATTTCCGGTTCTACAGTAAACAAAAAAAATCATAATTTTTAAAGGTAATACTTCACAATGCATACGACAAATTTTGCTCATTTCTTTTTGTCGATTCTTTTATTATTCCTACCTTAATTTCGCAAATGTTGTCAGTATAGGCCAGCAGATAGGGTAGCTGCTTCAACGTAGCGTTGCTCTTACCATTGAGCTGAACAGCCGCCGTTAAAGGCCCAGACAGCTGTTTCCACTCCAAATTCTCACTTCGTTCATTCTCGGTCTCTCTACAGGCTTCTGTAATCTGACTACCTCAGATCCATTGTGGGTTTTGAGAATCTCAGCATACTTTTTCTCAGACATCGCTTTTTTTAAAAGCATAGCAAGCAAATCAAATGGTAAGCAAACAGATTTGAAACTTCCTAAGGAAACAGTTTGGTTTCACTATAAATTTATCTGTAAAATTATGATGGGATTTTCCCAGTTTTCAGTTTCACTATCACCAGTTTTTCTCAGTAAAGCAAACATGATGGATTTTTCTTTCAAATAAATACGAATAATCAACAGATTTTCTTTTTAATCATCAAATATGAATTATGTAAAATGGGAAGTGCAAAATGTACGGAAACGAACACAACAAAAATATGACAACAAAACTTGCAAAACATGTTTACACGTATTTATTTGCAATAACATTGAATCTGAAGATGATCATTTTAAAATACGAATAGGACGGATGACTTGGTGGGCCGAGTTGAACATAGTTTAGAGCCAAGTTGACCCGAAGCCTCAAAATTAATTGAACTATCAACTATCTCTCTATATTGCTTTATATCAGCATCTCTTTTAACCAACACCCATTTCACAAGGGGTGGATCTTGGTTTACAATGTCGTATACAAAATTTTGATATAAATCTTTTCTATATATTTTGACTGATTTATTTTCATGCATGAAAAAACAAGCAATATCCTTCATTTTGAATCTTTGACTCAATTACGGTTTACTTAAGGAAGAGAGAGGGGTAACCGACTAACCCCCCCGAAAAAACTTTTGTATTCAAAACTTATAGTCATTTATTTTTGTATTTGATTTTGACAAAAATTAAGGAGTTGGTAGCAGCAGGAGATGAAAAAATAACTCAGTTGAAATTGTGGCGTTGGCTTTACCATACAGGTGGGAGCAAGACCCACTACGTCAGTCAAATACTGTAAGGTTATTTTGAATACAAGAGAACCCAAGAATGTTGAAGGTATCGACATACCCTTTTCCATCTGAGGCAGTCGATATAGGGCCAAGAAAAGGAACGCCTCTTCAACAGATGAAGGGGCAGATAACTCCAAGGAATTTTTATCTGAGTAAACACAATGCCTTCCTTTTATTTTTATCAACAGCTAAGTACCAAGTTGGTACGTAATATTGCAACAAAAATGAAATTGGAAGTTCAGTTCATAAGTTTAGACCTCAACATCCGGATATGGGGCTAAAGCTGAAAACATATTCCAAATTTGTATTTTCTCCTTATCCGAATCTTCACCGTTTCCTTTTTTTTTAATAATTTTTTTTTTTTACAGCAAATGCTTACCTGCTGATAATGGCCAAACAAACAGGACTCTGTCAGTTTTCTGTTTTTTGAACATTTTCATTTTGTGCTGTGTAGATTGAAACAACTGTTCAAGTTTTAATTTCAGACAAATATGATTGAGTTAGGATATAAGCAGGCCATTCGCTAAATCATGGAATACACGGTCAAGTACGAAACCGACAATCCTGGCCTCAATGTACTCTCAGCAAACAATTGTATCATATGCCTCAGGGGGGAATTGGTAAGAAAACATGTTGTAAACAAGCTGAGGGATGCTTGGGGTGTGCATTTGATTGTGAGGAAACAAATCCCATGTCTTGCCGTGAAGAATTTCACCTGGCCATTTACAAACACGAGTTGAACAGCATGTTCATGTTAAGATATTGCTTGTTTTACTCCTAGAAATTAAATGTGATTTTACTTGATTAAAATATTGGGATACTTATTCTATTTTTATTAATGAAATAAATTGGAACATTACCGGTATCTACTGTAAGATCGCCCCCATCCGATGGACCACTGACGAGGGTGTGGGTTACTTTATGTAGGCATTTATTTGAGGTTGAATTTTTGTAATTGGAGATTTGAAAGCACCTTGAATACCTATATAATAATCAAGATATCAAATCCAAAATATCAGTCAATTCGCTTCATAAACAAAAGTTGAAGAACTTCGGAAACTTCAAATAATTATCAAGTTTAGTAGTCTTCCGATAGCTTGAGGGAGTAACGTTTTAGTTATTGTGTGTACATAGATACTAGATTGCTCTGTTCTTCATATATCAGTTCAGATCCTTAGGACCTTCTTTCAGAAAATTTTTCTGTTGGTTCTTCCAACTTCCATAAAATGCAAGGCTGTTTCCTGGTCTCTCTACAGGCTTCTGTGATCTGGCTACCTCAGATCCATTGTGAGTTTTGAGAATCTCATCATACTTTTTCTCTGACATCGCTTTTTTTTAAAAGCAAAGCAAGCAAATCAAATAGTAAGCAAACAGATTTGAAAGTAAGGCAAGTGGATGAAAACCTCAAGGCATGCAAATTAAAAAGTAAAATAAGCAAATTCAAAAACAAAGCGAGCAAATTAAAAGCAAGGCAAGCAAATTAAAAAGCCAGTCATGAAAATCAAATAGAAAACGGACAAATTCAAAAGTAAGGTGAGGGTATGAAAACAACAAAGCATACAAACTGAAAAGCAAAGCAAGCAAATTAAAAAGCGAAGCAAGCAAATTAAAAGCAAGGCAAGCAAATCAAATAGTAAGCGAGCAGATTGGAAAGTAAGGTGAGGGTTGAAAACAACAAAGCATGCAAATCAAAAAGCAAATCAAGCAAATTAAAAGCAAAGCAAGCAAATTAAGAAGCAAAGCAAGCAAATTAAAAGCAAGGCAAGCAAATCAAAAAGTAAGCGAGCAGATTGGGAAGTAAGGTGAGGGTTAAAAATAACAAAGCATGCAAATTAAAAAGCAAAGCAAGCAAATTAAAAAGCAAAGCAAGCAAATTAAAAGCAGGGCAAGCAAATCAAATAGTAAGCGAGCAGATTGGAAAGTAAGGTGAGGGTTGAAAACAACAAAGCATGCAAATTAAAAAGTAAAACAAGCAAATTCAAAAGCAATTAAATTAAAAAGTATGGCAAGTGAATGAAATAGTAAGTAAACAAATTAGAAAGTAAAGTGGGGTTATGAAAACGACAAAGAATGTAAACTAAAAAGCAAAGCAAGCAAATTAAAAAGCAAAGCTAGCAAATCAATAGAAAAGCAGGCAAATTAGAAAGTAAGGTGAGCGGACAAAAACGCCAAAGCATGCAAATCAAAAAGCAAAGCAAGCAAATTAAAAGCAAAGCAAGCAAATTAAGAAGCAAAGCAAGCAAATTAAAAGCAAGGCAAGCAAATCAAAAAGTAAGCGAGCAGATTGGGAAGTAAGGTGAGGGTTAAAAATAACAAAGCATGCAAATTAAAAAGCAAAGCAAGCAAATTAAAAAGCAAAGCAAGCAAATTAAAAGCAGGGCAAGCAAATCAAATAGTAAGCGAGCAGATTGGAAAGTAAGGTGAGGGTTGAAAACAACAAAGCATGCAAATTAAAAAGTAAAACAAGCAAATTCAAAAGCAATTAAATTAAAAAGTATGGCAAGTGAATGAAATAGTAAGTAAACAAATTAGAAAGTAAAGTGGGGTTATGAAAACGACAAAGAATGTAAACTAAAAAGCAAAGCAAGCAAATTAAAAAGCAAAGCTAGCAAATCAATAGAAAAGCAGGCAAATTAGAAAGTAAGGTGAGCGGACAAAAACGCCAAAGCATGCAAATCAAAAAGCAAAGCAAGCAAATTGAAAAGCAAAGCAAGCAAATTGAAAGACAAAGCTAGCAAATTAAAAAGCAAAGCTAGCAAATCAGAAGAAAAGCAGGCAGATTGGAAAGTAAGGTGAGCGAATGAAGACGTCAAGGCTTGCAAATGAAAAAGCAAATCAAACAAATTAAAAAGCAAAGCAAGCAAATTAAAAAGCAAAGCAAGCAAATTGAAAGACAAAGCTAGCAAATTAAAAAGCAAATCAAGCAAATTAAAAAGCAAAGCAAGCAAATTAAAAAGCAAAGCAAGCAAATTAAAAAGCAAAGCTAGCAAATCAAAAGCAAATCAAGCAAATTAAAAAGCAAAGCAAGCAAATTGAAAAGCAAAGCTAGCAAATCAGAAGAAAAGCAGGCAGATTGGAAAGTAAGGTGAGCGAATGAAAACGCCAAGGCTTGCAAATGAAAAAGCAAATCAAACAAATTAAAAAGCAAAGCAAGCAAATTGAAAGACAAAGCAAGCAAATTAAAAAGCAAATCAAGCAAATCAAAAAGCAAAGCAAACAACTTAAAAAGCAAAGCAAGCAAATTGAAAAGCAAAGCTAGCAAATCAAAAGAAAAGCGGACAGATTGGAAAGTAAGGTTAGCGAATGAAAACGCCAAGGCTTGCAAATGAAAAAGCAAATCAAGCAAATTAAAAAGCAAAGCAAGCAAATCGAATAGTAAGCAAGAAAATTGGAAAGTGAGACGAGGGAACAAAAATAACAAGGCATGCAAATTAAAAAGCAAAGCAAGCAAATTAAAAAGTAAAGCAAGCAGATTAGAGAACCAGTCAAGAAAATCGAATAGTAAACAAGCAAATACGAAAGTAAAGCGAGAGGATAAACGACAAGGTATGCAAATTAAAAAGCAAATCAAGCAAATTAAAAAGCAAAGCAAGCAAATTACAAAGTAAACCAAGTAAATCGAATAATAAGCAAGCAAATTGGAGAGTGAGGCGAGGGAATGAAAACAACAAGGTTTGCAAATTAAAAAGCAAAGCAAGAAAATGAAAATAAAGCCAGGCATATTGAATAATAAGCAAGCAAATTGTGAACTTAGGCGAGAGGATAAACATCAAGGCATTCAAATTAAAAAGTATGGCATGCAAATCAAATAGTAAGCCAGCATATTAGTAAGTAAAGTGAGTGGATAAAAATAACAGGATATTCAAATTAAAAAGCAAAGCAAGAAAATCAAAGAGCGAACGAGCAAATTAGAAAGTAAGACGAGGGCATAAACGACAAGCCATGCAAATCAAAAAGCAAATCAAGCGAATAAAAAAGTAAGGCATGTAAGTAAAAAGCAAAGCAAGCAAATCAAATAGCAAGCAAGCAAATCTGGAAGTGAAGCGAGGGGATAAAAACAACAAGCCATGCAAATCAAAAAGCAAAGTAAGCAAATTAAAAAGCAAGGCAAGAAAATCAGATAGTAAGGAAGCAAATGAGAAAAGTAAAGCGAGGAGATAAAAATGACAAGGCAAGCAAATTAGGAAACAAAGCAAGCAATTTAAAAAGCAAAGCAAGCAAATCAAATAGCAGGCAAGCACATTGGAAAGTAAGGCAAGGGAATAAAAACGACGAGGCATGCAAATTAAAAAAAGTGAAGTAGGCAAATTAAAAAGTAAGGCATGCAAAATAAAAAGCAAAGCAAGAAAAAGGAAGAAAATCAAAAGGTATGATAATCAATTAGTAGACCAAAAAAAGTGAGCCAAGGGAATTGGAAAATCTTCGAGACAATTAAATCAGAGCAAGGCAAGTAAGCGAATTGAAAAGCAAGGCGAGCAAATTGGTAATTGAGGAAAGCAAATCAAAAGGTTGGACATGCAAAATAAATATTAAGGCAAGGAAATTAAAAAGAAAGGCATAACAAATTAAATAATTGGTAGGCAAATAAAAAATAAAGCAAGCAAATTAAAAATCAAAGCATACAAATTAGAAAAAAGTAAGCAAATTAAGAAGTGATGGAGGCAAATTGAGGATTAAAGAAGCAAACTAAAAAAGCACGAAAATCGAAAAGCAAGGCAAGTGAATTGAAAAATAAGGCAAGCCAATTTATATATAAGGAAAGCAAATGAAAAATAATGCATGCAAATTGAAAAGCAATGCATGCAAATTCAGAACTAAGTAAGCAAATGAAAAGTAAGGTAAACAAATTGAAGAGTAAGAAAAGCGAATAAAAAAGCAAAGCAGGCAAATTGTGATTTATGGTTGGCAAATTAAAAAGATAAGTCCAGCAAATTGTGATGCAAAGCATGCAAATTAGAATGTAAGGCATACAAAATGAATGATTACGCAAACAAATTAAAAAGTAAGGCAAGCAAACAAAAAGGGACAAGCAAATTTAAAAAGTTATCAGAGTAAATTGAAATGCAAAGCAAAGAAATGAAGAATCAGGGTATGTAATTAAAACATGAATATTAGGCAAGCAAATTAAAAAGTAAGTAAAGCAAATCAAATAACATGCAAGCAAATTAAAATGTAAGGTATGCAAATTAAAAATTATGGCAAACAAATAAAAAAGCAAGGCAAGCAAATATAATAGAACGAGTGAATTGTAAAGTAAACAAAACAAATAAAAATGCAAGCCTTGCAAATCAAGAAGCCAAGCATATAAAAAAGCATGGCATGAAAATTGAAATGTAAGACAAGCAAATCAGCTAATAGGCATGCAAATTAAAAAGTACGGCAACCAAATAAAAAAAATAAGACAAGCAAACTAAAAACTAAGGCATGAGAATTGAAAATTAATGCAAGCAAATTAAAAAGTAAGGCATGCGAATTTGATATTAAGCAAGCAAATTAAAATGTAAGCAATGCAAATTAAAAAGCATGGCATGTAAATTAAGAAATAAGATAAGCTAGTTGAGAAATAAGGCATGCAAGTTGAAGAATAAGGCATGCAAATTAGAAGGTGAGGCACGCGATCAAAATGAAATAAGGTAAATAAATGAAGAGTTACGGTCAGTTATTTAAAGGAAGGCAAGCAAATTAGAAAATAAAGCAAACTATTGAAGAAGTAAAAGAGGTAAATTAAAGAATAAGATAAGTAAATCAAGAAGCAAAGCATGAAAATTAAAAAGTAAGGCAAGCCAATAAGAAAGGATAAGCAAATTGAAAAGTAAGACACGTGATTTAAAAAGCAGGGCAAACAAATTAAAAAGCAAGGCAAGCGAATTTAGATATAAAGAAAGGAAATTTAAAACATAATGCAAGCAAATTAAAAAGAAAGGCATGAAAATAAAAAAGTAACAGAAGCAAATTGAAGTACAAGGCAAGCAAATCAAAAAAGTTGTGGAAGCAAATTAAATAGGTAAAGAAATTAAAATATGGTAAGCAAATTGAAAAGACAAGTGTACTGGATCAATGTATATATATATATATATATATATATATATATATATATATATATATATATATATATATATATATATATATATATATATATATATATATATATATATGTGTGTGTGTGTGTGTGTGTGTGTGTGTTACTACAGACTGCGAATGTCTCAAGTTGGACATACATCACGAACATATCGCTCAGTGGGTAAATTCCCCATTTTGTATTAGCTGACCATGTAACAGAGAAAATGAACCAGCAGATATATTCCTATCGTGGAATTCAGGCATGAACAGAAGAGTCAGAGGGAAGTCCTTGGGGAGGGCACTGGATTGTAGAGGGTGAGCTTCTTACAGTTAGGATGGGGCTTGAGAAAGTATTACGTCACATCAAAACCTGGCATCAGATGATGATGATGATGATGATGATGATGATGATGATGATGATGACAATGACGATGATGACGACGATGATGATGATGATGATGTTTTGAAAAAAAACTAAACAAAAAACGAATTGATTCGCTTGTATTATTTTCACTTGCAATATTTCCTATTATCCATGCCTCTCTATCTAATTTGTCCAGGAAGGTATTGCCAAACGATCAACATTTTGTCTACTACCTGGTAAAAATGTCATCTGTGAAAAACTGAGAAATATGGCACGTTTAATTACAACGCTAATGATATATATATAAAAAAAAACACATTGAGTCTGAATGTATGTCTATAAAGGTTAATAATTACGATTTGAGTAAATTGTTAATTCTTGTTCATTCAGTACCAAAATAGACTTGCATAAAGATTACTGTCATCCTCCTCATCCCACATCCACGAAAATGGCTGTTTAAAAAAAGAATTTGCTATTTCTAGTTAATTTCTTTGAATTGGTGTTTGTTGCATCTTATTTATTTCAATATCCCCACTTACTGTAAGTTTTACAAAGCAATAAAATATATTTTGGTTTGTTGCTTATATTCCTGATATTGTTTTAAATTTCGAGTATAGGGATGCTTTTTGGGGCCTCTATATGGAAATCGAGTGTACTAAACTTGGGGGTGGGGTCGTATGAATTTTCGAGCTTACTAGACATTTTTAGGTAAAGTTAAATGGACATTTTTATTCCAGTCATTTTTAGCCATCAACGGGGATAACTGTAAGCTGGTCTATATTAGTACCGAATAAACAATGATAATCTTGTTGAAGCATTTGTACGCTGACGAACAGGCCCAACAGGATACCGGGAAATCTCTCTGTGGGCCCTTTCAAGTTGGACCAGTCTTAGATGATACAATATCTATTGGTAGATACGTTTTCTAAATCTTTTGCTGTCGACGTGATTTGTTCTTCATAAAATACTCGGATTGTTTGCTTTATGATTAAGCATTTAATTCGGGTTGTATCTATATGATTTATCAATAATAAATAAAATATTGAAGAGAAGTAGTATTTGCCTTTTTGAAACCATTGCTTTTATTCTATTACTTTACTAAATCTTAGGATTATGTAGGCCCCTCTACTCATTTTTCCAGTAGGAACGTTATGCTCAGTCCGCCTCTGCATTAGTGTTTTAATTAAAAGTGTCATTCTTTCTAGTTTTCGCCGGTGCCATTTTTATCTTGATTCATTTCCCTGTAAGGAATCATTGAAAACCTGTTTTACGGGAATTCAAACTAATCCCAAAGCAAATTTCAGCTGCCATGAATACATTTATTGCCATTAACTTCCCGGAAGCTACAATTCGGTTTTTGCTTTAGTCGAAGACTTTTTCGTTTTGGTTGGCGTTTTTTTTGTTTTTGTTGCTGATGTTTTTGTCTTCTCAGGAGACTTTTTCCCTTTTTCGGATTGTTTTTTATCATTTTTTGACATTTTCTTTGGTTCCCCAGGAACTTTTTTCGTTTTTCCGCCGACTTTTGCACCGGGCTTCATTTTCTCAGCTCTGATCACTGGTTCTTTGATCATGCCTAGGGAGAAAAAAAAAAGAAAAAAAAAAGAAATATTATCAGAGACGTACAGGCCAGTCGACAAGGATTCTTTTTAGGGGAGGGGGTATCTGGCCACTTCTAAAAATCACTGCTATTCACCTACATTTTAATTGCTGTTGCTTTTATCGCAACTAAACTCAGGATGGGTAATCTTCAGCAGTGAGTAAATCAATTTACTGCGTAGGTTGGAATAAAAGGTTAAAGTTCCAGTAGTTTAGTAGTAAGAACGGTCATGCGTAAAGCTAGCCACCCTCAAGTATAGAGTATTGTTCCTCACTTGGAAGTTATTCTTCATTCGACCAGTTTGAGAAGCACTTGTTAATATCATAACAACTTCGTAGACTATTATGGAATATTGACAATTCTTGCAAAGAACACAATTCTTGATCGGCTCTTTTAAATCGGCTATTTTGTATAGCTCAAAATGGCTAGATTTTTCAAAAATACTACTGAAATTGGGTTTTTTATTTCCATGTAAAATGATACACTTAAAAACCCAATTCAAATGCTCAAAAAAAAATATACAACATATTGATAAGGCATTAATGTCCTCATCACAAATAAAGTTACTCTCTATCTGAAGATCTACATATTAAATAACAATAACATTATTCCCGATCTAATGATACATTTCTTTATATTTATATAGGAAGACATTTTTTTATACAAGGTATTGATCAGTTATTAACAAAATAATGGAAACAAAACTTTTGTTCAAGACATCATTTTTCAAATCACGTTGTTGTTGATCACGAGACCTGGGGCCAACTTCAGTGTCACCGGGTCTCCCGGCAGTCTCGACCGGGCTCACAAAATTTGATTTTAATGTGTTTGCCTACACGCACGTATTTGACTTCAATAGAAGTCATATTTTTCACTGATTGATAATGTCCATTAACAAAAACATCTATTATCATGACATTGAGCTGCCGACAGTGAAAGAGGATGAGAAAAACAGAAATTTATAGAACGTCTGGCGTGTCCGACAAAATCATGGTTTGACAACATCAAACATGCAAAACACATATATACACACACATATACATGCCACAGATACATGCATATATGCATGCATACATGTGTACTTGGATGCATGTGTACGTATGTGTATGTGTATGTATGGAACATATGTACGTAAGTGTATATTAGTGTAAATATATACACACGTATGTTTGTGAATCTATGTGCGGGTATTACGTGCGTATGTGAAATGTGTGTGTATGTGTGTTGAATATATGTATGTTCGCATGTGTATGTTTGCGGTGTGGATGTATATGCATTTTGTATTTTCGATGAAAATTTCAAAGATAAAAGTTGTAATTCATCCAGTCTCGTCGGTTGATTTTTTTAGTATATATATATATATATATATATATATATATATATATATAAGAAAAATGATTTTGTTCTGCGAGAGTAATGTATTATCAAAGTTCATTATTAGTACAATCATTTCCGTTTTAAACGTTTTTGTCTTACGTATTCACGTTATTTTAAAGTCATGATTCTTTACTCAAATCCATTGAAATCTTCTCGAAGACTTCATGATGGCATCATCAAAGCCAGGGTAGCCGGAGTAATTTTCTCAGAATTGAACAAGGATGTTCTAAAATCGGACTGTTGAATTTTTAATCATTCAGTCAGATTATATATGCATTTCTTGATAATAAAATTGTCGTGCTGAAAGAAACAAATTGAGCAGATGTAGACCGAGAATGAACAAAGTGAGAATTCGGAGTGGAAACAGCTGTCAGGGCCTTTAACGGCGGCTGTTCAGCTCAATGGTAAAAGCAACGCTGCGTTGAAGCAGCTACCCTATCTGCTGGCCAATACTGACAACATTTAAGGTAGGAATAATAAAAGAATCGACAAAAAGAAACGAGCAAAATTTGTCGTATGCATTGTTAAGTATTACCTTTAAAAATTATCATTTTTATTTTGTTTACTGTAGAACCGGAAATCGGGTGATGACGTCAGATTTTGCCTCTCTATTGACGTTGCCATCTTTCATGACTCTTCCGTTTTATATATCATTGTATCCTGGCAATTACATTGAGAAGTGACTTGAATTTGATTTATTACATAAAACTCGTTTTATCTTCTCACGATTTGCATTGCAGGTTTTAAAGAGGAAGAAAATTGATATTGTTGTGCTAAGAGATTAGGTCAATCCTCTCTCCCTGTAACTTTACTTGAGCTGTTGAAAGAATTTTCAGTCACTGAATACCGACATATTTTTGTCTTCTTCATTACGATTTTACAGTGCGTTAATGGATCAAATTGTAGGATTGAGGTAGGGTGTTGAGGCATCCCTGTCCTTAAACCTGGCTTAATTTTTTTTAGCTATAAACGAGTGATTTCTTTAGTCGTTCATCAATTATAGAACGTCCTTCCATATTTAAGTTAAGATTCGGATACAATTTGTTTCGAGTTATACACGAAGAAACACAGTTTATAGAAACATTGCCCGTCCTAATGATGCTCTGTCTGGTTGATACAAAACGCGGGCGATGCAACTGTGGTTGATCACTGACAGTAAACTGATTAATTCCTTCTTCTTAAAACTTGCCAGTTTTTTGCCGATTCAAAAGAGCAGTTCAAGAATTGCGTTCTTACAAGAATTGTCCAAATATTTTAGAAACGAAATTTGTAAATATCATGAAATGCCTGCTTGAAAATGACGAACTTCAAAAATGATTAAATGTTTTTGTAATTATTCTCGTGGGAGGTTTTACTCTTGTTAAATTTTTAATCTAGGGATGGGTCCTTGATTTTGTGTAGGGGGTCAATATTTTTAAAAAATCCGGGATTTAATCAGTGGTTAGTGATGTGAATAGGAAAAAATAATTTTTTTAATTGAATATTAAATGGGGATAAAAAATACTTATTTTCTGAATACATCAGTACATTGGAGGTAACTCCTTAAAAATTAGAAAGAATTATCTCCCTTTTGAAAGAAGAGCCGAATTTTAATCTCTTTGAATTGGGGATGAACAGTATACATACAATTCTAAGCGGAAAATCGACGCTTGAGAAATTTCAGGACCAGGCAGAAATCAGTAGATTTTGATAAGATTCTCAATGGTTTATTAGGAAACGGGTTTAAGAGAAATGTCCATCCGGAATATCAGAAAAGAATGATATTTTTCAAATGATTCTTACCCAACCTTATATTATTGATGATTTATCTTTTTTTTTTTTTCCTTATTTTTATTGATTCTTGCAAAATTAACAGATGAATCTCTAGTGATTTTAAGTACATTTTCTTTAGCACAACGACCCGGTCCATCCAAATCGGGAGTCTTTCTTTTGGAATTAAAAAGCAGTAAAATATTTTTCTTCTCAGTAGTTTTAGCTTTATTTGATTATTAATAATAAACAAAAACTTTCACTCAGTATTCAAAAAACGATCAATCTTCATTTTTATAGTTTATTCCGACTAATCAGGTATTTCTTGAATGTGCATTTAAAAAAATTCTTTCTTTAACTTGCTTCGACTGTAACTTATATGTATTTGATTCGATTGAATGATTCTAATTAATGCTCCCTCAACTCTGGAATGTAGCACTTTGGTAGATAGGAAATTGTGTGTAAGTAAATACATCGCTTGATTCTGCCGAGTTCTGTGTAGGGCAGGGGTAGACCGTCTGCCTCTGTGTCTGAAGCGATGATTTCGACCCTACCTTGTGGTATTGGAAGGGATATTGGATAGTCTCTAGCCACCCTGAAGAATTGTAATACAATGGAACAGCTGTCTGTGGATGACACAATTATCATATATATATATATATATATATATATATATATATATATATATATATATATATATATATATACATATATACATTGATACATAACTATTGCAACGAAAGATATAGACCGAAAATAAACGTGGTGAGAATATAGAGTGGAAACAGTTATTTGGGCCTTTGCATTACAAGCTGTTGTTTAGCTCCATGGTGAGAGCAACGCGACGTTGAAGCTTCGACTCTATCGGTTGCAGGGTCGATTCCTGCAGCAGACCCTTTTTAAAAAAAAAATTGTTTATTCTATTTGCGTTGTCTTGGTCAAGTAATCTAATAACCATGTAATAACGGGAGATCATTCCAAATAAGAGTTTCAATATAATATAACGCAGTTTATTATCATTCTGCTGGATCATATATGGAACCATTTTTCAATACATTAGTTTCACGTAGGAAGAAACGAATAGAATGGATGTTGACCAAGAATATACCAGATGAGAATTTGGAGTATATATATATATATAAATTGACCGGCATTTCAAATTATGATTGATGCAGACGATACTGTGGGCGCTTTTTTCTTGCACTGTACAGCTGCGATGGATTTCCATGTCGCTTGTCCGCTCAAGTTTCCGATCTGATCAGAAAATGTTCTGTGTGTCAACATAGTTCATCTGAAACTGTACTGATTAGTAGTGTTAGGGGTGTTTTTTCATTTTTTTAATATACAAAATAGTGTACATTCATAGCAGTTCAGTTGACCGATGATAAAACAGAGTATTTTTTATCAAAATTAATTGAATTTAACAAAAACTCCTTTTTGGTAGATTTTTGTGGACGGAATTTAAAAAATTCTGAAAGTTTTTCTATCGTCATTCAATAAACAAACAATCTTCATTGATCTTTAACTGAATATAGGAAACATTGATTTTACAACATCCAAAATTTATCACTTTGGTGACTCCCCGGGAGAAGAACTCTTGATTTGATAGGGCAAGAATCATTAAGGTTTATAATGAATCATGAATGCCACTCGAGGGAGTCCAACATTTCGTCCAGTGCTGTCAAAGGCTGGCAACGGATGGGGAATGTGTTCCCGAGATATTAGGCTAACAGGGATCTAGTGAAGCCTCGACGGGTCTAGCAAGTCGGAAGTGGAGTATGATAAATGCTCAAGTAAAAATAACCTCATCAATCTATACTATTGGATAGGTGACAAACAGAGAAGTAAACAAACATAGATGTCATATCACATAACAGATGATAAAACTACCTCACTTACCGCATGCCTTATGCAGTGATTTTAAATGTGGTTCTCCTTCTGGACAGCCATGTCTTGTGTAGCATTCCATCGATTTCTTCACATTTCTGAAGCAGAAAAAAAAAAGACATGGAATTAATTTCTCAACAATTGGAGAAATCTGTGTGCATCTGGGTTTGCACTGTGATTACTTTCCAATTTGCCATTGTATGAAATTGAATCAAGAATTTTAGTTTCAACTTTCAGATGACAGACATAGCTTTGTGTACACCGTTAGCAAAGTAACGAGCATTTAGTAGAACAAATGGCTCCGGTACCAGATTCACTTTCTGACTTATGACACTGAGCAGAGGGTGGGCTTATGTCCTACTATCCAACGTAGCAATTAACATGTTAAAGTGAATCAAGAACCTAAACTAATTCCAAATTCTTGATGAAACCTCACCTCTTTCGGCCTTCTGTCGTATCAATTGAACTCAAGCTACAAGGATACTTACTCGCAGATTTTATTCTGTAAGAAATTTTCAATGGCGTCTGTCGTTAACAAACTGCATTCATCCCATGCAGCTTGACACTTGGGGCTCATTTTCTTCCGGGCAGACTCTGCAGGGGGAAAAAAAGAAGATAGAAATGAAGAAACGAAGAAAGGTTATTCGTAATCTATATTTTGCCTATACTCTTTGTGAGGTCAGACAAGTTAAACTAGCTGAGTTCCTTTAAATACAGGCGAAATAGTTCGAAATTTTCTGGTAATTCTGCAAGGTGTTGGTATTATTTCGATTAATACCCGTTGGTACCAGTGTGTGAAAAGAACGTTGCGGCCTGAAACAAAGGCCTTAGTTTTAGAATATTCCCGATATCTTATTGAAAAAAGTAAAGAACGGAGAAAGAAGTTAAGGTGGGTTTAATTGCGAAAAATTTCGTGTTTTCGCGTTAAGCCAAAGGGATTCCAGTTAAGAGATATTTGAAATTGTTGTAGAAGTAAAACAATCTTTTACAAGTTCTGTATGTTGATGATTATCACTGTGCATTTTTAAAGATTGTGGTGTGCTCTTGGTGTTTTGAGTGCGCGTGAAAATGTAAGAGATTTTTAGTGTTAGTCCAGATAAAAACGGTTATCTATCAACAAGGGAGTCATAGAGACTGTTCGCTAGGCCAGACCGGACCAGACCAGACTGTGCATCTGGAACGACAAGAGCTGAAAGGCTAGTATGAGCGAAATTTCATGTATCTGACCGAAGAATTTGGGCGACGGACATCATTATATGGACGGTTTCCGTCCCAAGGTAGGCTCTATTGAACATTTTTCAAAGTGTCTTTGATGGGCTTTTTTAATCGCGTGACTGCTTGCTACTACGTCCGTATAACGCCTTGTCGTTACTGAATTTTTTCTTTCATATAGTCAGGAAAATTACAAATTTTTTCCATGGGCATTTACATCTGCCAAATTGTGGTAGGCCCCACTGAACTTATTTCAAAGAGTCTTGAATTGGCTGAAAGTTTTTCTTTTAATCGTGTGATTGCTTATTACTACGTCCGCATGATGTCCAGGCGCTGCTGATTTCTCTTCCATATAGTCAGGAAAATTTCACATTTTTTACACAGGTGTTTGGAGCCTCTTTTTGTACAAACTATCAAGTCCACATCAAATGCAAATCAATAAAACAATTAATGTTAATAAAATGGATCAAGTGAAAACCCACGGAAAAATAAGTGGGAATGACCACTCTGTCAAAATATGACAGGGAATACTATTTTGAATCCATTGAATCATTATTTTTATAAGCAACATCTTTTTTCAAGTTGTAAACACGTATCTTTAAGGTGTATTAAACATTTTTCTCTTCGGCTGTTAATTTGTTTACTGCGTCAATAAATACTTGTTGGACATAGACCTTCCCCAAGATTTGCCAGACCTTTCGATCGCGGAACTAATGTTTTCTGAACCTGTCTAAATCGTTATACCATCTCTTTTTTTTTGCCGGCCACAATTTCGCTTATGATACTTGGGGATCCACGTTGTGAGTAGTGATGTCGAATGGTTGCCTGATATTCTTGAAATATGGTCTTCCCATTGCTGTATGGGTTATGAAAGAAAAAAATTACTACATATCTGACCCCTGTTTTTTCTCTCTTGAATACTGCGCTGTCTTGATCTATCTGTGCGATGTGAAGCGTGATATTCTCTTGGGTATGTTGCATGGTTTAGTCTGAGCAAACATTTATAACTATAAATTTCTAATTTCATAAAAAACTTACCATCAAAGTCTATAATTGAACAAATGTAGCATCAAATTTGAAGCTACGTGAAAGAAAATTCCATCAAAGAATAAAAATATGGTCAGAATAAATTCTATTCATGACATCACTGGTATTTTCCACTGGAAAACATCTAAAATAGAGTAAATAAACATCTAAAAAGATCAAAAAAGCTTTTTTTCTAAAAATCAAAAAGATTATTTTTCAGTTAGAAAACAAACATACAAAGTACATAGGAGAGGATCACAGTTTGTCTGTTTCATGGGTTTCAGTTTGAAAAATTGGCTTTTGAACTAAGATCGATGCAACGTGCAAACAATGACCGTCTCCTGTGGGCGTTGCATGGCAATTAGTGAGAAAAATTGGCTCTTGAACTAAGAACGATAAAACGTGTAAACTATGATTCCTTCCTGTGCGCGTTACGTAACTTAACAAAGTTGGCTTTTCAAACTGAAAACGATGCAACATGTTTAGCATCACATGTTCTGAATTACGTCGTTTTAATTTTTATTTCAATTATCCGTTAAGAACTCTGTTTTCCCCATTATGTTGCTGATTCTCATACTTTTTCATTGTTGGGTGCCAATAATTTATTTCATAAGACCTTAATGTCTTTCACTTGAGATGCCGTTGGATAAGTACATAACGTAGCACACATGTAGAACTGAGGCGACTCCAGTGTTATGTACCCTCCCGGGCAAGGTTCGGCCAGAAAACTATGAGGACGGGCAACGTTTTTATATCAATAATAATAAGAGTTAAAAATGAATTCAGGCTTGCCTTCGCCTGGCAGCGCCACCGTATCGAAAAGATGTAAAGGGACATAATCAAGACTACTACACAGCTCATCTGTTACTACCTTTGTCCCATAATTGTCGTGACATCTATATGTACATTTGTACTTACAAATGTAACAGCTATCATGGGACTGAGGTAGAATCATTTTCTCTCTACCTTATGCTTGCTTTACATCACAACACCCAGGGCAAGGACGGATCCAGGATTTCCGGCTGTGGGAAAATGGGGGAAATATCTGTACAAATAAATACCGGGATAAGATAAAACTGAACAGCTGTAGCGTCGAAATTTCAAGTCATGTCAAATAATTCCATCAAAGAATAAATATGGTCAGAATTAGATTCTAGTTGTGACATCACTGGCGTTTCCCACTGGAAAATATATAAAATAGAGTTTAAAAAAAAACCCACGAAACAAAACATCTAGATTCTGGAGAATTTGGATGGTATCGATAAACCCAGCCGAATAAGGCCTCGAAAAGGTTTTCACTGTATCACTGTTGCTACCCTGTCATGTTTGATTTTGTGCTCTTTCTGAACCAGTTGACTACATTCACTGGTTATGTGGTCTACAGTCTAATCCCTTTTCCCACATAAGCGGCATTCCCTCTTTGTTTGCGTTCTGTCAATTTTCACTTTGACAAAGTCTTGATTCATTTGTGTTGGGCTGCCATAATGAGCAATTCTGTTTCTCTTTTCAGGTTCTCTTTGCTTAGCCATGTCTATGATCTCTTGTCTGTGACATTTTGTATTTGTCTCT
This sequence comes from Thysanoteuthis rhombus, assembly GCA_963457665.1. Taxonomy (NCBI): domain Eukaryota; kingdom Metazoa; phylum Mollusca; class Cephalopoda; order Oegopsida; family Thysanoteuthidae; genus Thysanoteuthis; species Thysanoteuthis major. The sequence continues at coordinate 6,294,516 of OY735222.1, read as the reverse complement.
TGAATTTACCGTATTTTTTTCTGTTATCGTTTTCTTTCCTTGTTTGCCGTGCTGCTCCTTCCTTTGTTACTCATTTGTTGTTTGTTGCACCGTTTCGGGGGTTTTCAATAATGTCTTCTTCACTATTTGCTCGCACATAATTTTCATTCCTGTTTTGGCCTTTTGGACACAGTATCCGATGCTGGTGAGTCCTCTAGCGCCCTCTTTCCTCTTCGCATTCAGTCTATCTGTGTCATCTCTAGGCTTAAATGCCTACTGCATTATCATAAACTTTCTCATTCGCCGGTCCATTGATAGGAGTTCTTCGTTTGTCCATCCAAGGAATGGACCGGTGTATCTTACTACCAATACTGCCCATGTGTTCATTCCTTCTATCTGATTTCGGCAATTTGGCTTGATCGCTAATGTTTTTTCTTATCCTTCTGAGTTACTCTTTACTCATTTTCTTTCAGTTTTTCCTGTTTTATCGCGTCACATTCGAGAACTCCCTGGTATTTATATCGGTCCTGTGCAGCCAATGCTCTGATTTTTTTTATTGTCTGGTAATTCAATTCCTTCTGCTGCTGTGTAGGCTTCTTTTATTTATAATCATTTGTGCAATTTTCTCTCACCCGAACTCCATCCTAACGTCATCGCCGTTTTCTTCCACTTTGTTCAACAACGTTTTGCGCTCTTTTCTGTTCTTTGCAAATAGTTTTGTTTTGCTCATGTACGTAAGATAGTTGACTTTCCCCTTCGTTTTGGAAAATTGGTACCTTTTGCTGTTTTCCAATATTCTGTTGAGAGGTATAATGGTTAGAACAAGTAGAAGTGGGGACCGAGGGTCTCCCTGGGGAATCCCTGTTTTTACTAAGTTCTCTCCTGTAACTGTCAAGTCTACTTCCCAGTTTGTTTTTTATTTATAGAAAATGGATCTCTATGGATCTCACAATTTTTTGCTGATCTTGATTATCCTGCGATTTTCGAGAATCCAGCTGTGTAGAATAGTGCTGAATGCTTTTTTACAATAGTCAATCCATCCCATTACAACATTTTCCCTCCCTTTTCGTATTTCTTTCAAGATCATTTGGTCAATGAAGAGCAAGTCATTCGCCCTTTAGTTCCTATCCTGTATTATTTCAGTTCTTCTGGTAATACTCTTCTTTCAATCGAAATATACATTCTCTCTGCTGCTAGAATTTTCCACATTAGTGGCAAGCACGTTTTTGGTCTGTAATTGCTTGCCCTGTTCCCTTTCTCAGTGTCCCTTTGGATGAGGGTCGTTCTGCCTTTGGTTATCTGTTCTGAGACCTTGCCTTCATCTAGGTAACTTCGGAGTCGGTGGATGAGTCTTTCGTGTAATGTGTTGGATTTATTAAACCAATATCCATGGACTTCATTTGGTCCTTGTGCTTTCAAGTTGGCTAATCTTTTGAAAGTATATTTCAATGTGATTTCATTCGATACTTTTAGTTCATCACCATCTATGTCTTAGAGTTCTCTTTTCATTTTATCTGACCATTCTGGGTCTCTTTTTGTGCCTTTTTGGATATCGTTCCAGAAGTTGTTTTTTTTGCCTCTGTGGCATCTGGTTTTATGTTATATCCTCTTTCTCAGTTCAGATCCTAGCAATTTTTGTTGTTCATGAACATGCGGGTCTGTGTGTATCGGGAACTCTTTCGTCTATGTCTCTTTAATCTTGCTTCTTTGGCTTCTTCGGTGTATTCTTTTCACTGTAGCGGGCACATTTATTTGGCTACATATATTTGTCCCATAGTCTTTCACTCGGTAAGTTCATGCGTGACATATTTTTCAGTAATACATATTACTACAAGTATGCTGAATTTCAGACAGAATTACATTTTTGGTTGATTTGTTCGATAATTGAATAACTGATTCATTTGAAATAATATATTTTTTTACAAATACATCAATTTAATTATTTGAGAGAATAACGCGATAACACACACGAATTTTCGAATGTAAATAACGAGGGTTATTTTCAAATTTATCTGAAAGAATTGTGAAGTTGAATTTTAAAGAAGGTAATTTCGAATTCACAGTATAAACTGCACGTTATCTAGAATCGTTCTGAAAGAAAAACGTTTAGAGAGATTAAAAAACGCGATTGGCATGAAAATCTTTCCGGGATTGAAGATGTGTGTGTTTTGTATATTTTATCATATCCTATTCATCCTATTTATTCACTGTCCAACTAAATATAAAAATGTGGCACAAGTTCACAGCTTTACATGGGGAAATAGGTGGCACTCTTCAAAAATAGCTCCAGCCGACGCGACTTGGGTTGCTAAGCAACCGTGGTTATAAAAGCAACCGTTGTTGTTAAAGCAACCGCAGTCACGAAAGCGTCAGTACTAGCCCGACCTGTCCCTTTAAGTGCAATGGGACTGTGCTGCCCCGGGGCAACGAATCCCCTGCATCTGGTAATAGTAATAATAGGAGAGCCCAAGGATGAGTCCAAAGGCCTCCAATGCGCTTAGCAGTGGCAGCCTCAGTAAAACTTCATTGGCTGACACACTGCACCGGAGCACTCGGTCTTAACACCATCCCCAACACCCAATCTCCGGCCCATTCGACAGGCAAGTGTCAGTAACTGCGCCTCAGGCTCTGCCGTGGAACAGATACTACACTTTGATCCCGAAGAATAGGTCAGAAAAAGGGGCTGAAAAGGCCACAAAACTCTGCCATGTAAGAATATTTTACAATATAATGAGCTTAAATGTACATTCTTCTATTTATTTGTTCGTCGCCAATGCATCTCATCGGTTAATTTAACTGTCTATTATGACATAACATTTACATCAAAGAAACCCTTGAGACTTAAAACGTCAGATCACACATTTAAATAGCTTGAATTGACACAAGAATAAAAAAGAACTTTAAAATTTAGGTTATCTGGATTATTGAAATAAATTACCCAACAAAATAGCTTTAGGCTCCTTAGCGCCGATCCATAGATGAATAATAATCCAGTCATTTTGGACAGGTATATCCTACTCTCTCTCTCTCTCTCTCTCTCTCTCTCTCTCTCTCTCTCTCTCTATATATATATATATATATATATATATATATATATATATATATATACTTGTGATTGCTTGAATTGGTGACTTATATTTCTTTTTTGTTTCAATTTCAAATTGACCTTTAACATTTCGTTTAAATCGTTTGGAACAATGGGGGATATATGTAACATTTAGCAATGTAAGGGATATTTTAACTGCTTCCATTTATCGTATCTAAAAAGTTTGAATTGGTCACTTATATATCTTTTTTTCTTAAATTTCAAATGTTAACTTGGCGTAAAGGTAAATGTGAGCGGGTTCAAACAATGCCACATCTTTCTCTTCAATTTTCTAAATCGGTTTGGTTCAGTGTGACTCTTTGAGCTGAACAAACAAACAAACTAATTTGATGACACTGGTCTTTATAGGTAAAGCCAATCTTTGCCCCATCCCTTTTTTGCTGCTTTTTATTACAATATTCTGAGCCGATAAGCTCTCCGGCTACTTATGCAAACAGCGCGAAATCGGAAATGAAGACTCAGCGTATATAGTGAACCACTAACACGATACACAATAGAAATCCAAGCATATAATGATTAAAGTACAATGTGCATTTGTCATCTAATGAGCTTACGTCATCAGTGACGTCTGGTGACGTAACTCAGTTGAAATAGAATGTTCCATTACGTTAGACTTGATAAATTGTATCTTTACTTAATTTTACTTTTAGGTTAGTTCAATATTCAGGAAATATTGAACATAAACAAGAAAACTCTGCGCAACAAAATGTTTTTTAGTACAATGCAATTGCAAAATTGTTCTATTACAGCCGCCATTTTCTGGCGGCTATGAGTAAAATAATTCGTAATAATAATGTAGAATGTATCGACCCAGATAAAAAGCAACATGGAGGAAAACTAGAAAAAAAGTGGTAATGAAGTGTATCAACCCATATTGTTGTCACAAAAAGCGACTATAACTATATAACTTATTTGCATAAATAAAAGTTAATAACACACAAAAAACGTATTTAAAGTTAAGTGACTTATGGTCTACCCTGTATATTATTAGGCACTGACACGAACATCTGACACGGACATCTGGCACCCTTCATTCACAAGTCTTGCGTATGAATATCAAACGAGTATCCTCGTTCGTATTTTCAAGTCTTTCAACGGTGTATGATACATAATTCCTAGATCTATCCATAAAGAAGAAGAAAATTCCTGGCGTTTTTTCTCTGAATTTCTGAGGAGGGGGCTTATCATTTTTATTCACTGATTTACTCAGTCTGGTGTCCGTTGGTTGTTATTGTCGCAATGTTTCGGCTTTTATACTCTCCGGCCTTGCTGTTGTTGGGAACCTTTTGTGAATTTCGAGCCGGATCTTCCATTGAATCTACGGGGATAGATTGTTCTCATTCTGCTGTCTATGCCAGATGAAATATTATATCAGTTGATTCGCCCTTGCGATATCGCTCATCCACTGAACCAGTGTATATGACTTTTTTTTTCACCACCCGACCCAAGAAGAGAGATGATGAGCAACAATGCGAGAACGAATTAACTGTCATGAGATATACCTCTAGCATGGAAAGCGTTCTTGAAAGGGATTACTGTATTGGAGGGTCGCCGAACTAAAGAAGGCAACGTCTCAAAGAAGTGACCAGATTAAAAGAGTTAAGGGAATAAAGAGGTTGCCTGGTCAAGTAGTGTTAATGCCTACAGGAGAATTGATTAAATTGTCGTAAAAACAGAACGAAAACCCAAAGACAGAATTTAGGTAATGAAAGCTATATAGCGAGAGGAGAAAATTAGGTAAAGAAAGGTGTATAGTAGAAAGAAAAAATTGTCAGTAAGCGTAAATCAAATAGGTATGAGAACAGAACGAAAACCTAAAGACAGAATTTAGGTAATGAAGGCTATATAGTCAGAGAAGAAAATTAGGTATACTTTGCAGAGCAACAAAAAAATGATATTCGGGTATATAGTGATCCACTATAATCCACATATCTAGTATTTAACAATGTGCAGATGTTTTCTGTCACGCTGACGTAGTAAAATACAATTTCATTCATGTTTTGATGACATAATGTGAAAAAATGGAAAGAAAAAGAAAAAATATAATAATGATAATAATAATAATGATAATAATGATGATAATAATAATAATAATAATAACAATAATAATAATAATAATAATAATAATAATAGATCATTTATGGCCAACAGAACTCTATTCTCCAAGCTCACTGCGATGCAAATCTCTATTGTTCACGTATATAAAATACAATGTGTATAGAAGGCTATTGTCCAACCTTACTGCAATGCAAATCTCCATTATCCGCGAATATGTAATACAATGTGTATAGGAGGCTATTCTCCAAGCACAATTGTGAATTAAATCTGTATGTACATAAAATGAAATGTGTACATTCATATATCCCATGTATGCAGAGGCGGCGCAAGGAGGGTGGAACTCTGGGGCGCCTGAAAAATCTGGGAAACTCTGAAAATAAAATAAAAACTTGCAGGCGTGGGGCGTAGTTGGACCCAGCACCACCACTGATATATACCATTATTTTGAACGTCATGGGTAAATTACTATAATTCATGAAATGTCTGTCCGTCTGACTCTATGTGACGGTGTTACTCGGGAACCACACAATATATCCCCATGAAAATTCCTGTGTCCACTAATGGGACCCAGGCATGTTTTTAGCAAGAAACTCTACGTAGTCTGCTCTCACACTCACATCAGTATGATCTGATTTCCATCTATCCATTCATCTAACATAATAATTAACCTATTTTTGTTAAATTTCCCCAGATATATAAATTAAATGAGATCCAAGAGTTCACTCTGGTGATTAAAAAATAAAAAAAGGACGAAATAAATACATAGTTCAAAATGTAGGGTGGATCTTCAGCTAGTAATGATAAATTCAGCTTCTCCGAAATTCCAACAAAACTTGTACAAATATTTACAAAAAGCAGCGAATCAGACAAGAAGAAAAAATCAGCTCAGAGAAAATTAAAAATAAAATCCCTCACCTGAAATCATGAAATAATTTGTCACTAGAAGACAGGAGAGCAAAACAGGAAGCTTCGACATTGTGGGTGTGAGACCAATCTTTTTTTTTTCTTCTTGACGATGAAGTGCCTTTCTCGGATGGTTATAATTCAGCACGATTTTCAAGAGTCTTCCGACTCATTCAGTAGTGTGTTGAGCTGTGCCAAGGAGCGTGATGAAAAGCCGGCTTTCAGCTTATGAAATTGCTCAGGTGTGAAGAGTTTCATATAATGACAAATTATTTACAATTAAACACACACAAAAAACTATATTTTATTCAATAGACACAAAGGGAATTATTTGTTCCTTTGAAATAAAGCCTTTGTTTCGACTCTTTCATATGCAACCATCCCCGTGACGACTCTGGTAACAAGTGCCTTTCGATCCCAAACATTTCACTTTCGATGTCATAGAAATCATCACAGATGTGACCTCCTCTATTGGTCTGAAATTTTAGCATTGAGTCAGGTTCTTTACAATTAGTTTCATCATTTGCACCTTCACACATTAGGTGTTTATTGTGTGCTACGGAGGATCGAGTACAGAGCCGGCTGAACCTCGGCTCCTCTTAAAGTATCGTATTATTTATGATAGAAAAAATGAATGTACATGAATGAAGAGGTGAATGAAAAACCTTCTTAAAAACAGCATCAGAATTTCTGATCATTATTTGATGAATAGAACAGATTCGTTATTATAACAAGGAGAATATCCATTTACCAATGAATATTTATGATTTTTACTTGGTTTCTCTACAAGCACTGAACAACAAAAGAACAGATGTGTCAGATAACATGACATAAATCTATATATTACTTAGAACTTTGTGATAAAATTCAACGCGATAGTCAATGAATTCTGACGAACCGACGCATTGTATGTACATATATCATGGTGCACGACAACAATGGAAACAAAGAGCACTGTAAGTGGAAGAGATTGTGGCAAAACTCGAACAACTAGGAACATACAGTAGCATTGTATTCAGCAGTAAAGAATACTTTTGAAGAAAAAATATTATCATTAAACAAAATTATTTTCGTCAAACTCTTAGAGAGTTGACTTTATCATCGCAATTAGTCAGACGGTATATTGGAAGAGGAGAATAAGGAAGGGTGATGCCATGATGCCATGTGTTGTCAAGTCTCGATCTGGAAGAGAGCGAGGGGGGGGAGAAATTGGAATTTTATGTAATCATCCGAGAATTGGTTTGTCCTGATCACCCGTTCTTTCGAAAGAGTTTGTTCTGACAACGCTTTTTTTCAACAAGTTATTTCTACTTGGCTCCATATTCATATTTAGCTCGAATCAGAGTGAAGTTTGATTCTGAGGGAGCCAGTCCCGTCTTTTTCTTAATCACCACTATAGGCTGGTTATCTTGCAAGAACAGAGACATCTGCAATAGACATAATGATTCACAACGTGGATTCCCATAGATCATATGCGCAACCGAGGCCAGCAGAATACGAGATGGAGCGACGAACTAAACAATAAAGAAATTATTGGCTCTGCGAAGCCCAAGATATAGAGGTCTGGTGAATCGTGGGGAATATCTATGCCCAACGATGGACAATAAAAGACTGATGATGATGATGATGATAATGATGATTAGGAGAGTGTCCATTTACATTATCGATTGATAATTATTTTCACAAATGTCTACTAAGGTAAGTAAGGTTGCAATATAGGGGGAACTGAGTGTGGATTGAACCATCGAATAAATGATCTCAATGAAAAGTGCTCTAGACATTTACTAAGCTCATTGAGGTTGCAATTTTGAGGGAACTGAGTGTGGATTGAACCATCGAATAAACGATCTCAATGAAAAGTGCTCTAGACATTTACTAAGCTCATTGAGGTTGCAATTTTGGGGGAACTGAGTGGGGATTGAACCATCCAGTAAATGATCTCAATGAAAAGTGTTCTAGACATTTACTAAGCCCATTGAGGTTGCAATTTTGGGGCACCAAATATTTATTGAACTCAAGCATTATTGGTTTGAACATCAGGCGCCCAATCTAGTCTAGAATGTAAGACTGATCACTGTCCCACCATCCTATTAATCGCGTCCCAGGATGTGACACAAGGTCGATTTGAGGTTGGGCCCCGATCCTCACTGATCCCTTATGATTGAGCAATGGGGGACTTGGCCACACGGCGAATCCTGGGCCCCAGTGCCCAGGCAATTAAGCCAGACAAAACCAAGTTGGTTATGGCTGTGGTTTCCAGACTATTTCGAACTACAATGCTCTTGATGTATGAGGATCTTTACACGACGCTCTTAGTCCGAAAATACTGAACAAGTGCAATCCAGTTCATATTGTTACGTTAGTTATTTTAAAAAGAATATGAATCATTCAGTAGATACGATATTCAATGGGGCTGTGGAGATTCTGCGGTTATGTATGTGACTACTATGTGCCAAGAAAGTTTGACATTGTTCGAAAACTATCCAGACTGTAAACCTTGTCTATCGAGTGAGTACTATTTGATAATGAGACAGTGAAATGAGGACTGCATTGAGTTATCAAAATTTTCGAATATCTCCCGATGCTCCTGAAAGCTAACCGTGATGCCCCACAGTGCACACTTTGGGAATAACTGGTTTCTCACATAGCTCGCTCTCTCTGTCTCTCTGACTCTCTCTCTCTCTCTCTCTCTCTCTCTCTCTCTCTCTCTCTCTCTAAGCACGGAGCCAGATATCCTGAGAGCGACACGTGTAGAAATATGGGTGAATGCTTATCTGGTGTAACTTGAACTTAGTGGGTCAAGGACGAATGTCGACTCCCAGTCATTGTGCAATCGTCATTCGTAGGTGATTGGGGGTGGGTGATGGAGAAGAATCAAAAAGGATACCTTTCTCGATTTGATCAGATCGACATTACACGATCTTTAGTGAATAGTTTATCCCAAATAGAAACTGGACAATGAACGACTTTTCATATGTATGGTGGACGGCACATTAGACTTTTTCCTCAGTCGATTAATTGCAGCTTTCTTGAGAACTGCTCGGCCAAACAACATCAAACTCGACACTGCACATCATTACGACATGAGCAATATACCTAAATTTCCACTTCATACGCTGCCCAGTCTCAAAGATATTGTCATTAGAAGCATTTTGAATGTCAGGATTTTCTCTTCATACAATTTTTATGGACTTTTTTTCCCCCTTCTGTTCCGACCATATCGAAGATACAAAATCTGCAGAGTTTCTTTTTTGTTGCAATTTGTGAGAGGATTAATTACATTTTTACTGGAATAATGGCGGATTTTTTTGTGATCGTCGGGGTGGAGTTCCCCGAAGGTGGATTATGTGTACGCGCTGAAGAAAAGGGGAGCACCTGTGTCGCAAGCTCAATTCTGGGTGGCTTTTGGGCAATATATGCTCTTCTCTCGGTTTCGTACCTCATCCTGTAGACTTGCCCTCGAACCCACATGTGCCCCTCGTCGGTGGAAGATTGCCCTTTACGAATTCAAACACGGAATAGACCTTCCTGGGCTGGAAATGACCCCTTGTTTAAAAAAAAAAGATTTTTCGGGCGGACACGAATTGATTCTAAAAATATTGAGGGCTGGGGGCCTGGTTCTCCCCCCTATAGTGCCTCTTGGTGGAGGGATAGTGCTCCTTTCAGTTTTTTAAAATTTTCATTTTAGATAGCCCTCCTTGCTCTGGAATTAGACCCTGTTTTAGAAAAAAATATATGCACGGGAGGGCACTTGAGTTCGCGGGATTAGGAATCTCCCTCGGTCCCGCCGCTTATGATTGGTGGAGCTGAAAGGACCCAACTCTTCCCCTCTAATATTCGTTCCTTCTCTCTTAAAATTACAAAAAGAGAGAGTGAAAGACAAGCAAACCAAAAGCAACGGTTCCTCTCTTGATAATCATTTGACACTATTGCATTCCTATTTGGTCATTCATTGTCAAAGTGACGTAATCAGGAAAAGCGTCAATGTAACGTATTATTTACCAAAATTTCATCTTAGATAACAAAGAACATTTGGGGGTGGAGTTGAGCTGTACTCGAATTCATGCAAAAAGAATTAATACGTTACAAAAATTTCGCCCATTTGGTCATACAGGTGCAACATCCATCAAGAAATGTACTGGACTTATGCAGCAAAACATAGTTATTTCATTTGATGAAATTTAAATAACTACCATTGTAAATGAACACAAAATGAAAATGGTGGACACATCAATGCAGTACACAAATTTGGAACATCAAAGCAGGGTCTTCCAGACTGTACATTCAAACGAGTATCCGTGTTATGCTGAGGCTGCAACTCATTAGCTACCGAACGAAGAGCGTTTATCAGCTTCCATGGTATAAACTAAATTATGACAATACATGGATTTTGAAAGTCCTACCAAACCATAATTTTACACATTAGAATATGAACATTAAGTGCAAACACTTTTGGGTGGTAGTTCTGTGAATCCCTCATTTAAAGAAATGGTCGATGTTGCAACTCTCTAAATGAAGGATTACAATTCTGGCCTGTCAGTTTCATGATAAAGTTTAGGAGTCTGAGGATTTTATTCAATCTACCAATCAACAGATCTTAGTCAATGCAAATATTGTGTTCTTAGACAACATAAACGTAATCATAAACTACTAATAATAATAATACCAGTGGACTAACCATTGATAACAATGGTGGAATATAAAACAAAATCAACACGGATTACATGTTTTCTTTTTTTATGCTGACTGCTAACAGAAGTGACCAACGGGTTATTTGGTTGATATACCACTTATATGTGAGAATTTGCAACATATCTGCCGATGCAGTGGGTTTTTTTTTATTGGGCTACATAAATACCGAGTTCTTTTAGTTGGAAAAAGGGGTAAGACAAGGCCATACCAGCTCAGCCAAACTCTTCACAGCTTGCTTTAAGATGATCTTCCGAAACCTAAACTGGGAAAATAAAGGAATCAGAATAGACAACGAATACCCAAATAATCTCAGATTGACTGATCCCTCATTTAGAGAAATGACTGATGTTGCAACTCTCTAAATGAAGGATTACAATTCTGGCCCGTCAGTTTCATGATAAAGTTTGGGAGTCTGGGGATTTTATTCAATCTACCAATCGAAAGATGGAAAGATCACAAGACATCAGCATACACGAGAGAAAGAACGTATCATAGGATCCATTAAAAATAAACTCCAATGGCCACCTGATGGTTATGTTGCAAGTCTGCCAGACAACTGCTACAGACAGACGAAACTGGTCGGCAAAAAATAAGACAGTGTGACGAATTAGACAAATTCAGAAAATTTTGGCTCCGTGATGCACATGATTGAGAGGACAGGCAAATCTTTTTGTAAGGTCTATGTCCAACGACGGACGTTAAAAGAATGATGATGATGATGATGATGTTTGCAACTATTAACAGGGATCGCTTGCTTAGTGTCACTCATCTCTGATCGCTACGCAGTAATATTTCCCTTCTTTGAATGTAAGTGTTGCAGTAGTACAAAGTATAAATCCGAAAATTGAATCAATTGACGCAAACTAGTACCTATGCCCTTTAGGTAGTCATTTTTCCCCCATAAATGTACTTTTGAAAGAATATATAGGGTATGATTACGCTGATATCAGAGTCACCCTTTATATATACTTATAAAAGTGATTTTATGAATTTGTATAAAAGCTCTCAAGAAATAATGCAAATAATGATTGTAGTTCGTGACTATAAATTCAATTACTTGAAGTTACACTTCGTAATGCTGTAACCCTTACCTTCAAAGAAGAGGAATGTTATTCTTCAAATATTTCCATTGAATGAATCCAAGTAAATGATCACTGTTAATCGCTGTAGACACCGAAATCCGATTATTCCCATTAAATAACACTCCTCAATTGACATATTGAATAACTTAATCCCCTTTTTTTTCCAAGCTCTCCAACTCCAGAAATGTTGGGTGACCCGTTTAAGGAATGGGCTGAATTTTGCTCCTTGGACGGTATTTTAAATAGGTAAAAAAACAACAACAAACAAACAAAACAAACGATAAAAATGATAGATTTACATTTTAAGGGAGATAAGCCAATGTTTATACATTCAAAGTTCGTTACCCTTGTTAACCCATTAATTGCAGATGACAGAAACTTCCATCATTACATTTATTTAACTAACTCAATAAAAGTTCAGTTTTATTGAGATTGATGGCGACTCAGTTTTATCCGTCGGTCAAAGTTTTGATCTTGAGACGGATTATCTTGCTATGAACAAAGACTTTTATCTTGAAATTGATAATCATTACTCTTTGTCGCCAACTGCAATTAGTGGATCAATATGGAAAAACTAGGGTGACATTCTCCAGCCTTCCTCACTGCGATGATTTCAGTTTTTACTTCTTTTTATGAGAGGACATTAAAGTAGAAAAATCACAATGCCTAAAACTCATATGATAAGAAGAGGAAAATGCATTGTAGGAAAGATTTGTTACTAATGCAGCGGCGTCGGACGTCATCACTCTTCAAAGACCGGAAGTCAAATGTCAAAAGTAGTTTTTACAAATAGATAGGATCGAAACATTCCGACAGTTTATGATAATGGGCGGCAAAACAGCAGATACATTTTCCATCCAATCAGAAACGCCGCTGGGGAGCATTTCCGGACTCTTGTCTAAGAGACACTGGGGAACCCCAGTTTATTTCACTGAATCATTAGAGACTCCCTGACTGAGTATCCTTCCCCATGAAACACACACACACACACACACACACACACACACATACGGGTGTGCGCACACCGTAGCACGACTTTTCACCGAACGACGGTTTATCGAAAATGCTAAATACATACACATACATACTTACATACACGAATGTGGAATGTTTATGTTTGCAAACGTGGCATGTGTACGTAAGTGTATTACTGCGCATATGTGGCCTGTATGTGCACGTGTGGGTATGTGCCTAGGTAGCATATGTGTACGTGTTTACGTATGTGGTATGTGTGTGTGCATGTGGATGGATGTATTTTTAATTTTTGATGAAACGTCGCATACACACACAGACACAAATACATGCATCCACACACACTCACGCACAAATGCATACATACAAACACACACTCACGCATACACGGACAATCACACACACATGGACTCTCTCTCTCTCTCTCTCTCTCTCTCTCTCTCTCTCTCTCTCTCACACATACACAAACACACTTACAGAACTTGGGCACGCACACACGCACATGTTCGTAAACGCATAGGCGTATCCATACACACTTGCATACAAACACTCATACGCACACACTCCAACACACATACATACAGACATGCGTACTCGTATGTACACACGCATCAGCACTCAAACACACAAGCATGGACACATACACACACTCACATTTATGTACATGCACTCATACACTCATATCGGCACATACGCATGCACACACATGCAATCACTCATTCTGACACATATGAACAAACCTACACACACTCACTCACACATATACTCACAACACATCGTCATACACACACATACTAGCACACATGCTCACACACAGCCAACTACACTTATACATATGTACATACATACACACGCACACACACAGAGACCCAAGCACACTCCTACGCACATATTCAAATATACTGATATACGCATACACTGACACACGCACATGCACACACAGAGAAAGAGACACACATGCATACACTCATGTACATACAAACTCACGTGCAAGCTATGCAGCTTCCACTTCACACGATACCCTGGTATTGCACCCCAAGAACTGGTAAAAACTGCAACAGAGTTTATCACTTGAGGGTTGGATTGCACTGTCACAACAGGTGCTGCATCTCGATCATAGACAAATCTCCTGCAGAGGCTCAATCGTCTCACGCGACAGAGCATTGCCGTCGATATACATATACATATATATATATATATATATATATATATATATATATATATATATATACACACACACACACACACACACACACACACATATATATACATTTACATATGTGTGTGTGTGTGTGTTCGTGTGCGTGCAAGTGTATAAGTGCGTGCGCATGGCAATTTGTATTATAATATTATTTACATGGTAAAACGTGCCCCTGTTTGTGTAATGACGTAGCTAGAGGTTTGAGAGCTCGTGTGTGTGTGTGTGTGAGGGGGGTTTGGCTCATTCAGGGTTCCCTTCCAACGTTTCGTGAGATTTGATGAAAAAGGGAATGCATAATAGATAGCCATGCTCTTTCATCGATTCTATCGATGAGAAACGACCCCAAAGGTTGACCAAGCGGATTAAGGATCACCTCAACGCACATCTGAGTAAAGGCAAAAGCAGATCAGATTACACGAACCATGCTTTTAGAGCCCCTCCCCTCACCCAAATAATCTACCCTCTCAGCTCCACTTGAGTATGTGCGTGTATACGTGCATGTGTATAATCATGCACCCTAAGCGACTATGAGCACACGTACGTGTATGTGCCTCGGTATGACTACTTGTGTATATGTTTGCGCTTGTGTGCTGTCTCTTTGAGTGCGTGTCACCCGAGAGAGAGTGAATTTCAACCCGGTGCCTCGCTAAGTGAAGCCCCGCAAGGTCGTGTTTCTCGCTACATCAGGAAAAACAACATTTCTTGTCTTTTTTTAAAATGAGTCACGTGAAGTGATAAGAAGGGCAGCACATTTGATGCCAGAAATATCTCTACGGAAGAATTCATCGGGCGTGGTTTGACGTCGATGCAAAAAAAGATTTATGAAACACTCAGAGAATCTGCTACCTGGGACAGAGTCTCTGAATCGAGCGTTGGGTTTCATTATTCTGAGACATTGTCTTCATTTTCTTCACAAAAACGTAATCGCAAGTACAGAAGCCTTTCTGCATATATAGCAGCTTTACGTGTCGTCTTGTTGGTGTGAATTGCTCGAAAGCGTTCTCTTTCAATTCCTGTATATTAAACGTAGCAGTTGGATTATCTTGGATTGTGCATAACCAGTGTTTCCGATTTTTCTTAGTCGGACTACTGTCCCCCTTTAGAGCATTTTTACCCCATCCCCCTTAAAACAGCCAAAGAATCGTTACATCGAAAATTAAATTTCAATAATTCTAAAAACTATTCGAAGCAACGAACCAAAGGTTGCAAAGGGTTGTATCTTTTTTTTTTCTTTTAAATCTGTGCATGTATTTTTGTTTGTGTGTTCCAGCGCTCCTGGCCATACTGTTTTATCTACAGACTTGAGAATTAGCATCAACACTCCACAAGATCCCTCCTGAAAATACTGCTCTTTGATTTTTGAAAAAAAAAAATTCTGACCATCAGAGGCCTTATTTTGACGGGTTTCTTTATAACGACTAAATTTTCCGGGTCTAGATGTTTGCAGATGTATCCTTTAGTCTATGTTAGATATTTTCACAATGGGGAACGCCAGTGATATGATACATATCATTTATTCTGACTACATTTATTCTTCAATATATTTTTTCAGATGATTTAAAAAAATTGACGTGGTGGCAAGCTCATTTTATAACCAAAATTATATTTGTACAAAAGTATCTATAAATGCTCGTTTGATTGATACAAATTTAAAAAAAACAAATGGTGATAAGTATTGACCCTATGTGATGAGACTAATTTTTCCGCACCCTGCTTAATATTATTATATCAATCATTATGTGGGATATGGCCAGGCTATTTCCCTCGAATACGTGTTAATTTATTCACAGTGCCCTCCGAACTTCGTCGGATTTTCCTGCTTCGAGAATGTGGAATCAATCCCCAGAGCGCATGCTCAATTAGACAGGACACTGCAGACTCTAGAACCAGGAACACCTGTCGGAGACCGGGGGTTACAAGACCTAATTGTTATGAACAAATGAATGCATAGATGAGGAAAATAGTCCAGCCATATCGTACAAACAAGACATTTTCCAGATTTATTCATGCTATATATTCACCTGAAAATGCTGATTGCATTACAGAAAACATGTTCGATTTCTATTTTAGACAAACAGGAATTAAAATTATCATCTTGATTAGTGAAGCTAATACACGGGCTGGCTTCAGAAAAAGGTACTCAGCCATCGATCATCTCCATTCAGTAAACCAAGGAAAAGCAGCAGTAGCGTTTGTTGACTTTAAAAAAGGTCTTCGACCCAGTGGAAATCCCCAAAGTCATTGATGCAATAGGTGTAGATCCCATATATGTCAGAGAACTTCAACATATCTACCGACTCAGCAGTTCCTTTATCGGTTTACAGAAAGACGCTGAACCCTTTCAACTTGAAAAAGGAGTGAGACAAGATGATACCAGCTCATCAAACTCTTCATAGCCTACCTTGAGATGATTTTCCGTCACATAGACTGGGAACACAAAGGAATCTAAATAGGCGGCGAATGCCTATGTAACCTCGTATTTGCTGACAACGTCGCCATCTTTGCTAAGAACCCTCCCGATCAACAAATGATGCTGAACGAATTAAAGGACAAGGACATGGCGATCGAAATCAAAAACGATAGACCGCTACATCTAACTAAGACAATGGATCTCCATGAAATTTTCAAAAGAAGAAGAAACAAAGCGAAGAATAACACTAGGTTGGCAGACTTTCCGTAGCACAAGTACGACTTTCAAGAATAAGAAAACTCAAATGGGCAATGGGCTGGACATGTTGCAAGAATGTCAGACAACCGCTGCACACCATGACTCACAACATAGACCCCTAGAAATCACATGTTAAATTGTGGCTGACCGAAATTGAGATGGCATGACGAAGTAAACAAGTTCTGAAAGTACTGGCTCTGCAATGCCCATGATAGAAAGGTTTGGCGAATCTTGGGGAAGGTCTATATCCAACAACGGACAATAAAAGGTTGATGATGATGAAGCCAAAACGATTGTAATTTTGCAATATAAATTATAGAATTAACTTTCTGAGAAAATCATGTAAGATTGAAGATTAAGATTTAGATAAAAATCTTGATGGCTTGAATAATAGTTGCCGAGTGCCGAATTTTCGATTCGATACCGCTTTTTGCTTTGCGCTGCCGGAGAAAGATAATGGAGGTGGGGAAGTTTCCTTTATCTTACGGATATTGCATGTGACAGCTGAAGAAGGCGGAACGTAAGTTTACATTAAAGATGGGCGGGAGGGATTTAATAGCCCGAACTGATGTTGAAATTTCGGTTCGATTTAGATCTCTGATCATTCGATGGATTTCTCGGATGATCGAACTCATTCATCTTATTTTCGTTGTTCCCACAACGTTTCGACCGATCGATTCTATGGCTATCCTCAGGCGTATCTCAAGAGGGGTACTCTTTTGTTCCCTAGTTGTGTCAAATAATGGTGCCAAAAAGAAATGAAAAAAAAAACAACAAACAAACAAGAACTATGAGTTCATCGATGTGTCCACCGTCTGTGGTAATAGTTGCAAGAGGGGAAGGAGGAGTGGGGGGAGGGGCAACTAGTTTTTCTCTGAGTCAGTTGATTCTCATCCTTGTGAAAAATTATGGTAAGAAAATATTCAGTATTTTATTCAAGAAAAATCGTAAACGGTCATTTTTGTCGTTTGGGGCTACTTTCGCTCCTCTCAAAAATACAAATAAGAGGACCTCGTACATCTCATCCTGATATCACAGCAGCTGGAAGTAGATGTTCTCTCAATGACGTAACACCTTTTAATAACTCCACATCCCTTCTTTCTTTCCTCTTTCTGCTGATTGACGTAACTGCGACCGACCGACTGACCGACAAACGAAAAAGCGTCTAAAAGAAATGTGTGGACACATATAAAAAGATGTTGAACCAGCTGCAGGTTATGTATGTAACCAGCAACGCCTATAAGGTAGGTTGCAGATGATTCATATAGAAAGAAAACATTTTCTGCATTTGTTTATTACATAAAGTATTGTAATTTGGATCGAATTGAACTACCAGTGTTTAACCAACAAAGGGTTTGATTTGGACTGACGCTTGCTAAGCTCCAGTAGTTCAGTGATAAGAACGGTCACACGTTAAACGAGCCACCCTCGGTCTATAAGACAACCTCTTGGCAATCAGTTGGTCGTGAGTTCAAATCACTTCACGGATATGTTAAGTTTACAAATCGGTTTACTACCCAAATTTTGATGAGGATTGTTGTTCTTATTCCTGTTTGAAAAAAGTGATGAAATTCAAATTTTCCATCTAATCATTCAAAGAGTTGAACTCTTAGTGAACATAGTTAGAACTGTATAACCGATGTCTTTGTGTCTTGGGCCAATAACTTATCAATCACCCCACGTATTTGAACCTCAGACAACATGGTACCTGCTTTAGATGTCAGCTGATTCAAAACATTCTCGTGCTCGAGTAATCACTGTTGCCAATTTAGCACCTTCCGCGCTAAATCCAACACGCTTCTTCAATACTTATCCATTGTAAGCAACATTTACCAATTTTCAGCTATTCTCTAGTCATTTTTAAAAACTGATAAATCTTGCCATTTTTTTTAACTATTTAGAATAGCCATATAAAAGCTAACATTATTTTTCTTAGCGTTTTTTACGCTTCCTCGAGGTCGATTTAGTGTAGGAAATTTTGTTGATTTGGCAACACAATTTTAGAGTGGGTGACTCTCAATATAATTTGACATTTGTTATTCCAATAATCTGTTTCTGTTCCATTCAAAAAATACCATAACTAAACATTAAAAAAAAGAGGGTGTTCTCGGAGTCATCGTCAATGTAATTTTGAAGCTAGGTCAAGTCAGGGATTACTTTTCACTGCTTGTACCATAAAACCCAGAACAACCTGTGGCAAGTTATTTGGAGAGGAGATTGGCACTGCAGAGTAATTCCTATTACCCTGAAGAATGCCATGAAGAAGCCTTGTACTCAGACGGTCTGTTAGGCCAGGGGTTGAACTAAAACCGTAACTGGAATCCTAAAGTAGTCGTGATCTTTAATTTCATTGACTTTTGAAGAATTTAGATAATATCTCCCGGAGGAAGAAGTCAGGATCTAAATGGAGGACATCTCTAGGAAAATATGGACGTATGGCAACCCTAATCAGAAGATTTTAGATAGTCGATGTATAGTCCAAGTTTTATTCACTATAAAGAATGTAAAAGATTTGTGAATGATTTTTGTTTCTGCACAACATAAGAGTCTTAGAAAAGTGAGTCCAACAAAATTACTGTGGTATGTGCGCTTGCGTGTGCGTGATGTCACCATCCTGATGTTTTTACTACATTTTATGTTTTGCCTGTGATGTAATCCCTAGAATTTATAGAACATAGTTACTCCCCTATGGAATTTTTTTTACATGACTTCTAATTTTGACGCTACATTTATCCAGTTATTGGCTGATGACGAGTATATATTTTTCGAAATATATGAATTCAGTGATGACAATATTTAGTTTGGCACATTTTTTCCTGGTTTAAAGTACCCATTGAGATTTTTCTTTTAATTTTTCGAATTCGAGAGTGACTTCTATGATCGAAATTGGCAACTTTGTCCTTCACTAAATCACTACAGAAACAAGCCGGACCTAACTCGCACTCCATACGTCCTTCTCATTGCCCCCACCCCCAACTCATCACCTGCTCACCGACTGTCAGAGCTTCATCATCATCAGCGTCCATTATTGGATATGGACCGTCCCCAAGATTCGCCAGACTTCTCTATCATGAGCATTCTGGACCAGACCGGTTGACACAACAGAGTTCCTTCGCTCTAACCAGATTAGTTTTCTGCTGGATAAAATTCAATTTCTTGCCATCGTGAAATTTCCTCTTTGGTTTTTACTCGGGTTGGAAAATCGAGAGAGATAGTTTTATCGCTTCATGTCGAATATCAACCTTGGAACACGAAAAAAAAATGAAATGAAAGATAAGTAAAACATATAAATGTCAAATTGATTTCTTTTGTATCATGTGACGAGTTTTGTCAATTTGAACGTTGGCATCTGTCAGTTCACTTTCCTTGTCAAAGGTTATTGCGGACGGCGTTGATCACGTGCTTGCACTAAGTTTACTTGTTTTAATCATCATCATCATCATCATCGTCCTTCAAAGTTTTTTGTTAGACAACCGGAGTCGTAATCAGTAAGCATTGTGTATGTGTGTGTGTGTGTGTACGTGTGTGTGTGTGTGTATGTGTGTGTGTGTGTGTGTGTGTGTGTGGTGGTCTTACCCTTCCATACTGACCCTTGACATTTTGGCAAGCGTTTTGTTTTATTCATTTCATTCAAAAGTCGCACAACACTTCATCAAAGGTCAATTTGCCCCAGGTTTTCAACATCCTTGTTTAGCAGTAATGTAGCTGAGGGGAAAAAACATTCCAAAAATGGAAAAAGTGCTGAAATCCGCAAAACAAAAGATCTTTTGATGCTCGCAATCTGACCACCGTTTTCAAAATGGCCGTCAAAAAATTGTCATGTTCACGTAGGGAAAAGTTTTTGCGCATTCCCAGATCCCAAACCGATGATTATGATTATGATGGTACGTTAGGCTGAGTCATTGAAGGTTTGGGTGATGGAGGGTGCAGGAGAGAGGGATGTAAGAGAGAGAGAGAGAGATGGGGTGTGAGAGAGGTGTGAGATACAATTCCACTTCGATTTGTGTTGGAGATACGGTAAAAATCGATCAGAACACGAAAAAAATGTGAAAATGTCTGTACTAGAATATTTTCATACTTTTTCAGATAAAAACAGGACAGACACGATCTTACCACTATTGAAGCTGCTATTTCGATTTCAAAATGGCTGCCAAGAAGAATTGCAAGCTAGGAACGGAGAGGGATTAGATATTCATCAGCACAGATACTAGCTTCAAAAAATTGATTTGCATGCTATCAGCCGAGTATTCAGAAAGTGTCCCCAATATCTTTGTCATTAAGATAAATAGTAACTCTTGCTTCAGTCGGACAAAGGTAAACAGAGTCAATGGTCATGCTCACTTCCTGAGAGACAAAACGACTGGCTTAGTGTCATAGCAGAATTCGTACCGAAAAAGAGAAACTTAACCCAGAGGATTTTGTGTCATAGGAAGCTTGCCATTCTAATAGACAACTGGAATTAGACCAGTATCGCATGTTGCTCTTATGCCTTTGCTTACAGAGCCAGCGCCCATTCCAGCAACGATAATATATGCAATGATGCTTGTTGCTAAGGTCACTGATCATTTTCGCTCAGGACGGGTCCCTGTAATAACCATGGATCAATCATTGTTCTGTATCGCCAAGCAAATTCAATAGTCATAGCCAGCACTGGATTCATTGAAGGCTGGTTCGCTGTGGTAATGGGCGGTCTCCATATTGAGATGGAACTGTCCGGCCACTTTTTAACAATAACTATTGTCAACTTAGAAGTCATAACCTCTGGCCGAGCTGGAGCACGTTTGAAAGCACTGCACGTCATACTGTCATGATATGAGCACAAAGTTACGACAGCAGCTCTGTGTATTCTACAGATCTCAGCGTACCAAAACTACGATAGATCTCATCCATCATTTGTTATAAGTTGAGCTTCAAATGATGGTTCAATTTCAATAGAGGTAAATACCCCCATTTCCGTTCTTTAGTTCTGGAACTTGAATTTCTTGCACTTCTATTGGTGCGTTCTCTTAGAGGAACCGACATCGAACTCTGCGTTCAATGCCTTGGACAGATTGTACTGTCTATGTTCTCACTGCACCATGCAAACTGTCTACTCATCCATATCAAACATATATATGGTGCTACTGCAACAACAAGTACCATCAGTTGATGAGGACTTTGAGAACGGTAACTTTGAAATGCAAAAATACACAAGTGTGTTCTCGACAATGGACATGGACCATCGGCATGAACAAATGAACGACAAATCAAAGGCGATGGTAGTTTAATTAGAATAACAGATGATCTGTCTGCTTGGATTAAAGGGATAACAGCTGACACAGAAGTCACTTGGATCATGGTTAAGTTTGAAACTTCTTCTGGAAAGATATGCTCAAAAGCTACAAAAAATCATAATCAGTCACTCTCAAAGTTTGCAAAACACGTCAAGGCAAAGCTTTCAGCATTTTATGACTTTGGAAACCAATTCACAGAAGACAGCAGGTATCTTTTTCGGAGTGATACAAAGGCGAGGAGGCATGGACAATAGTGCAGTTTTCAGTTACTAGAACACAAAGCAATAGGGCTTCATTGGCTTGAAAAACGTATAATTCCAGTGTCAGACATCACCTAAGGAAACAATATGACTATTTTCCGCACGATGTCTCCCACAAGAAATTTCAGGAGCTCATATCAAATTACGACATTGAAAAACATCTGTAAAGTATTTCACTAAATGTATATTTCCTGAAATGGAAACATCGATGATTTATTTTAGACACAAGAAGCAAGGGGCACCATCTGTTTTGTCACAGAAGAGCCGATGCGATGTACGAAATCAGATCTTATTGGATGTCTCGATTGGCTGATTACAGCTTCGAATTATGATAATCCTGGGATAGTCGCAAAATCTTTAGATGACTCTGTCATAGTCAACATGCTTTTTCGCCCAAATCCTACGCAACAGTTGGTGACTTTTCAGAAGTCTTCACACCTTACTTGACCAAAATGTGGCGTGGGACTGATACATCCATAATAGTTTGAAGGAATAAAAAAGACAGAGAAAGGAATCAGGGAACTGCATTATTATCAAAAGCTCCACACTAAGAGTATTGCGACAAACAGAGTATATCATGCATTTATATTACTGTTATTTGATTAGGTCAAACCGTGCAGTGTTATTGATTGCATTTAATTCTCTGCATATGGAAATATATGAACATACATTGTATTCCTATGATTATATCAGATAATATATGTCTAGCAGTTGGGCAAAATGTTGCAAATTGTATTTTTTATGGTGGCTACTTTAAATGAATACTGCAGTTTTGATTGAATTGTCTGTATCCTGATTTATATAAAAGAGAATTAAAAGTATCAACCAATTTGCAAGTTGTTATACTTTTCCATATTTGGGAGAACTCTTGTTGAAATTTCAATTAATCTATATTTCAATTTTTTTTCTTCATGACGGACATTTTGAAATCAACTCGGCGGTCGCAGTATTAGGTCAGAATTCTGTGTCAAAACCTAACAGTGAGCAGGTTTCAATGCCATTTCCTCATTTAAAACAATTCTGGTCGAAATTTCAACTAAAGTGCAGTACTACATTGCTATACTATATTTCAAACTATGTTTTTTTAGAGTGACCATTTTGAAACCAAGATGGTAGTCGCAATTTCAGCCAGATCATGTGTGTTCTCTATTTACACGAAAGAGCATTAACAAAGCTACCAGTGTGCCTGGTTGAGCTCCTTTTTCCTACTTAGAACAAGTTTGGTTGAAATTTCACATAATCTTCTTTGCGAACGTCATTCTTTCATGGCGGACATTTTGAAATCATATTGGCAGCCGTAGTTTTGGTCAGATTACGTGTATCCAGTTTTTATATTGAAGAGGATTGAAAAATCTACCAGTATAAGAGTTTTACACTTTTTTCAAATTCGAAGTAGGTATATATTGAGAATTAAATTTTATTAATTTAAAAGAAAAATTGAGCATTTATATATCTATATATGTTATAAATTGTGTAACTAGTGAAATTTAAGCATTTATTGTAGGACTTTATGCGTAGGGGGTAACGATTTATATTCGTTTTCCTTTGTTTTCTTACCATAATTTGTCCTCCAATGCCCCCTATCGCCACTTGCCTTCCAACGTACCCTTTGAGTCTTTCATCATTTCCAAGAGGGCGGTAGCGCCCATTTTGGAAGTCAATGACTTATTATAACGCATTAAAGAGGAACACCAAGTTCAACCGGAAGTAAAAGAGTTTCCACCGTACATAAAGTATATGAATACGAAAGTGAGATCAAAATTTCGGGATTATAAATTGAATAATATGGACGAATATCGTAATTTTTATTTTGAGTTTCAACCTGCCATTCAGTATAACAGAATCATCACTTGACGTTACATTTCTGCTATCTATCTATCTATCTATCTAATTAGCGATAACCTGTTAAAGATTATCATTCGGTCCCTAGGCAACCCAAAACTTCACCTCCTGTGGCTGTAGTAGATAGCCCTAGAAACTTCTTTTTGTAAATGTTTGTACGTTTGAAGCTTAAGAAAATAAAATAGTATTTGTAACATTCCAGGTATGAAACAAGGTAAAGAACAGACCCTAATCATAACCTGCAACGTTGTTTATAAAAGTTTTGATAGCATTTGGAAACATTTGTTTCTTTAATGAAACTATTTGTTTGCTATCTTTTTTAAACGAAAGATGAATGCAGAGCTGTCAGGAGTTTAAAAAGCAACTCTGAAAATGGACACAGACTATTTTTTTTTTTGAGCTTCGCCACATTTTCTTTTGTATCCAAGAAATGTGTATCTATTTGTGTTCTCTGTAAGTTATCGATCACAACTCTATGCTTACAATATGAGTTGTTGAAAATATGTTCTAGCTTCTTAAATTGCGAACGCTTATTCACGCAAAAATACTCACGTGTACTTTCAATTGAAGTATTTTTATACATCCAATAAAACTATCTTCCTTCTGGGGCCCCTTTTTCTCAAGTATACGCAGCCTGACGGTTAATAATCCACCACTGGCTATAGACAGTGTGTTATACTATCTGCTAGTAATCGAACATGCACATTTCCATTGCAGGTTAGTGAGGCTCTTTACTGCACCAACAGCTTACGTGAAATAGATTTGCAATCACATAAAAATTATTTAATTATTTTTTGAGCTGCGTTGTAACATCTGCGGTATTAACACGGATAACAACTTATCGTTAAAGACACGGAGTGTCTTAGTTTTAGGTGGTGCCCCGGTGAAACTTACCTTCGGCGTTCCTTGAAATTGAGTATAATCTTACCTGCAACTCTGTTCTGATTAGCCGTGATAGGTTTTGGATTTGCGACTTCCTGTGAAGCTTTTGGGCACGCTGATTTTACGTGATTACTTTATCTTGAGATAACGATTTTTTTACGTATTTGTATCACTTAAATTGGCAACGCATATTGTAAAACAGAAGGCCGGCGCGACCCGGAAAATTTCCTACGGACCTCGTTTCACCCTACTTACCTTGCCCCCTCCCAGCTATTGTGAGCACTCTATCTCACCAAACTAGCAAAGCTTTACTGAGGTTGTCATCACTCAAGAGAATTTCTTTTCCCAATAGTTTTTCTTAAGTTCCCTACAACAAAGAGTATTCAATTTTCACGTAGGGAAGCGGCGCAAAACTACTTCCCACTTCCCATATATACTGCACTTTTAGGCCCATTATCTGCTACAGCTCTTTTAGCTCCTTATAGTATATTCACCCACCTATAAACAATAGAGTCAGCCAATTTTTCGGTACTCAGCTGTACCCAAGAAGATCTTGGGCGCCCATTCTTGGCCATCGGTACCCCTTGATCCTGCTGTCAGATATTCCGTCAGATACTGAGCCAGATTCAGCTAAGCTTGGTAAATATCCAGTGTCTGTTCTGGGGCAGAGGCGTAGCTAGAGGTTTCAGGGCCCGGGGCTCGTGGCTCTGGTTACTTGGGCTCCCTCTAACTTTTAGTGGAATTTGCCAGCAGAAATGCAGTAGTTTAACCACTATTTATACAGAGTTTGGGTGGCCCCCTCCATTGAGAGTCAGGACGTTTTCAAATAGTCCCCTCCTTCTGCTACTCCACTGCTGTAGGGTACGAATTAGCGAGCAAGTCACGCAGACTTGTCGGTGTATTCGATCCTTATGTATCCTTGTGCCAGACCAAAAAGAGCTTAACAAATGTCTACGTTGATGCATAACAAACAATCAGCAGGCATGTATAATCGCAGCAGAGTATTACACGATGATTTATTAGTGTAATACTCTTGTAGCCCGGCGCAGGATTCGTCATGTGGCCTCAAACAAGTATATATTCCCAAGGAATCCATTTCATGGGATTTCCATCTTCAATGTGGATTGATAAGATTTTAAGTTGCAGACGCTTAATTTCCAGCAGTCTGGCGAATTTTTATGCAATAATTTGTGCGTTTGAAGTCGTCTGCTACTCTCAATATGAATGTAAAGGAAATAAAGGGCCAATAAGAGTGAAGCACTGTTGCATCAATTATTTTGTGGATTTTAATACCAGAAAATATTTCGTCTTTTAAAATAAACTATTCGGTATATTTGGAAGAAGCAAGAACCTATTTTTAAACTCGGGAATAGAGAATGATGACACAGACCATTATGTTGAATGACTTGAAAATATATCTATTATTCATTTTAAAAGTTCAATTCTACATTGTAATTAATGAAAATATACTTTCTTTTCAATTACAATGACTTTTCTTTCAGCAAGAAAAACAAGAAGAAACTCAATAATAGATTTTGATTTCTTTTAATTGCATTTCAAAATGGGTGTTGGAGATTTTAGGGGTCTGTATCATTTTCCTGACTGTACATTTGCCGGGCGCCGATTGGTCGACTCTGAATTTCCTGGAAAGCGAAAGGTGGCAATTCGAGACCTCACTTTCATACATCATTATTTATCATTTCACGACATTTCAAACGTTCAAGTCAAGATTTCGAAGGGAGTTCTATTCACAATCTAACTATTATGTAAAACTAGGCCCTAGTTTCCGTCCATAGTTTCAAAACATGGGGAAAGAAAGATTTGTTGATGCTTACGTCGTTAGAAGGCAGTGTCGTGGGAAATGGGGAAAAAAAAGGGAAGAAAGAAAGTAAAGAAGAAACGAAGAAAGGGAGTAAAAAAGAGAGAGTGAAATAGAGAGAAAGAATTATCTGTTGCCTATAACATTGAGGGGAGCTTTTACTCAATGAACTTTAGTGCGTAAAATTTGAAAAACAAAAGTAATACATTCAATAAAACTTGATCTGTTAAAGAGGAATTCTATTGAATATTATGCATTCTATAGATTCGAATTATGAATAAACCGTAATGAAACAGAAGAAAACGTTTTTGGTGCTGGAGTCTTTGAAAGACGAACAAAATCAATCAGATAACCATGGATCTTTTTTTTTTTTTTTCAACAAAAATCGAAAAAGGTGTTTTCGCAAATATTTCTCTGTGTATTCAATCCATAAGACTGAAGGCTTCTCGGGAATTTTTTTCAGTTTTGAAAAAGTTGATTTTTAAAGCTTTTAGGAGGTTGGGTTCATTTTACGATATAAATATAACGCAAAATAGGCACATATTTTCTGTAATATTTACGGAAAGACGGACGATGGTTCAGCTTACACAAGTTATCTCTTTCTTAAATTTAGATGCTTAAGTCTTTTCTATAATTTTAATTTTTTAGGGCTAATTTTGGGATGGCGTTTGGACATACTGTAGGGAAAGTGATCCTGATTGTCAAGTTTCACGACCTTGCTCACTCGATATTAAGATTTATATGTATATATACATTCAATGGATGCTTTTCTTTTCATAAATTGTAAACATACCCCCATCGCACCAATTTTAGAAAAAGATGTCAACCAGCATTTTTATAGAAAATAAAAAAAAGTGGCCTCAAATTGTCTTTCTTTGATTATCGGTGAATCCAGAGTTGGCAATGTGAAGAAACAGCGAAATCAGAAATCAATCAATCGGAGTCGGGAAAATGAGAGGCGGGATAATGAATGCCGTCGATTGCAGTCCACTATGGATGAGAGAAAATAATCCTTGGTAAACTGCAAGGTTGTGTACGATTCGATGCGGTTGTCATGATGCAGGCCGACTCGATGTAAAAACAAGTCGATACATATTTGCAAATAAAAAGCACGAACCTTGTAATAAAAAAACAAAACAAATCGTGGTAACAGAGAAAAGAAAGATTGAAGAAAAATTTGAATATGAAAATTATTCATGTAAACTATATGAATGGTGACATATTTGTATTTGAAAACTTGCCTCATGCAAAAACTGTAAGCCTTTACACTAACGACTTATGCATAAACGCTGTTTTGCAGTGTAAACAACATTTTGAAATGATTGTATCTCCAGTACTGTACAGTTTATTCACATAAGGTTTATCGCATGTTTTTCTCAAACACTTACTCTCTCTTCAATGACATGAAAACATTTATATATGAAAAAATTTGAGCGTTTATTTACAAACGTGCCCAATTGCTCCCGGCATACGGCATGAGAAAATCTAGTGTCAAACTAAGAGTAAATATTTACGAGGAATAGCTTAAGATTTCAAATGAATTTCACCGTGAAAGTAATGCCAAAACATTATTCTTATATTGAATATCCTTCTCTTAGGGTCGTTTAATATCAAACATCAAAAACAAAAAGATCCCATCCATCCAAAAAAGAAGGGTATAAAACCAATGCATCCTCCCAATAGTCACATATGGAGCTGAAACATGGGACCAAATCAAGAGACGGGCCTGCAAACTGAAAACCATGCAACGTGCACATGAAAGAATCATACTCAACCTCTCAGGACAGCTCAATATATCTGGGAGAAAACAGGAGTCTGAGAAATCGTATAATCCATTATAGAACTCAAATGGCAAGAATGGCAGAGAACCGATGGACATCACGACTCTTAGCATGGATCCCCAGGGATCACATGCGCAACCGAGGCCAGCAGGGAGGCCAGACGGAAAGACAAACTAGACGAATTCAGAAAGTACTGGCTTTGTGACACCCATGATAGAGAAGTGTGGCGAATGCTGGGGGAGGGCTGTGTCCAACGACGGACGTTAAAAGACTGATGATGATGAATTAATATGCTATCAAGTGAATGCTGCATACAGTTGTCCTGGCATCGAGTCAGACACACAGAGCTGGGTCGCATCAAGACCACTGCAAAAAGTCGCCCCACCCCAACTGTACAGTTTGCCCTGTTATCATTTCTACTGAGAGGCTGACCCACTTGTACTCAGCAAGCCACAAAATCCTGTTTCAGATAGATTCTTTATTATCGTGGAGACTATTTGCCGACATTATTAAAATTTGCGCATCTTATTCTCCGTTATCAGGACAACAATAACGTTGAGGCACAGTGACAAACAACCAGGGATGTCAAATCAACCATTTTCCGGCTAGATCTAGCAATATCATTCCCAATTTAGCCGATAAAATCTGCGATAGTAGATAGCAGGATATCTAGACATTTTTTAAAAATGATAAGCCGATTTTATTTAATCTTATATAATACATTGTATGCAATATTTTTTTAGCCATATTGTTAACTGAAAATGGGAAAACTGTAACCGATTTCAACCATTTTTAAGATCAGTCAACATGATTTTCATTGTATATTTCACAAGAGATCGATAAACCGAATTTTAAACGAAACTTTTGCTTTGAGAATATTTTTGGAATCAGTCACTGAAACTTCTTTTTAGCATATCTGCTACCAATCTAGTAGCTCAGTATTAGTAGATGTACAATTTTTGACTATCAGTTATTCGTTCCAGAGTCTTAGTCTATAGTTATTTTATTTGATCATTGGGCTTTAATTGATAAGTTTATAACAAACATTTTAGCCATAAAGTTAACCGAAAGTGGAAAAAATTAGCCGATCTTAGCGATTATTGGAAGTAGTTTTAGAAAAAAAAAATCAAATATGAGTAGGTATCACGGAGAGGTACTAATTCGGAGAGACAAGCGAGTTGTTCGATTTGACCCTTCTCCGCTTTATCTCGCGAGACCCTCTTGGCTTCATTATTACCCAAGTCTTTCCAAGCGTGTGAAAACGTAATTTGTACATTGGGGCATGGTGGGCAAGGAAATACAGGATGTATTGAATCAGTAAAGGGCAGTGCATTTCATTTTCCAACACGAAATGATCCAATATTTTACGGGATGGGTGGCAACTCTATTGCACTAAAATGGGGGCGGGGTAGTCAGTCGCTCTGTGGCCTACTCGACACTGGTCGCGGGAACTGGACAATATCATTCCTTGTCCACATTTACGTGCGTTGGTAGGGCACGGTAAGGGTTTCGTGCACTGCAGGTGAAAGTTGAGACTTGCACAAAGGTTTCATGCGCCCTAGGCAAGTTTTAAAATTTGCGCTCCTGATTGTATTCTAATGACTATTATTTTCAGTTTGGAGTGCGCCTCTAGGAATTTTGCGCTCTGGGCGACCGCCTCGGTTCACTGAACGGAGGGGTTGGCCGTGTTTGTGGTTTGCCGCGTTAAACCGATTTTGTGTCAAATTTGCCCCCCCGGGGAGGCAATTAAATCTTGCACTCTTATAACTATTCTCGTCTGGTTCTTGAATTTTGAAACTGTATCCATGGTAGTCATGCTTCTGCGATTCTGAGAGGAATAAGGCACTGGTAAGTGTTCAGGAGAACGGGGTAGGAATGGAAGATGCTTTTTCTTCGTGACCTAATATTAGAATTTGCTAAGAAAGCGACTCTTCAACTCTTCCTTTCTTCCTTCACCCCTCTCTCCTTCATTCTATGTATGTACATTTAGTTAAAGGTTGGTACGCTTGAAATTCTAATATATCATTGGTTGGTCTCTACCACACCTAAACGTTCATACTCTCTGAATTGGCCTACTTAGACTTGAAGCACCTCCCGCTCTACTGAAAACGGAACGAAATTCGCCAACTCTCTATGTGATGTCCCCTTTACGTCAGACGAGTATTATGTTGGAACATTTTGGATAACTCTTCGGATTTTGAGTCAAGTTCTTTATAACTGGAATGAACGTTGATTCATAGAAAAAAAAACCCAAAACCTTTCCTTCGATCTTGTTATATAATTGACACCTGTGCTTTTACTTTTAATTTTTTTTCTCTATTAATCCTGATGCACGTAGCTTCGAACCTGCTGGAGTTATCTCTCCGTTGTTCACATTTTTAATCGATAGCGGCAAAACTTTTGCGAGCTCGTTTTCTGGAATTAACAACACCAGGACTTCAAAAAAAACAAAACAAAAAAAAATCATTCACTTACACACGCTCTTAACTCTCTCCCTCTCTCTTTCTCTTCCACTCGCATTCTGACGCTTTCTTCTCTCTCAGTCTTTTACCCACACTTTCTCTCTCCCTCTCCCCGCTCTCTATCCCTCTCCCCCTCTCTCTCTCTCTTTCACTCACATACACGCACTTTCCCCTCCCCATTCTCTTTTTTTGCCTTTACTCTTTTACGCTAATCCACAGAGGGGAACTGATAATGAAGAGTGTCATTTCTTCTGTTTCTCTGTCTATAACTATGGACTCTTCCACTTGACGGAAATGATTTTGCTGACGATAACATCTCATACCTACCATTTAAAACTATAGACTATTCCACTGGATCGAATTCAGTATTTATTTTCTGGAAAAAAAAAAGTCATAGAAATTGAAATATATCCGTGATTTTTCACGGTTGGATTTAACTAAAATTAATACATCACCTTGCTGGCTACATACAGCGACGCCGTACCTGGCTGGAACTCATACACCGCAAGTTTCCTCTGCGTTCCTCGGTCTTAGGCAAGACTTCGAGCTTTTGAGATTTGCGATGTTGAGATAGACTTATTGGCGACCAGCACCCGGAGCAGTATCACTCACTTCACCTGCTAGCGAACTGACCAAAACAAGGAAACAATTACTCTTGAAAAAAAATTAAGCCATGACCGGAAAGAAAGAATATAGTTTCGATACTGGACGTGTAGCATCGTTCGTCGCTGTTGACTATGTCCTTTTCGCGTTAACTCTTTTGATTTCTGCCGGCATCGGAGTATTTTATGCCGTAAAAGACCGACATGTAAAGACAACAAAATCTTATTTACTGGCCGGAGGGAACATGTCTGTGTGGCCGGCTGCCCTCTCTTTAGTGGCCAGCTTCATGTCGGCTATTACCTTGCTGGGCACCCCAGCTGAGGTTTACAACTTTAACACAATGTTTATGGACATGACACTTGCTTACATCGTGTCAATGTTTTTAGCTGCACATGTTTATATGCCTGTTCTATACAAACTAAAAATCACCAGCGTTTATGAGGTGAGTACTTGTTTTTCAAGTTTTCCTCTTCCTCTTCATTAGTTTTGATTTCTTCATCTTTCGTCTTGTTTTAACAAGTATAGCCAGTGGTGTAGGGCGGAAAAAATGAAGTGAGTGAACGCTGGGATGCCTGCTCTCATGGTGAGGACATTAGCCTCCTACCCGAAACTTTTTGAAAAGTTAAGTAACGATGTTTCCCTCGGCACTACACTCTGGTACAAAAGGATCCATCCTATCCAACATTCATTCTGTGGCCACAAAAAAAAAGTAAATTCGTGAATGTCCACTGTTGTGTGGCCCATCCCCCCTGGGATAACACCTGCCCATTGTACTAGGGGAGGATCGAAATGACATTTCAGATCAGAACCTGCCCTAGGAAACTGGTATGGGACAGTAGGATTTTTAAAAATCTTAATTCGGTCTCAACTTCTCATTTTTTTCCCCTTTCACTCTTTCTTTTCAATCCTAATCTTTAAAATCTGTCTAAACGATGAACAGCAGTTACCTGACGCGAAAAAAGAGTAAAGTATGCCTAGTCTGGGGTGAAGGGTAGGTGTGACAGGGCAGCAACCCCCCCCCCCCCCCCCAATAGCCCGGTCGTGGATCGCTCTGATAGCTTTGTGACACAGTTCGCAGAGACTGTCCAATTTCCTTTTTGGCCATACGAACGCATGTTGGTCCCCACGTTTAAATCGACCGTGTGTCACGTTCCGCCATCATCAGAGGAGGTCAATAATAAATATCTGTACTGTAAAGTGTTTTCCGTCGGTAACAACGGAATTTTTCACTTAAAGGTAACAATCTTGATGATAAAAATATCTTTTACTCACTATTTGATGAATTGGACTTTTCCACTTGAACAAGACCAGTAGGTTTTTTTTGTGTAAGAAAACACTCATCTGATAGAAATTCAAATATATCTGCGATTTTCCATTCGCGGGAATTGACTGATAAACAATAAAAGGGATTTGCATCTACTGTAACCCGGTGGTGAGATGTTCGATCCCTATTAGGTATTCCCACTACCATAGCCTTGTACCATACTAAGCTGAGATTATTAAATCAACTAAATAAAGGGAATATCGATCCTTAAACAAATTCATTTTTCCTCGTCAGCAAAACTTTCTAATTATTTACATTCGTCAACGAGGTCGGAAGAGGTATCCATATTCATCTGGGCCCGTCTGTACACACGATATCTTTGAAAGTTCTCAACTAGTATCATGGAAGGATGGGCGGTATAGATGTGATTAAATTTTGGGTAGTATCCAGGAATTTGTTTTCGATTAAGAAGTATCTTTTATCACTCTGCTGGAAAAGAGGTTAAAAACAAACAATTAATAAAAAGACTAAATTTAGATTCCAAGAGAAGTAACTCAATATCAATTCATTTAATTTTTTCTCCTTTGTTTTTTTTTTTTCTAATATTTTATGTTCATTCAGTTTTTTGGTGGTGTACGTCGTTAGTTCAGGTATGCAGCTCTCTGAGTGCCTTCTAGTTTTGACAAGTGCAATCTCCTTTTACGTCGAAACTGTGACTTGATATATGCTAATCACAGGACGCTTTGTTATTTATAGCTAAAACCATCTTTAAAATTGCTAAAATCGGCTACATTTGTTGATTTCCATCTAGTTAACTTTATAGCTGAACATGATATATATCTGTTCCCCGACTTACAACCGGGTGTCGTATCTCGAATTTGTCGTAAGTCGGACAGATATTATCTTATTATTTATTACCTATCTTTCATCTCCAAGAAACCATTATTTGTTTTCTATTTCATTTTAAACGACTGCAGTGAAATAAAAGAGAGGAGGTGATGATATTTACATCTACATACATATGTACACTCTTATAAAATGTCATATAATCTTATACACACATACAACCAAGAGTGATGTCTATAGTATTTATGTGATATGTATATTTTTTCAAGGTACAAGTGAAACACACGTGCGACTGAGAAAGTTCAACATTTACATGTATTTTTTTTTTATATCCACGTATTAAGTATGTATGGTCGTAAGTTGAATTCATCATAAGTCTGGGAGTTGGTATACACGTTGTACACACACACACACACACACACACACACATACATACATATATATATATATATATATATATATATATACGCAATGCTCTTCCGTACGAATAGAGCACTCTGGTGGATGAGGAATTTCTGTGTGTAAATAGATATATCGCTTAAATTCAACCTAACTGACTGTCCAGCTCCGTAGTCTAGAGGTAGGACATCGGCCTTTGTGTTTGATATGAAAGTTTCAATTCTGCCATGCGGTACCGGATGGGATAATGGAAAGTCTATAGTTACATTGAAGAGATGTAATACATCGAAACAGCTGTCTGTGGATGACACAATAATATTTATATAGTCTCGAAAGCTTTACAGCTCTAAACATTAAAAAAAACATTTTCAAATTGTTTATTGTGCCACTTCAGTCTCTTATTTCTCGATATCTGTCAATGCAATTCAAGTTTTTTCTCCTGCTTTACATATACTTAGTTATTATGGTAAAATGTGTAAATTTTCTTTTGTGATCATTAGCTGTCTTCCAAATAACCGTTTCGGGGATTTTAAAAAACAAAACAGTTATATAAAGATGGCACCCCAGCAGTGTTGATCAAACACCACCCCCATTCCATGACATGCGTGTAGCTTATTTTATATAGGATATTATCACAATGTATTGTACATGGATGTTATTTTGTACGAAACATCATTTAAATTTTTAAGTTTAAAAAAAAACTTATTTAACGATGAGGGATCAGTAAGAATACCAACAAATATATATATACCATCGGGTCAGCATAGATAAAAATTTAGAATATAGCAACACAGGAAAGCAATTCATATTTCATATAGATTTCTAAAGTGAAGTAAGGGGTGCACTCACACATCCTCCCCACCCCTGATTGGATCTGCAGACTCATTAAAGAAGACCTTAAAATGTAATAACATAGGAAAGCAATTCATATTTCATATAGATTTTGAGAAATTCTCATCATCACCCCACCGCTGTCAGGTCTTCAAATAACTTCAAATAGCAATAGAGAAGAGCAAGTTATATTTAATACAGATTAAAAAAACCTTCAGAAATACGAAAGTCCCATTAGTCCTAAAAAGAAGGGTATAAAATCTATGTATCCTCCTGATCATCACTTATTGACCTGAAATATGGAACCTAACAAAGAGACAGACCCGCAAACTGAGAACCATGCAACGTGCACCTGAAAGAATCATGCTCAACCTTACATGGAGAGATCACAACACAGTACAATAAATCAGGGAGAAAACAGGAGTCCGAGACATCATAGAATCCATTAGAAAACTCAAGTGACAATGGGCTGGCCATGTTGCAAGAATGGCAGAGAACCGATGGACATCACGACTCACAATATGGATCTCCAGAGATCACATGCACAACAGAAGCCGGTAGATTATAAGATGGAGAGATTAAATAGACGGGTCCAGACAGTATTGGCACTGCGATGCCCACGATAGAGAAGTGTAACGAATCTTGGGAAATATCTCTGTCCAACGACGGATGTTAAAAGACTGATGATGAAAAAGTTTTCGACGTGGCTACAAACGTGCACAAAAGAACTTTTAATAATCCAACCTGAAAATACCGAGATAAGTTGAAAAGATACACACACACACACACAAATATATACACACATACACACACATAGATAGTCAAGTTTCTATGTATTAGTAAGTGTTCGTATACATTCATCTGCCTAAGTAACATTGTCTCTAAGTTGATCTATAGAGGTGACAAGGGGTCAGTGTCATCTATCCTATGTTTATTGTGGGGTCGAGTGTCCCCATGTACACTAATTGGCAGTGTCCCCTATCCTAACATCTGGCTTCAGAATACACCTCTGCTAATCTCAAATGATCCTACGAGTTGTAACTATAAATCTACCAAGTCTCTGTCCGGGTTAGTCCCGTACTAATTGACCCCAAGAATGTATTTGTTTGGAAGCAATATGCCTGGAAAAAATTTATTTTCATCCAAAATTAACTTCCAGGACGTCGGTAGTTGACCTCATATCAATCTACATGTTGATAATTAGGTCAGTAGGCCTTGTAGTATTAGCAGAGAAGAAGCACGAACGAAGAAACAAGAGCTTCAAATGTGAGTATATATATATATATATATATATATATATATATATATGTGTGTGTGTATTATCCAATGTGTGATGGGTGTATTTCATGAAGTGCTCGGTACATTCAACGTTAAACATTAAGTTGATTTAGAGTAGAGCTTGGAGTATACTGAAGTAAGGATTCGCTACACATGGTTGTACTGTAAAAAGTTGAGACAAAGACGATACGAATATATATATATATATATATATATATATATATATATATATATATATATTGTAGTTCCACTCATTGAGTAAAATAACTATAACTAAGTATACGCCTCCAGAACAACTTATAAATAGAATTGTACGTTCACTTTTATCAAACTTACTAGATTTAATTGGCTATTATAGATCTTTAACGGCTAAATCAGAAAAAAACCTAGCCAGACGACCCCCCGCCACAAAAAATCGCTAATTTTGGCTACCATGGCAAATCAGTACATTTTTTCTGTCATACTTTTGTTTTCTTATCGAATGACGATGTTGTTTTGCAAAACCTAAAGCTTAAAAATGTCAGCAGCTGCTACCTGGGGTTCCACATCCCCTTGCCTGCAGCAGCCACTCCCTCCAGCCATCTGTTATTACCTTGACATACTCACAATACGTCGTATAGCAATCATATCAACTCTGTTTCTTTTAGTTCCTGTTATTTTGCATAATACTAAACTTTTCTTACTTTCACTTGAATCTTTGTTTGCCTTTTGCCAGCGAAGTACATGAATACCTTGAACAATGCAGTTCTGATTAATGTGTGTTTTGATGTAATACGGTTGATTATTTGCGTACACATGAATGTAACTGAGTATTAGATTAACAAAAAACAAAAAACAACACATCATCAAATTATGAGAAGACCTTGAACAGTTGAGGAAATTTTACTATGAATTAACTGCACTATTCGAGGTATACTTGTATATTTATTCACCCATGTTGGGCTCTTTATCAACACAATATCTCAAAGTTCTCGATGGATTTCAAAAACATTTGGTGAGACGGTGGGTTCAAAGGCATTGGTAGGCGCCAGGCAATTTAAAAACCCCGGGGCCTCATTGGGAGAGGGTTTCAAAAATCTTAAAAATAGTAGTCCACCTACTGAATATCTACTGACATATCTCAATACATTTTGGAGGGGGTCCCTCAAGGAGCCAAGGTTCTCAAATCTCTAGCTACACTTCTAGGTAAGCCATGGACTGAAGGAGAACCCAATACTACCTCTGCTAAGCTAAAACCTCGCCCTTTGTTCACTCACTCACTCACACACACACACACACACACACACACACACACACACACACACACACACACACACAGTACAGCAATCGTATCAACTTTATAGGTTCCTGTTATCTAGCTCAACAGACAGTAAACATTTTTATTTTTCACCCGTGCCAACGAAGTTTGAAGAGGTAGTCGTGTAGCTTAGTTGGGATGGAAGGTGTTCTATTTAAGAGCTTCCCCCGGGCACTCAATGCAGGGGGCCAAAAAAGCTCTAAAAATCCATTGGAAAAAACCTTACAGCTTAAATCGCGCCTAAAGAATGTTGTGTATTACCTGTATCTTTATGCTCGTCTCCCTGTCTCCTGCTGATTAGTTTCACACAATTTGTTGTACACACTTACCTCAATTAAACGCATTGTTTATGTAACCCGATCTGCTCATAACGTAACTCAGATGTGCATTGAGCTGATCC
Organism: Thysanoteuthis rhombus; assembly: GCA_963457665.1. Taxonomy (NCBI): domain Eukaryota; kingdom Metazoa; phylum Mollusca; class Cephalopoda; order Oegopsida; family Thysanoteuthidae; genus Thysanoteuthis; species Thysanoteuthis major. The sequence continues at coordinate 6,256,618 of OY735222.1, read as the reverse complement.
TTAATCCAATTTGTCAGCTTTGGGGTTGTTCTACACTAATTGAGTGATACTGCAATTTTTTGAATCAAATCTCACTAAATGTTTGAGGGCGCGCTGAAGAGGCCAAACCTCCCCTGTCCCCAGAATCACCAGCTAAGTCATTTTACAAAAGGTATGTAGAGGTTATCCAAAAAGTCACTATTCAAATTACAAATAGGCGAAAACTTCTGGAAATCGGTACAAATGAACGAGAATGTTTGAACATTTTTATTGTTTGAATTTTGTCCAATTCATTTTAGAATTACTTCACTGATTGACTTCAACAAATGAGGGTTCTTCAAAAAGTTCTCGGTCTCAGTCCGAAACAAGGGGCCCAACCGAGACTTTTGGGCATGGTGTTACACTGCATTCTCGTATCAAGCTCTCTTGACCTTGTTGCATAAACTTTGCTTTTAATGTAGCCACTCAAAAAGAAATCGCTACCCATAACCCATGTCAGTAATTTTGCTTTTCCATTGAAGAAAGAAGTTAAAAAGAAAAGTCAAGAAAAATAAGGTGAAATCAGTACCAGGCCATCCGTCAAGTAAACCATGGCGGTTACCGAGGGCGCAAAGGTTCCAAAGGCGCACTCTAAAAAGAAAAATAGTCGTTAGAATACAACCGGGGTACAATTTTCAAGTCTCGTCAAGGGTGTATGAAACCCTAGCACTAGCCCTGGATAAAATCAAGAACGAAGAAGAAGAATGTCGAAAAATAACAAAAACAAAAACTGCTGACCCGGGGAGACAGGAAAGTTTATTTCTCTCGGTGTGGTTTTCAAACAACAATGAAGATCGGAAATTTGCACTCAAACACGTAAAAGTAAGTTCGATGTTAGTCCCCAAGTCGCATTTTAGACCTGATAATGTAGTTACCTATTCAGTGAATGAAATAAAAGGCTATGGTGGTTCCATTTATCAGCAGAGTTAGGTGTGCTATCCTGTGTACCCGTAGTTACGATATGAGAAATACATGACATCCATAAAGCAGATTCAGGAAAAAATAATTGTAAAAGCCAAAAGTCCAAACTTTTAGAACTGAACCTTAATATCCACCGATCAACGTGACTCAGTGGTAGAGATCCAAAAGTCTATTTACTGCACGAGAAGCCCCAACCTTTTGAACTGGCCCCTACTCTCCGCTGATCAATGTGGTTCAATAATAGAGTGCTCACCTTCGGTTGGGTATTTTGTGGTTCAATATACCGTTGAGTCAAAACAAAGACTCTTATGGTATCAATGCCTCTTCGCTAAGCATTCTGTGCAGGGACTTTGATTGAGGAAACGCCCTTCGGGTCCAAGGGGCTACGTATATACCAGTCCTCTTAAGACTGCCGAAGTGTACCTGGTCAGATGAATGACCACCGGGGAATAGCAGGTGCCGTAGCAGAACGGAGCCGCGACACCGTCAATGAGGGTGTAAGCGTACAACGATGATACATAGGCATAATGCCCTGATCTTCCAACATAGTCTGGTGACAGACAGTTGGCAAACCTTTTTTCTCAGATGCCTTGTACATCTCATGCTTGGGCAACCATAGCTCTCTGCATCAAACGACACCCCCGTCGTGTTATTGATGTCTTTTGCAATTAGACTTATCAACTATCTCACGTCGTCCAGATGTTTCCTTCTTTGTCTTCCTTTTCTCCAGACATACGGACTTGTAATGTAAGGCGTGCCATTACTCCCTTTCTGGTGACACCCAAGCGTACCAGCTGGGAAAAAACCTATTTCTTTCTGTCGGGATTTCTGAGACGATCTGTGGTTACTATTATGCAATGATTCTTCCAACCAAGTTTCCGCGTCTTCAGTATCTTTATAGCAATCTTCCGGTCACTGAGCTCTTCGGCCTCATTTCTGTCAGAAGATGTGAGACGAGGTTTTATTACTAATATATTTTGATTCTTTCGGTGCAGTTTCCGATTCTATGTTTTCTTTAGTACAACTTTCCAGCCACTGTATTGTCCGGCATTACTTAGGTGTCTGTCACATTCAGTAACCCAGCATAAGCCCCCAATAGCGTCCTTTCTGTAATTCAAAGGAATGTGTTGTTCTCAATATTAATACTGATCCCACGTGGGTGAAATTTGACTCCAGTTCGTCTCGTGTGGGGACCCACATTTACATTAGTTCCATGAACATTTCCCCTTTAGGAGACCTCAGAGGAAAGGGGCAGTAGAGCTGGATGGTACCATTTGGTAGAGTATTTTGTTCTCATCCTCTTACCTGCCACGCCCAGTGTCCTTCCTGGGGACGGGTTTGTTCTTGTTAAGTTTGAAACCCCACATAGATTTGCCAAGTCTTTATATTACGCTATTCGTTGTTTTATGCAAGGTGCAGTCAACATTTTGCTTCATCTTCGAGTTGAAACATGCTTTCGTCCACGCTTTCCGATACACTGAGGAGACAATTTTTCTCAATGTTAAATTCACTCCCCGACCTGATATTCCCACTTTTTGCAACTTGAGATATCTTCCAGATACAGTTCCACTTCGTCACTTTTACCCCCTGGGCTCAAATCTTTAGCAGATCCCATAATGACAATATTGGACAAGCATGCACGGTAATTACAACTACACGAATAACCTGTTTGATTTGAGACGTTACTACAAATGAGGTTAGATAGATATACAGTAGGAAACAGGAAGTCTTGAAAGGGCACGTTAGTTCAGCTGAGATAAGCCATCATCCTGGGGTTGGATGAGGTCAAGTTTGCTTGAGGTCACTTGAGGTCACTTGAGGTCAATAGTGGTTTATTTTTCCTTGTGCAGAATACTTAAATGTATGCAAAATCCCAAATGTATCACTGTTTACATCTTTGTAGTTTAAATATGATTTAAAAATGATATAAGTCCATTTTGAGGGGAAAACGCCCAATGATTTTGATCATACTCTAGGTGTTATATAATCTAGTTTCATCATGATCATCGTTGAATTTTCAGTGCAATGATTCCCAACCGAAAGGCACTTGACTCCCTGGAGAGGAATATCCTAAAAGAGGAATTTTAGCCCAAGCAGATATTAGGGAGGAATTTCTGTCGGAGGATAAACATATAAAAGTGGAAAAATACTACATAGCAATTCACATTGGTGTGGCGGGTAATTTACGAATCCTGAAACCACAAGGGGAGGAATGTAACCTGGGACTCTAAGAACAACTGTTTTAGAGTGGTATTTCCTGTCTTAACCAGATTTAATGGCGTCAACCTCATTGTGTTATGCAATGAGGCAGTTGCTAAAAATATTGCGATTAAGAGGAACAAAAACAGACGAAGAAGAAAACTAGAGAAATTATTGGTTGAAAAACAAAAAGAAAAAAAAGAAAGATTCATGTTTCAAGCGCCAATTTTGCTGTCTGGGGCTTTCGCCTTTTTGAATAATGGGGTGGCTTCTTCCTCAGCAGAAACTTTATCACACAAGCATCAACATGACGCTGTTTATTTATAGAGTAATAATTGTTATGGTTAGGTTGGCATGCCGCGTATTATTTCTCGAGATTCACCATTCGTAGCTAAATGTTGGAGTGTTGACATTTTAGGGAAGTGGGTAACACAGTCTCCATTTGGCATTTCCCAAGACAATAAACTGAGCAAATTTGGTACTGAACAAAGCTATTTGGTAAAAAAATAAATAAATTGGTACTGAAGGAAAATTTATGAAAGATAACAGTCCCTTACATACGAATGATATGATACGACATGAATATACACGAGCAATAGATTTGAAAAAAAAAAAAGTATTTTAATCTATTTTTCTGGCAAGTTTGGTCTGATGATGGATTTCAAGTTATTTGATTATTTTGGTACTGAAGCAACTTAATTTTGTCCCAAGACCATGCAAATTTGATCTGGAAATGGATTTTAAGTTATTTGATTGTTTCGTACTGAGGCCACTTAATTTGGTCCCAAGTCCATACAAAGGTGGTCTGATGATGAATTTCTAGTTATTTAATTGTTTTGTTTTTGTTTTTTTTTGTTTTTTGTTTCTGAAGCCACTCAATTTTATCCCGACACTACACAAAATCGGTCTGAGGAAGGATTTTAAGTTATTTGATTATTTTGGTACTGGAGCCACTTAATCTGTTTCCGAGACCACATAAATTTGGTCCCAAGACCGTACAAATGTCTGTAAAAGGTCTGATGATGGATCATGACTTATTTGATTATTTTGGTACTAAAGCTACTTTATCTGGTCCCAAATCCATACGAATCTTATCTATTTCCACAGAAGACATCGAACAAACCTAGTGAGTAGAAGTAATAGTAGTAAGGTAGAATAGAGTTCACTGGTTATTATATTTTATTTGCATTTACCTCTGCCAATAAAGACACAACGATCGAAATCGAAAATGCAGAGCAGCAGAAAGTAGACCACTACATCTACCTAGGACAGCGAATCTCCATAAAGTCATTAAGAGAAGAACAAATAAAGCAAAGAATCACACTGGCTTGGCAAGCCTTCGGTAGAACAAACTTAACCTTCAAGAACAAGAAAATCGCACAAGTCCTAAAAAGAAGGGTATAACATTTTCTAGAAGGTTGGGCAGTAATGTAAGAAAGAATTGAATGACTTCGGGGACGGATGAAGGATTTTTTTGATTGAGAACTAATTAAGAACCAAAACTGTCAACAAAACCGTCATAGGTTTCTTCAGTTTTTTAGTCATTCCAGCTACGTATGTATGTATGTATGTATGTAGGTACGTACGTACGTACGTAGGTATCATGCGTACAGACCGTACCAAAGGAACTAGAGGGCTTGAAATTTCAGCAAATATTCCTCATTATGTCGTCAGATTGTATATATGTTTCAACACTTCAACATATACTGGATCTACACCTTGCCGACTGATGGCCTCCATGACCTTAGGGATTTCTACTGAGTCGAACGCCTTTTTGAAGTCGATAAATGCTACGGCAAGTGGTAGTCTATATTCTGCTGCTTTTTCTTTCAGTTGATTTATCGAGTGCAGGTGGTCCATGGTCGAGTAGCTTCTTCTAAAGCCAGCCTGTTCACGTGGCTGGTTTTCATCGAGTGTTTTTGTGATTCGGTTGGTGATGATCTTTGTGAAAAGTTTATATACACAGTTGAGTAGGCTTATAGGCCTATAGTTGTTGAGGTCTTTCGGGTTTCCTTTTTTATATAATAGCATTATTATAGCAGTATTCCAATCGTCTGGGACTTTACTGTGTTTTAGACACAGGTTGAAGAGGACGGCCAGTTTCCTATTGATGGTTTTACCTGCTTTTCGGAGTAGGTCGATGGTGATGTTGTCTGGTCCAGGGGCAGTTCCTTTCTTCGTCTGTTTAATGGCTTCTTTCACCTCCCACGGGGTTACTTTTGGGAAGTCCTCTAGTTGTTTGCCCGTGTCTTGCGTATCTTGCTCATTGTTTTGCAGTCCTTGTTTGGACGAATAAAGTTTTTGGTAGAATTCTTTGGCGCGTTCGACAATCCTGTCTCTGTCTGTTGTTAGGTTTCCATTTTCCTCGAGTATGCTAGTTATTTGCCTTCGTCCCGAGTTGAGGAGTTTGTTTATAGCTTTGAAGCCCCGACCTTTTTCAAGAGTTGATTCAATGACTGCCGTTGTGTATCTCCTTCTGTCTTCTCTTCGTTTCTTCTTGATTAATTTGTTTAGTTCAGCCTCTTCAATTTTCTCCCTCGTTGTTGTCGGTGGCTTGAGGTTTCTGCGTTTTTCCATGAGATTTTTAGTCTCATCCGAGATTTTGCTAATGGGTTGTTTGCCCATTGGCTTGAATGTAGAGGCTACTTCAATTATTGACGTTGTCATTTTGCTGCTTAGTTCGTTGATGTTGGTGCTGTCTTGTTCAGTAAGAATTCTGAATCTGTTCTTCAATTCGAGCTTGAAAGATTGAACGTGCTCTTTTGGTATGTTTAGAGGCTGCGGTTTTGTATGGAACATTTTCCTGCGTTCTTTATTGGTGTTTATTTGTACTTTACATCGTACCATTCTGTGGTCGCTGCCTACATTGACTTGATTTAGGACTCGGACCCCTTCCAGCTCCAGAAAGGAGTAAGACAAGGTGATACCAGCTCACCTAAACTCTTCACAGCCTGCCTCGAGATGATCTTCAGAAGGCTAGACTGGGAGAGTAAAGGAATTAAAATAGACGGCGAGTATCTGAGCAACCTCAGATTCGCAGACGACATAGCCCTTTTTGCAGAGAACCTACACGACCTCCAACTAATGATAGATGAACTAAATGATGAGAGCAAGAAAGTCGGCCTGCACATGAACTTCAGCAAGACGAAGATCATGTGCAACAACCACATTGGAGATAAGAACACTAAGATCGAAATCGAGGACACAGAACTCGAGAAAGTAGACCACTACATCTACCTAGGGCAACGAATCTCCATGAGACCCTCGAAAGAAGAAGAAATCAAGCGAAGAATCACACTAGGATGGCAAGCCTTTGGCAGAGCTAGCTCAACCTTCAAAAATAATAAGATCCCATTAATCCTAAAGAGAAGGGTGTATAACCAATGCATCCTCCCAATAGTCACTTATGGAGCTGAAACATGGAACTTAACCAAGAAACAGACCCGTAAGCTGAGAACCATGCAACGTGCACATGAAAGAATAATGCTGGGCCTCACATGGAGAGACCACAAAACAGCACAACACATCCGGGAAAAGACAAGAGTTAGAGACATCATAGAAGCCATAAAAAATCTCAAATGGCGGTGGGCTGGCCATGTTGCAAGAATGGCTGACAATCGATGGACATCACGACTCACAACATGGATTCCCCGAGACCATATGCGCAACCGAGGCCGGCAAAATATTAGATGGAGAGATGAACTAGACAGGTTCAGGAAGTACTGGCTCCGTGACGCCCATGATAGAGAAGTGTGGCAAATCCTGGGGAAGGTCTATGTCCAACGACGGACGCTAAAAGACTGATGATGATGATGATGATGATGTCGTCAGAAAACTTTTTTGAAAAATACACACTAAATAAGTTTTTTTAGAGGGGGTTCAGTTTGCAATGTAAGCTTATGCTAAATTGGTCCCTACTTTATGCCGGTTCGTTTATTGAAAATCAAGACTTTTTCATGATAACTGCCTAACAAAAGCGGAGAGAAGTGACTTATTCGTTGATCACCACTTTTTCCAATCTTTTAACTGATTAACCCCAACACTACTGGCTGCCAAAAGATGTTGGCCACATGGCAGTTTCTATTCCTTTTCCTCTTTTTAGTACGTTTTCGCATTCATTCATGACCGTCAATAATGTTAACTTTTTACCTCTCCCTACGAAGACGGAAGAGGTATTCGTGTTTATCTGTTCACGCAATATTTTCAAGAGTTCTCAATGAATTTCGATGAAATTTTGTGGAAGAGCGGGCAATGGACTAAGGTAGAAATGATTACATTTTAGGTGGATACAAGATTTTTTACAGTTATCTCCTCTGCATTATAGCTATAAACTGATTTTCATTCAGTCATTGACAATGGCGTTGGGAAATGTGTGCGCTCTCAGAGTGCTTTCTACTTGAATAAAAATTGTAAACAATTATTACTAATTTTGATTATTATTTTTCTTCACATTTTTCATTTTTTTAGTTGCTTTTTATCAAGAGTAAAGTCTTGATAAAAAGAGGCCGACGGCCTACGACTGTGAGTAAAAAGCGTATGAATGGCCTCCGCTCTCTCTCTCTCTCTCTCTCTCTCTACCGACAATGGAAAGTTCCCTCCATGGTGCCTGCCTGGGCGAAGCGTATGGAGATCTTTGAAGACCGTGGATGGCCAGTCATCTGAATCCCTTGCTACAATGTAGTCAAAGGTAGATACGTCTGGCATCAGCTTGACTGCAAGGAGTACCGAAAAGACTCCAACGAGGCTCCACTGGTTATGAATTAGAGATTTCCTTCTCTTAGACATGTTGCCTTCCCATCCCTAGATTATATCAATGGCTGGGGTAGAAGAGATGGGTTCATGCATTTTCCAGGAAGATTAGTGTGAAGTGACCATAGACAGCCCCGACTGGAGTTTGATTATATCGACTAAAAACAGTGTGGATCGGAAATAAAGGATAAACTCTGGGTGAAAATAGTCGTCAAAATTATCAATAAAAGTTTGGTCGAGTTCAAACTGCAGTAAGGTCATTAGGTTGCATGATTGGGTTCTCAGGTCAGCTCAAGTGGAAGAGGTTGATGAAGATTCTAGCGCATAAGACAGCTTGGTAAAAGACAGCTTGATGTGGTGATCTCCTCGGGATTTTGGGATGGTTCGGCTAAGTTTGGAATAAAAGAGTAAGAATGTGAACCAAGTGTGTGGTTTATTTCATTGAAATACTACTACTTGGTCACGTGACATGGCCAACTATTGGGTATTGAAAAAGGAAGTAAAGAAAACGCGGGAAAACCGAAATATTATTTCATTATGTTCTTATTGTGTGGCTTGTTTGAGTCAAATAGATGCGTAAATTAAATTTGTACCTATATTTCATATAAGTAGTGGAATAAATATTGCTTTTTGATGAAATAAGTAATGTATTGGATAATCTTTTCTAATCAGGTGTGAATAATCTAATATAAGAATAAAATTGGTATCATCATCATCATCATCATCATCATCATCATCATCAGTCTTTTAACGTCCGTCGTTGGACATATACCTTCCCCTAGATTCGCCACACTTCTCTAACATGGGCGTCGCGAGGCCTGTATTTTCTAAATTTGTCTAGTTCATCTCTCCATTTTGTATTCTGTCGGCCTCTGTTGTGCATGTGATCTCTGGGGATCCATGTTGTGAGTTGTGATGTCCATCGGTTGTCTTTCATTCTAGCAACATGGCCAGTCCATTGCTGTTCGAGTTTTTTAAATAGTTTCTCTGATGTCTCCGACTCCCGTTTTCTTCCTGATATACTGTGCTATCTTGTGATCTCTCCATGTAAGGTTGAGCATGATTCTCTCATGCGCACGTTGCATGCTTCTCAGTTTGCAGGTCTGCCTTTTGGTTAGGTTCCATGTTTCAGCTCCACGAGACTCGTACGACTCGTTATGTGTCACAACTTTTATTATTATTATTTTTTTTATTATTCACACCCAATTCGTGGACTGAAAACTAACAAAAGGGCGTTAAAACGATTTTTTTATCCATACTTTGAATATTCGAGATTTTTTACAATTTATTTGAAACAACGAAAAATTTTGAAACCCATTTTACCCGGTTGTCGTCATATTTTGTCGATAGGAGACGATGTTATAAAAATAAAGAAAAGTCAACTGCTTTTGAGCACCCTTTTGAGGGGCTGAAAAAGCGTCCATTAAATCAATGATGAAAAATGAATAATTATAAATACTTAAAAAAAAATTTACCAAGTTTTTAAGCGGAGATGGAACCAAGATATTAGACGTTACTTTTTAGATACTTTGTATGGCCTTTGGGGTCACTTCAAAGAAAAGATTACCAGGTATTACTTATTTAAGTTGTAGAAAGTTGTCCTTAAATATTCCTGAAAGGTATTAGTTATTTTATTACTTGAATTTAGAAAAAAAATAATCATGACTTATTCCCCCTATGTCAGATTGTGCAAATTAAAAACAAAACAAAACAAAACACTTAACCGCTTTAGTCTTCATTCATTCAAACTTACCAAAATAAAACTGAATTAGATTATTTGATGAGTTCAAAGCAATAATAGCAGACGCATAGGCGAACGTATGAACCGATGACAGATCTTGATAAAACTTGGGATTAATTTGATGCTTGCAAATCATTAACTGTTATAAAGAGCAAATTTTTCCCTTGCCTACATTTGACTTTGAGTAAAATCCGTCGCTTCTGTTGTATCTATCTTTCATATGTTGTGGTCTTTGCCAATGTGAACGTACAAGTTAGCATAACTTAATATTCACTCGTTGACAACTACTTAACACCCTCGCATTTCTCCATGGGTAAGCATCCAGGCCAGAACAATTGACCATTCTCGTAATATTTCTATGGTTTATGTGTTAGTGATTTCGGACTGTTGCCCTCAGTTCATTTCTGGGCACAGCATTTCAGCCGATACACCCTACGGCTTTCTTCAAGTGAGTTTTGTGGGCGGTGTTGTTTTGGATAGTTAAGACCGGAGGTTGACGCTGTCAAAGCCTGAGGACGGAATGTCCCCATTCTGCCGGCTGATTTTGGGTGGGAGCAATTGTTAGGCCAGAGCCATCTTTGGAATGAAAGAAAAGGCTGATGATTCTTTCCTCTTTTCCTTAAGAATGGCAAATAGCTTTGGGGGGGGGCATAAGGGAGATGGCTCCTGTATTTTGAGCGAATGGTAGTTATGGGAAATATTTCTCGTTTGGGAAGGAGAAGGTACTTGTAGATAAGGGAGATAACTTTTAAATGTTTTGATGTAAGTGAGAATTTTAATCATTCGTTTTTTTCCCCTAGTAAATATATACAACAGCATGTATGTATGTATTGACAGATTTTTTTTAATTGTGTGTACATATATCATGCACGTTTATAAACATGTGGCGTATATATCAAGTGTATACCTACACACTGGATGTGTACACGCATGCATATACACGTGTATATGTATGAACAAACCCATACATACATACATGCACAAACATACGTGTGTTATAGTCCAGCATTAAGTTGTTACGCACGAAATGTCATTTTTGGAATCGTAGGACGAAGGATGACATTAACAGCTGAAACGGTATACATATATTTATTCGAAATATGACCCATTTAAAACATTATGTTATGCCTATAATAAGATCGGTTTAATGGGCACAAATTATGTCCAAAATGAATGAAAAGATTAATTTTGAATGTTCATGGCCGACGTTCTCAGAACTATAAACAGCATTAAAAGATGTTAATCTGTAGAATGGTCTCATGAATACGGAAGATGCTGCAAGACTTCATATCCTAATTTTCAAAACTCATCACCATCATCAGCCCTTTAGCGTCCGTCGTTTGATATAGTCCTTCCCCAAGATTTGACACACCCCTCTATTATAGACGTCACAGGACCAGCACTTTCTAAAATTGTCTTATTCGTCACACCATCTTATATTTTGCCAGTCAGTTTCGCATATAATCTTCAGTGATCTATGTTGTGAGTCGTGATGTCCAGCGGTTGTCTGAAATTCTTGCTATATGACCAGCCCATAGCCATTTGAGTTTTCTGATGGATCCTAAATCATTTACTCCCGTTTTTTCTCTCTAATATGCTGTGCTGTCTGGTGATCTCTCCGTGTGATGTTGGGCGTGATCCTTTCTTGGGCTCATGGCATGGTTCTTATTTTGAGGGTCAATCTTTTGGTTCCAGCTCCATAGGCGACTATTGGGAGGATGCATTGTTTGTACATCCGTTTTTCCCAGAACTGATGGGATTTCTTGTTCATGAAGGTTGAACTGGCTCCCCGGAAGCTTACCATCCTAGAGTGATTATTTGCTTGATTTCTTTTTTTATGGCGATTTGTTGTTCTAGGTAGATGTAGTGGTCTTTTGGTGAGGTTCCATGTTTCAGCTCCATAGGTGACTATCGGTAGGATACATTGATTGTATACCCTTAATAGTGAGTTGTCAACCTACTTGGAGCATTTTATTCAGTTCATGGAGTGGGATCCATTTTCCCAAATACTTGACCTTTCCCGTTTCCTTGAGATGATGTTTATCAAAATAAAATATAAACATACAAATATTTCAGGAACCTTCATATAATATTTTCGAGTGTACAAAGCATTTTTAGCCATAAAGTTAGCTGGAAATGAAAAATGAAAAAAAACCTAGCCGCTTTCAGTCACTTTTAGTTATAAAGAGAAGAAACCTTTTTCGATTTTTACACAAGCCTGATTTGCAAAGATCACCCCTAAATGTATTGAACCAATGCTGTACAGTTTGTACTGTGATAGTGTCCACTAAAGGCGCTTTCTCATGCTATCGGCAGTTTCAGCAGCATTGACTTGATTTACAACTTGAAAATTAGTCTAACTTCTTGGGTAAACATAATTGCTGTTAACAGCTCAAAAATCTCCTACAATGATAAATCATATCTCTATTTACATGGAAACTGCAAAAAATACTTTGAGATTCATAAATCTTCCACTTTTAGTATTATACTCTATAATGTAAAAATTACTTTTCGTGTGCAACAACCCAATAGTAATGTTGATAATTACGAAAAAAATCATTATCATTTATTGTACAGCGAGCTGAAATCAGGCGGAAGAAGGTAGTGAAAATTTCATTTTTGAATGGTTTATGTGAGGAAATGTTAATTGCTTGGCTGGGTGTCACTACCGACAATTATTACAACTGACAATCCCTCTGCGTGCCTTCGTATTTATAGGTGCAAAGAGGCTCTAATCAACTTCAAAGTTCCAGTAAGTGGGATTTAGCGGTGTTTTGATTCGACGGTGTTTTTAATTTCTCATTTGACTTCTGGTCTTTGCTACTCTTTTACAGTACAGCTCCACCTTTCTTAACACAAACCACTACCCTCCGTTCAAGGTAGACCGCTAGGGCAGTAGATCTGGGCTTTTTTCTTGTAAATTATAATAAATGTCAGATGTTTATACTGGGAGGAGGTCGCTTGGACCGTTGTCCCATCCAGGGTAAATCTGATTGTTTTCCTGTCATTTGTGGCAATGCTTATATCAAGGGTAGCCTAGTTGGTGAAAAAAAGCAGAACAAGAACAATATTATGATAAAAAGTAGGTTTATTGTTACCACTTGTTAAAATAGTATCATTAGTCTGTCTACAAGCAGGATACGACAATAACCCAAATGATATTCGTGGTAGAGTTCATTGTATTTATAAATTTGTCAAAATAGAATCAGACGTCTGCCTTTGGGTTGGTTGATATGAGAATATCCCCACAGATGTTCGCGTTAGTTCAAACAGAGGTCAGAGTGACATGCACTGGGGTAGGGTTTTGACAAATTCAGATATGGCTGCTTAAAATATGAAAGGGTCCGGCTATCTTTGCATTGAGTTCAACTATCCAACTAGAATCCAATGGATGGAAAGAATTTGCAAGGTGGCTTAGCGGACAAGGTTGCGTTTGAGCCATTCATGGAAAGAATCTGATCACTGATTTTGAAATCCTTTTTGTATCAACGAGGGTCAGCTCAGCACTGCAAAAATTGCTTTTTTTCCCATTTTAATTCTTTTTTGCACCATTGTTCAAAGTAATGCTTCGATCAGATCTACTTTTCTTTTTTTAAAAAATGTGATAAAAATCTTTCGAGGTTTGAGAATTAGTTCTAGTGAGTTTCGCGTTATACACTTTTCGCAAATATGAATATTTTTCTGGCTTTTATTTTCAGTATCTGGAAAAAAGATTCTGCAAGGGGATGCGTCTTCTGGGATCCACTGTCTACTGCACCATGATGGTGAGTATTTGTCTCCTTCTGGAAGCGATTGTTGTTGTTTCAAAAATTCATGAAACAGTGACTAACAGAGAGAGAATGATATTGACTTCTGGTCGAATGTTAGTAGTCTAAAAATACAGGGTGTCCCCCAGAAGTAATCATCCATTTAGAGCAGTGGTTTTCAACCTTTTTCATCTCACGGCACAGATAGCCAGAATCTTGAATGGACGAAGTGCACCATCAGTGTTTAAGAATAGATTTGATCATTTGAAAGAAAATAAATGATAACAATGACATTCATTAAAAAATTATACAAGATCAGCCGTCGTACACGACGGAATTCAGGAGAGAATTTCAAACTGCCATTTGGGTCTTTAATGGACAATTTATTTCAGTGAAAGAGGGGATTTGATGCGTTCCATAAAAGTAGCAGGAATGTCAAAAGGTATTCAAATGTTTTTTCTTGTATCCATATGGGAACACTGTCCCAGTGACCTTGGATCAACCCTTCTCGAAATTCTCGCGGCATAGATTGAAAATTGTTGATATAGAGAAATAATAGAGAAAAGAATTCTAAGACGGGAATGTACAGGGGGTTCTTGCAGTGATCATCTATTCTGGTGAAATGGGAATAGTGGATTTTAAGCATCTGCCACATTGGTATCATGAATAATATACAAAATGGAAGCTTTCGTTACATTTACCTTGCGATAAGCCCATTTGATTTACCCCCATTAAACTTTCTGTCATGGATTTCATCACATCTTGAGTGTACTGTGGAAGAATTAAAGATCTAGCTGATCTTCATAATTGTATTACTGAAAAATCGCACCTGAAATGCCCGATGGTGTTTTCTGCGAAATAGTTTGAGATCTGTAGAGGCATTGATGGTCACCATGTAAAATGTAATGAGCTAGAGCTCGTATTCTTTAATGCATTTATTTCAAAATACACGCTGACTATCATCTCAGTCTGTCTTCGTTGATGAAAATGATATTGGGAGGTGACGAGAAAATCTCAAGAGGAAGTAGACGTTACTGTTAGTTTTTTTTTCTTATTCCGTTGGCATGTTTCGATGAATTTCGACAGATACCAGCCATCTCTGTCAAAGAAAATATTTGCAACGGTTTGCAGAAAAAAATGCTGTTTACATGTTTGAAGCTTAGGAAAAATTGGGATATTTCTGTGTTGTTTGGTTGTTTAGGAGGTATTTGTATCTGTGTAGATGAGAGAAAAATTTGGTTCGAAATGAGAATGATCTTTGAGAGGCGGGATCATTCATATATATATATATATATATATATATATATATATATATATATATATATATATATATATATATATCAGTGAAATGACAATTTCAGAAGACTGTTTTGTACAAATTAAGTTTCTCTCGTTTATATCAATGTTTCACCCATGCTTTCTTGCTTTTTCAAGAAAGTAGAATGGAAATACTGGATATAGTCTGTTTATATAGGGTCCTGTCTTGAAATGGGCGGGGTTAATAATGAAACTAAGTGAATTTAAATGTATGAAGAAGTATAGTGGTAGGTAATGTGTGTGGTTAGCAGGGAGGCATCAGATGACGTGCTGGTGTAGAACAGATTCGGGAACACCTGTTTTATCCCCCAGGCAGCGACACCATTCCAATTCAAGAAGATGAAATTATTTGACCTCAGTTATTTTGGCTTACTTCCTTTGATTCCCAACAACATAGCCCCCTTGGATCACATGGAAATTGACACTTCCTACAGGAGACATTCAAACTCAGATATTCGTCAATCATCGGAAGATCTATTTCCCGTCGCAGCGACACTATGCTCCACGAGGAATCTAAAGGAATAAACGCACGTTTGTCTTTTTCCTCTTGAATACATCTTCTGTTAGAGCAGCAGTTCCAAAAAGATGCGTCACACCACACTGATGCATCGAAAGACGATGGTAAGTGAGACAGGAAGATTTGAGGACAATCAGAGAAACATTTATCCATCCATCTCTCCAACAGGTCTCCGTGACATATTGTTGCAAACAGAAATTTTCACCTCCGACAAATATCAAAAACTAGAAGAGAAAGGCTTCTTTGTGTTGTTGTTGTTGTTGTTGTCTAGAATTAGACGTAATATAAATGATTTTACAAAACAAGCTCATACCTCTCATTAGATTCGTATAGTTACTTAAGATTACAGGTGAAAGATACTCATTTACAAGTTTATTTTCTGAATTATTTGTTGGGTTTTTTTTTTTCGTAGCTCCATTGTTTTAACTTTCCAAATATATCAGGATCATATTATGATAGACAGGTACGCATTGCTTAAAGCCCGAGTTACGGCCAGTCGGCCATCAGGCGAACATTGTGTAATACAGTATATTCTACAAGATTATTATGGCTTACTTGACTACAGCTACACTACTTGTACTGAGTAAATAGTCAAAATTATGTACTATATTGTAGATAGTTCCGATGAGTACATTTCTAAATGGAACGTGTTTTAAATATTATCCATAACCAGCAAGTCTAGGTATGCTAGCCTACAAACAACAGGTGTTTATAATTGTGAATTTGAATTCTGCATTTTTAAAAGACAATACTTTACCAATTATACTTTTAATGTGAAATATTGTGCAAGTGATGTCAGTATTCCAGTGCAGTTACATATGTATATCATTGATATACATATGTAACTGCACTGGAATAGATAAGCAGTTTAAGCCAATCGTGTTTTTTCAACTCTATTAAAACCTTATGGGACTTCAGATGTATATGCAGTTGGACGTTGGGCGAAAGGACGTTAAGCATCAATTACCGGCAGTTGTGCTCTGTGTTGTGAATCAAGTATTACTAAGGGTTGATTTTTTTTTGGTTTTGTTTTTGAATGTATTTCTCATCAATGAAGAATTTGGTGTGGCCGAGCCAATTTTTATTCTTAAAGTGCAGTCCAGAGAAAATGAGTTTTGGAACCACTGCCTTAAGGCAACGAATGCATACATTTTTTTTTTTTTGCATTTCAGATTATGTACATGGCGATTGTTCTTTATGGCCCATCTTTGGCACTCAATGCAGGTAAGAACGACTTTAAGAATAATAATCACCAAAAGAATAATTGTTGAGGCTTTTATTGGATTGGCCAAAAGTTCGTTCAGTATTCGTCGTTGGATGGCATCAAGGCGTTTATCAGCGTCCGTCCTTCTTAAATGCCAAAATTTTCGCATTTTTCGTTTGTTAATTCAATATTATGATGGAAGAAAGTAAGCAACATTACCGACCTATTATGATTTCTTTTTTTTTAATTCATAGAACTGTAAAAATGCAACTTATGCACAAAAAATATTTGTGCACTTAAACACACTGTGAATGATCGAACGTGTCAAAAATGGTTTGCAAAATTTAGTGCCGGAGATTCGTTTTTGAACGATGCCCCACGGTCGAGTAGACTGGCTGAGGTTGATAGTGGGCAAGTGAAGACGCTACTTTAAAATAATCAACGTTATTCAGCGTGGTAGATAGAGAACATTTTCAAAATATCAAACGTTAAAACTCATTCTAACCAGCTTGGTTATGCTAGTCGTTTTGGTCTATAGTTTCTGCATAAGTAGAAAAAAACTACTGGACCGTATTTAGACGCACTGTTCATTCAAACAAATTGTAACGGACGATGAAAGGTAGATGTTTTACCTCAACGTGGAACGCATGAGATCGTGATGCAATCAAAATGAACCACCATTGATCGTACCAAAAACTGGTTATCAGAAAGGTAATGCTGTGCATATGATGGGACTGTAGATGACTTCTTTACCATGAACTCCTAACAGAAGCAAACGATTGATTCGGATAAATACTGCTCCAAATTAAATCAACTGGAAGCAATAATCATCGAAAAGCGTTCTGTATTAGTCAATAGAATGGCGGAAGATTCCATCTGGATAACGCTAGACCGCATTTCCCTTTGGTGACAAGACAAAATTAGCTGCGAAGTTTTCACTCTTTCGCCATATTCGCCTTTATTCCAGTTTTTACATCATCATCATCAGTCTTTTAACGTCCGTCGTTGGACATACCAGTATTCCCTGAATCTATTTAGTTCATCTCTCCATCTTGTGTTCTATCGGCCTCGGTTTTGCATGTGATCTCTGGGGATCTATGTTATGAGTCGTGATGTCCATTGGCCTACCCATAGCCATTTGAGTTTTTTAATAGTTTCTATGATGTCACGGACACCCATTTTCTTCCTGATATACTGTGCTGTCTTGTGATCTCTCCATGTAAGGTTGAGCATGATTCTCTCATGCACACGTTACATACTTCTTAGTTTGAAGGTCGGTCTCTTGGTTAGGTTCCATGTTTCAGCTCCATAAGTGACTATCGGGAGAATGCATCGTTGTATACTTTTTTAAAAGAATTATTAGGATCATCTGGTCTTTTAAAGTTGTGTTTGCACTACCGAATGCTTGCCATCCTAGAGTGATTCTTCGCTTGATTTCCTCCTCTTTTGAGGGTCATGAAGACCAGTTTTTACAGAATTCTCTAAATGAAAGAAATCAAATTCTTCGGAAAGCTGCAAAAGGCACCTAGAGTAGTTCTTGGATAGAATCATGAAGTATTGTAAAAAGTGGCTGAAGATACTGGAACAGAACAGTAAACACGTTATTATCTTTTTTTAAGGCATAAAGTAGTCAGAAAATTAAATCATAATGATTAATAATACCTCATCTTGAAAGAATAAGAAAAAAACGGAATATGTGTCAAGTACTGTAACTACCAAAATGTATACAAACATGGCTACGATTGGAATGGAGGTTAGATTTAAGGGTTTTATTTGAACTTCTGATCACATACACAACCGAGGCCGACAGAATACAAGATGGAGAGACGAGCTAGACAAATTCAGAAAGTACTGGCTCCGCGACACCCATGATAGAGAAGTGTGGCGAATCCTGGGGAAGGTCTATGTCCAACGACGGACGTTGAAAGACTGATGACGATGATGATTCAGTTGAAGTCTAGGTGGATTAATTGGCAAAGCGGGCCAGGCTAAACGGAGTTTCCTTGTCTATAGGGCTTTTTCTTTATTTTCAACGCTATTTACTCACTACCTGATGGTAATTGGCCCGAGCAAAAAGTTGTGATAAAAAGTAGCAAATGGAATGAAAATGAAAGTTAAAAGTAGCCAACAATATTTTTATTATAATAATGGTTTATAATACTTCGATTAATGTAAATAAAAGATAGGAAAAATGTAGTAGATAATTTCAATAAAGGTAACATCGAAAATAGCCTTATTTTTACTTGATAAACCGAACGAACTTTTGCGGTACCCAATGCATATACAACTAAAATACCGTATTTGTCAGCGTGTAAGATGTACTGTTTACGAGGGTATTTAGGTGATTATCACTCACTGCAATTCATTCAACCCCCTGAATTGAATCGTCCATTTTGAGTTTTGGTAGACGAACCTCTACTTAAAATAACAACGCATTGGGCTCAGTTTGATATTTGCAAAATTCAAAAAAGATTTAATGTATTGTTATTAGTTGTAGAACTATTCAGACTGCTCTCCCCATCTTTGTTGTTTTGATCATCACATATCTGCTAGTGTGCTCTAAAGCCTTCCTTGGCATTTTTGTAAAGTTCTGAGTGAAAGTATTTTTATCCAAACTGGTATGAAGATACAAATGTGATGATACTAGTATAAAAATGCTTCATATCAGAAGTTCAGAAAATGCAAAGAATGACTGGGAAGCACACTGGCTGATATGTGATGATCTAAATAACAAAGATTAGGGTAATAGTCCAGACACAATAACAAAAGCATGTTTTCATTATAGTGAATAATGCTAAAAATGACAAATTTACAAGTGGAGTTGCATTTTTGCACATTCAATGTCAATAGAAATATACATCGTTGTCAGTCGAGGCTGTTGAGCTCTTAGCAGCAATGGCGTCTATCCAAAAAGAAAAATTTTCAGGTACGTGTTCAAGTTAGGACATAATGCCACTCAAGCTGCTGATAACGTCATACCATTACTGAAATGTCAGACGTGTTTGTCGTATTAACTGGCTGTGTAGCAAAGGAACAAAATATTATTTTTCTAGACAAACAAAGAATTTATGCGTATTAATATTTATGTATATTTAAAAAAGATATACACAGAGATCCCGTTTATAACATATGACTGAGGTCCTACACTAGTTAAATTAGGTCCTGGATCGATCCAAGTGTTTTCTGGTATCAATATTGCTGAATAAGGTTCCAAGATGGACTGTTGGAAATGATTTCTTTTCAATAGCAGTGGTTTCAAAACTGTGGCCTGCAAATCCAAGTGTGCTGGAATCAAGGGGTCAGCTGAAGCAGTTGTTTGCCCCTCCCATGGAGAAGGAAAGTGTAAAACATACTGAATCAAATATCTATCTTTAACCACCAACTGGAAGAAAAACTCGTGTATTTGTGAAAACATTTTCACAATAAAATACAATCTCTTCTGGATCATTCAAGTGAAAAATGTCTTCTGTATTATGCTTAAGCACTTT
Organism: Thysanoteuthis rhombus; assembly: GCA_963457665.1. Lineage (NCBI taxonomy): Eukaryota > Metazoa > Mollusca > Cephalopoda > Oegopsida > Thysanoteuthidae > Thysanoteuthis > Thysanoteuthis major. Next base: position 6,236,718 of record OY735222.1, on the reverse strand, counting down.
CAAGTTCTCTAGCATGAGTAGTTTTTGCAGCAATTGCTTTAAACAGAGAAAAAACAACCTTTGCTTAGTGAATGAGATATTTCAGTGTTTGTCTTTGTGTTGTCAATTATGGTTTGTTATTTGTAGTAACAAGAGTTCTCTATAATTTATTGGTAGAAAAATCATCCCCTGACTTAATTTCTTAAATCTGCAGAGTAGCAAACGTTATTATGGTTGTAATAACTTTGTGGAATCTTGGGGGTCCACGGTCCCTTGGTTGGAAATCACACCGTACCCTTCCGCCATTACCTGGCAATCTCACTATAAAAATATATGTCGTGAGATATCCATGTGCTGCGCCAGACGTAAGATTCGTTGAGAATAGGACGACACTCGAAAGTCTGCGACAGAACACCCTCCGGTGAGTCCCTCTTGGCGAGTCATTCATCATACCCAGCGACCGAAAATCATAATTGTTGAACACAGATCCTTACCATATATTAGGATTTGAATAGATATAATTAATTTCGAACTAAAAAAAAAAAAATTTTTAATGTTCAAAAGTTGCATATCATTGTAGTTCATTGATTACTGTCAAAAAGCTAAATTTCTAAGTATAGGGGCCCGCCGGAATATTTCCTTTATAGAAGGGGCCCACAAGTTTTCAAAGTTTCAACATCATTATTCAATTGCAATGAATTGTTGGAAATGAGTATACCATGACTACATGTGTCTCATTATCTTCAATGTTTTTTCTGCTTTTTTGCTCTTTTCTGAGATTTTCCTTTTCTTTGACCATTTTTTCCTCTTCTTTTTCTAGTGACTGGGTTTACGTTATGGGGAGCTGTCGTAACAGTTGGAATTGTGTGTACGTTCTACACCACCCTGGTTAGTCAGATGTTTTTCTTTTTTCCACATTTCTGTCGTGCTTTAGACGTTTTGTTTTTTAATGCAAACATGCAGTGTCAGATTTTGGTTAGGCATGATCAATACAGGATGAAAGCCTGATAACTGCTAATGAAAATAGAGTACTTAATCGTTTTGATGTTAAGAATGGGGAACAAATTCTGCGTGTGAGTGATCATAAAAAGAATGATTAATGACATCCAAACAATCTCATGACCAGATGATAGTTGTTACAGCACCAAAGGACAACACTGCCAAGTTATTTGAAGCTAGTTGGTTGTCGTCTGCTCTGCTTTCTTCTCTCGAAGAACATGTTGTGTTGGGAGGTGGCCAGGATGCCATAAAAGCAGGGTTGCCAGCGCAAAAATAGATTTTAGAGCTAGATCTGCAAAAAGAAGGAGCTACATATTAATCATAATAAATTCAAGTAAGTACTTTATCTAGAAGTTCATTGCAGCAACAAACTACCGTCAGGCCCCACTTAGGAGAGGCCAATAGAAACACTTTTAGAGATAATGAGAAATCCATATTACTCACAACGTACCTAACTTGTTTACAAGTTTTCAGAGTTTCACCAAAACTCGGGAAAACCTTTTCAATAATTAAATTGTCTGGGGAACCCTTCCAAAAACAACTTCCCGTTCGACACACACACATAGACACATACATATAATAAATGTGTATATATATGTGTGTATGTAGAAATGTGTGTATATGTATGTGCATGTGGATATACGTGTGTATGTATAAACATGTGTGCGTGTATAACTATTGGATTTCAGCCTTGTTTATGGAATTATCCAAATGTGTATAAACCAAAATACAAAATATGTACTTGAATAGAAAAGTAAGGATGAAGCTAGCTGAGAAAATATAAACATATGAAAGATTATCGACTGAACAGCGTCCGTATCTCGTAAATAACTGAGTTTTTGATTAAAAAAGCAAAATATTGTTAATTTTTTCACATATGCAAAGTGTTAGAGAAATAAAATATAGGCATGTTAAAGCTGTGAAGGAATTGTAATCAAGAATCATAAAGTATATTGCGAAAATGTCAGTGTGTTGCGCAGATCCCCAGGAAAAGTCGCGCAGTAAAAATCAGGTTTTGCAGAATACACTTTGAATACCACAGGTATAGAGAATTCGATCCTAATTGCCTCCCTCCCCACCACCACATTTGCTGTGTCATTTCTGCATAATTGTTCCTGAGATTGCAGGTACAACTAGAAAAACAGGACAGAAAAGGGTGGAGGGAGGGACGAACAAAGCACTCCCATAGCCGAAATGGACACCCTCTATCGGGAGCATATCTGTTGATGAAAGAGACATCTGTCTTCGAAATATATATATATATCTGTTTAATGAAAACATACCTGTTGTGACACTCTGATGCCGTGACGAAGGAGTGCCGCGAAGAGAAGAATGCACATGCCAACCAAAAACCCATAGGCGGTACGCACAAAAGAAACATGCCCTGAAGAAAAATAAACACCCTGTTTATTTTCTGTTACGCAAAGACGTAAGACAGCTGCAATAATTCTTGCAGGTTTCAACTTGATTTTCATTGGTTGGGGAAACCCTTGTCCAGACTTCACACATTGCGACTACAATTGGCTATCATCGCTCAAGTCACTGTCTTGACTTTCATCTACACGTTTTTCCCCCCCATTTCTGACTGCCTCGAAAACTACATTAAATTCATTCTCCCATTCCAACTGTCGGTTGACATTCCTCCGTCCCCCCCTCTCTCTCTCAAACACATACAGGCGTGACGTTCCCTGGCAAGAACTATCTTTGACTCCTACCTGAACCCCCCCTGCTCTTTTGTCATGTCCTACATAATTAAAGATGTTTCCCATTTACCTACTTAACATTTCAGGTTGTGTTCTTAATCGCCATCCCGGGGGATAGCACCGAAATAGGTAGCTCAAATCTCACCAAGCGAACATACACTTTACTAGGCAAATCATGTTTCATGGCTTTGCTGCACACATAATGTAATTGAGGACAGGGCGCTGAACGCGCCTGCCCGACACGTAGAAACCTCTAGCATGCATCAGGTCATATTACTTCGCGCACATTGTTACTATGTAGCCTTATGCTAGGCCAGTGATTCCCAACAAGACGGGGATCCTCCCACTTCCCCGACAAGGGGGAATTTAGGAAATCAGGGGGGGGGGGTATTAAGTAAAAATGAAAGCTTTGGTGAATGTTTTTGGCTTAAGGATAATGGTATGCGTGATGCAAGATGGGGTATAACAGTGCGAGGCAAGGTCTGGATTTTCCTTACCAGTGCTGTTTATCAAAATTATTTTAAATTTAGTTATCGAACTTCAAATGACATGATCTCAATTATTTCTCCTTGTTTTCTTTGGGTAAGAAATACACTGCAGCAGTTGTGCAATAATAATATTAAACTAATTCTATAAAAAAGTTGTCAAATTATACGCAAAATAAAATAATTATTTGTAATTATTCTTTGAGGCAATTTATTTGAATGGGAAGTTGGGGGGGTCTAGTAATCTTATTGATAGAAGAGGAGAATGGCCCTGAAAAGGTTGGGAACCAGTGTATTTATCATGCAAAACCTGCTTGTTGGTTAGATTGTGTATTTTCCACGTGTGTTAGCGGCGGGCAGGAAATGAAAGTCAGGATTCCAAATACTGAATAGTGAGCTAACCCACTCCACTGGGAAAAATCACACAACACAATCTTCCTGCCTTCCACTGTATAACCTTGTGCCGTTTTAAACTCAGTTTTACAAAGTTGAGTTTAGTATGGCACAAGGCTATATTTCCATATAAGGCGCTTGTTCTCGAGTGATGGTCAGCAAGCTAACTACGGATGACCAGTTCGCTCGTTTTGTCAGTTCAATCCTTACTGACTGCTCAATATTGCCACACTCAACTACAATCACTGGCCATTGTGTGAACTTGACATTCGCCAGATAGATTAGTCAACACGCAAGGCATATCAGTTTGAAGTTGTTTTGATAGGCAGTTCTTGAGGAATAAAAAACAACAACAAAAACCCCAAAAAACTACAGATTATGGATCTTTTATCTAAAATCATGGATTTAGATATAAATATCTAAATTGGGGTAATAGATTTAAATCCAGATATGAAATATCTAAATTGGCAGCACTGAAGAGAAGTGACCGGAATACTTCGAAGACGTAGTTCCGTACGACGGACAGATATTTTTTTTACATGTCAATTATAGCAAGCTGCTCAACTCGCCATGAAGTCCAGTTTCTTATGAATATGCACCTTTGGAACGGCTCTATCATGATTAAATTAAATACAATTTTTGAGGAGAAGGGACGTAATCCAAATTTACCTTGACGTACCAAAGAGACTCAAACTCCCAGAGCAACATGTATTTTACATCATACTATTATACATTGACTCAGTCCGATGGGTTTCCTCGTTTTTGTCAAAAGATTTCGGCCGATGCGATCTTCAGCTTTCTTTTGTTTCAAATATCTCTATTGTAAACTGTCAACCAAAACTGTCACCTAAATGTCAAAATAGGTTTCTTTGGTTTCTAATTCGGTCTGCCTGGCTACGTATGTATGTATTACGCATACAGGCCGCATCAATGGAGCTAGGGGACTGAAAATTTAACCATTTACTCTCCATCATGTCTAGAAAAAGACTTTTTTCCAAATCCCCCTCCCCAAATAGGTTGTAGGGTGTGTATGTGGGTGGGGGCGATTCTCTATGTAAACTTATGCTACATCGGTCCCATAGTTTGTATCTGGCAGCATTCCCGTTTGTTTTTTGTTTATTTTAATTCAGACTTTTTTAGTGATCACTGTCCAACAAAAGGTGAGAGAACTAACGTATTCATCAATCACCTTTTTTTCCATATTCTTTATTGATCACATTGTTCCCATGCTGCCAAAAAACTTCGTGCTGTTTTCGATTTTTAACACAAAATGTGATTTTCCTTCGTGTTTTTTTTGGGGGATCGACACCTTCTTCTACATCGATGATTGGAATTCAAAGAAAGAACCTTTGTATGGTAAAACTGCAGAACAAAATCTGGAGTTGACTTCGTTTTCCTGCTGTAACTAGGACAATCCTCACCAAAATGAGGGGTGTAGACCGCTCTGTAAAATTCAACATTTCCGACCTTGATATGAACTCACGACCCACTGATTGCCAGGAAGCTGTCTTACTGATATTCTTAAATTGACAAGTCTTAGATATCAAAGAAAGTTGGTCAAACAGATATACACAGTGTTATTTCCTTCTAATTGATGAATACATCTGTACAAAAAAAATAAATTTATAATCTTTTATTCATTATATGTACACAATACAAAACTTGCAGTAAGCATTTTCGGTCGGAATAGGAGTAGGAGTGGAGTTTGACCTTGCATCAACCAGGCTTGTTTTAGCTCTTTCTTCTTTTCTTCTTCTGTAGATTCCTTGCGGGGCATAAGACAGAAACCACGTTGGGTAATGTTGCTACGGTTTCATCAGCGAGTAGTTTGTTTTTTTGCGAAAAGTTGCTAGTCCCACGCCCAACCCTTGAAACCAGCAATTGCTATTGCTATTTACCCATTGCTGGAGGAAGAAGTGGATTCATGCCTTTCCTAAGGGCATCAGTGTAAAGCAAACACGAGCAGCCTCACCCCAAACCTGGTGCAGCATATGCACATGGTGCAGTATTGGTTTAGAGCAGGTTATTCGAGTGAATAAAAGCATCGGTTGAGCGTATCTAGTAACCCATCTGGATGGGTAGTGCAAAATCTTGTATTCAGGTTTGGGTAGACAAGCGACTTCGCAAAAAACGAATTAACTTGGGAGAATCTACTGATACGAGATATTCTCTAGCAGGGAAGGCAGAATGAGAACAATCTACCTTTGTGGATTGAATAAAGGGTTAGGCTTGAAACTCCCAGAAGGTTAACTAACAATGATAGGTACCTGATGAAGGTGAATGGCACAACAGCTAAAATGTTGGGACTATAACAACGAAGATGAGATTAAAAATACAATTTTAGATTTTTTTCTCAAATCGACACTATTTACAGAAAAGAAATTAACATAAGGAATGCTATCTGTTTCACAATCATTGTAATATACTTTGCAAATGTAATTAACATATTTGATATCTAGCAAAAGCTTTAATGCACCTGTAATTTGGAACGGTGCCATGTAATGGCGAACACTGAACTAAAATCGGGCAGGCATCCTTATGAGTAAGTTGAATTTTTATAAAACCGACGACTTTAATTTCGTAATAGATTTTGTGAAACTCAATCGATTTTAATGAAATCTGTGCATTGTAGAAAACTTAATTTTCAATAACCTTTTAATTACATCAACTGAAAAACGCTTGGTATGATTTTAGTGAATTTTTACGTCAGATTTGATATAAATCAATGCACGCCTAAACCGTAGAAGGGAATTACACCCAATTACATCTAATTGGACCCTGCGAATGTGAATGTTTTTCCCTAAAAAAAAAGAGGATTCTCCAATTTTTAAACGTATGGCCTGAGTTTCAGTGTCGAACATTAGGAAGATTTCGAAAGGTAGGCAAGAATGATTTATATTAAAAATAAAACAACTCCAGTACATTTGTTTTCGTGGCGCAGTTGGTTTGTGTGTCTACTTTATAATCGAAATCTTGATGTTCAAAATCCACCCAGGAACTACCTTTTTGAAAAAACAACAATAGTAGTTGTAGCTGTGGATGTTGTGAGTACATATTGATATTTAAGAAAACAGGACCAGTAAGAAAAAAGGGTTACGGCACAATGTGTTAATATGATTGTGAAAACTTTAAAAAAAAAAACATTGGACGAATATTTTTACATAAAATAGACGAAGAATATTATTACAGTCACAAAATCGAACGATTTTATTGTACAAAGTTTAGTCACATTTGGGTATGTGCCACTATAAATAGCCATTTTGTGCCACTGCATTAATATTTTTCCGTCTATCTTATGTTAAAATATTCTTGTTCGGTGTTTTTTCTGGAGTTTTTACTATCATATTAACACATTGTGTCGTTACACATTTTCTTACAAAAATGTGACATTACTGTTATTTAAAAAATATATAAAACTGCATTTAAATTGGAATAATACACAATCTTTGAATTGGAGAAATGCAAAATGAAAAGTTTGCGTAAAATTTTATTCAAATACAGTTTTGATGAAATTCATTCTAAAATATAGTCACAACCTAAGATAAAGGAGTTGCAAGTAGCAAGACGCTTACTGGCATGGAGAACGGAATCTTAGATTATTGTTGTAGTCAATGTTTTGTTGTTTAACTGAATGATCTTTTCTCTTCCTTAGGGTGGAATGAAGGCAGTCATGTGGACAGATACGTTTCAAACTCTGATGATGATTGTTGGGTTAATGATCGTCCTCATCGAAGGTTCAGTCGAGGTTGGGGGATTTTCAAACGCCTGGAAAATCGCCTATGAAAACGAACGAATCCAATTTGGAGAGTAAGTAGGGAATTCAATTTCTTTTACTTGTTGAATACCCACGTACATTGATCATTGAGAGAACCTTGCTCGGGATCCGATTTCATCTCAATTCATTCCAAAACCAACATCGTTCCTTCTTAACATAATTAGGCAGATTTTTATTATTAACAAGAACTAGCACAGGACTTTCCAAACTGTGTGTTGCGACACTTTGAATATTTAGGTGTGACGCAAAATTAAGCATAATTTTGTATATCTTTCAATAATACTTTTCCTGAGTCAATTGAACTGCAGGAATTATATTATGTATTTGGCTTGACTATCAAAACCCAAGTATTATGTCATGAAAAGAATATTTCCAAGAAGTGTGTCGTCAATGAGAAACGTTTGGAGAGCACTGTACTAGAGGAATAAAAAGGAATGTTTTCTAATGATTAAATTTGAATTATGATGTAGTAATATTACACTCGTTTTAAATATTGAATCTGATGTACTTAATATTTATTGATTATTAAGTCTGATATAGTTATTACTTTCAAGTTTGTGTTAGCGTGTTACATTTGTCCAATGACCCAAGCTTTTTTTCTGTTCTAAGCTCTTGAACATAATATTTTCGATCAAGGAGGGCTTCGGGGATAAGCAATCTTTTTGTCCCTACGGACCGAAGCACACATCAATGAGTGAATGGAGTGCCAGATAAATGCCATGAAATAACTTGAAACATGGGAATAGTAATATATGCTAATAAATAGTTTGTACTTGAGTAATAATGCTCAATTTAGTCAAAGTTCATTTCAAACATGGTGTCCTTTGAGTATAAAAACACACAAAGTATTTTAAAAACATGAAAAGTAAATTCCAACATTGTCCCGTGAGCCAGATGTGTCCCGCGGGCCGTTGGCAGCCTTTAAACCTTGAAGTGATATTTTAGAAATAGTTCTGTTTCAATGTTCCGCTTTGTTTTGTGTAATTGTCGATTTGATTTGAATTATTTTTTTTTTTCAGGGCCAGTTTTGATCCCCGTGTGCGTCATACAGTTTGGGGTTTCCTGATTGGTGGAGGCATTTTATGGACAAGTATCTACGGAACCAATCAGGCACAAGCACAGCGGATGTTTACACTACCGTCGGTCAAGAATGCACAATTGTAAGAGCGAGAGAGAGAGAGAGAGAGAGAGAAGGGGGTATCTCAAATTTCGGTCTTCTAACCATAAAATATGATTTATCCGAACACATAGTTTCCACTGTAGTCCCCCTTGAACATATATACAAAGATCTTACAAAGAATACTGCTCACAACGAGTTGTGGCAAAAGTCCGAATTACATTTAGTTCGTGCGCGCTGTTCCAAATCCTCCAACTTTTCGGTTGCTGCATGGGGTGTATATATATATATATATATATATATATATATATATATATATATATATGTATATATATATATATATATATATATATATATATATATTATTGTGTCATCCACAGACAGCTGTTTCGATGTATTACATCTCTTCAGTGTGGCTATAGACTTTCAAATATCCCATCCAGTACCGCGAGACACGATTGAAACCTTCGCTTTAGACCCGGAGTATGTGTATGTGTGTGTGTGTGCGTGAATATGTATGATTATATATATATATATATATATATATATATATATATATATATATATGTGTGTGTGTGTGTATGAATATTTGTGCGTGTGTACATAAATATTTATGCATGAATATACGAGTGTACGTATGCATGAATAAGTATGTACGAATATGAGTGCGTGTGTGCATGAATAGATAAGTATTATTATATGTGTGTGTAAAAAAAAGGAAAAGGTCTCAATACGGAATATCAATGCATCTCATCAGGAGAACAGATGAATTGATGTTGGTTTGAAAAGTTCCTTCTTGCTCGGAACGAAAATTGTATTAGGGAGTGGCATAGGACGTGAGGTTTCTTTCCTGGGTGTCCTTTATAATGTGTTTCTTTATTACCAACATGTTTTTCAATTCAACGGATCTTTCAAAATTGTTTTGCAAAAGCTTGAATGTTTGAACCAACTTGTTATAATATCTTGTATGACTCCCTTTTCAATATATTGGTTGGGGGCTTACCGAGTTTGTTTTTCTTTGTTTGTATTTTTCGTTGGTCGTTGGTATTATCCCTTGAGAGTTGAAATTGTGTTAATGAGTTCGTTATTCTGGTTACTTGAAGATCGGATGTTTGGTACGTTACTTTTACGTGCCTGGTTTCAAAGATCAACAATAAGAGAGAATAACAGGAGTATACATATTTCTCTCCTCTCGACTTGCTTCGGCCACGTGGCCATCATCAGGGGAAAGAGTATTATTTTCAAATGCACCGGTTTTCGCAGGATGAAAAATGATATGCCATAGGGGGAAATGCAATGACTAAAATGAATGTCATTTTCAAACCGAACACCAAATCCATTAACACGATTTTTACAAATAAAAACATGAATTGGTGCGTGCGATAATTATGAAGACATTTGACGACTATATTTCATTCGGTGCCGGTGTTAACCGAGTAGGATATCGAACAGCCTTAAAGTGCATGAATAAATACGGAAAATGAGCGTGCAGGAGGCGTTTAGGAAGCAGCCTAAACGCAGCTCTGCTCTTACCATCTGAGCTAACGACGCTCTAGCAAGATCAGAATTCAGAAAAAGTGCACATATTGTTCACTTCTCTATTCTACAATCGTAGGCATATACATATATATATATATATATATATATATATATATATATATATATGTGTGTGTGTGTGTGTGTGTGTGTGTGTGTGTGTGTGTGTGTTTCCGACGTGGACGGTATTGTATTAATTTAAAAAAAATAGTTTAAAAAGTAATAGCTATACTTCATTCAGCATTGTTGCGTTTGTGGAAAGAAAGAGAGAGAGAGAGAGAGAGAGAGAGAGGGGGGGGGGGAGACTCATATTAGAGGTAAACTGAAATTTCTTTCTTTTTTTTTACTCTTAAAAACTATTTGTATGCATATATATGTGTGTTCCCAATTCTGCCAGTACGTATATCAGTAGAATGGACAGTTTATGTTCGAGACATTGTGATAATTATAAGGACATTTGAGTAGGAACCATAACTCATCCGGCACCGATGTGATTTCTTTTTTCAGAGCAATTTGGTTGAACTTCCCTTGCCTTCTAATCATTTTGTATCTTTGTGGCATGATAGGCGTGGTCATGTACGCCTTTTACAGCAAGTGTGACCCAATCACGTTCGGTCTCATCACCGCTTCGGACCAGGTAAGTCAATAGACTTTTCTTGATTCTGAGGGAACAAGATGATTTTCATACATACATTCTTTTCGGATAGTTATCAACATCTCGGTTGTTTTTTTTTTGTTTTGTTTTCATGCAAAATGTTTCGGCTGCTTTATCATACGGCCTTCTCAGGTGCATATCGCGATCGGAAACACTGTTAGAATGTTGGGACGATCCATCTTTCGTATCTGCGAAATTTATTACACAGATACACAAGAGCTTATTTCATTTCAATAAATAAATACATCTATACATAGAGATGTATTTTATTTCTTCAAATTATATATACAATAAAAAGTTACAGTAATCATCTTCAGTAGCAGGAGTGGATTTTGACCCAGCCGCAGCTAGGCTTGTTTGTCATTTATTTTGAAAGGTATCGCATAATATTTTCCATGATGAATAAACATAAAATTCTGGTTAGTCACTCATTAGAAACCGTCTCATGATCAACGTCTTTTAGGAACTTGCAATGTTTCGGGTGATCAATTAAAAGATTGAGAAAATGGGGGATTAATGAATAAGTTACTTCTATTATCTTCCGCTGGACAGTGATGATTAAAAAATCTGAATCCTGCTGAATTCAAACAAGTGATCAATTTAGCATAAACTTACATGACAAAAGTAACAGTGATCAGCTTCAATTGGAATATAAGTTGAAGTGAAATTTAAACCTGCCAGTCATTTTTTTTATCTTGCTTTATTTTTCATTAGATGAAGCATTTTCAGCTATTGCTATTTTTTGTATTTTGAGTTGTATTTCCTCAGAACGGAAGTATAGATTTTGCCCGTTTTGTGAGTCCCATAACCCGGAAGTCATTAGCGGACCATACAGGCCTTTTATCCTCCGTGGCATCTCGCTGGGGGTGTGGGCTGGCAATTCCCATTTCATCTCCAAGTGTCATGTTTTGATTACTATTGGATTAAACGCTGTGATGGATTATCAATAACCTGGGGCTCTGGGCTAACATTTATTAAAGCCCCCCCCCCTGCATACCCCACCATTCATTTTCCATTTTAGAAAATTAGATACTGTTTGTTATTTTCAAAATATGAAAAATGTTACGTAATACTGAAATACAACCAAAAATGCACGTATGTACGTTTGAACCATTTTGTCTTGAGCAATTATTTAAAAAAAAACAATCCATTTTGGACGTCTAGGATGGAGAGCTAGTTAGCTTGCCTGTCTCATGGTCTGTTGCTTATAGAATGAGTTCGAGTCTCATTTGGTACTCCATGGGGGGAGGGCTAAATTAATCTAAACTTGATTGGGGCGCCTACCATGAATCGCTGATTAGCAACAATGAACGAGATGGATGAACTTGGCTCTTTCCAACAAGAAACTCAATTCTATTCCCATGTTCAGAGAGAAACATCCGCAAATCATTCTCAATTGATAGTTTGCACAAAATTTGCTCTTGGTCACGTTGCTGAAAGAAAAAAAACTTGTTTACGGCACACAAGAATCGAGTTTAATTAGTTGTGATTACTTTGAATTTCTGGTATTTTAACAAACTCTGCGTACCCAGGTAATTTTACTTGTGTACCCGTGGGACAGTGGTGGAGAACCTATGGCACGTAATGACACGTCCAAGGTTTCCAGGTGATGGACTTTGGAAAAAAATACTTTTAAAAAAAATCTCATTCCATCATTTTAGTTTTATAAGTATATTTTGAAATTTCTCTCTAGTTATATTTTTAAAAACATCTAGTTTTATAGATATATTATGAAAATACACCGCTTGTCTATGAGCAGTCTATATTCATGTGTCTCTATGCTAAAAGGATTATTTTAAACAATTTAAATTTCGTCACATCATGCGAAAAAAAAAAGGATTGTCATCACTGAACAAGGCTAAGTTTAATAAATATCAAAATGTAATTTTACACTTCTGTTCGAATTGCATGAGAAAATCTATCTAAATACTTGTAAAATACCGGTTGCTTTGCTAATGGTATACTTTAATGGGTATTACCTGAAGCGACCAACCCTGGAACTTGGCCGAATCACTCAAAAGCAAGTTCAATTCCATCTCGATTTACTTTCACGCCTTCTTCTCGCTGACTGGGTTCAGCCGCTCTCCTTTTGACAATATCTTTACGTTTAGCCCCAATCTTACCCTGATTCTCACTCCCTTTCCCGGAACTCCTCACTGTGCTTCTGAGAACCTCTCCTGTACACCAATCCCTTTCGACGTAAAAGTTTCATTTTAAAAACGTGACAGATGGATTTTAATACAGAAGAGTTGACATATTCTTGTAAAATCGTTCTGATTCTCAATGCATTCATTTCAGATGGTCCCGCTCTTCGTGATGGACACATTAGGGCATCTGCCAGGAGTTCCTGGAATGTTTGTGGCATCGATATTTAGTGGAACTCTTAGGCAAGTATCTTTTTTTATTTCCAAATGTTTCGACTACTTATCATCTTCGGCTTAATTTTATTTGCTGTTTTTTTAGCAACTTTTGCTCATACTGATTACTTTTCGGAGGTGAGTAAATAGCATTGATCAGAAATAAAGAATAATCTTTTGGTGGGATTCGAACCCACATCCCTAAGGGGTAGCACCGTTTAGTCTGGACTGCTTTGAAAATTAAGCCAGCAATGAAAAAATTTTACGCTCCAGTGAATTTATCTTATCCAGTTCAACATAGTATTTGTGTGTTTAACTAATGTACCCGTTCCGTAAAAGATTATGGCGTGTATGAAATATAAGGACATACGTTGCGTTTCATGTTCGTGGTTCATGAGGAAAAAATATGCCAAGACGCAACTTTTCTATATTATCATTTAGTTAAATTCCATTAGTAACAATACTTATCTAATTTATCTGGGGTGTTACAGACAAAAATAAAGATACAAATACACATGGCGAATTATCATAGTTAATGAATAAACATTCTTGAATTAGACGAATGTTCAAATAGTTTTCCTGATGATTGAACTTCTTGCTGTTTGTGTTAGTAATACGACGTTTCGGTCGATCCATTCTACAACCTTCTTCTGGCGTACTATCCGAATATGGTGTTGGGTGGGTGTGAGATGCAGATTTTTCTCCATTGGTAGCAACGCTTGTAATGTATGATTCGGGTGTTTTCTTTTTCTTTCCTTGTTAAGCCTGGTTTTCCATACCTTGTCCTTCCCTTGTGTTTCGTAGAAGCCACATCGAGGTGAACCACGAATACAACGTTATAAGCGTTGATACCATTAAAGAGAAATCTACCCCCACTCAACACCACATTCCCATAGAACATCTGAAGGAAGGATGGGGACTGGATCAGCCGAAACCCTGTGTTAAAAGCACAAAAATAACAACAAAAAACAAGGAGTTCAATCATCAGAGAAACTTTCTTCAGACTCTTCTCAAAACTAAAGACGATATCTAGAGGAATGTTGTGAATTCACTGGAATTTATTCTAAATTCAGGGGAGATAACTTGGATTCTTGAATCCACATATCATGTTACGCTAAACTCGATTAATTGCCTCAGTTGCCCTTCTCCCAGATAGAGAGACAACCAGTCTGTTCAGCTATTTTACCTAGAGCTGGAGTAGAGATGGATTCATGCCTTTCCCAAAGGCATTAATGAGAAGTGGATGTAAACAGCCTTGATTGGAGTTCGAAAGCATGCCTATTCTATTGTTCCTGCTGTTAACCGTGACATCATTCACAGAATTTATTGTGGGGTGTTGAATGGTTTGGTCAAGCAAGATGTTCATCTGAAGAGAAAGCACCGATTACTCAACAAGAAGAAACATACTTGAAACCCTATAACTTGGTTGTTTAGGGAATTCAATTTCTGACCATTTACTTGATTATTAATTAAGAAGATGGAATTCAATTTCGCTTATCCGTTTTTACGTTTAGATTGGGTAAATAATATTCAGACGATATTAAACCTAAACAACAAGATACTTTGCAGTCTAATGTTTTTGATATTTCACAAGTACGAAGCAATTTCCGAATTACTTGATCATCAGCCATCATTTCACAGCAAAGGTAAACTAGTACAAATTACAGTACATACACCAAGAATATTATTCAAACGTTCCTGGGATGTGAATGAAAATTAATATAACTTCGATCCTCATTGGGCACCTCTTTATTGGAGCCTTGTGCCAGACTAGACAAAACTCAGGGGAAAATGAACCTGAGTGCCTACTTTAGGACAATGGTCGACAAACAAGTGATAAATGCTGGGGGGATGGGTTAAGTCCTTACTAAGTGTTCCACTACGGTGGCCTTTTTACATACTAACTGCAGTAAAAAAATTCTTCTCGTTAGGGTCGTATATTTTATTATAATAAAGGCCTCCTAGGTCAACAAAAGTGTGACAGACACAGCTCCTAATTCGCCAATCAGTGGTTTTATTACAAGATTTTGTGGGATCTCCATCTTTTTAGCGAAAGGTGAGGGGAAAAAAGGCGGGTTATTGTGTATTTTAGTAACGGATACAAAGGTTTTGTTTATCGACTACTGAAATGTTCATTTCTACGGTTCTTATTTACTTAGAGCACATTCCTTCCTTACAACTTCTAAGTTCACAGATATGTTGAGATCTCAGGACCCCTGGGGCCGATAATTAATGCTTAAGAGACCACAGCAGTGATCCCTCTAAACCTGACATTGCAAACCAGAGGAACATAATCATCCACCCCACAGCTATCGAATATTATTGTACACATACCTGTACTGAATATAAGCATTCAAGTAAAAATAATCCATTTAGAACAAATATCATTTCTAAAGGTTAAAAACATTTATTATTGTAGTTTAATGACCAAAGTCCAAACACCAAATGTTAAAAATAGGGGTCCATCAGAATATTTCTTTTATAGAAGGGATCTTTGAGTTTCTAAAAAACACTGGAATAGAGATATAATGTACTACGTAATAGTATATTTGTGTCGTCATGCAATGATAATTGAGAAGCTCTGGTGTTGCATCATACTAACAATGGCTCTCGAGATGAGACAGCTGGTGGCAGTATCTAACTCAAAGATCCTAATTCGAAACCGTCAACCAAAAGTATCATCATAGGTCTCTTCAGTTTCCAAGTTGGTCTGGCTGACTGGCTGGCTATGTATGTATGTAGCACGCGTACATGTGGCAATGGAGCTAGAGGGCTGAAAGTTCAATATCTACTCCTTATTATATCAAGAAAGACTTTTTTTCTATTTTCGTATTCGTATGGGGGTTCAATTTGCAATGTAAGTTTATGCTGAATTGGTGCTTTAGTTTATGTCCAATAGCATTTATGAATGAACATCCAGCAAAAAGCTGATCACCTCTTTTTCCAATTTTTTTTTTATTGATCACCTCCGACACGGCATGCTGCCAAAAGACGTTGGTCACGTGACAATTTCTACTGAGTGACTAATTTTCAATTTGTTTTTCGTCTTGTTCCAGCTCAGTGGCTACAGGAATGAATTCTATCTCGGCTGTGATTCTTCAAGATTTCTTGAAGCCTTTCTGTTTGAAGGGCATCTCAGAGAAGACGGCAACTATGGTATCAAAAATTCTTTGTAAGTAACCACCTCAACTCGATGTCCCCACTCGACAGTGATCACCCCCGCTCGATAATCCCACTCGACAAAGCGACAACCTCGACTCAATTTCCCAACTCGACAAAGTGACCAACTTGACTTGATGCCCACACTCACTCAAACTGATCGCCTTCACTTGATGCCCTCACTCGACAAAGTGATTACCTTTTCTTAATGAACCCACTCGACAGAGCGACTATCTCTAAACGATTCTCCACTCGACAAAGTGATCACCTTTACTCAATTCCCCGCCTCACAAAGTTGTGACTCCCACTCGACCCCCCACTCGACGATGTGACCACCTTTACTCCTTGATTGATTGGTTCAAATAAAACTTCCATTACCATGATTTGAAATCATATCCAACTGATTGGTAACCGTGTCTCTTACCGACTGAGCTAGATTGAAATTAAAGTCTTCCATATGTTCCCTCGCCTCTTCCACTCGATGGGAAGTGATCACTTTCACTCGACAAAAAAGTTAGAGAAAATAAGGTTATATGTTACTGCATAGTCGGCCACAAATGCACTAAAATCTACTGATTGAGCATGGGTGATTAAAACATTGGTTGGATGATAAGTTCTCGAATATAAACATAAGTTCGTTTATTTCCAGCTAGACTCGTACAATATTGATGGAGCAGTGAAAATCTCAATTTGAAGAGTGAACCATTTTTTGGGGTGGGGGTGAATTCGGGACATCCCGATGCGACTGAAAGTTCAGAATTGGATTCGAAGCCTCGAAAACCGTCTCAGAATATATAGAAGGTTAACCAGCTTGATAAATTTAGATTTGGGGTCGGCAAATAGATCATCGATGTCCTTACGGTATTTACGAACCTAGACGAACTCAAATTAAAACCATGGATATACATAAAACTATTATAAAACTATGTTTTTTGTCAAATTCAAGTCCAAACCTATGGTTGACTTTATTTTTCCACATTAATAAGATCCTCACCAAATTTAGAGGAGCAAAAATTAACGTCCCCTTATCGTCTTTTGAAATCACAGCCAACTGATTGGTAATCGTGTCTCTTATCGACTGAGCTAAATTGACAACTTTTCCATAGCCATCAAAATTTTGCGAGAAGTATGTAAGGGATTATTTCACTCTAATAATTAAATACATTTATAAAATCAACTTTTCAAGTCTGATGGTACAATAAATTCACATTTACACAACACCGGAAATTGCTTCAACCACATGGTCTTCTATTTATAAGTATATCATGAAACGCATACAACTCAGAAACAAATTTAATCCCCCGAATCCAACATCTCTATTCCGATCAATTTTCTTAGTAGCTGCTACGTCATAGAATGTTCAAGGTCCACCATTTTGTATTTGAAGATAAAAATTGAAAATAACATTTACAGAATATTTCCATATCGCAATATCTTACAAGTACGAGAATCAATTGAAAGATTACTTGCTCTCCTTCCTTTTCCTAAACCATCTCCTGTTACTGCTACCACAGACGGTGAATGCATCGTTGAACATATGGTTCTTGTTTTCCATTTAGACCCCCCCCCCCTGTTCAAAATTTAGGACCCTTCCCTGCATATTGGTGACCCACTGCGTTGGACTTTACGAATTCTACGATGTTCTAAGTACTTATGTGGTTTGATATTTTGCAGCCATCTTCCTTGGTTTAGTCTGCCTGGTTATGACATACGTAGCTTCAAAGCTGGGTGGCATTCTTCAGGTAAGATTCTTCTCTGCAATCTCGTTGTTTAAGATTGTGGTCTCTTTCTCAGGGATTTCTTCGTGCAGTGACATGTTCAAATAATTTTGTTGGCTATCGTAACCTTTCCTCTTTCAAAACGACCGCTGCTCCAGCTGTAAGGTCAGCGTTTTCAGGGTTAGTGTATTTAGGATTGATATTTTTAGGGTTGGTATTGAGATTAGGGAGATTGTCATCTGCTTCTTTGAATTTAAATTTGCTGTCAGTACCTGTCACTCTCCAGCTGGAGTGGTGGATATTTTGACACGGGAAAGGTAACAATTGTCATTTGAAAAAACAAAAACAAAACAACAGTCGACTCAATACCATTCATAAGCAGCAGCAGCCTATTAAGGTCCGTCGTTGAACATTAATCATCCCCAACATCGGCTAGACGTCGTGGCGCTCATGTCTCCTGAACTAGTCATGCAATTCAATTTTTGTCGTCCACAATTTCACATATGATCTCTGGGGATCCATGTAGTCGTCAACTATTCGTTGGAATGAAACTTGTTTTTTATTATTATCAATTTTTTGACAAATCTTATAATTGTTACGTCCGTGGCTCATCTCATCGCCACCAACCACTCCCTGTCGCCAGCGCCAGCGCCAACACACTCTTACCTCAACTTGAACCTCGGGTCACCTCTCTCGGGTAGGACTACTACTACAACTATCATGAAGAGCTGGTGTATGCATAGCACCATCTTTGTTTTGAGGGTGTTGGCAACAAAACAGAGGCCCAAACGCGTAATTACAATTTTGGGTTCGTTGCCTGGGTAGAAAACGATGACATGATTGAAAATGACGAATCAAAAAACAGGAATAGCTTTAAACAGGAATGTTTTAATAAAGGCAGAGGAAAGGAGAATCGATGGGTTCAACATATTAAAGAAAGGGGGCTAGTTTTCAATACAAAATCCAATATAAGAAGGAGAGACAGTTTGATTGTCAAAGGGGACTATTAAGACAAAAGAGCGCACTTTCCTTTTCTTTTCTTTTTTTTTTCACTAATTGATGCCAATTAATAACAACTCACAGGAACGAACCAGCATTATTTTTCAGTATTCAGAATGTCCCCTGTGTGAGTTGTCATCGATTATCTCGACACATCTCTCATATTGAGAATGCTGGTGTCAGTTTCCTTGTGTTTATTCTTCTTATTCCTTGCTGCCGGGTAGATCTTCTCCGAATTCTAATCCTTTTAATCACCACGGACCAAAAGCTCGTCCTTTTCAGGCTTTTCCTTGATCACTGCGAAAATCTTCTGGCCATGGATCTGTCGCTTCCCCTCCCTGATCACAGCGAATTGTCGACACCCTTAGTCTTCTTCCGGTGGGGTCTTCTGTGATCACCCTTTTCCAGCTTCTAATGAACTTTAAATGCTACTACGAGTTATGACTCTCGACCGACTGAAAAGGTTTCCCTGACTGTCGCGTTAATATCCACACCTTTGGGGCACGGCGAAACATAATTAATTTTAAGACTACCGACTCTACTATGATTTGAAAAATTTGTGTGCGCATGTGCACACATCCAGATCGCTCAACAACTGGCCGTTGTACAAAGTTGATATTCGCTAAATATGTTGGTCTGTGCACCGGACATAGTAATGTCAAGTTTGAAGTCGTTTGGGTTTTCGGTTCTCGATATGTGGGAAATGCTCGATTTTCAGTAAATATTCATTTTGAAATGGATATAGTTTTTTGTTTTTTTCGATTATACGTCACCAGCGTTCACGGGATGTGGGATTGTAAATAGATGACCAAAAAGCGAGATTAAATTGAAATATAGCTTAGATAGCGTAACGGCATTTAAGAAAAGGTATGTTTTGATTATTATAACGTAGGTTCGTACGACAAACGGAAAATTATTTTACATACAATTATGGTAGGCACCATAGAATCCGGTCACTTCTAAACATGTACCTTTTGAACGGGCATACCCTAGTTCATCTCAATCTTAATTTTTTCTGTTGCTTTTTAGTGCAACTTTACCCTGGCCGTCAATCTACGGTAATGAGTGATCAACATTGATCAGGAATAAAGCATGAGATTCAAACTCACATCTCTCACGCTAGAGAGAGAGAGAGAGAGAGAGAGAGAGAGAGAGAGAGAGAGAGAGAGAGAGAGAGAGAGAGAGAGAGAGAGAGCAGGTTTACGCCCTTCCGTTCTACCAATTGAGATACAGTAGCCAACTAGTAAGCAGGAGTCCAAATCAAACCTTTAAACTCATTCCCTATATCAATCTCTCGTCGCCATGTTTGTTTATAATTGATATTATCAGCATTAATACAGCAGTTATTTTTATCAGATAGTTTTTATATGAAGTATTACAAATTATTATTACTAATCAATGATGACATGTATGAAGTATAAGGTTATACTGTACACATTGCATTTTATATACATGGATAATATAGATTTGCATTGCAGTGAGATTGGAGAATAGCCTTTAATACATATTGCGTTTCTTGTACGTATATGTTAGAGATTTGAATTGCAGTGAGCTTGGGGAATAGCTTTCTATACACATTTAATTTTATATACGAGGATAATAAAGATTTGCATTGCAGTAAGATTGAAAAATAGCCCTCTATACACATTGCATTTTATGTACGTAGATAATAGAGATTTGCATTGCAGTGACCTAAGAGAATAGCCTTCTATGCAATTTTTTTATATTTGTGGATTATAGAGATTAGCATTGTAGTGAGCTTGAAGAATAGCGTTCTGCTGACCACAAATGGATTTTTAAAAAAAATTCCGATTTTTATAACATTCATTGAATTCAGCATTTTTATTACGCCATTAAAACCTGAAATTCTACCTCACTACGTTAGTCCCTTATCGTGACAGACGACAACTGCATATGGCAAATTATCATATGAGTTGATTTTATGACCACTATTTACATTCATCTCAATTTTTCTGTTGTTTTCTTCTGCATATTCACCAATCCGCTAATGTAATGATAATGATTGGAATGAAACTTATCCGATATTTTATATCGATCTCTTCTACAGGCTGCCCTGGCGCTCTACGGTTGTCTTTCTGCTCCAATGTTGGGTGTCTTCTCTTTAGGGATGTTCTTCCCATGGTCAAATAAATGGGTAGGTAGCCATTTTGAATCTTCCTTTTTCTTTTTAATTTACAATTTTACCTGAACACCCTTACGTCAATCTAATTTTCTTCCATAACCTTTCGTGCATTGTGTCTTGATTCCTCGTTTATTTTTATTGATGTATTTCGAGCGCTAACCGAGGTACTGCTGGACGATTCGGGATTTCAGGTGAAAATTCGCCGCCACTGAGGTATTGTTTAGCGAGTCATTTAAGAAAAGTTCAATTCTAAACCAACACCACTTTAAGGACATCATGTTAGTTCGAATGGTCATTGTCTTTAATCAACATATATTTACTATGCCATTTATTTATGTGCATATCCACCAAATACTTTTTTATAGACATTTCTCGTTAGTTTCCCTCTTCTTCATTATGACTTCAACGCATTCCTCTTGTTCAAGTTATATATTTCAGAACAAAGGCCTCTTAAGTCCTATGTGACTAAAAAAAAAACAACGTATTTTTACACATTTGAAAATGAATAAATAATCTAATAG
Source organism: Thysanoteuthis rhombus (assembly GCA_963457665.1). Lineage (NCBI taxonomy): Eukaryota > Metazoa > Mollusca > Cephalopoda > Oegopsida > Thysanoteuthidae > Thysanoteuthis > Thysanoteuthis major. The sequence goes on along the minus strand of OY735222.1, from coordinate 6,215,179 downwards.
TTGTCTCCCTCGACAATTTTTTTTATCTACGAAGTTTAACACTCGGACGGACATGTTGCTTATCATAGGTCAGTTTTGACTTTAATGGCGAAATTCAATCTATCTTCTATTTGATATTTTTTTCCACCTGAAATAATTAACTCAATGATTCTTTAATTCAGGGCGCTTACAGTGGAACATTGTCGAGTATTGCAATAATGACGTGGGTTTCTGTGTCACATTATGAATCCGATGTGGTTCCACCGAAATCACCAATCAACGTCGACCAATGCAACTGGAATTTGACTCTTGAAAATAGCCACGGACGTTATTCGATCTCAAATACAACTGAAGAGTATATCTACCCGTAAGTAGAAATAGTTTTTTTTTCTTTTCAATTGTTAATAACCAATTATTGATTTCTGTTGTCTTCATTTGGAAATTACGTGACTATCTTTCGTTTAATGTCGATGAGATGGGAGGCTACTCCGACTTGGTGAATTAATCGACGGTTGTATGGATAGATCATATATTATATTAAGAGATGGATCAAGTGTGAGACTGAATATTTGGATTTTCACACGGTCTTATTGTAATGGACCATACTATAATACAAAAAAAAATGGAAACAACCTTAAGGAAATGAATTATCAATTCATTTTTCAACAAACAAGAAAATACAGATTTAGTTAAATATATTTATATGTAAGACTTATGTATGTTTTAGTGACGTTTCTAATGGTAATAACTTAATGGGTTATGCGTAAGGTAAAATTAAACGAAGTACTTACATACTGGGTCAAGAAGTCATCTTCTCCTTCCGGGGCACGTGTCCTTCTATACTAGAGAGTGACGTCAGTAAACGCTAATTTAAGGCTAATATCCGGTGTAGAGATTCCTAATACCGGGAAAGAAACGCTACTTATAATTGCTTAATTTGTTTATAACATTTTTTTTTTTCATGTACCGACCGTCATAATCATTTTGAATAATTTGAAATCACCACACATCAGCCAGGAATACTGTATATACCGGCGTACAAGTCGACTTTCAAAGCATCAATGGACACAGTGCTGTCTCATTTTGGAAAGTCGACTTATCCAGCGAATATTGGACTAAACTTGAATGAACATCTTAGTTTCGGGGTTTAACTTATACGCCAGTTATTACGACTGGGTGGAAATAATACTCTGGACTATAGAATCATGCTTTAGTAAATAACAATGTTAGTTTCAAATTATGTCACAGTGCATACAAAAGTCATTGAAGGTAACTGGCCCAGGATGAAAATAAGTACTAACATGAAACGAATGGTAGACAAATACGCTAGGAGTGTTTGTTTTCTCTTTTCTACAGCTTGTTTGTTGAACAAAACCCGCTTTTTCTGTCTAGGAAGAATTAACTTTATGAATTTTATTCACTCAACAAATTTAACCTACAATAAGTTATCAAATTCCGCTCACTTTCTATCATTCTAAATCCTTTACACAAGGGTGTGCTATAACGTTGTTTTTAACCCAATATGTACAACAGAATCTGTTGTACCATTTCAGCATCCGTCGTTGAACATAGACATTCCTCAAGATTAACCAGACCTCTCTATCATGTGTATGGGTGGGGGGATACTTTCTGGTCTTGTCTAGTTCGTCTCACCATCTTATGTTTTACTGGTCAGAGTTTCGCATATGATCTCTGGGGATCCAAGTTGTGAGTCATGATGTCCAGCAGTTGTCTGACATTCTTGCAACATATGCAGCCCATTGCCATTTTAGTTTTCTAACGGTTCCTATGATACCCCTGGCCCTCTGTTCATTTTCTTATATAATGTGCTGCTTTGAGATCTCTTTACGTGATGTTGAGCATGATTTTCTCCCGTGGACGTTGCATGGTTCTCAGTTTGAGGGCTAATCATTTGGTTGGGCTCCAAGTTTCAGCTCCATATGTGACAATCAGGAAGATATATCGGTTGTAGATTCTCCCTGATTCCCCAAAAAACCAATGGGATTATTTAAGGCCAATGTCCTTAGAAAAGCATGTGCTGTTAGAAGTTCTGGAATGAAGTGTCGTCATTATTTAATGAATTCACTAAGATTAAATAATCTCATCCAAGGGCGCCGGAAACAATGTTAGACAAAGGGTACTGCTTTTCAGAAAAGGCATTCACTACGTATATTTGTATTGTGAGATTGTACGGTTATAACAAAAGAGTAGGGGTGGTTCCTGACCGGGGGGCACGGAAGGTATTACACCCATAATAACGTTTAAAATTGGAAACGGGTAATCTCTGCTATATTTTGATGACGATAGAAGAACACATACCACACTTTGATTTTGAAAGGCTGGACCACGAAATTAGGATAGTGCCCCAAACAACAGATAGACAGATGAATAAAATGGGAAAGAATAAATATCTTACCTTAAGATTTTATATTACTGTGAAAAGGTCTTAACTGTTACGAGAAATTTTCTATATGGTTGGTGATTAGAAATAAATATTTGATTAAGTATATCTTAAAACCCCTTTTTTTCGTAAAGGGCACATAGCTGCCCCCATGACAAGAAAACAAAGAGGTATCTGGCTCTGCTGTTCCCGTGGTTCAAACCGCATGGATTTATTATACGATGTAAGCTTCTTAGAAAATGTAAGAGTCAATACAGTTAAGACATTTCGAACGGCCAGCCTCACCGTATCGCGTTCTCTTGGTTATGGTGCGTGGGCTTTGATATGAGGAAGGAAACAGGCACCATCCGTATTTTTCTTCAGGTAACGTGTGACGTGTGTCTTTGCTTGGGAAAGTAGAATGTCACGTCTTTTGAAGTGAGTAACTCTATTTTATGAATGAAGCTAGTTGCCATGTTGAATAGACATTTGTGACTTCAACATTTATGAATGGGGTTATGAGTAGCAGAAAACGATGACATGCGACTCGCCAGACGTATGTCTTGTTTGCCTCACCCCCACACCATTTCTGACGGCAGTAATCGAGCACAGAGAGACAATGACATAGCAGCAGTCAATAGATAAAACTGGAGCCTTTGACTGTGTCATATTTCACAGTAGGAATGCGATACATGAAAGGTTTTATGTCAACATAAGAAGCTTTAATGAGCCGAACAGAGCATATATGCACTAAATAAATAAATGGTTAAAGAGCGTACATCAAAAGCTATGCAGAAACAAATAGTATTTAGCATTTTCTTAGAAGAGTCCATGTTAGGAGACATGTCTAAAAGAATATTGTATGTTTGGCCAAAGGTCACTTTGAAGAAAAAAATATTTGGCATGTCCTCCAAGTGTTGCAGAGTTCTTGAAAAGAGAGCTAGTCGTTAAGATAAAGAAATATTATGTCTGCGGACAAGAGGTTTTACATCGTCATGTTAGACGATGGCTTATATCAGACGTCCGCACTGTGACGGATTTATTTATTTGCACCCTTGCGACGGAAATTTGACACAAGGTCGAAACCCATATTAAGTTTAGGGTGGGGTCCTGCGCGCAGACCAGCAGACTGGGTGAAAGATTTGCCAGATCCCTACGGCTGATGTCACCAGGGCGTTAGGACAAACTCTCTTGGCGAATCCTGAGCATGCTAGACAAAGATTCCGGAACGAATCCCTGATAGTGTTGATTGAACTTTTCAGCCCGGTGACTACAACGCACTGATATTACTCTTTGGTCCCAACCAAAAGGCCGAGTTCATTTATTTGCATCCCCATGACTGCAAGTATGACATAAGGTCGAGAATAAAGTGGGGTCTGCTATTAGGGCCGGGTTCTCTTGCACAGTCTTTGCGCATGATTTTGCGAGGACAGGCTTGACTTGGTTTACAGGACGAATCCTGTAGTGCAAGAGTTCCCAAGTCTTCGCGCATGATTTTGCGAAGACATTAGGGTAGGCTTGACTTGGTTCACAGGATGGATCCTGTAGATGCTCCCAGGACGATGGTCAGTGATTCCAGGATAGGGAACAATCCCGGGCAATGATTAACTTCTCAGCCCAAGTTTATTCATTTCCATCCTCAAGAGTGCATGTGTGATACATAATCGAGTTTTGAGATGAAGTCACGCACACAATATACAGGATGACCAAGTCCCCAAGACTGATGTCACAAGGACATTAGGGTATGCTCGACTTGGTCACAAAACGACTCATGCGCAAGCTCTCAGAAAAATCCTGAGCATACTAGACAAGGATCTCGATGTTGGGAACGATCTACGGCAGTGTTGGTCGACTTATCAACCCGAAGGTTTCACAGTACAGATACCGCACTTGGATCCAAAATGCTGAGGTGCTAAATGTATGTATCTTAGTTTAAAGTGGGTTATATTTGCCGTATGAATAATATTTCTTTTACTGTATTTGAAGGGTTTTCAAGTTGCTAGAAATGAATCACCAATACTAAATCTATCAGAACCTTTTCAACGATCGATATCAGAGTGACATATATATCATTAACGATAATTATTTGTGATTTATATTTATTCATGTATCTAGACTGACAAAGCATTCACATGTACTTATGACTACCATCATGCAAACACATCACTGGAAGTTATCAGACACCGTCAACCAAAACTGTCAACATAGGTTGGTCCGGCTGGCTAGCTGATCATGAATGTATGTATCACACACACAGGTCTTTCTAATGGCGCTATAGGGATGAAAATTTAAGCATTTGCTCCTCATTTTGTCTAAAATTGATTTTTTTTGTTTTTCATCACCTCTTTAAGTATGCTTTTGATGGGGGTTCAGTTTACAATTTAAATTTATGCTAAATTGACCCTTTAATTCGTGTCCAGTAGCAATCACGTTTGGTTTCTGGAAATTTAAACTTGAAACAAACTGAGGGGACATGATAAAGAGTAAATTTAGGAATTTTCAGCACTGTAGCTCTACCGGTGCAGCCTGTATACATGATACATGCATACATACATAGTTAGGCAGTCAGATCCATTAAAAAACTGAAGAAACCAACGTTGACAATTTTGTTTGACGATTTTCTGCATTGTTCTCTTGCGTATTTTCATTACCGACCTTTTCTCGATCAGAGTTGATTTTGTTGTTGTTGCTAGAAGAAATCTTCAGAATTGTGGCATAAAAAAAGAAAATTAGGCTAAATATGTTTTGTTTTTATTTTCCCCTCAGGACGGGCCTCAAAGGTCTCTACAACGTTTCCTATTTGTGGTACAACGTGTTTGCCGTCGTCATTGTTATCATCGTTGGTCTGATTGTCAGCTTTGCTACAGGTAAGTCCCCACCTTTTACTTTATATAATCACAGATTGGTAGCTTGGTAGATTGGTACCCCTACGCACTTTTTTTTTACTGAAATTCTTTGAACGCATTGGAATGGTTTAAATAGTCTCTTCCAAGTGTTGATTTGGGGCATAAAGTTAGTCGTAAAAAAACAAAAATTACTTTTGTGCGTTTAAAACAGGCCTTACACTGTTTCTTTTTTTTTAATTCAATATATTCTTTTATGAAAAATTCGATTCTGCCATATTGACACGTGTTGACAGAATATAAAATCAAAATTAAAATAAAAAATCTTCCAAAAATACCATAGCTACCATTGAAATGATGTTGGCCGAAAATCAATTACTTTAACGGTAACTTTACTGGATTTGAAAAAAAGAAAAAAAAGAAAAAAAATACCAAAAAACAAAAACAAAACAAAACAAAAAAAAAAAACAAACTATTTTCAAATTATAATTACAATTATTTATCATTTCATTTTTAAAGCTATGGTTATTTTCATTTCGAACATTTTAACGGGAATTTGCAAGAAAAATCAAATAGAATAGTTTTATTACAGAAACAGATGTTGACAAATATTGCAAAAAAAAAAAAAATGTATATACAATGTTGCAGGCTTTAAACAGAGTTTGTTCTTTCTCTTGTTTATACTCTGAACCCTACTTTCATTTTGTCGATTTGTAAGGTACGTAATATTTCCCTTTCGAAAGTCACCTTTCTATTTAAAGTACATTTCGTTTCCAGGATCTTCAAATCCCAAAGAAGTTGACCCGAAACTCATCTGTCCCATTTTTGACATTCTGTGTCCTTATCTCCCGGAAAGGATCAAGAAAAAATTGCATTTTGGAGTGAAACATGAAAATGTGAGTTGTTTCTCTTTGAATTCTATGGATGAAGGAATATCATTATGTAATGTTTTTTCGGTTTGCCCTCATCTTGATATATTTCTTAAACACAAGGTCCCGGCCGTCATACCCTACGACCGTCTCCAGGTGACGAATATGAAAAATGCAACATGATTTTTGAATTATTTTTTGTAATTGAAAGAGGTTAGATTAATGAAAAGAATTTGCAAATTGTCTCCCTTGCATCACATTCGGAAAGGAAACGCCGACTTTTACCAGGATAATTCTCCTGTTATCATTTCTCATGACACGTGTTACCTGACCTTCTTTCAAACTAGAAAGGCAGCCATTACAAAACCATTATGTCCGACAAAGATGTTTTTCTGCTACTAAAAATCTCCACCCAATCATCGCCTGAACTCCAATTTTGACATCAATTACGACCAACAGTGTTTAGGACCCTAATTCAACAACACCTGAAATAGACAGTAGAATGCACACGTTCAAAGCGATACCCGGGACACTCCTCTGTTTCAATGGTCAAAAATACACCCAATAATCACCTGAAGACGGCCGTAGGGTACCATAATGAACCATAATGATCCATAATGAGGTCACAAGTCCGAAGAAAAAAACCCCCAAAAAACATACATGATGTCAGTTTTTGTTCTCTAAATAATCCTTTTAATGAATTAGTGAGTTTATGTATCTATCTATCTAGACTTCGCCCAGCCCTTTCTGTTCATAGCAGAAACTTGAAATTTTGCACATACACTCCACTGAATGTGTCGGAAAAATGTTCTTTTTTTTGGTTTTTTGAAAATCCCCCATCTAGAAAGGTTTGTAGGTCAGGGTTCAATATGCAATGTAAGTTTATGCTAAAATGGACACTAATCTGTGCCTGCTGGAGTCCAGTAAAAGGCGAGAGAAGTAACATATTTATCGATTACCCCATTTTCCAACTTTTTAGTTCAATGCCCGAATATTGATTGACACCTCCAGGAATATCTATTTCAGGCTCAGTGTTCCTCTGCATTTTAGAGGATTGGGTTCACCAGAATATAAGCAAGGGCAAAATTCATGATTAGGACCCATGACATGGACATCCGCTGGGGCAACCAGCGCATTTGCCCCTTCCCTGGCTCAGTGCAAGGTGTTTGAAAGTTTAAACTTTATAGTCAGTAAAGAATGATGGTGGGATACTATTTTTTATGTAACTCCAGCTTAGTTCTTATATAATAAGATTAGGAATGTATCATTAATCACTGGTGTCACCCAGGCCTTGCGTCTCTATCAACGGTCAAATGCACCGTCTGATATCTGGATACTTTGCAGCATATGGCAGGTGATATATTCCAATTATACCTTCTTTTACCACCATCTTGGAAATATAAGCTTTTGTCCTCACCAGCGGTGGAGCCAGATCCAAGATTTTGGGGAATTCATGTCAGTGTTGCCAACTCTAAAGATATTTTCTTAAAAAAAGTGTCAAAAAACGTTAAAATGTACAAAAAATACTATTAGCTATTTTATGACCATTTAAATGGCTAAGAGGTAGAAATTCCCCCCCTCTCCCCCCTAAAAAATGGTCCTAAAATGGCACTGCTCATTAGATATTTGCATTGCCAAAATGTGAAAAGTACTAAATTTTCAAAACTGGGTCCTGGTTCTGAATTATGAAGGTCATCTTGAAGAAGTTGGGAGGTCTGGACCCCCTCCCCGGCTCCATTAGCGCGCCAATCCCTCCACCCCCCTTACGGCATATATGCTCCCACCTCTCTCCAGAAAAGTGGCTATAGGCATCCCTGACCTGAGGACTTGACTTATGAACACTTTCAGATGGAAAACTGAATTAACGCTGGCATTTTTATGGCTGAATCTTGCTTTCAACCTTTAACTTATGTTTCAACTTTCTGAAATGTCGGGATCTTTGGAAGTCAGTATTTACCAATTTTGTAGTCACTTTTTTTTTCATATTAGTTACAAATTATACCCTGGGTGCAGTGTTATACCCTCTAAGTTGCATGGCTGTACAGAAGAAAAAAAGTATGTTTTGCAGCAGTGGTTTCGAAACTTTGAAAACTCAAGGGCCCCTTCTGAAAAAGAGGACAAATTCTGGTGGAACCCTATTTCTATCACAAAGATTTTAGACTAAATAATGAACTACTTTTAAAAAATGAAATAAGTAAATGCATAATTTGAAAATCAACAATTTTTGATTTTCAAAAATCATATTCATTTTAAATGTATAACATTCATTCAAATTCTAATATAAGGTACAAGACCGTGTAAAATAATTATGTCGCTTGATAGCTGTGCGATGGACGTTGGTGTTTCTCTGCCGTAAGATTTGCCTTGTGTCCAACATCTCCATAACTCTCTTTGTCTGTCCAGAGTTATCATTTTTTCTTCTTTTAATCAATTGTAAGTGTCATCAATTTTTTTTTATCAATTCACATGATAGAAAAAAAAAAAATATCTGTGATACGTTGTTTTTTTATCGTCGAAGAACGCTCATTCTTTTTTTAATCATTTGCTGCGATGTACATAAGGTTCAGAGGGGACGTTGCCGTGAACCAACAGCATTGTTTGATCGACCCCAATTTCGAAACCACTGATATTACTGCATATCCTTGTTTTGTTTCTCATGATACGCATGTTGATAATTTTTTAGTTATAGATAATTGTTTATCATATTTACTTATACTTGTAGAAATATGATGATGACCGAACATCTACACCACTTATTTTGCAATCAAACAGCCCCAGAGTTGAAAATGCTGGCGTGGACACATCAAGACTGAGCAATTAGAAATTGGAATGTTTTGTAAAACTGGAGGAAAAAAAGTGTACTTTCAATTTGAGAAAGTTTTTCAGGGGAGAGGTTTTAAGCATAACTTTTTTTTTCTCTTATTTCTAAAAAGGCAATGGTATCATAGTTCCCTCTTAGCTGTGTGTATGTGCGCATACATGCAAGTTTTGCAACCAACACTCAAAGGAAATTAATGTGCACGCAAAATATTAATTACTTGAAATAATGTAATTAATAATAATGTTTATACTTATAAGTACGATGATAATGTATCATAATTGTACTTATTGAAATTTATTGAAAATAATCTCTTTGCTAATTGTTTCTTTTAACTTATTGGTCGGCTTTTCAAAAATCACATAAGTCCGCTCAAATGGTGTAATGGTTAGCACGTCTGTCTCACATGCAGAAGGACCCGGGTTCGATTCCCAGTATGAGCGAAGAGAGTGGAAAACTCTTCAGTAGGAGCTAGCTAAATTGGGTATTGAGTCTCAGAGGAAAGAGGAGCCATCAGGTCAACTTCGACTGCCAGTGCAGTACAAGTCTTTGACTGGGACGCATCACATAAAAGTAAGAAATACCCATTGCCATTTTATTAATTAGAACAATAAACTGAACGATATAGTTCAGAATACAGAATAAGATTTCAACTAAATGTTACTTTGTAGAACTCAATCACACTTGTACTATGTTAAAACATGCCAATACAGTTTCATTAGCAATGAGAGACTATTCCAAAACTATCTTGAAACAATTTTAAATTTGAATGCGCATAGGTTAGCCATAGGAAAACATTTTACAACATGAGATTTTTGTGCACACAGACTTCTAGAGGGAACATTGAATGATTACTTATTTTATTTCACTTGCATTGACTTAACAGATGTTGTCATAATACAGGCATCCCCCGTTATAATGTGGTTCATTCTAATGCAGTTTGTGATATAACATCAGTGGATGATGAACCCCAAAAATATCAATCTAGCTCCAAAATAGCCCGATCTAGCTATTTTAGAGCTGACTATAGCTCTTAATACCCAGCTCTAAATAGCTGGATTTAGATTCAAAATTGCTAAATTGGTGACTCGGTTATGATGCAGTTGGCTTTCTTTGACCCTAGCACCAGTTATAATGGAGAATGCCTGTAATAATAGTCAAACTATGTTACACCCATCTTGTGAGAATTGATGGAAAAGTTTGTAGCAGAAGTGGGAAGAGAGAAAATGATAATATCTAAAGCTTTTCATTGCTCTAGCTCTTTGAACTCACCATCACAGTCAATAATCGAACAACTGTAGCATCAAAGTTTGAAGTCATATAAAACAAATTATATAAAAGAATAAATATGGTCAAAATAAAATTCTACTTATGACATCACTGGCATTTTCCACTGGAAAACATCTAAAAAAAGAAATTTAAAAAAAACCCATCCAGATTTTGGAGAATCTAGATGTTATTAATGAACCCATGAGAATAAGGCCAAAAAGACTCTCCAAAAGTCAAACACAAAAACATTTTTAATGAGGTCTTCTGGATCAACGGATGATAGTGTCATTAATTCTAGGTAAGTAATTTTATTGTTCATATTAAATTACTGGATTCTTCCAGGACACACTTTGTACGTAGTTATGTATCTTTTGACTTCTTTCCCTCACATTCCAAAGGCTACAAACTTTTCTATCCACAGAGTTAGGGTTTTCAACTTTCAACACATCATGATACCATGACACAGTACATTGGATGTGAAGCAAGTTGACCCCTATGTTAATGCCCTTCTTGAGATGAATTGCTTATGCCTATAAAATCTATTTACGGGTACACAATCTCTTAGCTGAAACCTTTGGAACTAGACACTTTTGAAAATACGAAATTATTTGGATATTTAAGTTGAAAATGACAAATGCTTCCTTTACTGCTTCTAATTACTCTTTTAAACATTTTTAGCGTTTGTCTAAGATTACCTTTAGAGAAAAAAAATCCTTTAGCTAAAATTATCTAAGAAAAAAGTTAGAAATTAATAAAAAAAAAATAAATAAATAAATAATTATCTCAATTTTGGACATTGTTAGTGAGTCAAGAATGACCGTAGCAGCCCCCAAAAAGCACTTCAGAAACAAAAACAAAAAAAACAACAACAATTTTAGATGAAGCTTAGTGGTATACTCATGCAGATTTTCAAGGCTGTAGCCTAAAAAATGCGGCCAGTTGAGTCCAGAGACACAGACAGATGAATGAAGAGAGAAGAATCTGTCATCTACTGGACTGGATTTGCGGGCAGGTCATTTGTGAGGCTGCAGTGATTCAATAGTGAGCAGCAGAGGCATATCTGACTAGAGGGAGAACTGAGACACAACCGTTTGGTATAGGTTGAGCCATGGTCATGGATTAGGCCTATGTATGACTAGATCTTCTAATTTTCCAAATACACAATCACATATCAAGAATAACTGAAATAAAGCAGCTCAAATGACAGGTATAAGATCCAGATTTGACTACAAAAACCTTCAAGATACTAATCGCACTCGACTGCACTTAGAATATGCATTCTATTCCACACCTAAAATAAGATATGATGGAACAAAAAAAGGACAACAAAAATGGTCCCAAAATTTGAAAACCTTCTATACAAAGAGAGACTTCAAAAACTAAAACTACACTAAAGGAAGAAAAATAACGGAAGATCCAATACAAACATTCAAAATAGTAAAAAGCATAGATAACATCCGAGCCAAAAACTTTTCTCAATGAATAAAAGAAACAACAAAATTTGTAAAGTATGCTACAAAAAAAAAAAAGAAAAGAAGCTTCCTCTCTCAAATAATAATGAACAAGTAGAAGTTACAAGAACAGCACAACCCAATTACACTAATAAAGAAAACATTAAACAACTCCAACAAATATGACAAGTACACAAAACATGAAAAACAAAAACTTTTTGATGTAAATAACATCAATAGAGGCAAGATACAAGCATAGATACGTGCATCATTTTTACTTTAAAAACTTCATGTCTTATGATGATGCTCTACAAGGCCTTTGAGATGACATTGGTTGAATACGGGTTGTGTCTTGTTATGTTAGGCACTAAATACAAGATTTGATATGCAAAATACATCAATAGAAAAAAAGTTTTTGATAAGAGATTGTGTACTTAAAGTAGATTTTTATCCCCGACTCTTTTTTTTCTTTTCTTTCACCAAAGTATTTTTTTGATTTGATCTCTCTCTTCTCATGAAACCAAGCCATGTCTACTGAGTGGAGGTGACTAATAATCCATTTGGTAGTTTGAAATTGATGAATAGAATTCATTTAGTAGTCTGAAATTGATGAATGGAAAACCGAGAAAAAAAAAAGTTGTTTATACAAATATGAAATGTCTTTGTTTTTTTTTTCATAATTCATCTTCAATCCAAATTTAATGCCTGATTTTTTATTTTTTTATTACAGCATCTATTGATGATTTAAATGTAATGTGTAAATGTTGAGACTGAAGTGACTTACATAATGATTGGGACTAATCTCTTTTTTAAGGCTTAAATGAAAATAGATCTTAGCTTTTCATAATTCGCAAGAGCAGGTGTGAATTTTGACTAGGAAATTTGATTTTCCCTCAAATCTGGAAGTGCATATACGTTGTTCAAATAAAGAATTGTCCAGAAATGCATAAGTACAGAGACTTCCCTGTGGACAGAGATATATTTCCAAGAATAACGGTATAATCCAGTAGTAATCAAACAAATAAACTAAGGATTACATGATATATATAAATAAATAAAACTTACATTTTCTTTCAATTTTGCCTTTTTACACTTAAATTTTCCCCCTTCAAAACAATCTTTTTTCAAAAGCCCTCTCTTTTTTTCCCCCTCTTCATCTAGGTCTCAATTCTGTCAAAAATTGCACTTCATTTGCTGTAGCAAGTACAAACCTACTTTAAATGAAAAAATGATTTGAATTTTACAAATCTTATTGTGTTCCAGACGTAGCAGTGGTTTTCAACCTTTTTTTGTTGATTCAACCTTTTCACTATATTTCCAAACATCTTTGTCCTCTTCTATACTGAGTGTATTTGAATCAGTATAGATTAATTTTTTGGCTTTTTCTACACCTCTCCGATCTTGCTCCCATCATGATTATCAAAATTGGTTTAGGGAAATTTAGCACTCAATTTGTCTATTGAGCAATAAAAATGATGCAAAAAGAATAAAAAATAAAATAAAAAAAAGAGGAAGAATTGTTAGAGGCCAGGAATTATTTTTCTCTTGGTTCTCAGTACTTATGGCCTTGTGCCATGATAAGTACCACAGACAAGGACTAATTCTTTTTTTAAAAAAGATTTTTCACTGGGATCTGGGGAAATAATGGACACACATTTTTTTTATAAGAACATTATGTTTCATTCCTCTCATTACACATTTCTGTTGCTGGATTTGTTACTCGTGTCTGACTATTGAAGACATCCTGTTAAACACACAGTTGATGCCACCATGAATAATTCTGTTATTCTCGGCACGGCTCCGGGGGAGAGTTTTTTTTTTTTTCTTTTTCAAAACCCTACGCCCACAATACAAAAAATCATGTAACAATCCAAGGAAACTCAGGAACTAGAATTGTTTAGGAAAATCTACGATGAAATTTTTGTACCACACATTTGGACAAGTATCTTCCTACTGTATTAGGCAGATACAACAGCGGAAGGCAGTAGAACTGATCTGCCAAAAGAGTGTATTGAAAAGAAGACTACTTAACTCAATGAGCAACATGATGAAAATACCTAATCTCAGAAAATTATCATTTTATAGTTTCAAATATCTAATTTTTTTTAACAAGCTTTTTTTAAATTGCGCATCAAACTGATTTGATGTGTTTGGACGTGTTTTTATTGATACTTTTTTTGTAATAGGGCACTGATAGTTTCCTTTTCAGACATCAAGATTTAATAAGAATTTGATCATTGTTTTACCTTCTCAAAAAGGGGCTCCCCTGCCAGATCTGGTTGAGGAACTCAAAGCCACATGAATGTCTAGAAATATCTAGAAACGTCTGATAACTTCATCTGAAACGGCCAATCATGTAACATTGATTCATCCACACAAATAAATGCACTAATAATGTCCATAGCCCGACACACGGTTATCCACTGAATTTTGATCTGAAATTTCCACTGTATAATGTTTAATCCATGTTATTGATATTCAACTCTGAATCGAGCATTAAAGGTGCTAATGGCCAATCAGTTAGCAGCATGGGAAATGGAATTGGTGAGACAAGTTCAAGCTGGCTGAGAAAGATCGTGTTCTCTTTGCACTGATACCCTAGGGAAGGGCATGAATCCATCTCTTCTCCTCAAGCTACGGGTGTAAAAAGCAAAACTGGGAAAATCCAACCCCTCGCCCAGTGCTGTAAGAGGCTGGATATAGACAGATTAGAGAACATCTTCCTGAATTGTATGGTTAATCGAGCTCTACTGAAGCTTCGATGGGCACAACAAGCTGGAAGTGGATTATAATAAAGGTTCATGTGAAATAACTCCAGGACATCCTTGGTGGTATAAGCAGATAAATGATTGACTGAATCAAGTGTGCTGACAAGAAAGGAGATTATGTCAAAAAATAAATGCTGAAAGTGCTGTTTTTAACTCCTCAACAAAAGATGCTCATCTAATAACTTATAACATCCTTATTTAGCCATTTAGAGTCCATTATTGTACATAGGCCATCCCAAAGGTCCACTGGTTTTTATCCTCCCATTGTCAGAGTTCCTACATATTCTGAACATGTCTACATCATCACGCCATCTCATTTTTTGCATATCATCTTGAGGGATCTCTTTTGTGTCTGATGTTCTAGCCATTTGAACTTTGCAGTGACTTCTAGGCTGTATCCGACACCCATTTGCTCTCTAATACACAAGTATTGTGCTATTTTATGATCTTTCTATGCGATCTGTATGGTTTTTAGTTTGAGGGCTAATCTCTTGGTTGATTTCCATGTTTCAGCTCTGTCAGTCACTATTGGCAGGATGTACAGGTTGTAGAACAGCAGTTCTCAACCAATCATATTAAAAATATGTCAGCATTTGTGTTTCATTGTCTACATTGCTGAAGTGGTCTCTATTGCAACAGGAATATCCAATTTTTAAACGCCTTCTTCATTTCCTGCTCAACTGTGTGGCCAATTCCATTACAAAAGTCAGGGACATGACAAATCAAGCAAACACCCAAAGTTCATTTACACACACTTGAATGGAATGGAATCCCCCCCCTTATTTGAGAAACACTGATGTGGGGCCTTCTTTTCAAGACCAATGGAATCTTTTTGAACATCAAACTTTCTGTGCCATAAGCTTGCTAGAAAATTTGATACATATAAGTATACTACATAAATGTCCATTATATACAGAGGAATGTGCCAAACTTGAATTTGACAGAAAATCAAGGAGAAAACTGAAGTACAGAGCAGCTATTGAAACCATTTTTTCTCTTTGATTTGCAAAATACATTTTTTCAGTATTAAATAAAAACAAAAAAGAAATTGTAAATACTTTGATATTTTAGTTTCTTTGCTTCATTTCTTTTCAGAATTCATGTTTTGTTCCAATTTAATGAAAATTGGTTTTGAAGTCATAACTTTATCTGAAACTCCCAACCCAGTCCCATCATCTTTTGGGGAGTAACCTTTTCTGCATAAAAATCAAATGCTTGAAGTGAAGAGTCATTTTTTGGTTCCCCACACTTAATTTAAGAATTTTTTTTCTTTTACAATGTATCCTATTCTCAGTCAATGTCTGCCATTCTATGAGAGATTGTACCTCAAATGAGAGTTTTTTTTAATGCATAACTGAGAAATAAATGATCACCACAAAGCTGTCAGGTTTGGGGTTTTTTTTATACCTGTCCATGTTTCCATTTTTCTTTCATCAAAATCTAATGAAATCTCAGTTTTTCCACACATTACAGTTTCTCAAGGCTTTTATTACTTATATCTGTAGTATAGCAACCAGATACCATTTCTAAGTCACTGTATCTCACATAATATAAAGGTTAGTGTGAAGTTTGTATAATGTATCGAAAATTGTTCGTTGGATGTATATAAAATCATGTACTTATATTTTTCACAATATGAGTTTCATCGAATTTATTTCCTCTTATGTCATGCAACAACCTACCTGTAGGACTCGAAAATGCTAAGAATTCCAATGAAATGGTCTCAATTTCTATGAATCATACCAAAATCAGAAGTAACATTTATTTGTAACATTATGCAATAGCTAACCATTAACTGTTACAAATAGGTAAAAATAATTTTTTAACTGCCTCATTGGGATAAATGTTTTTTTTTTTTTTTTTCAGTAGAATCTGGGCTTTTTCGGGGTTTTTTTATTAGAAGCTGCTGGCAGCCCTGGATCACCGTGGCCCAGTGGTTGAGTATTCACCTCTGCTTTGATAGGTTGTATGTTAACTCCATGACTAAGTCTTACCAAAGATTCTGGGAAAAAATTCAGTAAGTCCTCAACATAGAGCCTGGGAACAGATGGACTCCTTTAGTCTATCCCACTCAAGACAAACTTGAGAAAATTGATGTCTCAATAGCAGTAAAGAGAATGGAAAATCCTGTCACAGGACCAAAGATCAACCCCCACCCCATCCCCAGCAAAAAGTTGATATGGGATGGATGGGGAAAGATGAATTTATGTGATGGTTAGCAAAGTGAAGAAAGTCAGATAGTTGTGGTTGTTCGACTTTGGTGGTCTTGTGTCAGACAAAGTTTTGGATAAACAGATCGTGAACCGAGATATATGGAAGAAGAAAAATAAAAGAAAAAAAAATGGAATCTAGAGATAGATATTTCTTTTATTTTAAATTTTCAATGTAAGAAATTTATTTCTCTGTTCACAAAAAGATGATAACGCGAAATAATACCAAAAAGCAAAACATCAATTTTCACGAAAAGGGAGAAAAGAAAAAGAAGAGAAAGAAGAAATATAAAAGCTCATTTTTTTTATTAAAATGATTAAAAAAAAAACAAAAAAAAAAACAAAAAAAAACAAACCATTTTCAACTTGTTTCAAATTTGAGGTACCCTCGACCGAAGAATTAAAAATTTCACAAGTTGATTTTCACACAGTTGGTTTAGTTCTAATGAACGCAACTCAAATTGGTGGAATAGAAACAGCTTGGGACAAACTTCAGAGGGGGAAGCGGATCCAATATTAGAATAAAGTATGGTACTTCTTTCTTATCTATACTCAGGGGTTAGCTTCCTTGTTAATTCTAATAAATAATAACCACTGCATTATAGTAGAAAGGATGACATTCCAAGCAACTAAAAAAAAACACCCCCCAAAAATGAGGTCATCCTCTAGGCCAGACGCAAAAACAGTGAGCTAAAACTATGAAATTGGGGTCGTTTCTGATGGCCTTATCCATCATACAAAGTAATTCATTATAAGTGACTAATAATGTAATTCAATATAAGAGTTTTTTAGAAACAATTTGCCTGACTGACTAACCCCATGTTATTATCTCAATAAGATAATAACAATTGAATTGTCAAAAAAGTCCTTAATTTTAAAAAAAATTTACATTTACTTGGCAAACAAAAGTTAATACAGAAAATAGTACAACATTATTAGTTACTCATGATTAACTATTTTTCCACTATGACTAACAAGGAAACTAACCACTGAATATTAGTTGCTTACAGGTAACAAAGCAATACTAATGGTACTTTTCACATCATACAATAAGCAATGCAGAAAGTCAGAAATAGCTCTTAAATGCTTCTTGTTTAGATGAGACAATTTGTATATGTTATCTTTCAGTCAGAAGGCAGCCATTTTGGAAAATTCAAAACTGAAATTCTCAGCAAAAAGAAAAACATGAAATGGAAAAAAAAATTGAATAAAAATAAAAAAAAATCATTTTTCTCTTTGAAGAACATTATGAAGAGAGATTTGATTGCAGTAGAGAACTTTTTAGCAGTGCGAAAGATTGAGAAATAAATTCACATCACATGCAAACAATTGTGAGGAAGGAATGAAAACAGAAAAATCATGATTGTTTCTAAAATTTGATGGACACCGATCCTTGGAAATTGGAGGAATTAGGGAAAAAAAACTTTAAAAATCATTTATGAGATAGAAAAGAGAACAAGTGTAAACATTAGGGAACAAAAAGACATTTACTCCGGTTTATAAAAGATTGAAAACATTGGCTATTGGAGCTGTGAATTAACATGTAGCACTCTGTAAGAGACTTCAATCGCTAAGAGAAACGGTTGTACTTCCATTGCACACAACTTCAATCTCTGGATTACACTGTTTGAAATTTGGGGTTGTGTTGTAATGTCAATTTCAGTCAATCCTGAACAGGCACACAACTTACAAGTTTTCAAAGTTACCAAGTGCACAAAGTTTTGGTGTCTTTGAAAATGAATGCAGAGTGCTGAGAAATCTTTATAAAATAATCATTTATGACAAAGAAAAAAAAAAGTTTGTGTGAATATTCATGAACAAAAGACTTTTGTTCCAGTTTATAAAAGAAATATTTGCTACATTAAAAAAATTCTGAGATAGCAGTTAGGGAAGAGATATTCATTAAAACACAGGACTTCTATTTTGGCAACACAAGGGGGAGATGATTCTGACAGCTTTAGATAATTGTGTCACAAATATGCTGATATACTATGCATAAGACCTTCTTTTTACACAGTCAAACATGGCGGCCATATTGGTTCCATTATTTTCTTATAGTCCAATTTCTCTCCACTTTACTGTTTATCTTTGGAAATAAAATTTACAATGAACAGAAATATTAGAGTTTCAAAGTCCTTGCTTACATTTGGGAATCCCAGTATTATTGACAATGTTCATACACTCATCAATGTATATCCACGTGTATGGTATAAGAGACCAGATTTTGGACTGCCCAAATAAAATATTTAATAAGATTTTGCAGTCTACAGAATTTCTTGGTGGTGGTGGTGGGGGGGGGGGGGTTATCTTAGAAACCAGACCAGAGATTTTATCTGGTTATGCATGTATTCAAATAGATTATTATAAAAAAGTCACTTTCACAAAAAGCTTTAAAGAATTGGAAAAAAAAAAAAGAAAAAAAAAAAGGGACATCTATATATATAAATACAAGTAGTTATTTACATGTGAAAAGAGTCATCGCAAACATGGATTCTTTAGGAATAGTTTAATCAAATCTTTTTGCAAATAGTTGAATATAAGTGGGATTGGAATTGGAATTCTTATGCTAGAAAAATTGCGTAATTTTAGTTTGTTTTTTTTTCACAGTAGATTTCAAGATGGGAAAAAAAATGTTACTGGGGGTTTGAAATCAAGATTCATCTCGTGAAATACTAGTGAAAAAAGGCCTGAGAGAAATTCACAAAAATCAAGATATGAAAACAATAGAGACAGAAAAGTTGCATTTCTAGAGCACACACATATATTAAGGTGCAAAATTGGATTTAAAGAGAAAGAGAAATAAATCCAAGAAATTTTCCCTGAACTACTATTCTGAAAAGGAAGAAAAAAAAAAAAAATCAATATAACCCCCCAAAATATCTAATTTTTAAAAAGATGATAAAATGATCACAAGCATCTGTTATCACTGTTCCAGGGGATATATATATATATTATATATATATATATATATATATATATATATATATATATATATATATATATATATATTCAGAATATATATTAGTGGCTACCTCATTGAGAAGGCTTGATCCAGGAGTTGGAGGGAGAGAAATGCATTTTTGCACCCCAGTCCCAAGTGGATGCCCATGAAAATGATGAATTTTTTTTTTATCTGACTTGAAATGAGTTGATAAGCTTTTTTTCAAATGTAGCATTTTTTTTTCAAATTTGAAAAAGAAAAAAAAAGGAGAAAAAAAATACAACTATGAAAGAAAATTATTTCTTATTCAACAGATTCATAAATATACCTCAATTCTGATTTAAAAAAAAAATAAATGCTGTGGCAGGTGGAAGAATACACTTTTAACACAAAAACATAGATACCTATCAGTGTTTACACATGGTACAACTTTTCATTGAATGACTTTATCAAAAATGTGAAACACACACACAAATTTACACATACATGCATACATATACACACACACAATATATATGCCACACATCCATGCATATGTGGTATGTGTGTGTGTGTAGGGTAGATGTGTGTGGCGTGTACATAAATCTCACCTTTTCAATGTAATTTTGATAAAAAGTTGTGGTACCATGCTTACATGGCAAACACGGTTATTCCACTCATCAAACCAGAATCTGTTTATTTTGATATTTCCAATCATCCATACTTTGCTGGCCCCAGATTCATCTGTGGCTAAAAATCAAAATCTTTTCACATCAAAACCATTCTCTTTCTTTTCCAGACACACACACACACACACACACACATGGCCACTTGAATTTCTAGGCTAAGTGCAAGCACAGAATTCCTGTTTTTTTTTTTGTAGCTCATAGACAATCCAAGCCTGGGGTGTCGGTTGCCTACAGGGGGGCACTCTTCTCATCCTCTTCATTTGTGGGATGTTGTAGGAATCTATAGAGACACATTGATAATACAAGGCCAGCAATCTGGAATTAGAAACAGAATTAATTCTTTTATTTTTATTTTGCAGAGAAATGACTGGGTGGGGAGGTTTGTTTTTTATCAATTGGTCTACAAAAACATTAATATTTTACAGAAAATGCAAAATGGGGAAAGTATTTAGTTGAAAAAGGGAGGTGAGAATACCCACCGAGGAAGGGTAAAGAGAAGGAGAGACTGAGAGAGAGAGGTAGCGGGACGACGGGCGCACCGAGAGGGAGAGGGACGACGGGTCAACGATCACACCAAGAAAAACAAGCTGAGAAAGAGAGAGGCCAAAGTAGTGTCAGAGACGGGGATACAGCAAGAAAGACAACTCCATCTCAATTTAATGTACTTGCAAGTATGACAATTTTTTTTTTCCCATCCATTCACTCATCTTCATAAAATAGAAAAGTTTCAAAACAATTCTTCTGTTATAGCGACTAAAAAAGTAAAAAATTATTGAAACTTACCAAAATAATTGAGAATGAGAAACCAATTGCCAAAATAAGGCCTGCTTGATCCATCACAAATTTATAGCCAGCATCGTAACAGCCCTTTGAATAAAGGAGAGAGAAGGAAAAAAAAAATACAAAAATGATAAATAAAGCTTCTTTTTCAAAAGAATAAGAAAAAAACAAACAAAAAAACAAAAACATGCATAATATCATTCAAACACAGAAGTTGTAATCAGGAATCACTCAGAGAATACATTACCTCTGCCCAAACCGTACACTAACTAGAAATTGAATAATAATAAAATTAAAAAATCTTCAATGTACAAATACTAATTTACTACCCTTAAAACTTAAATCAAACATTATTTTCAACTGTTTTTTTTCTAACCTATTCTCCTGCAGAATAAAAATACATCTCAACCGAAAATATTCCTGGATCCAGACGAATATTTAATTAATTCTTCCCTAGCTAATGGCCCATCCTTCCACAAAATTCCCTCAAAATCCATTGGGAATTTTTATAGATATTAAGTGGAAAAACAAATAGACAGCAGACACGAATGAATACATTTTCTACCAATGGAGTTGGAAGAGGTAAGATTTAATTACATCATACCAAATTTTGTCTCTGATGAGAGATGGCTCATTGGCTAAGTTACTTTGACAAGATTAAGTTAACCCTTCAGTGAGTGATCTTGAAATAAAACCTTACTCCTTTTCACTGAGCCTAGATTCAAGAAATTTGTTCAAGATGATTTTAAAAAAATTCTTCCAATAAAAACTTAAGAGGTGTGAGAACTTATTCAATGATTTGGGCTCGCATCCTCATCTTAATTTTTAGATAACATTTCAGACAACACACACTGACCCTCCATTTTTCAAGTTTCTTTGGAAAAATAATCATGGGATATCAATCATACACAGTTTTTTTGTTACCCACTGAAATTATCTTGATCTGACAAATTCAAACTTGAAAATCCTGAACTCAGTAAATTGTAAGAAAATTTTGCCTCCTCCAGTCTGCTCAATTTTCCACTGAAATTTATATCCATTGACTTCAGAGCAGAAAGTTATTTCCCTTTACTGGCTCTCTTTTAGTGGAGTACACATTCTCTAAAAGACCACAAGTCTCATCTTTATGACAAAAAGAAGCAACACAGAAAATGGAAGCAAGCTGCATTCAAATTCTGACCAAAACAATCCATACACTTTGCAAAAATGCCCTTGGTAAAGACATAAATTCATCTCATTTCCCCCCCCAAGCTACAAGTTAATGGCAGATAAAGAGAGTGATGTCACTATATATAGGTGCTTGTATACTTTCAATTTATTTCGACCATTATTTTTTTTCTAGGTTTAAAAAAGAGTATACAACCAATACATCCTCCCAATAGTCACCGGTGGAGCTGAAACATGGAACCTAACAAAGAGACAGACCAACAAACTGAGAATCATGCTATGTGCACATGAAAAATTATGCGCAACCTTACATGGAGAGACCATAAGACGGCACAATAGATTCAGGGAAAAAACTGGAGTCTGAGAACTCCTAGACTCCAATGAAACCTCAAATAGCAATGGGCTGGCCATCTTACAAGAATGGCAGACAACTGATGGAGATCACAACACACAAAATGGATCACCAGAGATCACATGCGCATCTGACGCCAGCATAGTACTCGATGGAGAGACGACCTAGACAAATTCAGAAAGTACTGGCTCCGCAACGCCTACATCAGGTCCGATGATAGATGTTGAGTGACAGATGATGAAGAGATCATTATTTATGAGAAAAAAAAAAAAAAAAAAAAAAAAAAAAGATATTGTTTTGGATGGGAATAAATTGTTTCATGAATTTCATATTATTGGAATTTCAAATCCCAATTTCAGCTTTCATGTTAAGAATGGTGACATGAGAAGCTGCATCGACCTGTTCAATGGTGCATGCAGGTCTACACAGCTATTCCGGGGGGGGGGCTGTACACGGACCTATCCAAGGATGTACGACACCCATGCCAAGATTCGAACACACAACCAGCCAATTACTACACTGAATACACTTGAACAATTTCTTGGCTTTGGCCAAATCCACCTACTGGCCGTGTTGTGTAAAAAGACATTTAGTAAAGAACAATTTTAATTCTGCATTGTTACATATTCAGCTTTTTTTCCATAGACAATGCCTAAATTCCCTGCAAGTGTGTGTGTGTCACACCAAATTGGTGAAATTAACATTTTTCTTTTTTCAACAAATGAGTTGATTTCACTTTGTTTACAAACTTGATTCTAAAAAGATATTTCAGAATTGGTCTAATGGAGTAATGATGCCAATCTTCAAGTCTGTAGACAAAACAGTATAGCCAGGAGTACTGGTACACAAGCTAAACAAATACACATAAAAGAGGATAGAATCCTTCACTACCTGTGATGACTACAGTTGTCCAATAATTAACAACAGATATTTGGAGCTTCAAGAAAACTTACTTGTGCTTGCATAATGGAGTAACACAACAGAAATGAATAAAATAATTTTTCTAGAAATGTTTTGTAATTCATTTTGTGAGTAGTTTCCCATTATTTGTTGATTTTACTCACTTTTAGTATTTATAGTTTTGAGAATGATTATTAAACATTCAAATAGTTTTTCAAATGACTGAACTCCTCATTATAGTTTGTGTTAACACAATGATCCGACAGACCTATTGTAGGGCCTCCTTAAAGTGAACTATCTGAATATGATGGTAGCAATGCTATAACGTTCAACCAGATGTGGCTTCTGCTACTCAACAAGGACAAAGTGTGAAAATCCAGGCCTCACAAGGAAAAAGGTATTACCCGAATCCAATGTCAAAGCATTGCTACCATTGGAAAAAATTCTGTTTACAACCATTACATTCAGATAGTACACCGGCAGAAGGTTGTCGAATGGATCAGCCAAAACGTGTCAATGCAAACAAGGAGATTAATCGTCCAAAAAACTTTGAATATGAAAATGAAAATTTTAATGAAAACCAAGCTCAATTTTTGCCACCAGGTTGGGGAGCGCCCCCCCCTTAAGAGTGACTCTTCAAAATGATCCAGTGATTCAGCCCATTCAGCAGAATGTCTAATTGTAATGAAACTGATAGTGTTTAATAACTTACTTGATAGAAAAGGTGATCATTTTTAGCTCCTGAAGGGGTTCCAGGTGGACCCATTCTCGCTTTTTGGCAAGCTTTCAGCCTCGAGACTCTATTCACACTTACGTCTTTGCAACAAGATTCTGGAACAAAGGCTCTATCATTTCCTGAAAGGGAGAAAATTTTATTCAGTAATAAGAAAAAAAAAAAAAAAAACAAAAAAAAGAAAATGAAATAACTCTGGCAGATTCAGGATTTTGAGCAAGAGAGTTCAAAAAGGGAAAAAAAATCATTTTTACAAATACATGAAAACAAAATCCTACAAAACATCAAAAACAGAAAAGTTAATGTGATCCGGTATTTTTTTTCATTTACATTTGTGTCGTAGCTTTTTAGCACAAGAATTGACAAAAGAATAAGGTAAAAAATGAATTCAAAGAAATTTACCACATGACCAATAGGTAAAAAAAAAATTATGAAGAATAAGATGGAAGACACTTTTAAAATTTTGTTCTCAAGTTTGATTAATGATATTATGGTATAATTAATGATTATATGGGTTTTTACTTAGAATATAAGTTGTAATTGTACTTTATCTTGGGGGGATGGGTCTGGTAAAGGGCCAGAATTTCAAATACTGATTTTCATGACAAGCAACACAATCTTCTCATTTCAAGCTGATCATTTGCCAAACTAAACTTAGTAAATCTTTTAACATTCAATGGTCATGAGATTTAGTCCAGACCACAGTGGGTCATCTTGATTAATAGTAAAGAGAGCATTTGAATTAATCTCAGTGGTATCCATTCTCAGCCTTTTTCTGGACCCTAGAGGGGTCTTCAAGTTCCAGAGCCCCTTATCAAACAGGGATACAACATGAACAGGTTCACGAAAATTCATTATAATCATTTCACTCTAAGGCCCACTTCAAATGTGCCATAGTCCCCAAGATGGTCATATAGCTGTTCTATGAAAACACTTCGCTGCTTATCACCAAGGGCAACAAGGGGTTTGCTTTCGTTTATCCCAAGGGACCCCCAGGTCACATTCCTCCCCTTGTGATCTTCCATCTTGAAGAGACATCTAGTAATCTTTCCCCATTGTATTGTCCATTCTACATTCCTCCTAAGGCCAGATTAGGCTATGCACAACCATGCCATTTCTTTGGATCCAAGACATTGACGGCACCCCACAAATACAATAGTGATACAGAACTTGATCACTATTCTCCTGGAAAAAAGATCTAATAAAATAGTACATTTTGCAAATGAATAAAAATATTTTATAGATAAAATAAACCCTTTTTAGTTTATATCATGAGATGCCTCATCTTATGTTTGTAAATAACTGTTATTACCATATTTAATACTTATTGCATATTTCTTACGTCTTTTTTACATTGTCTAATTATGATCTTTTCAAATTTTTAGAATATTTCTCTCAGTTTCTTCTTTGTTGTATGTTAAAAAAAAAAAAAGAAATCACTGCCCAGGTCCGATACTTCTAATCTGGTGGACTCCAAAGTTATGGGTGGCGTAGGGCCTATTGTGCTCTGAATCTGCTCCGCCTCCCACCTCCTTCAAGTTCCTCCCAACAGAAATTCCTCCCCTGACTAAAAGTCTTCCCCAGGGAATCAAGTGCCTCCTATCTTATAATTACTATTTTATCCTAACATACACTTAAGGAATAGTATTTTCTAGAAATTTCTGTCTCACCATTTTGATTAAGGTACCACAAAGATTCTTGATAAATCTCCCATCCCTCATTGTCAACTCCACAGCATTCAAGCTGGAAAAGAAGAAAGAGATTATTCATTTTGATAGAAAGAAATTGCACAGTGTTATTTTATAAAGACACAATGTTCTAAGCTATCATGAAATGTCACATTATTATAGACACAGATAAAGTAATCAAACTTAATGCTAATCAAAATCAATTGGTCCGGAACACTTTATTCAAGATGAATTGAAAATTCAATAAATTTCATAGTAATTTCATAATGTAAATTTTCTTTTTATATAACCATGAATCAAATAACACAAAAATAAATGTAAATTGTACCAATTTTTAAAACCTCTGCTTAATCTTATCAGATGGTTATTGTTATCTAAAAGGGCATGACCCAAAGTGATAACAATATGCAGCCTCCTCTGTATTTCTCTGAACTTCAAGAAAACTTACTTGTGCTTGTATAATAGAGAAACACAATAACAGAAATGAATAAAAGAATTTTACCCATTATTTCTTGATTTTACTCACATTTACTATTTACAGTTTTGAGAATGATTATTAAACATTCAAATAGTTTTTCAAATGATTGAACTCATTATAGTTTGTGTTAACACAATGATCTGGCAGACCCATTGTAGGGTCTCCTCAAAGTGAACTATCTGAATATGATGGTAGCAATGCAATAACGTTTGACCAGATGTGGCTTCTGCTACTCAACAAGGACAAGATGTGGAAATCCAGGCCTTACAAGGAAAAAGGTATCACCCGAATCCAATGTCAAAGCACTGCTACCATCCGAGTTTTAGGTTTTGCGAATACATGTGCAGGTGGCTTCAAGTAAAAAGTGTAGGACTTGAACAAAGAAATTTAGATGATAGACAATTTATTTTGCAAAAGATTACATTTTAGCAAAGAGAAAAAAAGTACTTGACAATAACTGTGTGAAATACATTTGAATATAATAAGTCATTTATCATCTTGAAGTTTTCTATTTAACTTAATTGGCATCCAAATTTTGTAGGTGTAATATTTTTCATGAAATCCAAGCAATATTTCCATGTATTTTTTCAAGAACTTAAATGTGTAGTAAATCAGCCATACAAAAGGAAGTAATACCTGCTGGGTGCATAGGTGCTCAGTGATGGGGGGGGGGAGCATACAAATGGGTTCAAATACCAAAGTTATAAACATTTGAGAAAAAGTTGTGATAAAAAAAAAAACTATAAATGAAATTAAGGTGTATCATTAAAAACATACCTTTTGCTGCGTTAAATCCCAAGATTTGGTTACAGCTTTGTTTTCGCGATTGTTCTCAATACGGTTACCATATTGTTTGAGTATTGTTTCTCCCATGGCTTTTGACATGACATCTTCTAACTGAAAAGACAAATTGGGAACCTGTAAGCCAGGGCTTCACAAATTTCATTGTATGAGGACATATTGAAAAATACATTTAATTTATGCAGCATACCAACTCTTTACTCCATTCAAATACGAATATACATTTGGTATACATAGTAGACCATTATTAGGGTATGGAACTTTACATTATGATAAAGTTTTATGTGTATCCAACTGTAAAAAGGAAATGAATTAGACAAAAACATTTCAATGATCATGTCACAGTATCTTTAGGCTGATGGGCAATATTCAAGATTATATATATTATTGTGTCATCCACAAACAGCTGTTTCATTGTATTACAACTCTTCAGTGTGGCCATAGACAATCCATTATCCCATCCAGTACCACAAGGCAGGATTGAAACCTTCGCTTCAGACCTGGACGCCGGTATCCTACGGAACTGGATGGTCAGTAAGGCTGAATTTAAGCGGTATATTTTATTTTTGCTTAAATCCCCCATCCACCCGAGTGCTCTTTTCCTATGGGAGAGCATTGCATATATATATATATATATATAAAGGACTTCATTCCAACAATTTTTTATGACCACACCCTTGGCAGGATATGAGTCCACAGAAGGGATACATCCACTCTTATCACACAGCTTAGAGAGTTAATTAATTGCTGAGTGCACAGAGAAATTTGCCCTAATGAAGAGTTCTCCCCACTCTTTGCTCATATCAAGAATTGAACTGGAGACCCTCTGTCTCTATTACAGATACGCTAGCCAATACTCTATCTAAGTAGACAGTGTAAGATAACATGCTGTAAAAATAAAATGAATTAGACGAAAAAATTTCAGTGGTCAATGAACAAAAGTTTGATATCACTGGGCCTCTAAGAGCCTTGGTCGGCAACCAATCTAGGAGATGTGCAACTGATTCCAAACAGAGAGTAGAGCGAGATTTGACATGAAATGACAGGCTCCTAAGAAGAGGGGATATGAAATTAAATCTGAATAGAAACTTATTCTTCATTTATGACCCACTCTATTCACTTGACAGTCCTTTGAATAATGACCCCAGAGTTGTAATAAATGGTAACACAATAAAATTGAGTAGTCAAAAAAATTATTCAAGTTCTAGATTCAAAGAAAAAAAAATCTTAATGAAAAACAAGACTGGCTGCTTCAAGGTCTAATGCCACTCTGAATGCAACTATTTCAGCCACTTGGACAAATTTTTGACAAACAAAAAAAAACAAAGAAAATAATTGAAGGGAGGGTGTGCGCAAAATTTTAAGTTTCTATCAACCAAGAGGAAGAAAGAAAAATTATAGAGAAGAGAAGAGGAAAAGTTATAAATTTTGATTAAAAGCGATGGTTCAGCAATACCAGATAATTCAATCTAGTGTCCATAGCTTTCCATTATCTATTTTTTCTTTATTCCTCACTCTCTATATCCCTTTCTTCCTTCCTTTCATTGATCAATGATCTAGAATAGAGTAAAATCTGTCTCTTTTCTTGTCTCTCTGTCCATCATTTTCAACTTTTCACTTTTTAGTCTTGACCAAAAGTCTAAATTCATTGTTGTAAAGTTGGGAAAATAAGCTCAGGATGAGGTGTGGAATGGTATAATGGTTATTGGCAGAAGAGGTAAAATTGGCCAACAAAGTTCAGGCCAAGGCGGCATGCATTCACTTTTTGTACAGATTCCCTTGAAAAGGCACGAATCCAAACCTCAACCTGCAAGTAAGTAGCAGGTCATTTGGAGCCCTTGAAACCTGTGAGGCAGTCCATCTAAGAGAAGGTTACTCTGATAGAAAAAAAAAAAAAAAAAAAAAAAAAAAAAAAAACAAAACAAAACAAAACAAACTACAGTTTGGATATGATTAAGGATCCAGAATAGAATAAAATCTCTTTTCTCGTCTCTCTGTCTGTCATTTTCAACTTTTCAATTTTTAGTCTTAACCAAAAGCAAATCCACCCCATAAAACATACATGCTACTGAAAATAACAGGAAAAAAAAAAAAAAAAAAAAAAAAAAGAAATTAATTTTTAATAAAAGTTCAAGGTTTAAAGATGGAAATTTCCAACAGGCAGGGCAATGAGAAAGAAAAGAAGTGTTTCAATATTGAAAACATTTTCTTACCTCCCCTCGGAAGACGACGGCAAGGATTGATGCAATGATTAAGAAGATGAAGATCAATGACAAAATCACAAAATACTGAAAAAGAATTTTGAAAATTTAATTGAAAAAAAATTCAGCAAAGTTTAATCGAAGCAAGTTGAAAAAATATTTCAAGTAAAGCAAATAATTTGGAATTTCAGAGAGGGAACAAAAAATGAAATAAAAGGTCTATGCGTCTTCAAAATATTTGAAAAATGAATCTAAATAAAATAGATTAAGTCAAAAACATTTACAACATTAAATTCGATTTAATAAATAAATAAATAAATAAATATCGATGAATCTCCTTGCATACATTCGGAAAAAAAAAAAGAAAAAGAAGAAAAAAAAAGCAATATCTTTCAACTTATGTCATTGTTAATATTTTAAATAAAATTCCAGATGCATTCAGTATTCAGAAAAATTAGTTCTAACTCTTCACGAAATTCAGCAAAAATGTAAAGAGGACATGCAGTCCTCGCAACGCAATGTGAATCACGCAACGAGAATAATACTCTTCCAAAATGGATTCAAAATACCATAATTCCAAACAGCATATGTAAAACAACAATCTGTCTTGAGTAACACCACAAAGTTGCAAAAACTTCTCGCATCTTCAAAAATAAATTTAAACCACCTCTAATACCATTTGAGCAATACTATTAGAGGATCCTAGCCTCACTTTCCAATAGTTTTCACACAAATCAAGATCCTTAGTGTTACATTCCTCCAAGAAAGCTTCATGAAATTTTAGATCTGGCTTGAGCAAACTCAAGTGTTTACTGGTGTATTTGGGAAGAGCAAGACTTTCATTTTTTTTTTCTAGACTAGTCATAACTCCTTCAAATCTTGCAGTAGTCATTGAATATGAAATCATATGAAAAATGAATAGGTATACGTCTTAAAAAAACTAATGTGAAGAAATACAAATAGTTTAATCTATATATTCTGTAAAGTTTTAAAATTTTACATAGATTCATTTATTTAGATTCCAGTGATCTTAGATGCAAAGTCTAAGAATGACTGTTTTAGATGAAGGTCTGAAGATCCAGCGGTACTTACCAGTAGGAGCCCGTATCGCATCTCTTTCCATGTTGTGATGCAACCCAAAATAGAAACCACAAGAATTATCACTCCTGAAATGATCAGCATGTAAGAAGCAGCAGCGTAAAGATTCGAACCTATAATGTCCGAGAGGAAAATTTTATCTGATGCAGTCCAGACCCCAATGCCAAACACCACAAGTCCGACAGTCTGAAAAAAAAAAAAAAAAAAAAAAAAAAAAAATTCTTATACTGAGAAAAAAATATTTGACAGTATATGACCCTCCTTCGTCTCCCAATGAAGGGCTCAAAAAGGTGAATATAATCTTCAATGTACAATCCCACATTGGCCAAAACCTAAAGATAAATTAAGACCTGGATAACAATTCAGCAATTCAGGGAAATGTGCTTTGAATCTCTTGTTTTCTAAGAAAATTTCTTCTAAGAATTTTGCAAATTTTTCAGTTTAATAACTTGATCTTTATTGTTCTTAACAGAATAATTTTGCTGATACTTTATTCAACCTTCATCAGTTGTTCACTACAAACACTGTATTTCTCATCTCAGAAACAAACATGAACATAACATCACAGGATTAAGTACCAAACCTTATATTACAACTTTTAGTGAGAAAATTATGTCTATATTGAGGGGATTTGAACCAAGATTTGTTAAACTGTAGTGTTAAGCAGTGTAGAGATCATGATCTTGGGAACCCAGTATCAATGGACAGGTTACACAATCTGTATAGATAGCTCACATCCGCCCCATATGGTCCTCAATGGAACCCTGGCAAAGAGCCACATAAACACAGGGTGTCCCATGAAATGTTTTGCGGACTGCATCAAAGACAATTCACAGCAGCATCTTTGTAAATGTGTTGGAGTCTCATGCCAATGACAGAGCTGATACATCCTTTGAATAAGGAACAAAAGAGACCAGATCGCCAAAGAATACTCCAAGGGCTCATCATCTGTACTCACAGCACTTTGATGCCTCAACAACTTTTGTTAGACAGTGATCACTGAGAGAAAAAAAAGAAAGAAAAAATTCTATTTAGAAGAGGAATTTTCAAGAAAAAAAAAAAAAATTTTTTTAGAAAGTTTTTTGTAAACATAAAGAGTAAATATTCAATTTAAATATCTTTTTTCAGCCCCCTAGCTCAATTGGTGTGGCCTGTATGCATGATACATGCATAGCCAGTCAGCATGACAAACTGAAAACTATGTTGACAGTTTTGGTTGATAGTTTCTAATACAAGTGAAAAGAATTTTTTTTTTAACAAAAAGCTGGGGGGTTCTCGATCACAATGTTCTTGGCTTCTTCCTTGCATGCATAGATCAGGGGAGGTCACTCTTCTCACCTCGGCTGGTGGTTTTTAAAATAGATATCAGCTCATACACGTCATTATGTTTATCTTCAGTAGCTATGTGGGCTGAGATGGCCAAGTGACTGTAGGTTTTTTGTCAGTAGCCTTCTCTTAGATAGACTTTGACAGGGCTGAAGCGCTCCATCTACCAAAATATTTCACTCATAGCTGGGGGCCAAGAAGTGGATTTATACCTTTCCTAAGGATATTAGTATGCAGTGACCAAAATCTACTAAGACAGAATTTGAACTTGTTTCACCAATTCCATTTTCTGTACCATTAGCACCTGGGCCATTCGAAACAATATGAATTATCAACAACGTCACTTATTTTTATTTGGGTATCAACACAAAATCCTGATAAACTATTTTCCTTGCATTAAACTGAATCTAAAAACAAGTCCAAGTCAATTTATGACCCTATCAAATTAATGCGTGCAAAATCTGGATCCATCTCTACCAATTAAGGTAGAAAATTAGTGATTCCACTAGTAACTTATTTCCATATAGATGGATCCACCTATCTGAATAATAAATTTCTCATTCTGTATTTGTTTGCTGTATCGAAACGGTAGAAACAATGCATTGTCGGTATATTTTTGTGAATTAAGGAATCCCCTTTCAGAGCGTGAAAAATTCAGTTGGTTCACAACATTATAATAATAATAATACTGTGGGGGTTTGCTTTGATGCTCCTTTCCAAATATAACTTTTCACAATAGATAACTATTAAATGCTAATTATAGAGTAGTCTCTTATTTACAAACAAGTGGAGAAATCTAGCTGCAATTAGGCCTTTAAATTTAATGTTCATTTTGGTAAGAGCAGATTGTACTAAAGTAGTGCAATCGGATGTGACCAAAATGGACATTAAATTCAAAGGCCCGATTGGTCACAAAAAATCCACGTACTAACAGGTCACAGGATTGTCAAGTACCTACTGAGATTAACCATATTTCATTGCACACAACAATTAACCATTTCCTTTCTGATTTTGTAAAAGCATCTCATCTCTTGGTTAATTATTGCTCTGACTGTTTGTTGCATAAGTTGAGCTAGCTACTGCTAGATTTTATCTATTAGTTTACCTACCAACAGTATACATTTACAGAACATTTATCTACGTACAAAAGAGCATTGTATTGCTCTATTCAGTTCAGTAAGTTGTTATTTGATGTTATGAATGAAGTTGTGTTTTATTGCCGTTTCATTACACAGACCGCACCTTTTCAATCTGTCCTCCTTTGGTATTCCAATTCTTAAGTGATATGTTTTGGAATTTGAACAATAAAAAAATAATATTTCCAACAAAATGAAACCCATTCTTTCAACATTTGAAATTTAAAAAAATCATTTTTTTTATTTCTCCACTTTGCTGAAAAAGTTTTTCAGCAAAAACAAACAAGGTTTGCATTCAATTTCTCCTCTTCAAAAAGTAATAATCATGAATTGCATGTATTCAGTACAACTTATGGCATTGTTCTGACTCATAACCTATATTTATAGATAAATAGTTTTTTTTTCTTCTTTACAAAATACTAATTCCAGATGTTACAGGAAACAAATGCAGTAGTGTCATTTTATAATGTGTGTAAATATAAGTAAAATAGGGAGGGGAAACAGAAGGGGAGCAGAGAGAGAGAAGAGGGAGATGGGAGAAAGGATTGTTAGGATTGTAGCACATTGGCCACAGAATGAATATGATAGTTCTGCAATAATTGCTAATGAGTTGAATCTTCAATGGGTTTCCCCATTACTGTGAACCTAGACCCGACTCAAACCGATTAGCTAGGTTTGTACTTATATATCAAGTGCATGGACTGCATCACTGAAGCTAGAAGGCTGTAAATTCAAATATTTACTCCTTATTATGCCAGAAAAAAAAAATTGTTTTTGAAAATTCCTCCCCATAATAGGTTCTAGTGGAGAGTTCAATTTGCAATGAAAGTTTACAATGGATCCCTTCATCAGTGTCTGCGCATGTTTTTTAAAAAATTCAGACAAAGAAAGAAAACCTCCAAACACTTTATTTTATTGTTCCTGCAAAAAACTATTGAAGTACATGGAAGTATTTTAGTTATTCACTAAATTAATTAAGATTATTTTTGTACTTTGATAAATTGTTTTAATCGCACTTTGTTTTTTGTCGATCTTTTTTGTGGTAAAATGCACACAGTCATCCTTATGCAAAGCAGTCGTGCATGAAAAAAAGAAAAAAAAATGGTATTCAGATCTCGGGGCTAAGCAGACATGTGCAGAGAAGTCAGGTCAAGGTTTCATTCACCTTTCATTCACGTCTAATTTCATTCACCTCCAAAATAATTTCATTCACCCAAGGATGAATCATAATCCAGTTTGAGAAACAATGATCTAATGCGTCCGTTGTAGAATGATGGTTAGCAAGCTCATGTCTCACACACTTGATACTCTCATTTTATAGAGTGCTCCAATGCTATGACCTTATGCCAAACTTAGTTTGATGAATATCAAACAAAAGCTATACTTACAAAGAAAAGCGTGTTGACAATGAAAAGAAAAATCTTGATCCCTTTTTTGCCCATGGTTTGTTTTTTCTTTTGAACTTTGAAACTGAAATAAAAATGAAAATCATCTTTAATTGGGCAAATATTTTCAGAGAAAAAAAAAAAAAATTTTTTTAAATCAAGTGAAATTGAACAGTTGTCTGTAGTAATTACCCATTTGATAACATTCCCATACAAGGCAATTCCACACAATGACTAAGAAAAACAAACTAAGCTGTTAAAACAATTTAGAGAAACATAAATTAAAATCTTTGAGTTCACAATCCATCATCTTGATACCCATGGTTGTAAACTAACTTCTTTACTTATTGCAGAATGAGATCAAAAACAAAGTTCCAAGGCGTATCAATAATGATAAGCCAAAAAGTACAGGCAAAAATGACATTATCACCCTTTCACTGTGTAATGCCCCACACGAGTTACAGGTCTGCAAATAAATTGAAATAACCTTGTGATTTCCAAAGTGTACACTGTGGCGCCCTGGGTAGCCACAGTTAGTTCCCAGGGATACCATGTAATATTGTGAGAATATTAAGAGTAAATTAATTACAAAAATTGAAAAGTTCTTATTAAAGTATTATGAAAGTGATGATACAACACTAACCAGATATGGAGAAACATTAGCATAAATGAAATTCTACAGTATTTTCTGATAAAGGGTGCCGTGAAAAAAAAAAAAAAAATCTACATATATTAAAGTCACCGGGATTAGGAAAAGTTTGGGAACCACTGATATAACCGATACGTAATTATGCAAATTATGGAAGTATGTAACTGTTTGTTGAACATTATCAGTAAATTCTAGGGAAATATTTTGAGCAGGCAAAACTTTAATACAAAAATTAAAGAATAGCATATTAAAAGATGAAAAAAAAAAGACATAAAGAGCAATTAATTTAGAAGGCATTACGTTAAGGGTTTTCTAATTTTAGTTTTCCAAAGGATGTACAGAAATCTTCAGATGCTGTTGCTGCAAACAGTACACCTTATCCTTGAGCAAATCAAAAAATATGGCAAGCCAGTTAATTACTTTCCAATTTGCTTGGGAAACTGTACAATCAACAATATTCTTGCAAGAATACAAAAACAAACATGTCATCAAAATGTGTTTGTCATTCAATAAGTGCTATCAGAATGGAGTTCACTGTAAATATGTTATGGTAAGATTACAAAACTGATGATTTTGTGATTCAGTGAAGTAATGGTTAACAAGCTTGTGCTGTTGACCATTACAACTGTAATGAGTTCGATTCTCACTTAGTGCCGGTCGGTGGGTGGTTGTCAAACTAAGCTAAATTTAGTAAATATCAAGTATATGCAGCTTCTGTATTTACAGTGTATATACAGATTATTTTGACACAAGGCCACAGTATTGGGGCACCCAGTGAGAATTGAACTCACTAATAATGATCAGCATCAGAAGCTGAGATGTTCAGAGATTTCACAATATCCCTAGAGAATCAGAAGCAAAGATGGATTAATTTTCAGCTATTTGGGATGAGGAATTTTCTATGTAATATTATGGACCTCCAGTTAAATTGCTTCATCTTAAGCTAAACCTTTTCAAACGCAAAAAGGAAATTTCAAATGTTTCCCCTCAAGCCGATACAGCTTGTACATGAGACGTGCACTGGAAAAATAACAGGTCACTGACCTACCGCAGCTAACATCGGACTTGTGGGATATTTAGAGAAGTGGACTAACCAGGCCAAAGAAGTACAAAATTCCTTGTCATTCCACTGTCCACTAACCCAAAATTATAAGTTTTTTGGCCACTTACTTAATCACCACTTACCTTTCTTTAAGACGCAAATGTTGATATATCAACTGGCCATCACCCAAATAAATTGAGATCACATATTTTCAGACGAAGAAATCAACTGTCATTACTTCATGTCATAGGACAAAAAGCAGGAATAATTTGGAGTTTGCTTTTGTTTAAAAGGTCAAAAAGCTGTGGTCTACCAGGACCATAGAATAGGCCTGGTAGACCGCACTCTATAGTAGCACTTTAAAAAAATTTTTTTTAAAAATTTCTCTCATATCTATGGGCTAATATTCACATAAAAAGGATTCATTTCTAAGCATTTCTATTGTTCCATATTTTATTTGAACAACTGAATCTCTACTATCTTTGATGCTGTCAACACATTTTGACCAATCAATTCTTCAGCCCTCAATCATAATTTTGTAGACCTATGTTACGAATGTATATGAGGGTCCTTCAAAGTATGGGTCTGACCCATTACTAAGACACAAAGTCCTGCACATTTTTTTGCAGCTTCATGATAAATAAAAAGGGAGCGACAAAAATATTGGAGACAATGGAATAGTCCAGATTTGAATAAAGAATATATCAAATGATAATAATAATAATAATAATGATTATAATAATAATAATATCCTAAAAAGTAAAATCACAATAAAACCTTTATTTAAAAGAATTTAAAAAAAGATAAAAAACAAAAAACAAACCCCTAAAATAAATTAATTAGTACAAATTCAGTTGAAATATTTGTTGACATTCTTGGTTGATGCCTTTTGACCAATCATGATTGTAACTTTCAGTTATCCATATTTCACTGCTTGCATTTTGACAGTCAGATAGCAGGGTATAGCTGACTGGGTCAGAGGTTAACAATAAAAGAATGATTAAATAAAGAAAAATATGGGAGACAATGAAATAATAAAGATTTTGATAAAGAACAAGACTGGTTGCTTCAAGGTGAAACTTCACTCTGGTGTTTAAATGAAGTTTTGAAACTATTTTAACTTCTGTACTTACAGTTCCCCTTTAACTTGAATAAAATTATAAAAGAAAACTATATTCAGCTAAATTCTGAAAGAATATGGACAAAACCAGTTTATCTGAAGAAAAAGGAGAAATTTATGCATATGACCTTCCATAACAAAATTCAGCAATGATCCAAGAATACAAAACGTAATGGATGTTCAGTCTGGAAGGTGTTAAACATGATTTTTTAAAAATATTTAATTCTTTTAATAATCATTCAAATTTTCTAAGTTTATTTTGATAATCATCATCAGTCTTAATGTCCATCATTGGACATAGACCTTTCCCAGGATTTGCCACACTTCTATCATGGGCGTCGCAGAGCCAGTATTTTCTAAATTTGTCTAGTTCATCTCTCCATCTTGTATTCTGTCTGCCTCAGTTTTGTATGTGATCTCTGGGGATCCATGTTGTGAGTCGTGATGTCCATCGGTTGTCCCTCATTCTTGCAACATAGCCAGCCCATTGCCATTTAAGTTTTCTAAAAGATTCTATGATGTCTCTGACTCCCATTTTCTTCCTTATATACTGAGCTGTCTTGTGATTTCTCAATGTGAGGTTGAGTGTATTAATAATAGATATTCAATTCGGTAAATGTTTTTTTAAATATCATAATCTTACTTTATAATATCTTTGCACAGCAATCAGAAAATGCATCCTTATCATAGAAAAATAAAGGAGTCTTTTGCAGGTAGATTTATAGCTAATCATCTGAACGCCTTACACCACTGACACTACACTACATAGAAGTGAAACTTATTTGTTATAATAAATGGTATATTGATTGGGTGAATAGCTTGAAATATTTATTCAATATTATACAGATCAGTATTGAAACATTGAATGTTGTTCTTGCAAAGGAACAATACTTTGGGGGGGGGGGGGGGGTTGTGCATGTGTTTTTTTGTTTACAAATGAACAATGTGCTTTCAAATAAAACTAAGGTTGTTTATCTTTAGAAATGTTCATTCTGTGTTGGTGTACAAATGTAATTAAACAAAGCAAACATCAAAATAAAGTTGACAACAAAGAAATATATTGCCTTATTCAGGTATCAAATGTGGAGATATTTACTTGGAAAATATTTCCGCTAAATCTGGATTAAAACAAAAAGCCTAGTGTTGGAATAGTGAACAAATCTTTTTTTAAATTAAATTGGATGCAATTGCTTATGATTTAGTTGGAAATGGGGACTAATTTATCTTTAAACTAATTCTTTTTCTTTAAATAGATAAACCCAAAAGGTATAAATGAGGTCGAGAACTTTAAAATCTAAAATCGAATAAAAGCAAAAAAAAAAAACACAAAAAAACAGATCATTTAAGCAAAACAAAATGTACTTATTGAGTGAGCAACAATCCTCTCTCAAGACTTTTGTTTTGACCAATTGTAAAGATTTCAATAGGACATCATTGCATTCTCTCTGACCTTTCCTCTCAATAAGACATTCTGAAAGTGAAATGTCTTGAATTTGAAAGGCTGACTAATTGTGATGATAAAGTCAACTCTCTAGGAGTTTGACGATCTAATACTACTATTTTAACTTTTGTCATCAATTATTTATTTGGTAAACTATCAAATCATAGCAGTAATAGTAGCCTTGGCATGTTTGAAAAACAACAGAGGTTTAATAAGAGGGAGTGGGGTAGTAGGCACAACGATTCATACACATATTGTATGACAAGTACATTCAACGCATTCAAATCTTTGAAACAAATAAGAGTTTGGTTGCAATTGACATTCAAGAGTTTTAAGGTTAAGCCCTAACTACAGAGATAAAATTGATTGTTTATCATGAGTCAATATATTGTGAGGTTATTCTTATGAATAAAAGCAGGTCATGATTGGAGAATTCTGGTGCATACATCAAGTATTTGTTTGAGATATAATGGAAGAAACTTTTCTATTTTATGATTGGTCAAGAATAGTTTGTTTCATTTCCTTTCTTCCTATTCTGTATGAATTGTATAGTTAGATCAATGAAGTCTTAGCCAGAGAGGGAAAGAGGGTGGAGAC
Source organism: Thysanoteuthis rhombus (assembly GCA_963457665.1). NCBI lineage: Eukaryota > Metazoa > Mollusca > Cephalopoda > Oegopsida > Thysanoteuthidae > Thysanoteuthis > Thysanoteuthis major. The sequence goes on along the minus strand of OY735222.1, from coordinate 6,176,089 downwards.
CGATTTTTTTATATTCAGCAAGTGTGTGTAGCTGAGTGTCCACTGCCATTTTTTTTTGGGGGGGGGGGGGTCAATAGAATATATTCACACTATATCTTAGTAGCAACTATTTCACCAGCAAACATTAATAGTCATTTTATATGGGAACATTAAGTTCATGTTATATAAAACAATTGTACTGCACCATTATCCTTTATTTACTACAGAGGTTCCACCTTTCGAACACCCTCATCTTTGGCAAGAAGGCCTGATCCAGTAGACACCCATGAGGGTGTTGGTTTTCTTAGTAATACTAGCTATCACTCCTCTGAAAATAACACTGTCACTAAAAACTGACTGAAAATCAGTTCATATATAACTAAGATGCAGGGGAGGTCTGTGTAAAAAAAAAAGAAAAAAAGTTCAGATCTATTTCGAGATTTAATCATTTCCTCCATAGCTTATTGCCACCCCATATATAAACTTTCACTGAGAACATTTGGAGATATTGTGTGCTGTAGACACAAACCTACATGGAAGGTAACTGTATAGGGATCCATCCAAAAATTTAAACACTTCTTTCTTAGTACATGATAGATAGATAGACAGACATTATTGAACACGTATACCTCTCCCAACTTCATTGGAAAAGATAAATCAAAAAGTGAATTGAACAAGGCGAAGAGCTTCTAAAAGTTAACCCTTTCCAAGAAAAAAAAAAAAAGAAAAAAAAAAAAAAAAGGTGCTTATAAATAGAGGTACTCAAGAGACCTCAGAAGTCAACTTTTGATTTTTGGTAAAGAAACATGCCTCAGTTTTGACAAGAAATTCAGTTACTAACCCCATTTTTTATAGCATATCAAATACATTCCAGCAAACTCATTGCAAATTCTCCAATGTCGTAGAACACTGGTTCTCAACTTTTGTGCCAATGCACCCTTTTCGCTATTTTTCAGAATTTCATTCCTTCCTTCCAAGATCAACTCAAAAAGATTCATTTCAGAATTGTAGTTTATAGAAAGATCAATATTGTAACAGTTTATTTAAATTAGCCAACCTGTGGTCAGAATTCACATTTGAAACCCTAAAATTCCTCCCATAGAGAGACCCCCCCCCAGTTGTGAAGCTCTGTCCTAGAAACTGATAGTCAGAAAATCTGAAACACACATCAAGGACAAAATGTTCATTTATTGTGTCACTTTACATTGAAACTTCCAAGAATATATATTTTCAAACAAGTATTCATTTATTACAATTAGGAGAGAGTAGTGATTCCCTAATGGAAGGAGCTTGTCTCCACGAGGAGGAATTTCCCCAAGGAGATGAATTTCTGTCAGGGGGAGGAACACATAATGGAAAGTATGAATGGTGAAAAAATTACTAGATGAGAATTCAAAATGAGGGAGGAAATCCAAGATCTTAAGGGTTGGAATCTGACTGGGACTCCAAGAATCATTAGAATTAAGTGCAATTATAAGGAAAGTTACCTTCTCTAAACCCTCCCCATCATGCAAGATTTCAAGCTATTTCTCACACACAGATTGATCCCACCTCCAACGCTTTAAAAAAAATTTTTTTGAAGAGATTTAGTCTCAAACCATTAGATTTATACACAAGTTGATATGATAACTAGAATTGAACCCACCTTGGTGCTCAGATGGTACCTGGCTAAATCTCTCAGTTCAGGGGCTGGGACATGAATCGGCAACCTATTTGTCTCCGTGGACTGAATTGCTGATTAATGAGTGGGTGGTAGGCCAAATAAATACTATGAAGGAGCTTGAAATATGTGAATTATCCATTTAAATACATTTGGTCTTATTTTGCCTCAAGCCAATGAATGCCGCACGCTAGAAAAACAATTTTTACTCAACTAAGGATGCCAATTACTAATCAAAGAACTTCATTTGACCACAATTTATTTCAATCAAAACATCTTTTGACTATCAGAAAGACAAAGAATCTTCAAAACATAGTAAGCATAGTATCCAAATATTTGCTCGCGAGTCAAAAAAAAAAAAATAAATAAAATAAAATCACTCCATAGGTCAGATCTGGCCCACAGCCTATTAGTCGCCTACCACTAGGCTAGAGCATCAAACTCAGTGCTGGATTAAGGAAGCTCATTAACAAGAAGGAAATTAAAGCAAAAGTTGCAACCATTGATAATAAGCTATGTATCAATAACATTTGAGTAAGTGGTCATTTAATAAACATACAATGAACACTAAAGAGTAACAACTTAACTGATAGAAATACCTTTCCCATAATTTGAAACTATGGACTCTGCAATAAATTCAGACACTTTTTGATAAAAACTGCAATGAAACTGATAAGACGTAAACATGTATTCAGTGAACTGTTGGGTCTTAAGAGTAAGTAAAAGGATAAGAAGGAAGTGTTCGGAGTCCACAGAAACACTGGTTGTTATATTTACCAAATTCATTACAGTTCCAGTCAATTTCTACATTTATAGCTTCTTTTCTAGAACAAAAAATCAAAATCATTTCTGAAATTCTGAGACATCCATGACTTTCTCAGTTTTTAAATTAGGCATTTGCCACTTAATTGGAGCAAACATTCAAGAATTCGTTTCCTGTTGGGAAAGTCTGTCCACTGAAGAGTTTGAGAACTATTAAGCTCTGCCCACCATAGCAAATTTGTAATTATAGAATTGTGTGAGAAAGAAAAATTAGCATTAAAATCTATAAATAGTCTCATCAATATGCCAACAGAAGAATTTTTTTCAGGAAATATTTAGTGTGAATAAACACGGATTATTATTTATAGCAATCAATCACTGAAACATTTCTAGGATTCAAATAAACACGGCTGTTTTAGAAAAGGAAGTTCTTTTCTTCAAGAAATTCTTTTTATTTCAGTTTAAAGACTTCATCACTTTTGAAGAAGCATTGAATAAAGTTTAGGAAATTATACAAGCTGTGACTATGGACTAAATAGGCATCCAACATTCTAGAATTGATTGAATTGAAAAAGATCACATTTTAACCATCACCGGATGACGTCACATCTTCTAAAATGTTTGTGGGATTGAATCAAATCGAAACAATTTTTAAAAAATAGGCATCAATGCCACCATGGATATGTGAAAGTCTGTTCTCAAACATGGACAGCAAAGTGAGGACGTTCTACCCCCACATGCTGAAGGGGGCCCCAGTCCCATCATTCCCACCCCTCTTCACTTACCACACCCACCTGAAAAAAGGCATGATCATAAAGTAATTTCTGAATTTTCAACAAAAAAAACAAAAACAAAACACAAACAACCAAAAAAAAACAACAAAAAAAAAACGACACACATACATATACGAATGCTGCCAGACACAAACTAAGGGATCAAATTAGCATGAACTTACAGTGCAAATTGAACCCCCACTAAAAACCTATTAAGGAGAGGAGCCTTAAATAAATAAATAAAAATACATACATACATACATACATACATACATATATATATATGTACTCTAGACAAAAGGAGTAAATGTTTGAATTTCCAGCCCTCTAGCACTGTATGTGTGGCCTGGGTGCACCATACATAAATAACCAACTAGACTCACTTGAAAAGTGAGGAAACCACTGCCAACAGCTTTGGTTAACAATTTCTAATAAAAGTGAAAAAATATTAAAGCATGTAACTATCAGAAAATAAATTTAAAAAACATTTGATAGAATTTAAGTCTAATTATAGTAAAATTACTAGACTGTTTTTAATGGATTTATGGTTGAGATTTTACTGTTACAATGTCATCTAATCTTTCTGTAATTGGAAACGAAAAAAGTGAAATCCAATTCAGAAAAGTTGGGAAAATTATATACCAAGTTTGGTTGGAATGAATCTAGGTATACAAAAGATAAAGCTTATGCACATATGCTGTATTAAAGACCGATATTTAATTGGAAAAAACTCCCAGAAAAAACAAATACACATGGATTGAACTCATCACCACCTTTGATGGCTATGATCATTCAATTAATTATACAACCAGATTGCAAGATAAGAACAAAGATCTTTTGAAAGATTGAGTTGTGAAGAGTTATTACTTACAATGACTGGTATCCTTAAGTAGTTTTATTTACTCGGCAAACTGAGTTCAGACCCTGACTGAGAGTTTGCATTCACTTCTCACTAATGTCCTAGGAAAAATTCGGAATTCAGTCCGAGAAAGTCCAACCCCTCTCCCAGCTTTGAGAGTGGCCAACAGCAAGAGTAGAGAATGTCCCAATGGTTAATGGGGCTTTGACATGAAGCTTTGACAGGCTTAGTAAGGTTGCAGTGGATAAGATGCTCAATCAAATTAAAAGAGAATGAAATTGGACAGACAGAACAACGCTAGCACTGTCTCCACAACACTGGAGTAGAAGTAGAAAATTTAAAAAAAAAAACGAACACCAAAACCAACGATGACGTCTCAGCTTTTGAAGCTGAACTGGATTTTGGTATCAATTGCAAGTTAGTTATTTTTAAGAATTTTAATGAGTAACAAGTGAAGCCCGATGAAAAATTTTTTTTTCAAATGGCCTAGTTAGTCAATCAATAGGAACCAACATGGAACCAATGTCTTTTGGTAGATGAATGGGAATTGGAAAAAAAAGGGTGATCAATGAACAAGTTATTTCTCCTGATTTTGTTTGGCCAAGATAATAGAAAAAAGTCTGGGGAAAAAACAAAACAAAACAAAAAAAAGAAACCCACAATCGTAAATGATGCCAGACAAAAACTAATGGTCCAATTTAGCATAAACTTGCACTGCGACTTGAACATCTACAATACAGGGGGGGGGGGATTTTTTTTTCAAAAGAATGTTTTTTCTAGACATGATAAGGAGTACATGTTTGAATTTGAAACCTAGCTTCATTATCAGTCATAGATACATAGCAAGCAAGACCAGCATAAAAACTGAAGAAACTTATGTTGACAGTTTTGGTCTAAGTGAAAACCAGAGAATCACATTGAGAGCATAGAATTTGTGAATCCTTCGCTCTGCAAACATGTTTGTTTGCAACCAACCAGAATCAGGACAGCAGGAAGTGGAAGGGATGGGTGGGCAAGAGAGTTTGAGAAACTTGAATCCTTTTGCCAAATTTGATATCTTTTTTTCTTAAACCACTTGTTGAAATCAAGCGAGTCATCTAGAGAAAGGCAAACCCTTTACTCAACAGTTATTTCAGATTTTCATTTAGAACGAAAGAAAAAATCCTGGCTGCTGCAGGGTCATGCTCAAATCCAACTTCCATTCCAACTAAAGATGATTCCTGACACTTTTCAAATCATGGCAGGGGAATGTTGGTTTCAAGTATCAGTTAAATATTCCTCATTTATTTTTTTTGTTTTTGTTGTTGTTATGGTGAGAAAACAAAATCAAGGATTTTGACAAAAGATACTCGATGAAACAAATATAAAACTGATAGTAATTGCTGAGATATTTCCAACACTGGAATGGAGCACTTTGGTGGACGGAGAATTATGCGTAAGTAAATATACATTGGTTAGTTTGGTCCCACTGATTGTCCAGTTCCATGTAGCTTAGGAGTAAAATGTCTGCCTCTGGGTCTGAGGCAAAGGTTTTGATCCCACCTCATGGTACTGGATGTTGGATAGTCTATAGCCACACTGAAGAGTTGTAATACAACGAAACAGCTGTCTGTGGAGAACACAATTTATATATTAGTAGATTTGCTACACAAACACGTTTATGTTTCTGCCCTCTTTGGGCCTCTTCTGGGGAATGATTATGTGTGTTTTAGAGAATTTGAGAGTCTTGAGGATGCTGCGGTGGTGAGAGTCTTTATTTTTGTTTTATTGTTATTTTTGTAGTGTGTGTGTGTGTGTCTTGCTGGTGGTTATAAGAGACATGTCAAGGGGCGTGGACTTTGTGTAGGAGTTATCAATAAGTGGATGCTGTATTGTGTTCTAAGGGATGTTTTGATCTTAACTGTGATATTATGCATTAAATCTATTGCTTTTGTTAGTGTCTTTTAAGACCATAGTTGATTGTGTTGTTCTTAATTTACTTAGACATGTGAGGGAGTAGATGATGTTGATTAGATGTGGGTAAACTGTCTATATAACCTTTAGTGTATTAATGTATGGGTTGTTGAGTGATGTTCAGTTATAAGAATCTTGAATAATGCTGGCATTTCATTGCTTTTTTATTTTTCCTGTTTAATAAATCTACTTGAGATTTTTTTTTTTTTCAAAATTGAGTATTTTAAATTTCTCATTTAGATAGAGGTAACATTGGATTTTCCATATTTCAGCATTGAAAAAATTGTGGGTGTCGTCACTACGGTGGGAGAAGTTTTTTTTTTGTTTTTTTTGTAGTGTGTATGTTTTGCTGGTGGTTTTAAGTTACATGTCAAAGGGTGTGGACTTGGTGTAAGAGATATCTGTAAGTTAATGCTGAATTGTGTTCTAAGGGATGTTTTGATCTTAACCTTGATTTTCGTGTTAGATTTATTGTCTTTGTTAATGTCTTTTAATCATAGTTGATTGTATTGTTCTTAATTTACTTAGACATGTGAGGGAGTAGATAATGTTGATTAGATGTTTTTTGGGGGATGATGGGTGTGTATGTAGACCGGCTATGTTACCTTTAATGTACTGTTGTATGGATTGTTGACTTATGTTTGTTAATAAGAATTTTGAGCAATGCCAGTATTTTAGTGTTATTTCATTTTTCCTGTTAAATAAATCCAGTTTTTTTTTTTAGTAAAATGGCATTTTAGATATTCTGTTAAAATTTTTTACTTTCAATGTTTTTTCCTAGATTTCCACTTTTTAAACTTAGATTAGCCAACCATACATCCTTCACAGAAAAAAAAAAAAAAAAGAAACGAAAGCAATACATTTTTATCAACATATTATTGAAAAATATACAAAATGAATTATAAACAAATGGTAAAATGGAAAATTTTAGACAAAGCAATATTTGCCAAAATACAGAAAATCCTTGTAATCTGTCTGAACGAGAAATTTGGAATACTAAATTTTACTAAACCTGATTAGTACTGTATATACACACATGCATATAACTCCTATATCTATATATACCTATGATAATAATAAATATATATATATATATATATATATATATTATATATATATTTTTAAGCTAAAAATATATTCTGAGAGTAGATAATCTGCTCTAGGCTCAGATGGTTACAGGTTTCCCAAATGCTAGTGGTGGTTAGAGTTCAAACCTAGATGAGAACCAAAGATTACGAACACCAATTTTTTATGACAGCTGGGTCACCCACACTTTGATTATCAATACAACACAATCTTCCTATTCCTCCAATCGATTAGTTTTACCAATTTTTAATCAGTTGCCAGTTTGTCAAAAATTAGAACAAATCAGAAAGAAAAAAAAAAAATTCATCCCTTAGCATATGAAAGTTCAAATGAATGGAACAAAAACTTTCCCCAAATAAAATTAAAAAAAAAAAAAATTATATATATATATATATATATATATAAAATTAAAAAAAATAAAATAAACTTTCATAGATAGACTTTACTTGAACATAGATGCAGACCCCATGAATATTGACGAATCAATTTTGCAAAATTTGATCCCTATGTGCCGTAGGTAAATAAGAATCCACTTGTTTTGAATGTGCCATTGATTTCCTTATTATACATACTTCTCAACTTATAAGAGTATAAACATTATTACTCTTTATTTTTATATCATCTCGATTGTGGATCTTTAGGTAAGCTTGAATACTATTCATTATAGACGCAACTCTCCTCCCCTGACCTTATTTGAAAGGGGGATATTCAATATCTATCTTGATAAAATATTACACTGGAGTCCAATCAGTAACCGCGGATAATTTGGTGGCCACACCTCTGGTTGTTCTTGGGTTTAGCAATTACGGACAGACGGACATATAGACGGACATTTGGTGAATCTTAATAATAAACTGAAATACCTATCTATCCATATTAAATATTCAAGGAATTAAAGCAAGAGCCAAAGCTTTCAGATGCAAAAGGAAAAAGTTTCCTTCACTGAAGAGGAGAAAAAAAAAAAAAAAAAAAAAAGAAAAAGAAAAAAGTCCCTTAAATTCTGACCCTTTAAAATAATGGGGAAAATTTTTCTAACCTCTTTTACACCTGAAATTTGGCAGTGCAGAGGATTGCCTGTATTTTTCTTTCCATTTTCAGCCCTCAAAATTCAAGAAATAGTTTCATTTACTATCCTGACCCCTTAAGGAAGAAAAAATTCCCGTTCAGTTTTGAAACTTTTAGCAAATATTTAAATCTACTGTTAGAGTAAATTGCTATAAAAATTTTTTTAAAAATATTTAAGTAGTAATCCGATAGCATTTAATTTAGTAAGTTAAGTAGTGCTCTTACACTAGCTATGGCCACAGCCACATTTGTCTGGGCTTGACATATCAAAAGTATCATTGTGCCGGATAGGTCTTCAAAGTTTACCAAATGTAAAATAGATTTAGAGGTGATTAATACCCAAAATGGCATAATTCATCAAAACATAGGCTATTTCATCCATAGGTAGGTGAGACGCATTCATGTTTTTTTTCAGAAGGCATTAGTCTCCTTTGGGTTTGAATTCAAGTTGCTGAGTAGAAATTCCATGTTGCTAACTGATGCCCACCAGCACTCTCGGTATTTGGTGAAATATAGTAAGATAGTAAACAGTCATGACATTCCGTGAAATACAGCAAATCATCAGATAAGTATAAACATTCCTGAATAAAAACCAAGGGACCAATTAAGCATAATTTTTTTCATTGTAAATTGAACCTGTCACAAAAACATAGGCTGAGGCGGGGCAAGTAAATACCAATGAATTTACAATCAAGGGTGGAGTAAAATAGCTGTCATGAAAGACAAAAGATAGTGAAAACAACAGTTTCAGTCGAGTTTGAACTTGGTGAAATATAGTAAGATAGTTAATTATGAGGTGAACATGAAATGTTACTGGACACAAAAGGGGACCAGTTTAGCAAGAACTTACATTGCAAAATGACCCCCCCCCCACCGAAAAAAAAAAAAAAAAAAAATTCCAGGAGGGGTATCTCCAAAACCTGCACTGGAATCTCAGTAATGACCACAGAAAATTTGGTGCTCTTAGCCTAGAGAATTTTTGAGTTCTACAATCATAGATAGGCAGTTGGACTGACATCTGGTGAATTATAGTATAAAAAAGAATGACTGCTTTTCTTTTCACTAAGGATGGATACTTTCTAGTGGAAGCTTTTTTCAAAAGGCCAAATTTGTTGACAGTAAACATCAGCTGCGACCATTAGCTTATCGTTTAAAAAATTTTCAATAGCCGATTCCTTGCATATCCCACAAAACAACAAAATCCTCGGATGAAGGTACTGTGGCACAGGTCTAATGACAACGGCACTCAACATATTTTCCAACCTTTGACATGTTTCCTAGCTACTTCAAATTGCCATGAACAGTTATATGGCTAACTTCGGATCGTTCGCATGTTCCTTGACTGTAACAGTAGGATTGGTAGAAAGACAAGAGAAAAAAAAAAAAAAAGACAACATATTTTTTCTACGACCTAATACATTCATTATTTCTATGTCAGACAGAGAAAAGGAGGTGCTGAGTGGCTGAACAAGTAACAGCACAGAGGATCGACTCGCAGAGTAGAGTTCAAATTGGGACAGTGTTCATTCCGCACTAATGCTTCCAGGAGAGGCATGAATCCATCTCACCCCAGCTATCTGTAAAATAGTGCAAGGTGAGGTGAGCAAAGCTACCAGGTGCTTGACACCTTTAATTCTCATATCACAAATGAACCAAGTGAGTAGTAATGTGATATATGGAGGTCAAGAAGGGATAGTTCAAGCCATAGCCAGCATAAGGGAACTATTCTAACAGAGAAAGCATGTGCCCAGTGAGAAAGATAGGACAAGCTTATCAATTTCTCAATAGTCACCGGGATTGCAAGAGAGTGAATTGGAAGTTATAGAAGCAGAAAGCAATTATGCCTTCAACATTGAAGACATGAATGAGAACAGCTGGAAGCAAGTGAGAAACTAGAGAGTCCTCAGAGAACATACCTCAGCCAAACCATTGTTTCTGTTAAGGTGTATGCACAAAGGAAATTAATGTACACAGAAGAGATTTCAAATTCTTTCCAAGTTTATATTGAAAAAATCTTGTTTCACAATGTTGGATCCACCTTAAAATTTCATCATTTTTTTATGTCGCCAATCGTTTGGCCTATATAAGATTTTATTGAAAAATCAATGAGAATTTCAGGAAAAATTGTGTGGTGTGTACATACAGCTAGAACACAGGAGAGGGAAAGTTCAATCACTCCTATTGTAGTTAATTACCCACACTTTCACATAATTCTATTCAAATTCATTGAGAACTTTCGGGGATATTGGCAGAGGTAAATAACTTCAACTGGAATAATTATGAAAAGGTATAAAACAAAAAACCAAAAACATGTTAGTTTTTGTTTAATGGTTAAAAGAAAAACTTTTCTTTAGCTAAATTCAAAGTTCTCTATGTTTTAAAGAACCGAAACATTTGTCACTTTCATTTTTTTATGACACATACATTCTAATGACTTATATATATATATCAGGAGTCTGGAAAGGATTACACAGAAAAGGCAAGTGGTCAAAAGAATAAATTCAGAGGTGTAGCTTAGAGACAGAGTCAGTGGGGGGGTGTATTTGAAAACTAGGGAGAGAGGCCCCTGAAAGCTTAATGAATAGTTGTTCACTGACTGCATGGCTGACATCATACAACAACAATAAGGATATATTTGTAACTACATGAATTGTATAAATAATAATTCAGCCTTTGGGGTGGTTTTTCACCAATTGAGTGAATGCACATTCATAGCAAATTTTCTTTTTTCAAGGAGTCAAGCAACCCCTGGGCCATGGGTGTCGGCTGTCCCCGGGGAACAGGGGCAAAAGGATATATTCCAAGAGGAGGGAGTCAAAAGGTATATTTACGATTATTTCTTAGCAACTAATCTGTTACCAGCAAATAAAAATACCATCTTTTTATATGGGTAAATCAAGTTTGAGAGAGGGGGGAGCAAATGCCCTGTTTGCACCCACAAGTGAATGCCCATTCCCCAGGTCCTAAAATCTCTAGATATCTCTAGGTACACCGCTGAACAAACCTATCAATTTCTCAACAGCCACTGGAATTGTGAGAGAGTGAATTGGAAGTCCCCGAAGCAGAAAGACTAGCAATTATCCCTTAAACATTGAAGACATGAATGAGAACATGCCAAGAGCGAATAAGAAATAACGTCAACTGACGAAAGGAGGAAATTAGAGACTAAGTGCCATTTCTAAACATTCCTGCTAATGGCCAAGATTATCATTACAGAATTGGTCACTCATCAACGAGACCAATAAAGTACAGCAAACGTCAAAGGGACAATTTGGGCCACTTGAGGATAAGAGTTTTATTAACACTAAAAAAGCAGGTCTGGTTGGTCACTCAATAGAAACTGATATGTGACCAACATCTTTTGGCAGAATGTCATGCCAGTGGTGATCAATTAAAAAAAAAAATGAGCAAAAAGGGAGGTGGCGATCAATGAATAAGTTACTTCTGTCGCTTTTTGTTGGGCAGTGATCACTAAAAAAATCTATATAAAAAAACCCAAAAAAACAAAAACAAAAAGCATCAACACAAACTGAGGGATGAATTCAGCATAAACATACATTGTAAATTGAAGACCACAATAAATAATAAAACTTATTCAGGTAGTGGGAGGGGGGGGTTGAAAAAATGTATTTTTTTCAGACATGATAAAGAGTAAATCTAGAAATTTTCAGCCCTCTAGCTCCACAGGTGCAGCCTGTATGCATAATACATAGCAAGCCAAACAAACTTGAAAACTGAAGAAACGTATGTTGACAGTTTAGGTTGCCTTTTGAATTTGTACTGAATCATCCAATTTAATTGACCTTTCTACAAATGAAGTTGGAAAAGGTATACTTTTAAAGCAGCACGCCAATGAATGGTTTTAGAGTGCTTACTATGGTTAATGTCGAATACATGGGCATCCACTGCTACTATTCCGGAAGGGAGGGGCACAAGAAATATATCCAAACATCAGTTGAGTGACCAGAGAGTGCCTAAAGTGTGATGCCTCCTAAGATGTCACTGGTCATTGTGATTCCTTAATAACCAGCCTCTAAAGGATTCCAACTTTCAAACCCCCTCACCCTTAGTAAGAGAGATTGATCCAGGAGAGGTCAAATGCCCCGTTTGTAACTTTTAGTGGACCCACATGGTTGTAAAGTAGTGACAAACTTGTGTATAGACAAAAAAAAAAGGAAAAGAAAAAAAAAGAGGAAAAAAGAGAAGAAAAAGAGTAAAGAAAAAAAGGAGGAAAAAAGAGAAGAAAAAGAGTAAAGAAAAAAAGAGGAAAAAAGAGAAGAAAAAGAGTAAAGAAAAAAAGAGGAAAAAAGAGAAGAAAAAGAGTAAAGAAAAAAAGAGGAAAAAAGAAAGGGAAAAAAGAAGAAAAGAAAAGAGAAAGAAAAAAAGAGGAAAAAAGAAAAAAAGAGCAAAAAGGAAAAAAAAAGAGCAAAAAGGGAAAAAAGAGCAAAAAGGGAAGGGGAAAAGAGGAAAGAAAAGAAAAGAGAAAGAAAAAAGAGCAAAAAGGAAAAAAAGTGCAAAAAGGAAAAAAAAGGAAAAAAAAGAGCAAAAAGGAAAAAAAAGAGCAAAAAGGAAAAAAAAGAGCAAAAAGGAAAAAAAGAGCAAAAAGGAAAAAAAAGAGCAAAAAGGAAAAAAAAGAGGAAAAAGGAAAAAAAAGAGGAAAAAGGAAAAAAAAGAGGAAAAAGGAAAAAAAAGAGGAAAAGAAAAAAAGAGGAAAAGAAAAAGAGGAAAATTCATCGTGCCACAGTGGCGAGCATTTGAGTAACACATGTTAAAATGACCCCATGTGTATGTATGGCAGGCTGTCTGTAGAGTTTTTGAAGTAATAAAAAATCTGTACAAGTCAGGCAACAATTTCCACAGATCACAGAATGTATTTCCTTAAGGTGATCGTGGTCCATCAACTTGGGAGGAAATACAACAAACACTCTTCACCCATGTTCATCCTAATACACGTGGCTCAAATGTTAACTACCATGACGTGATGCAGTTTTTTTAAAAGTCAAAGTCCCTACCACCTTAAATCATGTTAAATGTAAACTAACCCGATGGACATAAAGTAAGGGTCTAGTTTAGCATTATACTTACATCACATATTGAAACCCTCACGAAATACTTGAAAAGTTTTATGATTTTTAAAAACTAACATACTAAAAACATACCCCAGGGTCCCATCAGTAACATCAGAAAATTTCATCATCATATCTCTAACAGTCTTCAACTTCTGCTAACAGGGACAAACATAGTATGAAGATGTTCAGCCACAAATTCCTGGCATGAGATTTTTGCTCAGGTATTATTTTTCAAGTTCATGCCTTTATACAGTCTCGTGAAAGATTTTCTCTTTTCACTTTGCCACCAATAATATATTTGGCATATACAAAAGTTTCCAGTAAACTATGTATTCAGTCCAGTTTAAAGAGGGAAAAAAAAACAAAAAAAAAACAACAAACAAGTGCTAGGAACTTTTCACATACCTAATCATTTTTAGTGACACTAGCTTAAAATACCCACCCCACAGGTGGTTATCCCAAGCTATATTGAGCTTACAGCCACAAAACCAAGTTCAGTAATGATTCAATGTTTGGCTCTGTATAGCTGGGATAGCTGCCCTCTGCACTGGTATTTTCAGCTAGTTAAAATAAAATTGCTTTTTACATTTTTCTTTCTTTACTTCAAGTTTTATTTAGCAGTATTGTTTACAATCAGTTTGTAAATTAAATGTTGCCCCCCTACCTTTATTTTTTCAGTAAAAAGTAACAATTAAGATTCGGTTTAAGCTCATTTTCTTGAATCTGTTAATTCTTTAATGACAGGAATCCTAATGTTTGTGTAGCATATAAGTGATTCTGTGTGTTTAATGAAGGTAAATAGTAGTTGAAATTAATACAATAGATTTTAGTCAAGAAGTTTTTCTACTTTCATTCATAGCAGTTTTTGTGGAAAATTTTCTTTTATTTACCTTCTATTTAATATCATGAATACTAAAAACAAAATTGAAACCCTTTGAAAATTAATGCATTGAATGTTACAAAAAAACAAAAAAAAGAATGAATTTTGACATGCTTTGTTTTAAGTTATGTAAACAAAAGATTTACGATAATGATAATCAAGTTAAGCTTCCACACTTTGAAATTCTCAACATTACTTCATGTTAATTCACTTGAAATATGTTTCTGTGCTTCCAAAATCAGAGAATTATATGAAAATGATGGTCTGAAACCATGCTGAGTGGAATATTCAAAGTCTACAATTACTCTTTGGGATATAATACTACTGTCAGGAAAAAATATTGTAACCAAGAGGTTAAGCAAATATTTGTTACATATAAGATGAAAGGAAAATAGGTTGATGAGTGTGTATATCAGTTTGCTGGTATAAGAGTTTTGTTCAGTGACTACTGTGAAGTTTGAGTACAGATTTGAAGAAAAAAAGAATAAAGAGAAAAAAAAAAGAAAAGAACTCATCCAAAAGTCAAAGGATTGAAGCCATAAATGTGAAAGAAACACAAAAAAATGTATCCTTTACTACAACAAACACATATATACACACAAATCATTTCATCCCCAAAACATTTTTCCACAAGCAATAAAACCATAAACCTGTAATTGCTTTGATTAGAATAAAATCTCGAAAAGCCCGCCACACATTACTCATCATTGTCCTTTCAAGAGGCTCCAAGTATTTGTGTCAAACTAGATGGAGTGGTTAATAAAATAATAAATAGAGCATCACAAGTTTCTCAATGCCTCCGTTTCTTGGCTAGACTTAGAAGTTCATCAAGGTTTGTAATATATAGAAATTAGATAAGAAATAACAAGCACCTGAGGTGGCGTCACTCACTTTGTTCGCTATTTACCTATAGCTGGATGGAGAGATGGAAAGCAAGACTTTCTGAGTGTGGATCCATGGTTTCGCAAGACTTGTTAGATGCCACCACCAAAATGGTGAGCGATTGTCTGCCTGCCTGCCGTGTCCAGGTTTTATATTCTTTCTAGTACAGGTATCCAACCATATATTTGGAATAATTCTAAGCAGGCAGAATAATACTATCTTTTTTTATATGTGAGGATTAAGTTGTGGTTACATAGAACAATTGTACAGCACCATTATCAATTTATTAATAATAGTGTTGGGTACAGGTTTGCACACGCTGCGATAATAATGAATTAGAAATTGATATATGTGATCCGACAGAATGATTAATACATAACTGTCACGTTGAAAGAAGTGGATAGACCAAGAATAAATAAGATGAGAATTTGGGTTGAAAGCACTTATTTGGCCTTTGATTTACTGGCGACTACTTAGCTCAAACGTAAGAGCATCACTATGTTGAAGCGGCTACCCTATCAGTGGCAAGTTCAATTCCTGCAGCAGCCTCATTTTCTTTAATTGTTTGTTCTATTTACGTAGTCAAGATTGAGCGATACTTTAACTGTATAATGACGGGAGATCATTTCAAATAAGTTTCTATATGATAGAACACAATTTATGATCATTCTGTTGGATCACATATATCCATTTCTTTTATATATATTTATGTATGTTTGGTCTCTTATTTGGCCCAATAGCCCCATTTAAGCATTCCACACGAACTAACAGAAATTCCTGTAGAGTGGGTTTTCAGCCAATAAACTATCACTGGAGAGCAATTACAAGAAATGAACTAGTAACCTTTTTTTTTACAAGGTCAAAAAGTGACAATTTATTAAAAGCCGTTTTCTTATAGAGATAGGGGAAAATGTACCCATAAGTAAATGAGTAGCCATCGCATTAAATTCTTGAATTGATAAGAACCTTTTCCTCTGTCACCAATGGAAATACCTTCCTTAGGGGAAAGGGGAATCAGGTCGGTAGTGGTGGTGGCATTCATTAGTCTAGTGAGACTATGGTTCGGCACCTGGAAAGTCTTGCTTTCAGTCTCTCCAGGGCATAGGCTTGGGCAAAGTTGTATGGAAAAAGACAGTTGCCCATCCCTAAAGTCCTCCACGCATTGATGTTCAAAGAGAAGGGCAAGGGCCAATGAAGCTTGGCATCAGTGTCGTCACAGGAGTTACAAGTATGAAGACAACATTGGACTGCCTTAGGGAGACCAGCTCCTGGTTTTAAGTTCAGAAGTGTCCATTTCCTAGTTGCCTTGTAAGGCAAAAGAGCCCAGTTGACCCTGTCATTTTACCTAGAAGGACATTAGTGCAAAGTGAATGTTAACAGTTTTATCCAGAGTTTGAACTCAGGCTCACCAATTCCATTGTCTGTACTCTTAACCATTATACCACTCACTCAACCTAAAATCATATAGCAACTCCACTAATCAAGAAAAAGAAAAGTTACCATACTTTTTAGTACCCATTAGTGTAACACCAATGAAAACTTGTTCCAGAACTTTTCATTCAGAACATTTCAGCATTGAAAACCTTGTTTATCAGAACAATTTGAAAACCCTAAAATGATGAACACATCTTGTGGGTCATTCATATCTAACTAGAATTGAAGAAATGTGGGTGTACACGTTTGCACCACAATTACTTGAATAGGTCATTGTATGAAGTTGACATTGACAGATAAACAGCACACAATGCAGTGCTCAGTTTCAATTTGTTTGGACCAGCAGTTCTCAAAAAATCTAAATCAAAGAATACAGATCTTACTTCATAGTTTCAATAAATTATCTCCCTTGACTCTTGCTAAATTTAGATATTTTATAGCTAAATTACCAACACTGAAGAGAAATCACCAAAATACTTTGAAACCCTAGTTTCATACGAAGGACCGAAAATTATTTTACAAAACAATTATGGCAGGCCTCTCCATACTTTGAAGTCTGGTCTCTTCCAAACATGCACCTTCAGAATGGGCACTATCATAGTAGCATTAACTTCCTGTTTTCAATCTGGACCACACAAATAGAATTGTGTTCTCTTCTATTTGGTTCATATGTCATTATCTATAGAAACTAACAAAGATCTGTAATATTTACTTTATGATCAGATATCTTGAAAAACGCTGATCAATAAAATTCTAACTCAACACTGCACTGCCTTGAGTGAAAAAAAAAAGCTGAAGTGTCAGGTCTCTAATGAGACAACTCCAATGGAGTAAGAAATCTGGTGACAAAGCCCAGGTTTCTCTTGTATGAGTCAGCTATGTGATCCTTTCAAGTTTGGGACAACCCCTGTGCAGGATGCAAATCCAGTCCACTGAAAGGGTATCTCCACCCTAATCACACGGCTTTGGGTGTTCTCAATTAGCTGCTGGTCCAAATGAAAAGTTTTCGACTCTCTTCACTTCTACTGGGAATGCGTGTGAGACAGATGTACTGACCATTACTACCTTGTTTATTGATTAATATCTTGCAAATGTCAACTACGCAATAGTCAGTTGTCGAGTAATCGCGGTGCATACACACAAATTATGGCAGGCAGCTTAAGGTGAGATTTCTTCATTTGCAGTTAGATTTTCCGTTAACGTTAGAAAAAAAAACATACTGCACTTTGATCTTTAATTAAAATGCAGCAAAATCCGTATTCCGATCTGGGCCGTTAATATATTAGGATGTATGGTCCCTCACCTCTTGATTTGATTACCAACACAAAATGGAGTTGCGATGCAATTAAAATACTTGAAAATAAGACTAAAATTTCACTGAAGTACTTTAAGGAAAATGGAAACTCAAAAACTCATCTGATATTCTGGAATTTCAACGGGCGTTGTTTTATTTGGAGCATCAGGTCAATAACGAAGTTGGGTAATCTTTGCTCAGACGTACATAAACCTATGGCGGTGTTTATTCAGCATAAATTACTCAATAATGATATTAAACACATGTATATCGGATTGCATTTCATCAACTCGTCAGTTTGGTACGTAATTTCTGATGAATATTTTGTTTAATTATACTATTAAATGAAAGAAAAAATATTTAGAGGCCCTCTCCACATGCTGGTTGAATAAAGCCATAGGTTCATGGACGTCAAAACAGACTACCAAGAGTTAATTTCAAAAGGTGTGCGTTAAATATATACCTAATATTCATATTGTTGACTTAGCTTATACCCGTTGATAAAAATTCACGCTAAATTTTTCGAAAATCGGGCTCAAATCAGGAGAAAAATCAAATAGGGATCAAAATTTAAACTTTTGAGTGGGACTTCTGTAGCACCAGAAGTAATCGAAGTTTCAACTCCTTTTCGTAGCTAACGAAGACACTAAACATCAAAGACATAGCATGTAAATCCTAAATAAATTAAAGGAGATAGTGGAAAAAAAGAAAAAAAGAAACCGAATGAAAAAGACGAGTGGTGTTTTGTTGAATAAACTATTATTTCCTTCCACTTTGGGGGAGGAGTCAGTGTACGAGTGATTAATCTTTTCAGGAATGTGAACAAAACAAAGCAAATATCTTCATGAATTTAGACGAGAGAGCCTCGAAATTCATTGAATTTAATGTACTATAACAATACTCCACATGTGTTAGTAGATTTATCTTTGTCTATAACAGCCCGAATCAATAGCTAAAAAGGTTATGATTATTACGTATGCAGAAAGTTTTCGTTCATCATTGACTACTGGAAATGTTCTTGTGTAAATCATTTCATTTCAACAGTTGGTTTGCAGCGTAAATCAATATATTTCAAGACCTGCATCCCGTTAAAACCTGATAAAAGACTTGAAGTATTAATAAAGCAAAATATATTTTGAGATTCGACCATCAAGACAAAATCCAGGATGATGAGAAAATCAATTGTCTTAAACGTAAAAAAAAAGAGAGAAAATCAAGGAGTGGTCGAATGAATCACCCCCATTCGTTTCTTTCGCGACGCCCCCCCCCCCGCGATTTCATACAAACTAATTATTAGTTTCAATGTTTCCTTCCTATTAGGGTAAGTATTAAATTAAATGAATTCGGTTGTCTAGATAGATATTTAAATGGTAACAAATAAAAACCGTCATTAAACGAAGCAACAGGTTGTGGTTGGTCATTCAGGGTATATAGACACCCAATTGTTCAAAAACAGACTCCATGGATTCGGAGGAAAAAAGAGAAATCGGGAAAGTACGAGAGTTTCATTTTTGAAAAACAGAAAGCTTTAAAACGTCTAGAAGCTTGATAACCAACGACATTTTTCTATTGATAACGTTTTTATTCGTGTAGTTGATGCAAAAGTTGTTGAATAAGAAAAAGTCTTTTCTCTCAACCAGAGTGAATTTATAGTACGTACTTCCCTTAAAGTCTACTAGTTTTCGTTCAGAAAAAAAAGTTATAATTTGAAAAAAAAACAAAACAAAAAAAAAACCACCTTAATTAAAAGCATTTTTTTGTTTATTTAAACCTACACAGTACTGCAACGATACAATGTTATAGGTAGAAAACTGCGACATAAAACTTACCGGTTGTTGACTGAAGGAAAAACGAGGTAAAAATTCCGTTTTCTTTGATGAAAGTAGCTAGCTTTTGTCCGATCTAAAGAAGGGGGTACCTGTCAATTTCCCGGGGGTAATAAGTACCCGAACCTCTGGAAGAGAGTCCACTGAAACACATTCACCTGCGACAGCAGTAGGAACGGAAAAGTCGGTGGAAAGTAATAAGTACCATCCTTTATCTGTCAACTTTTTCGTCTTACCTACTACTACACCTACAGCACACCTGAGTTGGTGGGAGATTTCGCCTTAGCCTCATTAAGACAGGTAAGTCACGTCCTGTTGGCGCTCTCCTGGACTGCAGGTGTGATCCAACAACAACAGTTGTGCTTTAAAGAGAAATCCTAACGTATCGTTCCATATCAGCGGCTATGGAGATCACAAACTCAGTGATATTATTATTTTTTTTTTCGAAACTTGAAAATTGTTGAATAAAAATGCACAAAGCACAAAAATACGTTGTTTTCTGGGTCAAGTACCGGTAAGAGAACGGTTGAGGTTCGCAAAAAAAGAAGTTATTATTATAGAACCTTTACGTGGTTTTCTTGTGTCTTTTGATAAGTAATATATATATATATATATATGCTAACTTCAGCCAAACAATTACCAAAAATCAAATACATTGATTATTGAAGACCATCAACCTCGGACTTCCATAAATCAGAATTAAAGGTGAACTTCAGCGGTGGATCCAGAATTTTGAGCAGGGGGGGGGGTACTCCCTATTTTTTTTCTTCTAAAGTAAATGTATGACTTTGAACTACATACATATCTTTTTTTTATTTTCAAAATGTCTTCAGGTATATTATTTTAATCAATTATGATGTCCCCGTGCAGGGCAGGTGTCCGGCCTCCCTGGTCCACACCTAGATACGTGCCTGCCTCTGCTAACCAAGTTGTAGGAGTTACACCCTCGTCTGTCTATCTGTACAATATTTCCAAACGTTCAATTATTTCTTGAAGGCTGGGCCATTGGTTATAAGAGAATTGGTTTCATTTGAGAGCGGGTGCAGGAATTTCTTTTCGATCAGGCGGCATTTTTTTTTTCATTTCATTTTGTATATTTAAACACGTTCAGTTTTGTCCACAAACATAATCTCCCGAAGTTCTCAATAAATTTCAATGACAAATTGAGGTAAAGTCGACCATGGCTTAATGGAGGAATTTGAGATATTTCTTTTCTTAAGACAATAGACTGAAATATAGAAAAATCGAAACTTGAAGATACCTCCCTGCATCGTAGCTATTTATGAACTTATTTTCACACAGTTGTTTTAAGTATAGGGTTTTTACAAGCAAACAGTAGTTACCGCTTTTTAGATTATAAGTTAAAGAATTAACGTATTGTTTTGATAGGTAAGTGGTTGGTTTGGACTATCAAAACCATGTACTTTTCCCACAACCAAACACGAAAATACTGAAAGAATGAATGATAGATAATCTCTTTTTTTTTCTTTCTTTTTTAAATTCCCGGTCGTGACCCTCAGGCACATTACTCGAGTTGACATTGACATTACTGGTTCACGAGACATTTTGAAACACGTGTGAGAGATAGTACTATCATTTTTTTTTCTCTCCATACATAACGTATCCACTCCTGTGTCCACGCTATATATCCAAAGGTTCTCATTGAATTTCAACAAAATTTTGCAGACGGGCTTATAGAGAATTGATTAAATTTCGGGCAGCTTGAAGAATTAATTTTGTACAGTTACCTCCACTGCATCGAGGCTATATATGAACTGATTTTCGTTCAGTTTTTTAGTGACCAAGGCATTGGCAAAGATATATACTTGTATTGATGTCTCTATTCCAAATTTTAGTAATCCGATTTGGGTGCAACGGCACATTTATTAATCTACTTGAGCCTAGTTTTGCACAGGGTGACAGTGAAATATTCTACAAGGACCGAAGTAACTACCCTTGCGAATTGGATTCAGAGACCGTCTTGCTAACCAACCATCGCACTAAGATACGTGTCCATTTTTACATAGATCCTTACATGCAAGAGAGATTCTTAGTAGAAAACCCGTTTATCCATACGGTAAATATAACCTATTTGCTTGAAATCAAAATTATTGAATTACATACTTGGTGTCTCCTGGCCCTTTAAACACCTCGAGGGGGAGTTATTTTATTGAAAACTGTATGGACAACCCTGAGACCCTTTATTGGGTAATCTTTCGAGAGGAAATTAGTGCAATATGATGCAGCCGGGATGAACCCTGATTTCAACGCATTTGCTAATAATTAAGGGGAACTACTCTCTCTTAGCATTCGATAGTTATCTTCCTTGACAAATCAGGCATTATAATATGGATAGGGATGAGAGTGAGAGCGTAAACCCTACATAATTAATGAGTTACAAATTACTTGGATTTTTTTTTTTTGCATTCTTTGATTTAGTGCATTATAGGGGTACCTTAATTCAATACATCTGGCTACAATGTACTGTTTTGACTACTTAGAGGTCACAAACAGATAAACAGAACCAGAGCTTTAGTATTTGATAGATCGCCAGATCATTATTACCGAATGCAGACCCCACACTATTTCTCATTAGCAAATCATCTAAATTTATTTTGCATTCTTTAAGTTGGTGCATTTTAAGAATACCTTATGTTAGTAAATCAGGCAACAAAGCACTGTTTCAGCTACTTATAGTAGCGAATAGATAAATAAAATCGGACATTTCGTAATATCCGTTTAGAAACAGAAGGTCCTGTTTTTTGTCATCTTTCTGCTCGACCAGACATTTTCGATTTTTAGAATTTTTCTCTTTCGAAAACTGAATGGACACTATCCGTAGATTAATATTGGGGGGGGGGGTAGATCTTCAAAACTACAAAATGAATATTAACAGGAAATGTTATCTTCGCTTTAACACACATAAATCTCAACGATGTTTAACCAGCGCAGAGAGGCTCCAAAAGTCATACAAAAACTCTAAAAAGTGTAATTCTTTGATTAAAAAGTATATAAATGAACAAATCATTCAACAGAAGTTAAGGTTGTAACGAAATTATATGCATGTTTCTTCCAGATTGCACACCAACGATTCGTCATTTAATATACCGAACTGAAAATTTCGTGATGGATAATTTGATAAAGACACGCGTTTAATTTCATTATTGCGTTAATTTCTGATGAATATGCTAAATTATATAAAAGATACTCTTCAGAGCCTATGAATAACTTTTGGGACTACTCTGTGCCGGTTGCCATAGGTTCATATCCGTCAAAGCAAAGATTATGCATCACAGGTACGGTCTGGAACCTCTTTACCTCTTTGGTATGAAATGGAGCAATTTCGTAATTTTTGAGGCCTAAGTAGGTTATATTTGCCGGCTCAGTAAATTAGGGTTCTGTCCGAGTTTCATAGAGTGGTGACATACTTTTCTTTTAGGTTCAAAAAAAAGTTAATGAAGCGAACAGACAGTTCTTTTGTCACTTTCCTTCATGGATTTGAAGCCTCGACAAAGGATAACGAAGAAAGGAATGCATCTTCTCGCTTTTTCTGCATTGGCGACTTGGGGGGAAAAATCTCTTATGTAATCATCGCTACCCACAACAGACCAGTTTAATCACCGTTGCTGGGTTAATGTATTCTGACTTTTATATGCCTCTATCTAACTATTTGTAACCGTTCATGATATAATCTTGAAACTTTGCACGCACGCACACATTTATATATATATATATATATATATATATATATATATATATATATATATATATATATATATGTGTATATGTATATATATATGTATATGTATATATATATATATATATATCCCTCAATGATTGGCGAAAATGTATTTTTTCGTTTTTTGAAAATTCACCCCTAAATAGTTGGGGTTTGTTTTATAAGAGGTTTCAATTTACAATGAAAGTTTATGACAAATTGGTCCTTTAGTTTGTGTTTATCTTTTGTTTATGGTTCGAACCATGCTGATAGTATTTTCATCAATAGTTGAGTTTACCGCCGCCTCTGCTTAATTTACGAGGTAAAAACAGCAGATATAAGTGGCGGTGATTCATAATTTCCCTTGGAATGCTAGTTTTTTTTTTCTCTTTCAGAAGTCAACCTTTTTGGACTAAATCTGAATTTATTCACGCGAATTTATCTAAGATATAGATAGTGTCAGGCGAATTTTAAGTAGAACAAACAGACGACAAACAATCCTAACCCAGGAAAACACCAACTCTGCATCTGGAGCGGCGGCCATTTGAAACGAGAAAGGTAACACGAACCGAAAAAAAACCCCAATAATGAAAGACCCAGCGGAAATCAAACTCACAAACAAAATGGATTCAATTTTTTCTAATCTTCGCTCAATAGGTGCGCTTGATATTTACCTGGCTTAGTCTGCCACAGGGCCACGATAACGGAGCACTCGGTGAAGATAAAACTGATTGCGAGACATCATGCTAATGATCATCACACTACAGCAGGCGCCTCAATTTATTCTGATTACCAAATAAGCAAACAAAAAATTCATATCCGTATCACCCACCATAGCCACAACTAATTATTTGAAAGAAGAGATCTTTTATCTAAAATTGTCTTTAAAAAAATACCAGTACGAGATTTGGACATTGTTAGTCCTTAAAAGCCCTTTAAAAAAAAAAAAAACGAAAACATGAACGGTTTTTAGGTGGTGCTTAGTAGTATACTCATGTAAATCTTCGAGGCTGTTGCCTTAAAAATGTGATAAGGAGTACCCGGTGACTCACACAGACGGACGAACAAAAAGAGAAGAATCTGTAGTTCACACGGCTGGTTGGTCGAGTGGGTCATTTTTTGGGCTACGGTTATTCGATAAAAAAAGCGGGGGAGAGTGGGATAGGGACAAAAAGAAATATCCGGATGTTGGTTGCCAGGTGAATGATTAGAGAATGCTTAAACTGTGACTCTTCGCAGGTTATCATATTCCAAGAGCCTAAATAAGGTTAAAACTTTCGAACTCCCTTACCCCGACGAGGAGGTCTAACCTAGGATTGGGAGGGGCACACTCCCTGTCCCTAATGGACGCCTATGTATTCAATGTGTAGGTATTTTGATAATTAAAAAAAAACATAAGAACACACAGAATTAATTTCTTATAAATCAGAGTGGTTCTTTGCCTAAAGGAGATGCCAGTTTAAACTCGGGAAATGAGATCGAAAACGAGTCAAATGATAGAATTACCTCGTTTGAACAGGCTGGGGGGGGGGGGATAGCGCCAAGAGAAAACCTAATCAGGACCGCCCCTTGAATGTTTTATAGATATGCGTGGAGTCGCCTGAACATTTTAACAAGTGACCTTACCCGATGACTTGAAAAATTTCTCCTTGACATTTACGAGCAATAGTGATTTTAAAAAATCAGATTTGTTTGTAAAGGAACTGCAAAAATCTGAAAAACGAACTCAACGCTGAATGATAAGTATATAATTCATGTGTGTTTTAGTATAAATAATCTCGTCTCGCCACTATCTTGTAGTTCAGGTTACTTGGCCTGTGAGCAGTTATTTATTTAGGATTACTTCATAGAAATGTAAATTTGCGTTCGCAAATATTCAATACAAAAGAAATGATAAGTCCTCATCATATGGCGATCATTTGAGGTAATTATTTACTAAGCTTGGTCTGGTCTGGCACAAGGCCACTCATGCTGAGCGCCCACTGAGGCTCGACTACTCTACAGTAGTAGTGGTTTGCGAGACTACTTAGCTGACCTTCACTTTTGCCTAATTATAGTTCTCAACTTGAACAAGCACAAAGCCACAAGTGTTGAATATTCAGCTGTCACTCACTGATGGTTATTTGTTAACTCATGGGGCGGATCCAGGATTTTGAGCTGGCGTAGGTGGGGGGGAGCAGAGGGAAAAACTATTTGAACAAATGAATACGAGAATATTAACCATGTATTGGTCGACCCAAATTTTGAGCGGAAAACCTTATTTCAAATAACTTGACTTACACGCAGTCGTCCTACGAGGGAGAAAAACTAAGCTTAGTAGCTCTGAAATAACGGAAAATCGTCAAACTTACTATCCGATTTTCTCAACTGGAAAAAAAAAATGACTCGTTGGGCACTTATCATGCGTGGCTTCTCGTACACCTCCTTGATGGTTATTCGATTTGTACACATCATATAAGGTGATCGATGTCATAACCATATATAATCTTCAAGAGTTCTCGATTCGGTTGCTCATCAATAGAAAAAAATTCAGTTCAGTTATGGGTGCAAGGAAAGACTTAACATATAAAAAAGCCATTCAACATTCAACTTCGTCCCGCCATCTTTTTGGGGGGGGCACAGTTTCATATATGATCTCTGGGGATCGGGATCAATGTTGTGGGCTGTGATGTCCAGCGGTTTCCTGACATTCTTGTAACATAACCAACCCATTGCCATTTGAACTTTCTAATATACTGTGCTGCCTTGTGAGGGTCAATCTTTTAGTTAGGTTCCACGTTTCAGCTTCATGGGTGATTATCGGGAGGATGCATTGGTTGAAGACCTTTCTTTTTAGAACAAATGGGAGTTTCTTGTTCTTGAAGGTTGTGCTCGCTCTACCGAAAGCTTGCCATCCTAGAGTGATTACTCGTTTGATTTCTCCCTTTTTTTAAGGATTTCATGGTGATTCATATTCTGTGTCACTTGCATTTTAAGGAATAGGTCGCCCCAGTGCCAGGGCGTCTGAGACGAGATTTCAATTCAATTTAATTCAATTCATGCCTCTGGTGGTGTTCTAACGACGATTATTTTCTCCATTTTGGCGTGCTCGAACTATTAATCTTTTGGTTAACAGTTAAGCGCGCTAACCGCTTACACAACGAAGGCGCATGCCTATTATACTTCGACTTATTTATATATATCTTATTCAAATTCACATCACATGTATGGCTTAAAATCCTCTTCATTTTTCACCTGCTAAAATTTCCAGTTTCGATAAATCAAAAATATTTGAAATTACTAATATGTATATACCCGACGAACAGAAATTCGTCCTCAAATGCAACTACTCTTGCTTTAAAAAAAGAATACCGCCCCCGGGTGGATTCGAACCACCAACCTTTCGGTTAACAGCCGAACGCGCTAACCGGTTGCGCCACGAAGGCGTATACCCATACTCCAGAATAGAGCAATTTATGTCTAATTCGTACTGTGATATAGGCGAGTATCATTCTGTAACAGCAAATATTTTAGTAAAAGCCGAGGAGTATCTGAAGATTTGTTGAAACTTAGTATATCGCGTTTTTCAGAGCAATTTTCGTGATTTGGTATAATAATAAGAGAAAAAAGTTGTGCAGGATTAAATATCTACAATTTGACATGGATTTTATTGAAATTGATAGAGTTCTACAAAAGTTAGTGTGAAGATTCAATTTAATCTTAAGGGCGCAACGCTCTCGCGAGTGCCCGATCGCTCTGAATAAGTCAAATTGTTTTATCCCCCCCGCTCACTCTTTCCGCCAAGTTACCTAGATTCTAATCGAGACCATTGAGAGAGATTTTCTCAGAATTTGTTCCTCGATTTCTTTTTCTTCCTTTTTTTTTTTTTTTTTTTTCCATATTTTATTTGTGTCTCCTGACTCTCCAGTGTCACTTTGACTTTAAAAAAAGAGGGAAAAAAAGATCTTCAGTGTAGAAAAGGTCAAACACATTTGAATAGAAAGTCGTTAAATTCGTGGGTTCATGTAGGTGCGATGTCTGAAAACTGCAGGGAATGTCTGTAGATATTAAGCTTGGCTTGGTCTGGCGCCAGCCAACGATAGTGGGACACCCAGTTAGGATCGAACCCACGTATAGACGAGATTGCTAAACATTGTTTACAACAGGTGGCACATGTTTTTTGTAAGTAATTAATACAATTAATTCGTTCAGTAACACCCTTCGATTGATATTTTCGGTGAAATCTATATAATAAGTGACGAGTCAGCAACGTAAAGAACGCGAAGGGTGGGAATAAGGAGAAAGAATAGTTGGGTAGGAGTACACAAATAATTAGGGATGAAACAAACATATTCGTTAAAGGAGAACGGCTTAATTCGTTGAGGAAAGAAGAATGGTGAAAAAGTGAAATGAGGTGGAATTGAATTGGGTTTTGATTGCCTGTGAGCAGTTAGTTGGTTCTTAAAATGGTTGCCTTAAGCAACTCCCTAGAGCTTTTTTCAGATAATCAGTGCTTTAAATTTCTAGATATACCGTTAGCAGAGTAACGGGTATTTCACTAGAATGTATTTAATTGATCATGGAATGTTAATGCTTTTTTTTTTTAATTTCAAAACGATGATCTCTGAAAAAATTATTTTGAGCACCATTTCATATCAAGGGACATAACTCATCAGGTCTCATTTCGGAGGCGGCAAATAAGTTATGGTTCTCTCCCCTGTTTTTCATTTGATCAATTAAATAAATTATTATTGTAATTCATTTTGTCTGAATTTGAAGAGCTCGATTCTATTTTAATGTCGTCCTGAGGATTGCTTTTCTTAAAGCAAAAATGTTACCTGAAGATGGTGGCATTTCTATGAAAGTATATTTTTCTAAAAGTTAGTTTTGCGTTTCCTAAGCAAAACTGTTTGTTCTGGGTTTTTTAAAAGAATTTTCACTAGTTTTTAACTTCATCTTAATTTTGATTTTTATCACAACTTTGACTTGTAACGTCATTCTACGGTAACGAGTAAACGGTGTGATCATAAATAAAGATTAAACCCACAGTGAGAATCGAACTCACACCCTCAAGCCGGAGGGAGTCCAGTACACGCCTGGCTGCCTTCAACTATTCATCCAATAATAAGAATAGATCATAGATTGTGGTGTTTTTTTTCATGTTCTCAAATAAAAGTTAGAAAGAGAATTAAAAGAAAAGGAAACAATAGCTTATCAATTTGTGCCCAATTGGTCTAAGACAGTGATTTTCAAACGGGAGGCACTTGATCCCTATGGGGTAGAGAAGATCCTAGGACGTTAGGATTTTAACCGGGAGTGTGGGGGGGATTGGGGAATAATTTCAATCATGTAGAATGCATAATAGAAAGTAAAATGGTGGGAAAAAAATTGAGATCCACTTCAACGAATGATCTAGTAGATCGTCGGGATGTCATGCTGAGTACACCCCCCCCCGCCCCGCCTTCACGACATTTCTCAGGATAATGGGAATTACTTAGCGGTGCCCATCTCCTTTCCAAGTAATATGCATCAGGTTGAACTGGATTACATGGTACCAGTAACAAAGAATGATCTTCACTGTAAAATTTCACCAAAAAAATAAATAAATAAATAAAATAAATAAATGAATAAATGAAATAAAATTTAAAAAAATAAAAAATACTAGATGACTATTCACAATTGGAAAGGTATTAAAGAAACTTTGAATCACAAGGGATAGAATTGACCAGGGACTCTGGGAGGACCAATGCTCCCAGATGAGTAAATACCAAGGGACATTTTTTTTAACTTTTAGTTCCGTTGATGAGATTTTTAACAAGCTGACTTAGCCGGATGAAGACTGGGTTTTAGATCTCTTTTCATCAGTTTATTTCCAAATAAAACTAACTAAAACAAATCATTTCCCAGAGTAGAAAATGCTCTTCTTTTTTTAAACGAAACTTGATAATTTATCTTGCGTCTTCTCGACCGAATATTTATATCACTGTCTTCTCGCCTACACCTGAAATCAGAGTTGCCACTTTATCCCAAATTTTTATCCCCAGAAATATCCAGATCAGAATGTGAAATAGTCAAAGTGAAAGAATACGGTCTCCGATGAAACGTTTCATATATAAAAAGCTTCGAGAAAGTTTCTCCAATAGGCCCGTCTGAATTGTCTGGCAAGACCTGGTCATCCAAAGAAAACACTAGTACTAATTTAGCCATCTTTTTTTATAAACCAGTTAATCTATGCCTTTGAAAAGTGACGACAGTATTTAAATAGTTTTACAGTTGCATTGAAAAATACTAAAACATAACAAAAACCCGTATTTTTTTTTTTTTTACACTTTGTGGAAAAAATAAGGAAGACTCGCATTCACAGTCAATTGATCAGCCGTAGCATCAATATCCAATCGAAGTATAAATATGGTCAGAATGAATTCTATTTATGTCATCGCTGGCGTTTTTCAGTGGAAAACATCTAAAAAGAGGGGAAAATTTTTAGAAATATCAAGATTCTGAAGAACCTAAATGTTACTGATAACCCTGTCACCATGAGCCCCTCCCAAAAGTGAAAAAAAATGATTTTTTAAAATTTAAAAAAAAAAATCTTTAGAAGGATTTAGTGGAGCACTGGTGCCAATTTCCAACGACATAGCAAGGAGCACGTAAACACAAATTAACGCACACATACAAAAAGGATAGAACCCTTCATCGTCTACGATGGCTACGGAGGTTCAATGATAAATGATTACCCAAATTAAACGATATATCAACAGTATTTTTTAAGGTGCGATAAAGCAGTCAATTTACTTGAAATCTGTAGATAGGACGGTATGACCAGGAGCGCTGAAGCACACACAGAGACACATACACGTATACATGAGAAAAAAAGATAGAACCCTTCGCCATTCATGGCTACAGTTCTTCAACTACTATGATTAGCATTTAATAGTTATCACCCGTGACAAATGTTACAGACAAAAATATAGACATACACGTGTCCTATTATATAAGGAGATTATTGCTCCGTCTCAATTCATGAAGAGAAAATATGAGGAGGAAATTGTCAAATATAAGAAATCAAAGTGAACATCAATTTCGGTCTCAGAAAAGAACATTTGCTTTTTTAAAAATCATTAGATGAAACATAGTCAATCATTATTAATTTATGACTACTATTTCTTAATTCATATGTTTTTTATCGCAACTACTCTGGTCGTTAATCTACCGCCATCGATAAAAATAGCGCAGATCTGACGTGAAGACATGAACTCACATCCTTTCACTTCGGGAAGCCTCCCTCTGTACAGCAGCTGCTCCACCGATTGAGCTAACAGAGTTTTTTTTTTTCCACGGTTTTACGGTTTTTTAAATGCTCAAATCTGACCCTCAGTTTCATTCTTTAATAATCCTCTAACCGGCTGGAGTTTATTCTTCTTGTCCAATCCGTGCTGGAAAACTTGTATCCATTTAATTTACCGAAGATTTGTACAATTTCAGTTGAAATATTCGTACACCACAGTGTTGTCCTTGTTTACTGATACTTCTTGTCGATGTTTATTATTGATGGCCATAGCCTGGTTTTTCGGAGTGGTTGCGATTAAAAGCAGCTAAAATTAAGACAGTCCTAGTTATTCACTCAGTAGAAACTGTCAAATAACCAAAGTCTTTTGGTAGCATCCTATGTTGGGAGTGATCAATTTGAATTTTGGAAAGAAGTGTGATCAATGATCAGCAATTTTTCTCGCCTTTCGTTGGGTAGTGATCACAAAAAGTCCGAATTAAACAAACAAACATGGTGGTGCCGCTGGACACTGTGTAGGGGATCGACTTGCCACAAACTTACCCCGTAAATTGCACTCCCATTATTTGAAGGATAAAGATAAAACGTTTTTCTAGACATAAATGATGAATGTTAAAAAAATTCAGCCCTCTAGCTCCATTGGCACGGCCTGAACGCCTAATACATAGCCAGCCAGTTAGGCAGCCGTACCAACTTGAAACCTATTGTGACAGTTTTGGTTGACGGTGTGAGATATTTATTCAAAATTAATCATGTTCTAATAATAACATAAAAAAAAACAGGGGGAAACGAAAGGAGGCTATGTAACGCTTTACTTCGTTTTTCCCCTTCTATATATATATTTTTTGAGTAAAATAGCGTCAAATCTTTTGTCTCTCGGTTGGTAGATTTTATTTTTAACCTAGTCTGAATATTAATTACCTAAATTATGCAATTTTAAAGAAAAAAAATATTGAAAGCTTTTTCCTCCTTTTTCTTTTGAAACTGCACCGCAATCGAAATTGCTTTGCGAGCGAGTGGATGTCCGATGTCGAAAAATTAAATAAAGAATATTTGGGGTCAGAAATATTCGATGGGGTAAGAGTCAGAAAATTAAATATAAATGCTAATTCGCCATCGCAGTCAATAATTGAACAACTATAGTGTCAAAATTTGAAGTCATGTGAAGAAAAAATCCACCGAAGAGTAAATGATCTCACTGGCGTTTTCCATTGGAAAACATGTAAAATAGAGGGAAGAAAACATCTCGATTCTGGAGGTTATTAGTAAATTCGTCAATATAAAAAAAAAGGCCAAAAAAGCTTTTTCCCCCCAAACCAAAAAGAACATTTTTAGGAGAGCTCTAGGGGAGTACTGATGTCAATTAACAAGTCTGTAGATAAAATGATATGGACAGGAGTGCTGGAACATAAAAACATAGAAGGATACAACCCTTTGCCATCTTTGATGGCTACAGTCGTTGAATTAATGAATTTCTATGTGTGAGAGAGAAAGAGAGAGAATCATCAGGAAAAGCATGAATCCATCTCATTGCTATGGGTAAAATAGTGGGGCAGACTGGGCTTTACACCGATGGCTAGCAACCAATCTGGGAGATGGAAAACTCTAATTCTAAACAAGACCGAAGAAGGATGGGTTCCGTCAAGTTATCCCACCCTTGATGTATACATGATTAAAACATGTAGTGCCTGAACGACCCTGCACTCGGTTACGGAATAGGTACATATCTCAAAGTATCATCATCATCCATGTTATTGCTCCTAACTTTCATTCTAGATGTATCCTATTATCTAGAGATGGGTGAGATCAGTGGGGTTCCAGATGGTCTAGTTGGCATGAGTCAACGATTTTGAGGGGTCTATTCTCCCAAGTAAGGACAAATACACTTTTATTAACTGTTTATCATAGTGCTGTACTCCGTTGTCTTATATATGTTTTGAAGAAAATTAGTCACTAATACTTTTTTTATAATAAATCTTTCTAGTATCTTTATTCTATTTTGTTACACAATGAATCTAGCACTGATTACACGCAAAAACTTTTTCGAGTATTTCGAAATGGGGCCTACATTTACCATCTGGCCTGGTACAGGATTTCCTGATCACTCTCAAAAAGGTATAGTATCTAGTTCTAGACCCTAGCCCCTAGCCCCTAGCCCCTAGCCCCAAGGCTGCACTTTACCATTGTACTTAGATGGATAGAGTCACGTTCATTGCCCGATGATTGCCAAGAGAACAGGACAATTCCTGGAACCAACCACAAGTACGCCTGAAGGTCTCACTTTTTTGTCACATTTCATGCTCGTGAGGAAGTGGATAAATACACTGTCTTGGTTCTATTACCAGCTTTGCAAAAGTCTGTCCGGAGACGGTGAGCCACTTTTCGGCTAAATCTAGCTGATCCCTTTTTCCAAATTTAGCCGATAAAACATCTATGATAGCCAATTGAATC
The DNA here is from genome assembly GCA_963457665.1 of Thysanoteuthis rhombus. Classification (NCBI taxonomy): domain Eukaryota; kingdom Metazoa; phylum Mollusca; class Cephalopoda; order Oegopsida; family Thysanoteuthidae; genus Thysanoteuthis; species Thysanoteuthis major. The sequence goes on along the minus strand of OY735222.1, from coordinate 6,143,131 downwards.
TGGTAAGTTCAAAAGAAGCAATTGTTTGATTTTTATGACTCACCTCTAAAGATCTTTTTAAAAATTCCAACCTGCCTACTTCGATATTTACCAGGCTGAGCTTAGTCTGGAATATAATCATTTTAATGGGCTCTCCAGTCAGGATCGAACTCACACTCTTGCGAATTTGTTCGAAAGGCAAGATTGCTACATCATACTGAAGTATGCACTCAGCTTGCCAATAAACTGGTACTCAACAATTTTAAAGAACATCATGAATCATGGACGTCCCTTAAAAGGGCATTCCCCTCCGCTAGATCAGGCCTTCTCATCGGGAGTGAGTTGGTTTGAAAATTGGAACCTTAAAGAAGTCAATGGGTCATAATGAACAGTCACAGTTAAGCAACTCTTTAGTTCCTAGCCAGATAACCAACATTCGGATACATCTTTTTGTCCCCTCCCCCCAGGATATATCTTTTTGTCCCTCCCCCCCAGGATATATCTTCCTGACCCTCCCTGGAAAAGTGGCAGCGGACGCCAATGGCATAACCATATCTGAAATGGTATCTTCACAGAGCTAGAACTCTTTTAAAAGGCTCAATTTTATATACTGTAGATGTTATACTCATATTAACTCATCTAAAGTCTATTTATCAATTAGGATATTATACTAAGAATCCTGAACAAATTATGGATATTTTTACGTTATCTGAATTATTCAAGCCAAATTGAGTTGTTCTAAAACTTGAGATTTTGAAAAATAGTTAACCTTTTTTCCCCTGTCAAACAGCAGCTTAAACCACCGTTTCTCAATGGGGGTCACATGCCTCTTTGGGGCCTAGCACATTTGAAGCCGGTCGTAGACTGAAGTAAAAACTATTAGATTTCTGTCTCTGTTTGCGTTGCATCTGTTTGACACCAGAGCAGTCTTCCGAATATTTGACCTGAACCCAAAACAATGCACTGGGTGTTCTAACCCCCCAACCCCTCGTCCTGCAACATATGAAAATTATGTTCTTCAAATGGGAAATTCGAGGAATTTCATTGAAGGAAGTGTAGGCTAAGAGAAGGTTTTCTGACACTGCTATTCAATAATATGAACCTTAATTTTTCATTTTTCAAATTGAGTTTCGGGTCCTAAAACTGCATGGCCTCCTGTCAACTGTCCAGTGCGCCCATGCGATAAGATAGCACTTTTTGACAGGCAATCCTGTAACCTAAAAAGAGCACTGAAAAGGAGCCCAAAAATTGAGAATGTCTGGCTCAAACATTCGCTATTTTCAATTCTGAATATTGTCTTTTGGAACTACTTGCTATTATTGACAGTAACGATTAAGTCTCTCTCTCTCTCTCTCTCTCTCTCTCTATATATATATATATATATATATATATATATATATATATTCATTCCTCACCGAGTCTGAGCGTCCGCTACCACTTCTCCAGTGGGCGGGACAAAATGAAAATGCTTAGTGGTAACTATTACCTATGAATAATAATGCAGACTTTTTTTTCTCTTTATTACGTTGGGCTTACATAAAACAATTGAACTGCACCATTCTCAGTATTGTCTACAAGGTTCCAACCTCAAGCCCTGGGTGAGAAGGCAAATGCCCCCTCCCTGGCGGATGGTTATGTCACTGAAGGATTTACTATTGTAGGATTGTGTCTGAATGAAGTAAGTTTGAAGCTTTCGTAGTAGTCATTCTTTTCCCAGAAACTGAGATGTGGATAGTTATATTTCATTGATAGCACATCAAGCAAGAAAGAAGGAATATATGTTAAAAATGATTAATAAGTGATCACCTTTAGAATGGAAAATATTGAAGTGTTATTTCTCAACACGTTGGTTTCGAAAAACAGCTTTGTAAATTATAACACTAACCCACTTTTCAAAGGAATTGAATTCATCTGGTGTGGCAATAGTGCATTTATATATTTAGGACATGAGTGAAAAATACCAATGTCATTAAGATTAAATATTTAAAAAATAATGCATCCATATAGTTGAACATTATATTCTTTTAACTTCATCAATCAAATTTATTAATTCCGATGTCTTTCCTAGCTACCTTGACTTTACAATGGTTTACGATGAAACATCCACTCCCTTAGAATGCAAGGAGGGAAAATGTTCAGTTGACAAAACTTGGGGGGTGATATTCAATTGAAATTGAGGAGGGGGGCTGTTCAGAAGGATACTCCAGAGGGCAGGATATTAAAGTGATCACTTGAACATCCTCCCTCATAAAGCAGGGGATCTGTTCTATTTTTCCATCCGCCCGTTTCATTCTGACATCATTTTTTGTTTGAATGTTGACTTGTTAATTAGAAAGTTTTCTTCGTGAAATCATTCAAGTCCAGCATTCTTTTAAAAACGAAAAGTCAGCTTGTCTAACTCGTCACATTTTATTCATAACCAACAACAGAAAATACCACCAGAGGACAGAAAGAGTTTAAGGGTGAGAGAAAAAAGGACTTACATCAATTGTATCAAATCGTCCTCCTGGCTGTCTCCCTCGTCAGGACCGGACACTTGTTCTAGTGACTCCTCGAACGGTGTCCCACTCCTCTGTAAGGATGCATAGGAGACTAGCGGTGTTGTATGTGTACCCATTCAAGTGATGACTACAAACGCGTGAACCTTGATGTTATAATCGGTACAAGTCCTGGTGAAACATTCTGCTGGAGAATAAAGGTCAGATAAGGACTAGAGTCAGTGGTCAACTCAGTTCTCTATCGTTGGTCAGTGTGTAGATTCGTTGGCGAAAGCATCTAATATATATATTTTTTTAAATATTACCCTTATGCTGGGTATAACAAGGCCGGGCCAACTCTTCGGCATATATCACCGGCTTTCCGTACGCTCTGGATCTTTCTATACACTACAAAATTCTTTGAGGTTATAAACGTGTATGGGTGAGCAAATGAAGCGAGATTTTTTTTCTATAACTAGAAAGGTGTAGCTTTTACAAATGCATCTCCACTCCTTCTCTCACAAGTAGGGGGTCGTTTGCCTGAACGTTGGGACAACGAGATGGATGAACGGGCGAGGGTTCCGCTTTGTTGGGTTTTAAAGACAATAAAGCTTGAGTGTTGATTGGATGCTCAAAGGTTGTCCGATTGGCGTTACTATGCAACAGACGTCTGCTGTTGTTGGATGCTGAGATTGTAAAATGTCCCCATGGCTTACACGGGTAGGAAAGGAACGTATGTAGTAGTCACTCTGGGTAGATTCAAGCATACACATACATATCTGATGTGACACCTGTGAAAGGAGGGGTTCTCACCTGACGACTGCTGCTGCTTTTGTTACCTGAACTGAATGGTTGGAGGTTGTAGTCTTTAAACATCTTTTTTTCAACTTATTATAAAAAAATAATTCTGTTTTTCTTCCCTATCTCCTCGCAAATGTACCTGAACATAGACGAAAACATTCAATAGCCAATGGAAGAAACTTATGATATCAGCATATACATATGTGTATCTTACCCATCATGTTTTTGATCCTTTCACCTGCCGATGAAGGGGTTGAGATCTCACACACCTAAGCAAACGTCCATGGTTCGAATTACTGTCTCGTATCAACAAAGAGATTTATCTGCAAATTTGGTGAAAGCTTCGAGGATGGAGAGTAAAATAGAATTATTTTTTATAATAATTTGAAAAAATAAAAAATAAAGACTACAACCTCAAAGCTGAGAAACTCGTGACATGGAAAGCCTGGGCAGGGACGGCTGATAACGTAGCCAGCGTAAGGGTACTAGCTAGCTCGCTCAAATCCGAAGGACCTCAAAGATTAAATTGAACCCTGATAGCCGTCATTTGCATTATACGAAAATTATTGCTCGTTTGGGCCGAGCTCATTTGTTTGTTGTGTTTGATTGTAGTTTCAATGATTACATTTCTGTATTTCTTTGATGCGGGAGTGGTCGAACGGTTGATAGCCTGGAGAAACAGTTTTTGTTCTTTTACATTGGGAAAGGCATGAACCTATCTCTTCCCATCTCAGCTATGGATAAATAGTAGGGTAAACCAGGCTATCTAGCTATGGTTAGCAACCAGTGTAGGTGACGGATAACTCTGATTCCAAACCAGCCCGAAGAGGTACGGATCCTGTCAGTCTTTTTCGCCCTTGATCTATTTTGGATAAAATCATCTGTGATGCCCTACTGACCCTATAATGGGTTAAGAGAGGAAAAAAAGGATGATTGAATCCAGGAATAGGATGTTAACGTAGCCGTATCAAACGGCACACTACTTGAGATTTAGCAAGCTTAGCTGAAAAAGGTGTAAGACTAACTGGCAGACGAGATGAAGGTAGGGTGATTTTTTTATGACAATCTTCCAAGTGGGGAGGGCCTACCGGCCTTGAAAATCAGCAGTTGAAATCCTCGCCTTCACTGGATCTCTAAACCCAAGCACTGACGTTCCTTGAACCAAGGTACAGTCTTTATCCGTACATTTGGATTTCCTTTCCAAATCATTTGTGCCTCACAGAAACACGCAACAAATGTACTCTATGTTATGACACATTCTTTCCTTCGCCTTGATTAAAGCTATCTGCAATTTGTGCTACGATAGCCCTTCTGTTGGTTCGTACTTGGCAAGAAGGCATCACTTCTTGCATCGATAAGTCTTGGGCGGCCAATTCCTTGTCGGCGGTTAATACGCCACAACTAAACAACCCAGCAAGCCGTACCGTTCCGGAACTGCTCTGATCTAGTCTTTTGGTCAAAACAATTTGGTCTTTATCAAATTCACCCAAATCTTTCTTTTTACCCGTAACTGCAGCATTCAAAGCATCTAAATGAAGTACACGGGGCCGGCCTACCTGCTTGTACACCTCTGATCCTGACTCGTACAGTTCTCACGTGACAGTAGCTGTAATTCTTACCGCATGTTGCTGGTCATAATGTTTTGGCTCATCAGTGGAGATGTGCTCAGAATGGAAACAATAGTGAACATTGTCTTTTTTTAGTGTGACACGTGGATGTGTTTCTTCACACAGTTCAATTGTTTTTGTTTTGTTTTGTTTTTTGGCCTAATTATTGAAAACTCCAACAACATACAACAGACGACCTAGTGCTTCATTATAAACTGTCAACCAAGACTGTCAACATAGGTTCCTTCAGTTTTTAAGTGATTCTGGCTGGGCGGCTACGTATGTATGTATGTATGTATGTATGTATGTATGTCACACTTATCATCATCATTCTTTTAACGTCCGTCGTTGGACATAGACCTTCCCTAGGATTCGCCACAATTCTCTTTCATGGGTGTCACGGAGCCAGTATTTCCTGAATCTGTCTAGTACATCTATCCATCTTGTGTTCTGTCGGCCTCAGTTTCTTATGTGATCTCTGGGGATCCATGTTGTGAGACGTGATGCCCATCGGTTGTCTTTCAGTCTTGCAACATTGCCTGCCCATTGCCATCTGAGTCTTTTTTATACGCTACATCAATTGAGATATATGGACTGGAAAATTAAACATTTACTCCTTATTATGCCTACAAAAAAGACCTTTTTAATCATTTTTCAATTCCCTTCCAAAATATGTTTTTAGTGGGGAATTCAATTTATAATATCTTTGTGCTAAATCGATACCTTAATTTGTGTTCACGCTCGTTTTTTGTTTTGTTTTGTTTTGTTTTGTTTTTTTCAATTTTTTCATTCGGGCTTTTGAAGCAATAAAACGCAAAAAAGTGACTTATTTGTTGATCACACTTTTTCAAGTTTTTTTATTGATCACCCCTGACGCAGTGTGCTGCCAATAGACGTTGGTCATATGACGGTTTCATTTGAGTGGCTAACCTGACCTATTCTTGTTGTCAAACAAAAAATTTGGATAGGACACAAAATGAAACATTTCATCTCGATTTGGATACCTCAGTACCTCTATGATGAGAATGCAATCAGCTCTGACCTAAGATTTGAGTCATACTTATCGAGTGCTTCTGTTTTTGTTTATTCATTTATTTATTTATTCTTCCTGTGTCCGAGGTGTCATGAGGAAGTGGGTGGCGGTTGCGTTACTTTGTCCGTTTTTTATTCTCCTTTCTTGGAGGCAATCTATTATAATTCACTTCTGGCTTGCTAGGTCCGTCGAAGCTTCACCAGAGCGCTGTACACCGTACATTTCGAGAACACGTTTCCTCCTCTGTTCGCTGCTAGCCTCTCTCAACGCTAGAGGAGAGGTTGGACATCTTAGGTTTGAATCAAGATTTGTCCGTCTCGTAAACTGGTTGCCGACCAAGAGCCCAGTCTGTCCTTTTATTTACCCTTAGTTGAAGTGGGAGAGGAGATGAATTTACGCATTACCAAGGTCATTGGTGCAAAGCAAACACAATCTGTCACAGCCGGAATTTACTGTTTTCTGTGTCGCTTGTTATTAAGCCACCCCCACCTTTTTATTGGAATGACTAATGAATTAATTCTTACTCGTTTTTTACTTTCATCCAAACTTTCAGTTGCTTTTTACTACTCCTTGACCCGGGCTGTAATCCAACGGCTGTTTTAATAAAAGCAACTGGAAGTTAGGATGAAGATGAAAAACACTCAAAAATCATAATGTCACAATATTTCATCCATTAAGAAGAATAACTTGATTTTTTTCCAAACATCATTGGATAAAATAAATGTTTGAAATATAATTTTATCTTTCGTCGTATAGTCCCCGTTGAGAATGGCTGATTTAGGTAATCTGGCAAAATTTGAGCGAATCTCATGACATAGAATCTGAATTTATTCTTCAAGTTACCTTTTTTTTTCCTGTTCCCATTGTCTGTGACTTTTCAAATTGGAATGCCCCTAGATACATCATCAGTGTTGTCTTTTGGGGGTCATTGGATGTTTCGGGTCTGTCAATAATCAGACAACCTCACTCAAGCAACCTAGCTGGGGTTAATCAAGCCCCGGCTTTTGTCCAAATAACACTACACTTCTCATATCTATCTTTTTTGTTTCATCCACAGACACCTTGAAGCAACTTCAGCTGCCTCGATGGCCAACTTGATAGCCCCGTGACAAACGGTTTCCGGAAATTTCAGTATCTTCCTCATGTCGATCCTCGGCTTCCTGTCTTGCGCAGTTGCTAGATGGTCCTGGCAATTGATGTTAGCCTTTTCCCCGGCCCTGACGAAAACGATTGTCCTCTTCACTGGGCGGAGGGGCTTACAGTGGCCAATCCCAGCGCAGATGGTGTTCGCTATGACCTTCGGGACTTGTGCACAAATTACCCTTACTCTGCTTCTCTGTCCACGGTCTTCGTATAGCGTTTCCGTTTTCAAGGTCTCTCTTTATCTCCATCTTTCCAACGTAAGATATTTTATTTCAAATATGTGACAGACGGACGGACAGAAGTGTGACACAGACGGATGGACACGTTGCTTATTACAATGTCGATTAGTGGAAGTGCAGCTCGAGATATCAGCAATAATTAGACACAGTATGAAGAGAAACTATCGCAAATGCGTCTGAACACATCTCAATAAGATGATCTGTAGGTCAGTCGCTCCATTTCCAATATGTTCGATTTTCTGCCCATGGTAGAAAGAATATTTTTACTCCTGCATCATCACCGAGCTCTAACTTTGAGAATAAAACTAAATCGGGTAGTTTCTACCCGTAACGTCATATTTGGAAAAGATGGCCAATTTAATATAAAATCACAATGCGGAACTGGGCCCTAAGTTAATGGCCTCTTGAATTCATATCATTCAGGGAATAAAAAAAAATTATTTGCTGATGTCATAAAAATTTGAAGAACAAGACGATCTGATCGGACAGTCTTTCTTTCTTTTGGAAATTGAAAATATAACATTCAGAGAATGAAAAATCTTTGATAACGTCATGAAGAATCGAAAAACAAATCTATCTAACCAGTCAGACATACTTTTTTAGGAAGTTTTTTTTTTCACTTGGAAGAGAATCTTCTCAGCCTTGTCACAGAAGAGTGATGTACATAAAAGATCTTATTGCATTGTAGTAACGGCAGGTAGAATATGAACGCATAGTTGGACTAATGTTATTGTTAGAGAAACATTTACAAGATAGATGGATCAAATTAGGCAGAGGTTTCACTTAAAAGTGGTCAAATGGAATGGGGAATACATTATGGTAATAACATCAGGAAGGAAAGCAGTGACCTACTGTGACAGACAGGGGCGGGTGGATATTTTCAGTTCAAGAGGAGATAAGAAGGAAACTGGAATACCTCGTCCGCGTGCACGATTAGCTGGTTCCAGAAACTGTCCAGGTCCTTTGGCACGTCTCACCACTCAATGAATCTGATCCTACTCCTTCAAGTACAATGAGGAGGTGCAGACTTGGTAGACGGTCCCCTGGAATGAAACATTCTATCTTTCTGGTTTCGGTCGAAAGACCGGAAGAAATAAAATAAAGGAATATTATGAAATCATGGAATCTTCGGACAACCGTTTAATAATTTATGTATCTCCATATGTGACAGCCTACCGCAGAAACTATACAACATATCCCCATTAAATTTTCTATATGTACTGATGGGACCCTGGAGCAGCTTTTTGGCAATTTTTTTTTTTTTTAATAACCCCTAAAACAGGTTGGGAGGTCGATTCACGATGTAAATTCATGGCCACATATTTTTTCCGCTTCTGCAGCTAAATCCACTGGGTGCAAATAAAAAAACTGTTTGATCATATAACGAGTGGAGACTTCATAGAGAGGAGGAGAGAGGGTGAGGGAGATATCGACTAATAATTGGAAATAGCTATATCTCACTAACAGTCGGTACTTTGATATTGTTTATAGAGAGGGGCTGAGAGAAAGGGGAAGAATGACTGTTTATTTTCCGCTCAGTGATGTGTATGTATATTTAACATTTTTGTGGAAAAAAGTCACAAATATCACTTTTTAAAAGGAAATTCAATTAAACTGTATCTGATCACCATCTATCTATCTATCTATCTATCAATCTATCTATTTTATTAATTCTTTCTTTCTTTGGGTGGGGGGCAGTAATCCACCCTGCTCATTAGGGTGGGTATTCTGCGAGTGTCCATAATTATGCAACGGTCTGGTTGATTTAATGGTATTTATTTGTCTACCCACCTGGGCGGAATGTGATACAAGGTCAAGTCTAAGGAGCGGTCCCTACACCTGCGTGAGGACGGGGACAAAAATTGCCCGACCCCTGCGACCAGAGTCACGCATGCGTCAGTTTAGTACAATGCAGGGGTGTTGCCACTGGATTGGAATCCCCACGACTGAATATGTCATGCTTTTCCCGATCACAGGAAGATTCCTGGGTCGGGTAAAAATCTACTCATATAACTCGCCACAGGATCGGCTATATTTTTGTGTGTAACATTTGTCGAGGTAGATAACTATTAAATGTTAATTATAGAGGAGTATCCCTTATCATTTTTCTTCCAAATGCATTGTATGATCCGGGTTCGTTCTGTTTGGACATGAACACAAAAATATTGCACAAAATAATCTTTTTGGTATAATTCAAACATATTGCAATTGCCAAATCATTTAAATACTGCCATCATTTTTTGAAAACATCGGTAAATTAGTGGTATAAGAATGTATTAAACAGGAATTTATGATGGCTGATATCCGTGTCTAATTCAGAAGATGAAATAAGAAATGCAGACTTTGTTGGATGAGATTTTTCACGCGTGTTGATAAAGAGGTTTAGAAAATGAATCCTTTCACAGGTCACAAAGAGGCCACATTTTTTTTTATCAAGGAAAAATTACTAAAACAAAAAAAAATCAGGGCATTGACTAATACGTAGGTGAAATGTTCGTTAAGTTTAACTCTGTGCACAATGATAGCTTCAAACATGAACAAACAAGAAAAAAGAAAAAAAAAGACTCCGTTCAAAACCTGTGACACAGTATATACATTTGGCAATATTTATCGACATCTGTGTCTGTAACAAAAAATGTATATATTTCCAATTGATTTTGAAACCTTTCAACGTCGAAACAAGAGGAATCATCGCATCAAAAATAAAACGAAAATATCGTATGAAATGCAATATGATTCATTGGGAAATGAAATACGTGTATGCGCGCGCAAATGTGTGTGTGTGCGTGAAGTGTTATATATTAACTTATAAACACCGTATAGCCTGCTTTCTTTTCTTCTTTTTTTTCAATTTCTATTAAACAAATAATACGACGTAGTGTGACGTAAAAAAGAAAAATGTATATTCCACGTTCTTCACCCACTCCGTCTATCCTTCCTTTCTTATGAATGCTATGAACCGATTCAAATTTTGTCTGAACGAAAAACCTTTCTCTATTCATAGAAAAGTCAATTTTTGTAGCATTTAAAAATATACACCACGATAAAACAAAACCAAAAACAACAATACTTTTTATGCCAATCATCTTATTAAACTGACTTTAATGAATCATCATCATGACCATCAGTCTTTTATCGTCCGTCGTTGGATATAGACATTTCCTAGGATTCGCTAAACCTCTCTATCATGGGCTCCACGGAGCCAAGACTTACCGAACTTATCTAGTTCATCTCTCCATCTTGTATTCTACTGGCCTTGGTTTCACATGTGATCTTTGGATATCCATTTGTGAGTCATGATGTCCATCGGTTGTTCGCCATAATTGCAACATGACCAGCCCATTGCTATTTGATTTTCCTAATAGGTTCTATGACCCCTGCTTTTTCCCTAATATATTGTGCTGTCTTGTGATCTCTCCATGTAAGTTTGAGCATGATTCTTTCGTGTGGACGTTGCATGCTTCTCAGTTTGGGGGTCAGTCTCTTGGTTAGGTTCCATGTTTCATCTCCATAGGTGACTCTCGGGAGGATGCATTTTGTTGCATACTCTTCTTTTTATGATTAAATAGAACAGCCTAACTTTTTTTAACAGAAATTCAAATAGTTCAATTCTTTCAAAACTATAAATGTTGAAAGAAACTCCCTTCAATCAAAAGCGAGGGCCCTAGTCCAGTTCAGATAAGTACTGCTTTTAACCCCCATTTGAAAAAAAAAATTACCGTGAGAAGTGTTTTCTCTTTCTTTCTTTCTCTCCAAATAAAGATTACACAGGCCTTCTATTTCAATTTGTCACTAACTCCATATGTATTGAAAACAAAAAGTAACTTTGAAACATAACTTAAACTTATCAAAAACAGAGCTAGTGCCCCCCAGAGGTGGGCATGAATTACGACCAAGTCTTGACCAAAGATGAATTCAAGCGAGAGGACCACTACAAACGAAAGAGGACAGACATCCTTCAAAAGAAAAGAGTCAAGTTGAATGGAACAGCCTATACTTTTTTTTACAAAACCCCTTCCCGTGGTGCTACGTCACTAAACGAAGATTAGAGATGGGTCAGTTCTTTTTACAGGGCTATTCTTGTGGGGATGAGAGTATACTATTAGAGGCAAAAAAAAAAAAATAAATAAATAAATAAACAACAAAGAAACAAAACAAGAACTGTTGTCAACAGGAGCATCTGTAGGTCATAAAAATCAGCAGCTTTATCTTCGTGACTCTTGGGTTTGGTTAGGGAGATCTTAAGTTGATTTCAACTGTTGCAATCTGGGTGAGCAATTCGTCCCAAAAGGTGGCGGGGAGGGGGTCAATCGTCTTCGGCAGTGTTCTCGACAAGAAAGATCGTCGTATTTCCAGTATATTTATGGAGATCCCTTGGTAAGGGGCTAGGCATGGTATCCGTAGGGGTTTTGGCTAATGACTCCCAGATCAAATTCCATGCATTTCCAAAATCTGCTGGTCAACACTTATGGCCTACTGTCACTTTGCTACCTTTTGATTTAACTAGTCAGTTTCCTCCTACTGCCTTTATGAGTGGGAGTAACTATACTTATTTCATCATTTACTGCATCGGTCATCGGCTTATTTAGTGGTTCGGTCAATTCTTTACCATTCGGAGGAACCCCATCACCGAAAGGAAAACGCTTTCGTTCATTTCGTAAACAAACTTTAACTAAAAATCTCTTTTCATTTAGAAACAACCAAATTCCCATTTTGCGAATATAATCCATATTGCCCTCACGGTCAGCAGTCCTGCGAACTACCATGTCATCCAACACCAAACTCACTTAGTATATTCTACCCTCGGTCACAAAAAGATGTTATTGTTCCTTGAAAACTTGATAATCTCTGAGACTGATTAAACTTAATTGACCTCTGCGGACGTTGAAGAGGTATGAATTCGGTCGTGACTGACTTACTGTTCACAAGATATCACTAAACGTACTCAATGAACGTCAATGAAATTTTGTGGAAGGGTCGACAATGAGCCTATTAAATTTGGGGACGGACCCAGGATTTTTTCCTCTGAATAAAAGACATTTTTCGGGTTCCTCATACATATGAGATTTGAAATGACAATATTGGAAGTCTTTTCAAGAACAAATGATTGAAAAGTCTACCAATATTGTCATTTAAAATAGCTTATCGTTGGAATAACCACAACCCATATTAATACTTGGTCATATACATTTATGCATACGCTCATGACTGTCCATGCGATATCTCCACAAGTTCTCTGTGAATTTGAATGGGATCTTGTGGAAGGGTGGACAATACGCTATGGAAGAGATGATTAGATTTTAGGGTCAATCGATGCTCAGTTACTCCCCTGACATTGGCAGAAGTATGCACTCTCTAGGTGCTTCTTAGTTGTTTGAGTATAATACATAATTTCATCACTTCCCCTTTTCCCGGTCACATCATCTTCACACCGATAAATTCTACACCTTTTTTAGTTTCAAATAAAAAAAATTTGAACTTCAATTTGAAACGATAAATGAAATTTTTACAAGACATAATATGAGTACATAAGTGTGAAGAGATACAGTTTTGGTTCACAAACAAACTAACGAACAATGTAATCACGAAGACAGATAACTGGAAACTAAAACCGGTTCACCCGTTGTCCCCTATTTGGAGATCTTGCTGTGCCAAGGTTGGAACAAAATGTTTTGTGTACATGATTATATGTTTCCATACACAACAATGAAGTAATCGCAATAATTGCTTTATCGATAGCTTCTTCGAGATAGCATAATCTGTAAGTCCGGCTGATTGGAAGGCTATCAGTGTCAAACGTTTCTTAATAGCCTTTACAACACCCCAGTGTATTGTGTAAAATATCGCCCAATGTAAGAAGCACTGAGTTTTATTTTGAAAAGTTCAACTTCTTTAATTTGAAGCTAAAAAGTACAGTGTCATATTTTTTGACAACTTGGCTATATCTCGTAGTTTTGGATAAACAACCGCTTCAAATTACTGACTTTTATAAACAAATAAAATAACATTCGTTATTTCGTGCCAACTCCCTGTTACAAATTCTCAGTAAATTTTACTTTGTGAAATTTTAATTGAAGTTGCGATCGACCATCAATCTTAAATACTTATAGAATCCACAGTAGTCATAGTATTGTGGGGGTTCTGTAAGTTCAGTTTTGTTGTTGACTCCACTAAAATAGGATTTATACAACAGGGGAAGGTTCTCACAGCTAAAATTAGGTGCATGCTTACTATTACTACTTAGAAGGGAGCGTGGATGTATCATTCAGCTAGAGGGTAAAAAAGGCTTGTAAGTTAGAGAGAGAGACAAATCGCAGAGGAATAAACGACAAAGTTATCTCATGAAAAAAATACTAGTTTATTGATGGATATGAATTTATGACAAATGATTTTATGGAATATGTAGCGAATGTAAAGTCTTTTCAAGGTGTTAAGTAAAAGTCTGTAATCAAGGTACTTAGCTTGTAATTGAGCAAGTAGCATTGTTATATACACCTGTTATTTGTCTTGCCAGACTGGTCCGTTATCTCTTGGCTTCCCCTAAATAAATAGGGGTTTTTGTTTACTTGAAACTTTAGGTCTTTTTCTATATAATTTTATTCTAATAAAATTTTATATACTTTTGTAAAAATTAAATTAAGATCACTAGTGTTGAAATAGTTTAGATTTAAAAGTTTAAATACAAGTTGTCAGAAAGATGGTTACATCTTTTCCTAAAGACCCTATACGTTACACAGGATAGGCAAAATTGCTTATTTGGCGAAATCTATCTCATTTTTCATAAGGAGAGTTCGATTTTACAAACTTTTGATAGTGAAAAAATAGTTGCTCTTATCCGTATTTCGATAAACTAAACTTTAGATCTATTCAAAACTATATATTTATTCGTTTTTTGTAAAAAAAAAAAAAAAAAAAAAAAAAGAAAAAGAAAAAAAGAAGTTGAAACTTAGCCAAATAGTTTTTGCCTCTTTTTTCTAATCATACACCCGACAAGGGCCGAAGAATAGATTGGCTGGAATGTATTGACATCATCAAATATGTGAAGAGATCCAATTGTCAATTCAAGAGTGGGAATGTCAATGACTCCTCTAAGACAATGTAAATACAAAGGGATCAGATGGAGACAATAGTTCAGCTTTTAACAATGGCAGTGATATGAGAGCCTAACAAATGTGTCGAAGAGGATTCTGACATGGAGCAAGTGATATTAGTTCTGACCAAAGATAGGTATTTGCTGAAGCCTAGTTTAGGGAGAGGCTATTGAAAATGTTTGGAAGCCAAAAAAAAAAAGAATGAAAACTCTACCAAGATGTTCCTTTTGGGTAATCTTGCTTATACCGTGTCGGGGTAAAAGAGGGTTGGGCATGGGGCCACCAACTCCACCTTTTAAAACCTACTTGCTACCGAAATTGCAGCAGCGTGACCCTAGCAATAGTTCCTGCAATCACCCCAGGGAGAAGACTCCTAAGGCTCATAAGACATGATAGTGAAAGCTTATAGAAAGGCAGTTTGCCAATCGACCTTCTAATGACAACGGTGGACTGGAATTAGGGGGAAAGACGAGTTCAAAGGCCAAAGAGGACCTGGAGAAGATCAGTCAAGAGCAAAGCAAAAGCAGACGGACTGTCATAGGCCCAGCCCTAGCCTCCACAAGAACTTTACAATAAACAAAAAAAATTGTGAGAGGAATTACCTAATTTTTAGATGTACAGTGCCGCGCAAAAGCCACAGTAGGATTTAAAATAATCATAACTTTTTCTATCCTCTTCTAAAGTATATAAAAGAAACCTTGTGAATTCATCATGGAGTAGTACACAACTGAACAATGAACTACATTAATAGAAATTTACTTTGAACACCTGTAATGTTAACCAAAGCAGCATATTCTTGTTATTCGAATGTGTGGTCAACGTCATCTGATTCCATGATTTGTCATTTGTTTTTATGTTTTTGAGAATCAGGCTTCATTAGTGATCACACATGAACAGGGAGACCATGTTCAATTAGAAATGCAGAAAATCTTACACATGTGCAGAGGAGCAGATATATTTCGAAATGTTATGCACAATGCTATTCAAAGTGCCACAATTTGAGTAGTTGAAAATAGCGGATATTTGAAAAGAATAATTTTCCGTATATAGGTTAATTGAATTTCCCGTTTATGTTTAATTTATAAGAAAATTTTTTGAAGAATCATTAAAATCAAAAAGATATGTTTTAAGCCTCTTGGTGACTTTTGCACCACCCAGTACGTAAAGGAGAAAGAGAGAGAAAACTGTTCAAGAGATGAAAAAACAAATGCATAAACAAACAGAAAACTTTTATCTCATTAAATGGGTTTTTATTACAAATACAAAATGATTTCTTGGCTTGACCATGAGAAAGCAAAAATTAAAAAAAATAAAAAATAAAAAAAAGTTACCATATATGCCGGTATATGATACTAACATTTAATCAATCAAAAAAAAAAAAAAAAAGAAAAAAAAGAAAAAAGAAAAAAAAAACCTATGCAAATATTACTCTGTGTCCAATACACTGGTATTATGACGAGGGGAGGGGCCAACTACCAAAGCTTGATATGGACTGTTATGGGGCTTGGATGAACTGCAGCGAGTGATAGTCCTCCAAATATCCTTTTAAACCATTCATCTTATCGTCCGGCATATACAGTAATTTTGTTCCAACCTTTGCTGAAAGATTTCAGAGGTGAAGTCTAAGGGTTGCTTTACATTTTTATAGGCTTTTAGTCTTTTCTCAATGTGTTGGAATAGATTTTAGAAGTGTTGTTGGTTTTCTGCTTATAAAGATTTAGCAATTCTCCTGGAAGCGGAGTCTCGTCCAAAGGTGCTTTAACAACTGGGAATGAAGAGTGCCTGCCATCAGAGTTGTTATGAAGAAAGTAATACAGTACCAGTCCATTTATCTGGCTTCCAGAAAATTGGTTATTTTTCTTTCAATGGGTTACTGTTGAATCTGGTAGACTTAGTAGAAGTTCGCCACTGAGCTGCTCTTAGTTTCAATTTTCATAGCAAGGATCAATTATCTGCAGATGAAGATCAGTGAATAAACGTTGATTAAACAGACCCTGTTCTTGAAGTGGATTAATTTGTATTTGTTGCGAACAGTTTCATTTTTTACTTTCATTGTTTAATGTGCACTGTAATTACTCAACAACTGGTCATTGTATGAAATTAACATTCACCAGATATATAAGTCAGCACACAAAACAGTGCAGGGTCAAGATTGAAGTTGTTTGGATCAGTGGTTCTGGAGAAATCTAATTTTTTAAAAAAAATTAGATTATAGATCTTTCTTGATTTATATAAATAATCTCCTTTGAGTTTTGCTAAAATCTTATAGTTCTATCCTTACTCTTTAATGTTACATTGTTCTAATGTAAACAATTTAGACGAGAGAGAGGACAGAAAAGATTGACAAAAACGTTTGCTTCAATTTTCCCAAGTTACAAAATAATGGCAAGAGTGTGATGGTTGTTAAGCCAATCACACAAGCATTTCATTCAAAATTACATAAGATGACAATTATGGCAGTCTGCTCCACATACCATAAAGTCCTCCCCCTTCCAAACATGCACCTTTGGAACGGGTACTGAGCTAGTTTTGAGAATTTTGAGTGGATTAACCTATATATGCCTAGAGGCCTATATTTAGCCCACCCTAAAAAAATTGCCATAGAAACTATATTTATGAAAGAAAGCGGATCAAATTACAAATGAACACACTCGAGATGATAAGAAACAGACTTTCATTTTTTTTTTTGTTTTTAAAAAAAAAACAAATAAATTTGTATAACCATGCTGATATACTTTCATTTACCCCGTATCTCTAATTATACCAAAAGTCTGACTTTAGGCAGAAACGGGTTAATAAAGATCAAACAGACCCTGCTTTAGAAGTGTATTAGTTTGTATCAGTTAAATACAATTTCTTTCTTTCTTCACTTTCCATTATTTATTTTATACCTCAAGTATATATCAGGTCTTGGTCCAGAAATCTGGAAAATCCAAAAATCCTGGTCATCTCTGGTCCCAAGCTTGCCAGATAAATGGTCCGGTACTGTAATGTGCAAAGAGAAATCTGGAAACCAAACACAGAGGCTTTTTTTTTTTTTTAGAAAGGTTAATTAAACAAATACACAAATGATGAGACAAACGCAAAACAGACAAAGCTATCATCAATTCTAAATTGGGGTTTTAAGAAAAAATACAGACATAAGGAAAATTTTTCTGGTTAATTTCTGAAATAGCTTGTTTTCAATTTCTGACGTGGGGAATTAACGTTATCATACACGGACTAGTGTCCTCATCTTTGTTGTTATAGTCCCGTTTCGGCTGTTGTGTCCTCCGGCCTTCTTCAGGAATCTGTCATAGTCAGTAATACTAAAGGAATTTCAAACCGAACCCTTTATTCAATCCAGAAGGTGGGGGTGGGGGGTTCTCTTTCTGCTGTGAGTGCCAGAGGATATCTATTTTTTTTTTTATGAACCAGATTACATGACTTTTCTATACTATCCGACCCAGGGATTGAACTCTTGACTGCCAGGCAGATTACTATATATGCTTAACCAATATTTCTATCGATTCGGCCATATGTCCTGTAGATTGAATGGAGGATTAGGTTTGAAATTTCTAGAACTTCACTGCCTGCGACATACACCCGAAGAAGGCCGGAGGGTACAACAACCGAAACGTTGTAACTATAATGACCAGTTGAGGACACTAAGTAAAGGTAAAGCATTTGTCTCTCAAGAGACATCCCCTATTGGAGTAAGACCGGTCGGTGACTAAGCCCTGGTTCTCTTTGTATGGGTCAGCTTAGTGATCCTTGCCAGTCTCAAGTCTGGTCGAGATCCGGACTTCAAACCAACAAGTTTTTTTATGACCACCCCCTTGGCAGGATGCAAATCGACTGAACGGATACCTCCAGTGTAATCATGCAGCTAGGGAAATTTGTCCAAAGGAAGAGTTTTTCCTGACTCACACCCAGGACTCTCGGTGCATGAAGCAGACAGTTGGCAACACTATTCAAAATAAATCAGTGTATAATTTTGGTAATTCCTCATCACGGAAATTCAGACAAATAAAAAATAAATTTTCTGGTTACTTTCTGAAATAGTTTTTGATCCTTTTCTCTGTCCTGACAATTTGCAGGAATGCGGTTTCCAACTTGAAGCCACCAAGCCAACATTTCCCTCGGGGGATGCTGACGTTTAAGGGTATGTATGGATAACAAATTCCTGGTTCTAACCCAATCCCTAAAAAAATTGGTTGACCCATTAACAGTAAATGACGGGAATTTCCGTCATTGCACTTCAGTGGTCAACTTAATAAAATTTCCATTATTGTGATTGATGGCAACTCAGTTCTATCTATGAGTCGGGGCCGATATCTTGCAATGGACAAGGGCTTTTATCTAGCAATAGTTAAATACAGGTCTCCACCATTATAACGCGGTTTGCAATATGATGCGGGTGGATGGTGGACCCAAAAATATCAATCTAGCTCCGAAAGGGCTAAATTGGTAATCCTGGATATAACGCAGTAGGCTTTCTTGGACCCCAACACCTGTTTATAAGCGGGGTGGGGGATGGGTGGGGGGACTCTGTATTACTTTTTGCCACCTGCCGCAATTAATGGGTTATAAACAAACATAAACAGATCAAATAAAGACAAATTCTCGAAGAAGCAGAATTGTCTGCAAGAGATCCAAAGCAAAAAAAAAAAAAAAAAAAAAAGCAAGGGTTCTCTATTTTCTTTCTCTAAAGTGTTATCCAAAGATCCCGGGGGGTTATTTTAGTTCACACAGATGTCTGGGAGCAGCAGCTTTTTCAATAAATAGTGGAAAGAAAAGTAATGAAGATGAGAATGATGATAATGATGCTGATGATAGCAAAATTCTACAGGCTTGAATGCTGCAAGAGTTTGTGTGGGAGTCATTTTTTTTTTTTCTGACTAGTGAATGGATTTGATGCCACAGAAAAAATGGCTGAGTAGAAAGAGGCAGTCTGGTTTTTGTTGAGTTATTGCAGGAATTCTGTTTTGGGAGACGACTGACTCTGATGATCAAAAAATAAATCTCTCTCACGTGAAGTCGGTTTGTCTCTCTGATGATTTTAGAATATCCAACTCTCCAATCTTTTTTCCCCACTTTCATTTATATAAAAAAGAAAGAAAGAATGGTTTCTTTGACAGAAAGAAGTTGTTTTTTGGAAAAGAGAATGGTAAATTCCATCCAAGAGGAAGTGCATGAAAAAAAAAAAAAAAAATGTTAGAGATTTTCGCTCCCTTATTTAAATTCTTTCCTATTTAGCAATCCATAGAATACTTCAATCGTTTCGATCGATAATATCCATTTTGACAGATAATATCCATTTTGATCCATAATATCCATTTTGACTGATAAGAACTAAGCTCTGAAGATTCTAAACATGATGAAAATAGATATGAAATAAAAAGCTTAAAAGTTGAGGCAGGATTAAAAGAAAAGTTTTCTTAAAAAAGATTCTTTCTTTCTGTCTTTATATAAATTCAGGAAACAGCCTTTTGTGATTGTTGGAGCTGTTGAGCAGAGAGCCGTCGGCAGAGAAAAGAGCCCAAGTGCCCACGCCTTTCTCATCAAATCCATTAGAATAGATGTCAGACACGGAGAATCTCTAAACAGTTGTTGTAACAAATAGCAATCCAGTCGGGTTGAGTGGAAGACCATTGAATCTGATTGATCTCTCCGGCCGCTGTGTAAGCCAATATTGGGTCCTCGATCGCCCTTGGCATCTGCTGGATATCCCATATAAGGGCCTGGTGGTCATCAGCTGTTGAAGACACAGAAACACTCATCAATGTTAAAATCAAAAATGGGTTATGCTACTTCATCTACTGAAAATAAATAGTATATGATAGAAAGAGTTACTTCAACAAAATGGAAAATTCAAGAGAAAAAAAAAAAAAAAAAAAAAAGATAACATAATTTTTCTACTACTATTTTGATTTCTATTACTAGCACAATACCTGTACTAAATGACAGGATCGGACACTTATGGATTGGCATTTTTGTATCTTTGTGCTTAGCCTAAAATCAAAGAGTCACTCCCTGGCCCTCTGCCTAGGTTCAGAGTGTAGTATCTGTAGTGGCTGTGCAATATAATTAATCTAATTCTCATTATAGAAGTGTTTAATGATATGCAAAATAAAATAATCATCTTTGTTGCAACTTGAATGGAAAGGGGATGATAAGAAATATTATTGACAAAAATGGAGAATGACCTTGAAAAGGTTGAGAACCTCTGAACAAGGATCAAAGATTTCTCTCTGGCATTTCTGCCTAGGTTCAGTGTAGTATCTGCGCCCTCATTGAAAGTCTTAAACACACAATATACACATATGAGTGAAATGACAATATCAGAAGGCCATGCTGTACAAATGATTTTTCATTTTATTTCATTCCAATGTTATGCAAAAGAAATGTAATTCATGTTATATATTCATCTGATGATTAGCTACTAACTTCTTTCATAAATTGTCAGCCTATAAGACATACACTCATACATAGAAGTATTACACTGTATGCAAGTATTATGGATGGGAAGCTGAACACCGAAGGCTCAAGCAATGCAGCTATGGAACAAGGATAAGCACAAGTGAGCAGCAATCCCAAAGAAGATGCTCTTGTAAAATATATCTTATAGGCCAGCCTGATGGTTGAAGAAGAGCCAATAGCTTGTGGCAAACTGAACAAGAAAAAAAAGATAAGAAAAGAAGCTTTCTCTAAAGTTGGGGTTCTTAAACCAAGGTAGGCAAGCTTAGTAAGAACACTAAATAAATTTCTCAATAATAATAACCAAATAAATGCGTGTCTTATTGACACCGACACAGAAAACCAAAAGGATCATTTCAGAAAATAAAACATCTCCGGTTTCACGGGTGTCCACTAGGCATGCACACTGGTCATTAGACACGATCCCTGTCGATCAGGCCTTCTCACAGGGGGTGGAAGTGGTTTGTGAGTTGGAACCTTATAGTCAATAAAGAATAATGGCGCAATACAAATGTTTTATGTAACCCAAACTTTCCCATACAAAAAGATTGTGTTAATGTCTATTTGGTAATGTCTAATGTAGCCTGTATAAAAGAACTTGCTCTAAAGTGAGAGTGTGAATGAGAATATTACTTACCAGCTGTGCAGATGTGACAACTTGAATGGGGAGCCCATGCAATGCCATTAACACAGGCTCGGTGGTTGTTCAGTCGGGCTACGGGCGTGCAAGGAACTCGTACATCAAGTATTATCACCTAAAACAAATAGGACGAGAGAGATTTTGCAATCGGATTCCTATTAAATGGGTGATTCTCAAAAGAGGGGACACTTGGTTCCCAGGGGAGGAATTTCAGTGATAGGAAGAACGTGTAACAAGAAGGAGGAATTTTGACCATGGGAAAAATTTCAATCAATGTAACACAAAGAGTTTGTATGGAAATAGAGTCTTTATATTTTAATAGTCCTCCACAGTGTGTATGGTAATAGAGCTGATTTTATATTCATTTTATTTGTACTCCGATTTTTACATCATCCAATGTTAAAAATGAAAGACAAATAAATCTAAAAAAAAAAAAAAAAAAAATCAATTTTCCTACAAACATTCACACACACACACACACACGATGCTGAAAGCAGTGCACAAATAAGAATAATTTAATCATAAAATCTATTCAACTCCATTACAGGATGTTCTCTTCTGAGAGGGAGGTAATCGTTGATTTTCAAAACAAGAGTTACCTCCGTTGTATGAGACTCGCTGACATGACCGAAATGATTACTAAATGACAATTCAGAATGGGAAAGGAATTCAGGAAACCTCGGATCACGAGAGAGGGGGAATGTGAGGCGGGACTTACAAGACCACTGTCTGAAGTAAAGCTATAGGACAATTAATTTCAGGATTTATTATATTTTTATAGGAATTTTATGAAGACTCAGAGAATTTGGTATGTCTGCCAATTGTCTTGAAGGAACATGGCAAGAGAAGCAAAAATCAAAAAACACAAACAGACATTTCAAACACTGGAGAAGTTTGTCTTTGGGAAAAAATTCTCCAGAAAAGTAAACAGAAAATTAGAAAGGTTATAGAAGTAAAAAAAGTCAGGACTTTTAGATTAATAAAAGTACTAGACAACTCCTCCGGGTCACCTTTGAGAGAAAAGTAGTACAATCAGATGTGACCAAAATGATTATTAAATTTAAAGGCCCAATCGTGCCTTGATTTTTTTTTACCCATTAGCAAATAAATAAATAAAAAAAAGGGAGACTTTTCTATAATCAGCATTTAATAGCTATTTCCCTCGTCTCTCTTGAGAAATCCGTTTATTATAGAGCTGAGCACAGATGCAGACCCTAAACCATAATTATTAAGTTGCAAATCACCCTGAATTTACACATTCTCCTAGTTAGCACATTTTATGGGTACCCTAATTCGTGATATAGCTGTAATGCACCATTTTGACTATTAAGAGGTCACAAACAGATGAACTGAACAAAAATTCTGGTATTTAAAAATAGATAATGAATAAGACTGAGATTTTGTAACTAATGGGAAAAGTTACATTAGGCATCAGTGTTTAATAAGTTCAGGACAAGAGCCTCAACCTCCCCAGGTCAGCAATACTGTCAATATACTCCTCTGAAGAAGAGGCAGATTTCTACGGCCAACCCTGGCATCTACCCATGAGGAAGAAACTTTAACGAAAAAACAATGATTTAGGGACCTTGCTCCCATCATACCACCTTGGTGCCCATAGTAAGCAAACCCTTGATTTAAAGTAGAGGCTTTAAACACGGGCAGTACTGCCCACTAGTGGGTGATTTGCCAATTAAAGTAGGCAGCAGTTCATTTTGAAGGAACTCATTTTTATGCTTGTTGGCGGTAGCATATTTTAATTTCTTCAAAATATATAGGTTGAATACCTCTGGTTTAAAGGATGGGGTAGGTAACATGTATGCTGCAATTCACATAGAACTTCATGCAAGCCTTGTCCGCAGAACAAAGACATATAGCAGTGGTCTCCAATCAATGGGACATCGACTGGTAACAGGTCACAAGGCATGTGCTGCTGGGCTACAAGGAAACAATATTTCTTTGTAGCATAAGAACAAATTCATTAACTTTGATCCTAATACTAGATTTGTTAGATAAAACCTTTTAGAAACAAAATTGAGAGTATTAGCCACTTCTAAGTGACTTATCACAATATTCCTGTCGTGATTAGCCCCCATTGGCCGGTTAGCAAGAATATTGTCATTATCAAACTGACCCGCAGTGCAAAAAATGTTGGGGAGTCTCGATTCATGGAATGATCAATTAGGTAAAATGGAGGGAAACTGATGAACTTACCTCCATGGCATCCATTGCCATGGTAGACAAGTAGTTTGGGTCCTGCTTGTTCCAGGCAAGTCGTAACAAGGGATGATGCTGTGGGTCTTCATATATGATGGTTGAATGCTCTAAATGTCGAAGGTCAAACATTCGTACAGAACCATCAGCACCTAGAAATAAGAAGTTTCAAAAGAATCTAGATATGGGCCTCGACAATGCCTGTCTATTTCACATGAAATCAATCCACAAATAATTCATGTTCAAAGAAATAAATAACTAGCATTCCAAAGGAAAGTATGGATCACCTCCACACACACACACATGATTTTTTGTACTTTGTAATTCAAACAGAAGTGGTGGTAAAATTTAGTCACTTTGATGAAAATGCTACCAGTATGGTTTGAATCATACATTCATGATTTAAAGAAAAAAAAAAACACAATGAAGTTACTTCTTTCACTTTTTGATGAGCCATAATCATTCACTGAATTTTCTAAAAAACAAGTCTGAATGCTGCCAGACACAAACTGAAGAACCAATTTAGCATAAACCTACATAGCAAATCGAACATCCTAGAAAGAAAAAAAAAAACAAGAACAAAACATTTTCCCTACTCGTTGAGAAGATTTTGTGTACAGAACAGAATTTTCATTTTTTTCTGATTTCCTACAACTCTTCATATATACCATTTTTAAAGAATAAAGCAACAGAATTGAGTGAAAAAAATGAACTTGTTTTTCAATATGAAAGCCCCCACCACCACCACCACCAAAAAAAAAAAAAAAAAAAACAAGTTCTATTCATGAAAATATTTGTTTATTGACCTGCTATGAGAATATCAGCAAGAAAATGATAAAAAAAAACTCAAAATTGTTGCTAATATCTTGCGGAAGCAACATAGTAAATAATAATTTAAAAAAAGGCACTTACCCACACTAGCAAACATGTCTCTTCCACCCCCAGCTCGACTGAAAGCAATATCGTAGACTTCTTTGTCATGAGCAATTAGTTGGGTCTTCACATGACCAGAAACTAAATTCACACGACATAATAACTGACCAGTCTAAAAAGAAACAAAGAGTCAAGTTACTATTTTCATGAACAACAATTTTATTTGGAGACTAAATTCAATTCAGCCATTTAAAAAAAAAAAAAAAAAAAATTTTCAACCTTCATCTACTGAGTATTATTGCATAGGACAGTTCCTCCCTTTGAAAGGTCTTATTTTTTGTGGTCAACATAGATGTGATATCACAGCAGTGACATGCCACAAGTTTTTAGGTGATTTGCAATGGATTTTGCAGAAAAATCTCAGCAATATAATGATATAAAAGGCTCATTAAATTCATGTACAAAGTATAGGTATACCTCATTTTATGCACTTCTGGCTTCATGAACATTGAAATGATATTTTCAACTTAATAGATTTTTGTTCAATTTAGACACAGTAAAAAGTTCACAAGTGAATAGCCCTGTTACGAGTTCTTATGTAAGTATGTGTCAATAGAGGATGAGATCTTGAGGTCTGACTTGTTTTTGTGGTGATGTGTAGTATTGTATACTATTTCAGAACATAACCCAACCTAATGCATTGTTTTCTAGGAATAATCATACCACATTTTACGAATTATAATTAGGAGCGAACTAGTTCATAAAGATGAGGTACACCTGTATATTTTGAAATTTCAAGTTTGATAAAATATAACTCCTAGTTTAATAAATTAATTATTATATTAAAAAAGATAGGTCGCTTGTCAAAAAATAAAACAAGTGACACTCCAATAACAGGATTATTCAAAAAATTTTAACTTCAATACACCTGGCCAAAAAGGTTCATCAACACTGTAATCTACTCAAGTCAAGACCAGGACCGTGAACTTGGCAGGATGCAAGTCCACCAAAGGGATACCTCCACCCTAATCACACTGCTTGGATTGTACTCAGTTAGCAGCTGAGTGCAGTATTGAGTATTGTGTCAATGAAGAATTCCACTCACACCAGGAATCGAACCCAGGACCTTCTGCATGTGGGGCAGATGTGCTAACCATTACACTATCTGTGCAGACTTGGCCTACACAGCACTAAACGTTTAATAGAAAGCAGAAAGGAGTCTCCATCAAAAGGAGAAAATGCTAACTAAGCAAGATCAAAATGAAATGAAGGACTGGGACAACAGTGTCAAAAATTCAACTTCTTATGTATCCGTCTTACCTCAAGTCCCCATATTGTACATGTGGTGTCAATACTTGATGTTCCTAAGAGATTCGGATCGATCTCATTCCAATCAAATGATGTGAGTGGAGCACAAAAGTCAGAGTTTTTATTCTGAAAAATCACAATACATGAAGAAGAAGGATTATCAAACATTCAGTATTATTTTTTCAGTAAATCTCTACCAAGATTACATGTTAAGAAATTGGAGATAAAACTTTTGTAATGGAAGGCAACACAGGATTCATGGGTCTGAGAGAAGGGAGAATCATGAAGAAGAGTATAAAAAAGGGAGGGCTTAATAATCACGCAATAAAAACCATCATGTGACCAACATCTTTTGGCAGCATTGGAAGAATCAATGTATAAGTCACTTCTCTTGCCTTTTATTGAATCATTAAAAAGTCCAAATTTAAAAATAGGGTTAATGTGGATAGACAAACACAGTCAAATGCAAACTAAGGAACCAGTGTAGCATAAACTTACATTGTGAATTGAATGCCCTATAGAAAGCTATTTTTGAGAAGAATTTTGAACAATACAATGGAAAATGTTTTTTCAAAACACAAGGAGTTAATACTCTCTGGCACCATTGATGTGACCTGTATGAGTGATACATACATACATACATACATAGCAAACCAGCCAGACCAACTTAAAAACTAAAGAAACCCATATCAGTAGTATAGGTTCATGGTTTCTAACATGTTCACTGTTACGGAGCACAGTGCAACAGTATCACAAGCCAGAATCTGAGTTGCTGAAACTATTCAAATTACTTTCAATAAAACTATAAAATGGACATAAGTGCACATCATAGGCAATACGTAATATGCTAAAAGACACATATGTGCATTGTATGGCAGTGAACATTGTAAGAAAAGGCCTCATATTCCCATAGAAGAGGCAGGGGGGGGATTTTTTTCAGTTATTTTGTTGGGAGGGAGTGATGCTGTCAAATGAAAAGATTGGGTACAATTGGTTGTGGCCAAATCGATGCCAGGCCCACACAATATATCTTGATATCATTAGGTTGGTGCAAAAATAATTGCAATTTTTCACCATCAACTTTAAAGCAATATATCTCAGCTTAAATAAAAAGTTATTAATCAAAGTAAGAATCTTCAGAATCTACACATTTTTCTCATCCAGAAACGTGTACATATATTCTGGAAGCAATGATTTTTGAGATCCTAGGACCAATGAATTCTTCAAAGGCATTTTGAGCTGCTGCTTGGTTTTTGAAAACCTTCCCTTGCAGGAAATGGTCGAAATGTTGGAAACAGTGGTTGGAGAGAGGTCAGATGAGTAGGCTGCGTGAAGTAATGTTTCATAACATAGTTCAGCAGGGTCATTCATGTGACATGCAGTCAAGCAGTGTCATGGGAAAAAATTAGTCTTTCTTAATTGATCCATATTGGACATAAACATTGCAGTTCTTAGTGCATTTTGCATATTTCCGGGCAATACTTCTTTGCGGTGATGGTTTCAGTCGGATTCAAGAATTGTAATGGATGATTCCACTTGCCAACCACTAAACAGTGACCATAACCTTATTTTGATGCAAGTATGGTTTGGGGGAAGTGCATTAGTGCTTTACTTGTGTCCAGCCACCGAGTGGAACATTATCTATTGTAGTATAGAATCCCTTTTTGTCAAAAGTCACAATGTGATCAAAAAATGGACAGTCTTTGTGTTTAAAAAGAAGCAAGAGCAGAATTCTGTAAATTTTTCATTCACCCATTCATCAAATTTTTTTGCTTTTCCAATTTGGTAGAAATGTAAAGCAACTGTTGAAGGGTTAACGTTTATTTCCTCGGCAACTTCTCGAGTTGCTTTGCATGTGTCTACCTCAGTGATAGCTGTCAATTACAGGATATCCATGACCCCATAACTCAAAGGCTCTTATCTCTGTTTTGAAGTAACGGAACCTCCTGGCGAAATACTTGGCTGATAGCACAAGCAGTTTCCACTGCTATACGTCCCATTTTAAACACATACAACAAAATTGCTGGAAGTTGATTTTTTTTTCCATCTTTGATTTGACAACCTCAAATAAACCAGAATAAATGGTGCTAAGAAAATGTTCAGCTTGGATAAATAGAGCAGAATTCACACTTTGAAATGGTATATTCCATGAACATAATTAAATAATAGTTCATTTCAAAATAATCATCAAAGTTTAAAATAACAAACTGCAATGACTTTTGCACCAACCTAAAACATTATTTATATTCAATATTCACAAATGAGAATATTCAATTTAACCATATATTTACTACTTTCAACATGGAACTTTTTTAGTGAATTGCCTTCTTTTCATGTTGTCATCCAATGGGTATAACTTGTAAATGTAAAGCAATTTTTCAAATAAACGTCCTCAATTATACACATTATCAAATACCAATCTTTCATCCTAGCACGGAGTGGGATGCATGGAGTTGTCCCATTCTCCAAATATAGAACTTAAACAGAATAACACTGAAATCCATGAAAAAGGCTTTTTATGGCTAAGCCCAGTGGTTCTCAGCCTTTTTGAGGTTATTTCCCACTTTTGACAATAAGATTACTAGTCCCCCCCCTCCATTTAAGTTGCAACAAAAAATAATTTCAACTCATTTTTTATTTTGCATATTAGAGAGCTTTATGACATGCATTTTGACTGACATTTTAGCTTGAAAACATTCTAATTCACATTATGATTTGTTTTTCCTTTCTGGTAAAAACAATAAAAAAATTCAGAACAACATTTCTAAAATTTAAAATACATTATCAAATAAGGTATCAAAGATTATCCAAAAATCTGCTTGAAAAAGTCTGTGCACATACTCAATGGCTTTAGTTAAATTCTATAATATGACAGCAGCTGCCGTATATTTGTTAATCAAAGAAAGCAAGTGAAAATGATTGGGAAAACATCATTTGAGATTCCAATTTAAGACAAAAAGAGTTCTGCTATTGTAATACACATCAATGGAACATCTATTCTTGTTTTTTACAACAAGGTCTTTGATTTGGGGGTCTATTTGAAAGACGTCCCGATTACTTTCAAGCCAGAAACATTCACCATAACTTTTTTTTTGTACCTAATAGCCTCATTCCCCACTTGGACTACTGGGGAAAAAGGTGGGGCATGACTCGGTTTGAACGTTAGGCTTTAGAAGAGAAATTTTAAGCTTTAAAAATTATGAAATAAAAAGTGGGAATGACATAAAATGAAAAAGATGTTAAGAAAAAAAATGTTAAAGATGGACTCACATTGTTCAAAAGGCATTCCAATCTGGTGTCATTTTCACCAACTCGCCAAACTCTCAAATAGTCTCCACTGGTGGCCAACAAGTCAGGAAAGACTCCTTTCTAGAAAGGAAACAAGTGACACAGAATTACATAAAGCAGAAAACATGCACAAATATACAAGTTACAAACAATCAAGTATTTTTGATTAGATGATTGTTTTCCCACCCCGGAATGTCACCAAAAAAGAAAAAAAGTTTTTTTTCCTGATAATTCTGTTTCTTTTAGAGCAAAAAAAAATTCAAATAGATATTAGGATTAAAAACACAATTCTACAGCCAGAAGAGTTAAGGAGCATCTTGGCAATATCATCCTCATTTGTCTTTTTATAAGATGAAGTATTATCAATTTTAGACTAGTATTTTCTTTCATCTCAAATTTGTTCCTTGATTTTCATTCAATTTCAAAATTAAAGACGAAAGAAGATACTAGTCAAGAATTAATAATGATGAAATAAAAAAAATAGAAAATAGTTTCCAAAAAAGGAACTTTCATTTGGGGACTGGAATGAAAACTGACGAAATGGTTCAAGCAAAAATTCTGCTCTTGAAGACAGCAACTGTAGACAGATTGCTGGGGAGGCGGAGTATAAGAAAAAGGAGTCAGTAGGAGATTACTCAACAATCACATCTTAAAGACATAGTAAGATACTAATATAGAAAAGCATTAATTTTCAGGAAGCAATAGGCCCAAACTCACAGCATCTGGAATCCACATGATTTTTGTGGTTGGGTACGGGTGGTCAAAGGTGCTTCTCGAAGTGAACTCAGAGGTTTCTTCATCCAATGACACAATTTGTACCTGGAGAAAAGGAGACATCAAAAGAATAAAAAAAACTTATTGAAATATTACAGACAAAAAAGTATAGATACACACTCTGGAGAAATTCAAAGTCAGAAGAGTTTCAGAGATTTTTGGGCAATTATTTTTAGCCAAGAAAGTAACAGTCTAATATTATTACTTTACATCTCGTTAATCAAACTACAATTCAAGAAACATGGGTGTGTGTACCATGATTACATGAAAACTGACCATTTTACCATGTTGACATTCACGTGTTTAGTTGGGAGACAATTTGATAAAAATACATTTGGAATTATCCAAATTTAGAAATCAAATATCTAAATTGGCAAAACTGAAAAGAAGTAACTGAATCACTTTGAAGCCATGGTTTCATACAATGCATAAGAATTTATTTTACATGACTATCATGGTAGATTGCTTCACTCTAAGTTTGGCCCCTTCCAAACATACTCCTTTGGGACGGGTGCTACCCTAGTTTCTTCTGAATAAGAGAGCTATCTCTTATTCAAGGCCCATAACTCAAGTGAGATAATCAAGAGTGGAAAATTTTTGTCATGTAATGCTTTACTTGTTATTGAATCATATAAACAGTCAACTCAGTAAAAGATAATTATCTATAATCTTGAGAAGAGTGATGAACATTCAAAGAATTTTGGGACAACTGACTTCATTTTGTTGGTTATTTATGTTGTTTCAACAAAAAAGCCATAATCAAAAGCCAGTTGGAAAAATCCAGTATGTACACACACCTCTCTGGGAGGAAGTTTCACTGATAGACAGTGGACACCGTTGGAGAGATAATTCAAGGCAGTGGCATACTTCAATGTCAGCTGAACGTATGTTAGACCAGAGTGGGTTTTAATTCAAAGTGGCTTTCCCTGCTCAACAGGGGGATGGAAGTCTTTGTCTAACAAAGAAAGCTGTTGAAAACATCTGCAACCTCTTCTCTTTTAACTCCATTTATCATTTTCATGACTCCATCTACTCCGTAGGTAGATCTAACAAATCAAACAATAAAAAGCTAAAAATAAAAAAAAATTTTTAAATCTGAGTTCATGTTTTGAAGAGGAGTAGAAATTTCTAGCTGAAACTATACAAATCTTAGAATGATGATGTTCTGATATTGTGAAAAGTTTGATCATGTGAATGCATTGTTAATGTTGATCTTGATTGAGGTAAATCTCATTCTCATAGATTTACCTCACGTAGAATCAGCATTGATCCAAAACTAACATTGAAGTGGATTTATTCTTACATACAAAAGCAATTTGCTCGAAATGACAAAATATCAAGAAGCCTTACTTTATTGTTATATTCTTCCATAAAACTGCCAAGAGCCAATCGAAAACGTTTGTCAGGTCGGATGCTCCAGTTCATTCCATACACAGTCCATGGTGCCTCATACTTATAGATTTCCTTTCTCTTCCCCGGAGGGGCAGCGGGAAGAGCACACATACTGGAAACTGAAAATGAAAAACAAATCAAATCAAAAAGTACAGAAGCAAATGAAAATGATATTTCTAGTGTAGAAACCTCAATGCAGTACTGGATTGCTTACAAATTGAGGGACTATAAGTAAACAATATCATTTTTATGTCAAGTAATATTAGAAAATTTTGTTATTAAGATTTTTATGAATATTTTTTACCTTAATTCATTAATTGCTTTTTTCACAACTTTGCTCAGGCTGATATTCCTCTGACAGTGAATAAATAGCATTTATCAGAAAATAAATAAGCTTTAGGTGGGATTTGAATCCACATCCCTAATGGGAAGCACCATTTAGCCCAGCCTGCTTCACCGATTTATCTACCAAGACTCAACTGGAAGTCAGAAGTCCAAACAAAGCCCTTGAACCAATCCTCCATTCCAATTGGCAGCCATGTTTGTGGACATTCTGAGATTCAATATTTAATACATTTTTTTTGTTTCTATTGAATCGAGCATCATAAATCATTATTTCAAATTTTTTTATGAATACTTTCTTTACTATCATCCTTATTCATCAGTTGCTTTCGCACATTTGAAATTCAACTAAAAAGAATGACAAGTGATACAAGAAATGTCCAAAAAGTATCCAGCCATGCTGAATATTTCGAGAACCAGTTATGTGGCTTTGATGTAACTTAACAATCATTCGAAGGGGGGACCTTACTGCCCAAGTGTGAACTCTCTCCTGTGGGGTAACTCAGTTGGCAGGTAGAGGCCACTGAGTAAGCTACTGTACTGAGTGACCATCACATTCAGAATGACTGAGTTTGCCCATTATCCATGCCTAGTAAGCAGGTTCTTTGGGCATAATGTTGCATCACTCAAGTCTGTTACCCCCTCCAAGTCCAGATTTGGCTCCCTCCAACTTTTCCCTAAGAGATTTCAAACTACGATGAGACTAAGGAGGAAGGCCATTTTTTCTCATTACTATTAAATGGCTGGGCAGATTTTGTACATCAGGGGTTTAGTATAATTTTAAATTCGCCATAAACAGTCTGAACAACCGTAGCATCAGAATTTGAAGTCATATGGGGAAAGAAAAAAAAATCCAGTTGAAGAATAAATATGGTCAGAATAAATTCTTTTTGTGACATCATTGGTAGTTTCCACAGAAAAAAATCCAAAATAAAGTTTAAAAAAAAAAAAAAAAAAAAAATATACAATCTAGATGTTATTGATAAAATGTCAGAATAAAGCCCAAAAGAGTCAACAAAGATTTTTCCCTCAAAACAAAAAAAATTTTTTTTTTTAGAGAGTCTAGTGGAGTACTGATGCCAATTTTCAAATCTGTATGGCAAACACACAAAAATGGGTAGAACCCTCTGCCATCTTTGATGGCAACAGTTGTTCAATATTTACTAAATAATTGTAAAAACCATTATGATGAGATCATGAAAAATTGTTTCCTTAATAGACATCAAAATGTTGGCTTTTCAATAATACCTTGTGTCAGATGCATAAAGGGAATGGGACCAGTGATGGAAATGGGGGTGAGGTAGTAGGGTGCGGCAGATACATACAAAATACTTGGATATTCTGAGGTATGTTCAATGCATACAAATGGAGACATTTATCGTATACCTTGATCCTAAAGCCCAGCCTTATGCAGTTCTCTAAATCCATTATGGAATAGGTATGAAACACTAAGGTAATTGAATGCAATATTTTTTTCTTCGTCTCACAATAGTTATTTTTGCCTGAGTAAGAGAACGAGAATCTCATTGATCGTTACTGGATTATACTAAATTTGATGCACCATTACAGTTGTAGAGTTGATCAGAACAGATACTACACTTTGATCCAAGCCAAAAAGGTAGCATTTCGATTAGAACTAAAGAGATCCAACGGAAAGTGAAGTGCAAAAAAAAAAAAAAATATCACATTTTTCTTTACACAATATTCATTCGAAATCGAAAAACTATTGAATTGTCTTTCTTAGACTTTTAAAATAGGATATTCATAAGGAAAATTATTACTACCATAAAGAAAAAAAAAGTCAACATTTTCTTGAATGTAAAACAAATGTCACTTGAACATTTTACCATCAGAAGAAAAAAAAATACTCACTGGTACGACAAAAAGCTCTTACCGGTTCGTTCCGCAGTTTTTTTCCCGGTATGGATGATTAAAAGTGGTACTATTTCATCATTTATTATTTGAATTTGGGCACTGACGGTACATAGGGCTAACCAAAAAAATATAAATAACTAAAACAGCAGCATTGTCCATAATTTTGAGAAAAGTTCCAAGTTTTTTCCCGATAATCGAACTCATTCTTGTTATGTTAGTAATGTGTTTCCTAATTGGTCGCAATGTTTTCCCCCCATTACAAGAAGAGGATATAGTACAGCCGAGGAAGAACGTAGAATAGATAGACCAAAACATTGAGGGGATAAGAAAAATTGGATCGATTCTCGGAATAAAACAGTAGTAATTTGACTAAAACTAGATGCTCAAATGTAAGCCGATATCTTCACCTAAAGACCTTCTTGAGGATTCAAGTTTCAAGTGAAAAAATGTAAACAATTATCAGATATGCAGTTATGTTTGAAAGATAATGCATAATAATAAGATGAACAAATAAATATTAATTACAGTAAAAATAATAATGATCTTGAAATCATAACATTAGAAATAAAAACATATTTCATCGAATTATTATCCCACTGGGCTTCCATAGAAGGAAAATCATTTTTGTTTTAACCTCGCATGGTAACATAGTCGAATATGTTGTGGAAAAACAAAAATGCTGAATAGTTAAAATACTGAACAGGCATAAGTCTGATTAGTGGTACTGAATAACTATAGAGAATTATTACAATAAAAACATTGAAATAAAAAATAAAATACGTTTTGATGACTTTTATAAGTACATAACATTTTTTGACAAAAACACCAGATTTAGCTGAGAAGAAGAGTTAAGAAGAAGGAACATCGTTTCAAAAGGAAAGTTTTTCGCCTAAAAGAGAGAAATATAGAAAAGCATTGGATATAGATAATTGATTGCCAAGGATTCGCATGCATATATACTTACGATTAATTGTGAGTCGGGAAATAAACAATTAAATGGGTTGATTAATTCGTAAACCTTTCTCTGCAGAGGGGACACGATCTAATGTTGATCACAGAGAAAAACAATATGGCGGATGCGTACCAAAGGGACATAACTCAGTGCCAATATCATGGCGACGCACTATTTGGTGCTGATTTTACGCCAACCATTCCTCAATATTTTTGCCTCGTTGGGCTAAGCTCAATTTTTTGAAATTCAATATCTAGATAAACAAATTTCATAAATAAAAAAATCTTGGATATCCCCTGGTTATCAAAAATAAACTTTAAAAACATTGACAGATGGATTAAAAGAAAAAAGATTGGAGCAACATGTTCAAAATCTTGTATCGTGTTTAAAATTGAAATTTAATGAATGAATAAAAATCAAGGTAAGAGCAAATGAAATAAAGAAAAGATATAATTAAAAAGGTTTCTCGAATCCTTGTAGGCAAAATGGAAAGGTTTGAATAAAAATAGAATACTACATCAATCATTAAGATGATTAAAAAGAATATGAAAAGTGAAATTTTAATTGACACATACAACAAATATAATTTAGTTCCCATTCAATACACATTCTTCATCTATATCTAACAATCTGGTGTACGAAAAAAGTTTCCATTTCTGGTCGACACACTGTTGCAAATGGTTGAAAATTACATTTGATTCTCTGGCAAGAGTTTGAGAATCTTAATTCCCTATCAATTTGCTTAAAATGTCCACGTAAAGTTGAACATAATGCACTGTGCGTTTTTGCAAAATCTCTGTTGCTTTGATGATGATTTACCTAAAAAAGAAGCCTTCAAAAGATTATTATCCCAAACCATTGGTCTTCCTAGATCGCAGTCTTGAATTTAATTCAACCATTTCAATGTCATACTCCATTTTTGTCAATAAGATTTCTAGTCCCCCCTTCCATTTAAGTAAGTTGCAACAAAGAATAATTTCAAATATCCATTTAATTTTGCCTATAATTAGCTTTATAGTAAGAATTGGTTCCATTCTATTATTGTACTGCTGTGTATTTGTTATTTGAAAAAAGCAAGCAAAAATAATTAGGAATTCAATTAAACACAATCATAAAAAGCTGAAACTAAAACTAAATTCTAAATGAATTGAACAAACAACTGTTCAGACCTTTAGTTGACCAGTAATACTCCATCTTGCTTCTCTAATCCTCACAAGCCTAAAGCCAAAAATATTCACCACAGCTTTTATTTTTACCTGATAGCCTTATCCCCCCCCTCCCTGGACTAATTAAATTCTCCACTTGGGGGTGACCCTCCTGATTGGTAATCACTGTACTGAACTATCAATGGCATTTATACAAAGTCACTGCACTCATGTAGATAGCACAAATATTCTTCATTGTCTCGGTTGCAGTATTGCTTCTATCAAATTCAACAACATACAATGATGAATATGACGCTCAAGTGTGTGTCTCTCATGGAGTCAAAAGTTACCTTAAACTATAAAGAAAGCACAGCCTTATAGAACAGTTAACATTTATTTGCCTCAACCATGAGGGCAAATGAGACACATGTTTAGTGCAATGTAGTGCTGCCGCTGAGTTGGAATCTCCATAAACCAGGCATATATGCATCAATTTGGTACCTTTTTTTTTTTTGCCTAAAGGCAAGACAAAGCTGAACCCCAACTCTGAAGGGCTAGGGAGTAAATGTTTCTATTTTCTTTTGTAGCATGGGGAGAAATGGATTCATGCCTCTCTCAAAGGCATTAGTGTAGAGCAAACATGAACTGTCCCACCTAGGGTTTGAACTCGATGCAGTTAAACTATTAGTCCATTGATGATCATACATCTAAAAAAAAAAAGTAAAATAAAATAAAATAAAGATAAAGTCCCGATGTGAATATCCATAACTCTCAACCTGCTTGGTAGCTGCAGAGGTCGCATATTTTCCAATTGCTTCATAGGTCAGTGTTCAAACCCAGGTAAAAGTCAAGACTTTGAATGCTGATTTTCAAGACAGGTCAACTTTCCAAACTTGAAAGAATTGTGCAACGCATTACAGTGACCCTCTTCTTAACAGACTAACTGGGAGGATCATGCGTCCTTTAATGCAGATTGTCCTGTATCACTGGAACATGTATTAAAATGCATACAAGACATAGAACATAGATATAGATAACATTTTATTTACTGATAACACCATACATTTCTTGGTTATACAGGTACCACCTTATTGGTGTAAGTGATAGTGTAAGAAAGTACAATAAATACAGGGATCATAAAGGGGGCAAATTAGTAAAACACTGTCTCCGCCAAAAGTATAAATAAGAGCATGAAGTAGCGCTATGTCTATGTCCAACAGGTCACTCTGTGCACAAAGTAGATATTCTTGATATTCCTTTGGCGAATGAAATATTCGCAATGAACTGATTTTGTCCAGTATTTCCAAAATCCAGTGATAAGACGTCAGTTAATAAAAGGGTTTACAGTACTATTATCTGCCATATCAGCCAGTACATTCACGTACTTGAAAGAGCTGCAATACCTACATGGTATATCTATCCATTTATCTTTAAAAATCTTTGATGAACCTGCAGACAAGCCAACCATTCTTCTGCACATCCTCTTTGGGCCAATATTCCCCCATGTGCTGTGGGTCAGAATTTTGAAGAGAAACAGTGTTGCACACATGTAAGCTGGAAGTATATCTTATTTAAAGGAGCCACTACGGTTCGTTGAAGTAATTCTTCTTTGTTTAAATATCCTCTACTTTTTGAGACCTTGTTGGATTTTTGCAACAACAGGTTTAATCTGAAACTCCAAAAAAAATATTTTCCAGACTCCGAAATTTTTAAAGTCCAAGTTATCTGATACAAAAACGTTCAGTGCATACAAACAATGCATGCTTTATATAAAATCATCAAATATTTCACCTATAATAGTTAGAATAAAAGAATGATTGCCAGGAAATTGGTTAAAAAAAACTTGGCTCATTTTTCATCCAGGAGTGTTCATAGATCGAACCGTGAGAAAGCTTTAAGAGAAGTAAAGCAAAGCATAAGACATGCTGGAGTCAAATAATTGACCACTTTTATTTGGTAAGAAAAGATAAAATATTTAGAACAGAAAATCATAACTCAAGAACCTTCATGAGGAACAAATATATTTTTTTGTTTGAAAAAAAAAAAAAAAAAAAAAAATGGTTGTGTGCTAGTTTGAATGTTCTTTTTAGAAACCATTAGCCCAAACTGTCAACAAAGGTTTCTTTCAGTATTCAATTCAGTCTGGCTGACCAGCTGGCTATGTATGTATCAGGTGTACATGCTGCACCAATGAAGATAGAAGGATGAAGATTTAAACGTTTATTTCTTATTCTGTCTATAAAAAATTGTTTCCTTGTTTTTGAAAATTCACTATCGACATGAGGTTTTGGTGGGGCTAAATTTGCATAAACTTTTATGCTAAATTGATCTTAGTATGTGTTCAGCTCCATTCATGCTTGTTTTTTTTTATTCAGACTTTTCTGTAATCACTGTCCAAAAAAAAGGTTAGAGAAGTAACTAATTCATTGATTATCCCTTTTACCAATATTTCAAGTCGTTTGTTGGCTAATGGTTTCTCTCATTGGGGAAGAGTAAGATAGATAACCAGGTAGAGTCACTTTAAAACTGAAGAAACCCTTGTTAATAGTTACAGTTTTGGATGATAGTTTCCGATTTTTTGTTGGAATGGATGCATGTGAAAAGAAAATTTGGACAGCTTGACTGGATATTTTGCGGTGACTGACCACAAGGAGTTCAAACAGTTCAAAGGGATTTGAAATTTTGTACTATGTTTTTTTTTGTGAGTTGCATCAAGATTTTTGATTGGATAAAAATGATGTTTGTATTCTGTTGATTTGTTTGTTGAAAAGTATATGCGGATGAAGTAAAGTGTAAGAATATGTGGGGGCCAGATGGTCTCTTAGCCAAAATCAAGAAAACTGTTTGGAGCCGGTAGTGGAAATTGTTTTGGGGGAATCGGTATACAGTAAGTCTTTGTCCAGGTTTTATGATCAGAGAGAAGTCTATCAGGAATGAGCGAAGTGAGCCCGTGCAGCCAGGGATTCCAGGGCACTGTAAGACCCCAGGGTAATTTAAAAGAAAATATGGCCAATATCCGTTTTGTGACCATATAACCTACATTGAAATTGCAAAGTAGGTATGCATCATACTCTTATAACCCCTACCCTATTTCCACCACTAATCTCAGTTGTGTTATGACTCATTGGTTGTTTTTTGAGACAGTGCTTGACTGAGAACTTCCTGATGGCTATTCTCAGCTGGAATTTGATTCTGCACCCTATTAAGTGGTTGAGGTAGATGTGTATTTTCAAAATTGTAAAGATAGTATGGAAATGTTACGAAAAAGGTGAAGATTTTCATCGAAAAAAAAAATAGTATTTTGGTGAATGGAATACATGAAATTGATAGATGAGTGCTTACAGTGAAAAGACCTATTACTACAGAAAGTGATTATGGACAAACAAGATAATGTATGATGAACCTTTACTCCAGTCCTCATGATTCATCATGTGATTTAGTGGTTTTGTTGTATCCATCGGTCTCAAACGACCATGGATCTGCGCATAGAAATTCTTGTTTTCAGCCTCTCTAGGACTCAGGTATGGGCAAGTTTATATTGAAGACAGTTGGCAGCCCATGCAGTAAGTTTCCACTCTCCACGCACAGATGTTGTCCAAGGAAAGGGCTGATACAGTTTGGCACCAGTGTTCTTGCAAGAGTTGCCAGAAAGCCATTAAGGACAATGTCAGACTGCCTTAGGGACTTGAGCTAGTGGTTTTGAATTCAGATTTGCATCATTTCAAGACTGCTTGCCTCTGAAGAGCCCAGCTGTCCTTTTTCAACCATAGCATTGGGCATAAGTGAAAAATGAATGTAAACAGTCTTGGCCACAGTTTGCTGATTCTAATGTCTGCACTGTTAAATGTTAGGCCACTTGCACCTTCACAGTAAGCAATGAATACTTTGAAAAGTCTTACTTTGGTATAAGAGAAGAAGATTGGTTAGGGTGAAGAAGAAAGATAAAGAAGAAGGAAGAGGTTGGGAAAAAACAGGGTAGGAGGAGAAGCAGAAGATGAAGAGGGAGTTGCAAGTTCATTTAAAGAAGAGGGGGATGCAGATTGGTGAAAATGAAGAGGGGTGTGCAGGTTAACATGAAGAGGAATAAATGCTTTGAGAAAAGGAAAGAAAGAAAAAGATTGTAAAAGAAGTTGAGAAAAGGAGGGTGGGAAAAATTTTATTGTCTTGCATAAAGTCTATTTTTTGCTCTACGGCTGGAAAAACCAAGCCAGAAAAAAAAGATAGAAAATGCCTTCGAAGAGTTACAGATTAAGTTTCCGGGATAAAACAAGTAAGATGTATTATCACCATGGGCATCTTTTTTTTTCTTTTTTTTTTTTTCCATTTTCTTTTTGATAAAATTCTAGTTTGCTTTCTCATCAACCTAATAGAAGCTGCCCACCAAAACTGTCAAAATAGGTCTCTTCAATTTTTAAGTTGGTCTGGCTATGTATGCATCATGCATACAGCCAGCACCAATAGAGCTAGAGGGCTGGCAATTTGAACATTTATTCCTTATGTTTGCCAAAAACATTTTTTTTTTGTTTTCTAGAAAGTTTCCTTCATAAATAGGTTGTGTGGTTGGGGGAGGGGCGAATTTGCTTAATTGATCACTCATTTTGTGTGCTTGTTTTTTGTTTTTTTTGAAAATTCAGACTTTGTTTTTAGTGCTCAACAAAATGTAAGAGAAATAACCAATTCATTGATCACCCCTTTTTTTTCCCAATATTTTAATTGATCACTCCCAATACAGCATGATGTCAGAAGATGTTGGTGATGTGACAGTTTCTATTGGGTGACTCACCTGACCTATTTAATTATACACACCTTAGAGTTCTAAGCACTATACCTAGTGCAACATTTATGTAATACCATAATTTTGTGGCATAAAGAATGCACCCTAAATCTAAGATTAAATATATTGGCCAAATGAAATAGAGGGAAGTTTTCTATTGTCTCCACTCTTCCTCACAGAAGGGGGGCGGATTCATAGATTCTAATTAAAATTACCATTATTATGTCTTCCTTAGTGTTCGTAACACCTTACTCAAGCAACCCTAACCTAAATATATAGCCCACGTAACTAAATATTTTCTTCAAAAAAAAAAAAAAATTCAATTTGCAGACATTGGCATGTGGCAAAAATGGGGGTTTATTTAAGATTATGAAAAAATCAGCAGGTATATATGATGAGCCTAGAGCAATTGAGAGTATGTATGATTTGATTGATTCTAATTTTGTTTGTTATTTTTGTTGTGTAGGTTGAATCGACCCCCCCCCCCTATACATTTAAAAAAAATAATCCTTAAAGCATTTCAAAATTCTGGACCCATTTCCTCTAACAAGATCTCTTAATAGCAGCTCATTTGAGTGGAGGCTGCTTTACTTTCTAATTAATCGAATTACTTATGACTCTTATGTTTCTCAATCTTTGACCCAATGTTAGTTTTTAGAATAGAACATTTTTTTCAATAAAAATTTTAGAAAATTTTACTCCATACATGAAGAAAAGTACATAATAGAGATCAAAAAGAAAAAGAAAGCAATCCATTCAAAACCTAAGAATTGATTTTATTTTTGCATCAGTCCCAAATAAGTTCAAATAATCAATTAATGTTGGAATGAATTTTCATTTCATAGGTACTCCATGCCACAGTAATAATTTAAAAAAAATAGGGCCTGCACTTTAGTTGAACCAATACATTCCTATGCACAAAACTCTTTTTTCAGAATATCTGAAAAATATCAATTTTTTTTATAACACCTATGGTAAACTTTCCAGTATTTGTTTAGGGAAAAGTAAATAACAAGCTGTTGAAGTTCATTGGTAATAATTCCTTTCAACTGCTTAAATCTGAAATATCATTATACATTAAAGAAACGTAATCATTTCATTGATATAACTGCCACACAGAATATTTTCCTTTCAATTTTATTTTTCAACAGACATACAAATTAAACCTCAGATTTAATATACCCGGTTTGGTTAGAACGTAACCGCACCGGAAATAGCTAAACTTGTAAGATCACTTTAGCTTAAGAACTGAGCTTCACTGAAATAATACTACTATTTGGTTTTCATCCGATTCAGAAACCTGATATTGATCTAAAAAGTTGAAATCCAGAAAAGTTTCTGTTCAATATATTGATCTGATCAAAATCTTTTTTTTCAGCAAAAACTTGCAGGGGTCGAACGAGATTTTGCGAGAGTTTCTCGTGTTTCAGCGGGAAACCGCGTACATTGTTGTCGGCTGCCGAAAAAGCCGAAATGACGGTCGACAGCAACAAGGATAATAATACGAAATCGTCGTCTTCTTCGACGGCGGCCCTAGAACCAATTGAGGGACTCTTCAAGGACGTTACCTACTACATCGTGGGAAACATCAGTGATGAGGTAAAAAAGCATTGATCCCTTTTTATATTCATTTCGATCTAATCAACACGATTCTATCTCAAGCAAAACTTCCTTTCTTCGGCTCTACTCAAATCCGAAGTTTCGCTTCTAAAAAAAATAGAAGTAAATTTTTTTGTTGCGTAATTTTTAGTGCTTTCACTCGATTAGATCTATGATTGCTCCATAAATTAGTCGATTTTGGAAGAAAAATATTTTGAATGTTTTAGGGCGGGGTTCTATTTACAATGTAACTATAGTACTAAACCGGACCCCTACTTAACGTCCATTATACGCATGTACGACTTCGATGTGAGCACGTGGATTATCGTGATCGGTATTTTTCTCAAAACTGCCAAAAATCGTGAGAAAGCAAAGGTTTTATATATTGAAAGCAGAATTTTTTTCCACAGGAGTGAAAGTAGTGCCCATCTTCTTCGCAACACCCGGTGATGGGTAGCTATTTTTTTGTTTTACTCGGAAATAAAATCGGTATACAGAGCAAAAACTTTCTTTTCGTAGACTTTCTAGAACAATTCAATTAAATTCGTAAAGCTGTAAAAAAAATGAACACCATTCGGAGAAAGGGAGACTCCACCAGGATTGTAATGAAGAAAAGTAATCAATCGAATGCTTCACATCCGATATTTCGGACGATGGACGAAAAGTAAGGGTCCAGTTTAACATTACGGACATATTGTAAATAGAACACCTCCCTTGAACTTTTCGACAAATTATTTTTTCTGAAAACTGGCAATTTGTCTCGAGAGAAACGAAGGTCTTAATAATAGAAAGCACGTAAAATTACTTTCGGGTAATTTTTTTTTTTTTTTATTAAAAAAAAAAGTCGTTTCGGGGTTATCCGAACGAATCTTTTTAACCAAATAAACCATAAATTTTTGGTGAACATTTTCTTTGATTTTTTGTTTTGAAAATATTTCTCTGTATATATTTCGTCCCGATCGGATTTTCTAAAAGGAAAAATGATGAAATAAAGTGACCCCCCATTTTGTGATCACTTATGCTGACACTTTTTCTACGCACTATTATGACTACTGATTCTTGCATAAAATAGGAATTATTTACATTTAACTGGTTAAAAAATGTCAGTTTTCGATCTGAATTAATATTGAAATCGATATCATGATTAGATCGTTGATATTTTATTATCTAATGAGTCTAGATCGACTTTTGGGGTGCCTTTCACTTCCTTGGTTGGGGATCGCTCTTTTTCTTCTAATAATCACTCGCCCTTTTTTCCCACACTTTAACTCAAGGCTTCTCAAAGTAGGGGTCCGGACCCTTCTGGTGGTCACGTAAAATGATTGTTGGGGGTCACAAAAAGATTTGATCTCTCTACAAGAATAATTAGGTAATTAATATTTTTTGTTTATCACAGTAATAAAATGTACTCCTTGTTGCTTATTCTAATATGGCTCAACATCGCTATTCACTGATTTTTTTAAAGATTTTGTTTTTGTCACGTTATTCGGATTTATTTTGAGAAAATTATTTTTTTTCCTTGATAAACATCATAAAACGTGTGATAGACTTTAAATGTTGCACATTTTGACAATTGTTTCTGGACTGATAGTCTTATTGCTTTACATATCAATGAGTGGTGGGGGGGTCGCGAAAGAAAAAGTTTGAGAAGCACTGGCCCTGCTCACTTCTTGGTTACATTTAGGGGTCATGGCCGAATTTAATAGTGCATAACCCTTCTTAGGGACCCTTCTATTTTTCGTATTTTGTTATTATTTGAAACAAACTAAAGTAAAAACGAAATATTCATTAAATCAAAAATATGATGTTTTTAACGTAAAGTCGATTTGACAAAAGGCTTTTGTGGATCAATATAATCCATCTCTAACATAAATCCTCGAACAAGTTCAGTCGAGACACTTTATATTTGATCTTTCTA
Source organism: Thysanoteuthis rhombus (assembly GCA_963457665.1). NCBI lineage: Eukaryota > Metazoa > Mollusca > Cephalopoda > Oegopsida > Thysanoteuthidae > Thysanoteuthis > Thysanoteuthis major. The sequence goes on along the minus strand of OY735222.1, from coordinate 6,099,211 downwards.
TTTTTTTTGTAATGAGAATGCTATGATATTTTTGAAGACATATCCGGGTCGGGTGCTTAATAATACTAACTAATTACTAAAAAGAAAACTTGTGGAAAAAGTGAACTGAATGCATATTGTTCTATCGTCCTATTTGTCATTAGATGATTAATTTGCGTCAAAAAGGAAAGGAAAATTCAGTCGAACCATGTTGAAAAATAACAACAATTGTCCCTTAAGTTAGATCAAGGATAAAACAAAGTGAAAGTTAATCATTTTTCCTTTTGCACCTTACTCGATTTTGTAATCTAAATAATATTTTTAAAAAAATCACGACCATTCTGTATCGTCGATCCACCCCCTACCCCCTAAAAACGCTAAAAAAAAAAACAGTAAATAAATCACTAAATAGTCAACAACAGAAGAGTTTGAACTATGCAAATATATTCATAATTTAACACTGAACTCAAATTAATTTTCTGAAGTAGACTAAACAAACATAAAGCTTATTGTTCGCCAGGAACTGGTTTTATGAAATTGCTTGGGAAGGTCCGATTCACCTCCCCCACCAGTCATTTTCTGAAGCAGATAAAGAAATGTCAGAAGTCACTTGCATAAGTCAGTATTAATAGGAGCAAAACATTAGAAATGAGATTTAATGCAAACTAACCAATAACACTTGAAAGTGAGGGTTTGAGTATTTTTTACTTCATGACAGTTGAAATATTATTCTATCAGTTTTATGACTCCCTTAGCTAACCCTGAAATACAGAATTGAAGATATTTGTAATTGTTTAGACTTAATTAATACCTCAGTGGTAGAGTATTGGTCTAGAGGGTTAGTATCTTGGTTTTAAATCTTGTTTATTTGATAGATTAAAGCTGGTTCCCATGTCAGCAAGGAGGATGAAAACTGACTTGTAGTTTGAAACTAGTTCTTGCAGCTTTTTTTGTGTTTGTATGATTTGCATTTATCATTTTATATGAATATTTATCAACCAAATGTCATAAGCGATGTTAAGTGTGTTGTGTTATGATCAAATTGCATCTATCATCTGGACTAAGTATAGAATTTGAATTTAACAAGGATTCCAGGTTGACAAATCTTATCTTTTTGAAGCTGATTAAGGAAGTCATCTTGTCTTAAAGAGTGATGCCAGTTTATTTTTGTTAAAAGTGGTGAAGTTGTAACATCATAGTTTCAGCCTCTTTATTCAATGGGCACATTCTATGATCTCAAGATTTTTTTTTTCTCCAAAGATATCTCATATTCTGGTGAATACAATAAATCAATAGTTTAGCTCTGCTTTTTGTCAAGCGCTTACTATTGGAGTTGACAGTATTTTCCTACCTAGTAGCATTGACATCAAGTTCTGAAAAGGTTTAAATTATGAAGAGAGAGAGAAAGGAGGCAACAGAGAGAGACAGATTCTATTCCTATATCATCAATCAACAAAGGGAAGTAAGAAAGAGAAAGGAAATGGTAAGCTAAGGATGATAGATTGAATTATTTAATGTTGCTAACCAGATTTTTTTAAATAAAAATTTTCTAATGCCACAACTTGTGCCACTCAGTCACTTCCACCTTGCCCCTAGATCTCTGAAACCACATTGTGATTTGAAGATCTTTAAAGGTCTGTTGATGAAGAGTTTCAAACATCTTGACTGTGCACTGGTGTGAGAGTCTCAACAACTGGAATAAGATTTCAAAAAAGTGTATTGTCTACTGGGTTACAGATCCATGTTAACCCTTCCCGTTGACTTGAATGCTACAATTGGTCAGGTGATTCTATCATATGTACAGTGGCTAGAAGGACAAGCCTGGTCTTAGAAGTCTTGGAAGCTATCCTGGGACTTGGCCTACCTCGAGCCAGAATTACTTTAGTCAAGTCATCGTAGAACTCTAACTTGCAAAGAACTGCCTTCAACTGCCAGCATGGTTTGACCAGATTGTAAAAATTTATCTATTTCTAATTTTCCAAAATGTTCTTGGTGCCTCTCCATCACCTCCCCATCTTACAATCTAAATTATTGTTTTATTTTTCTTCTCAACTTACACGGTTGTGATCGATGTCGTTTTACCTTCAGGCGGCTTGTGACTGATAAGTCTTTGGACCAGATGGGAATGTATCTTTGGAATTCATCTATTCCAGTCTCTAGAATTTTGCCAATCTAGATAATAGTTTCAATCCTAATTGACTGGATTTTATGTAGTCTGAAATCCCAGATACCTGTACTTGAGTTAAGAGAAATAAACCATAGCTTTGCCTATCAATTTGGCCTTTGACTGATTTATCTCCAAGGAAGAGATCCATTCCATTTCTCATTAGGCAAGATAAGACTTTTGGCATTGTTTGAATTAGTTCATGCCCAACTACTTACACTTCATATAATACTTGAGATAAAACATCATTCGACTTGTAAAATCCAAAATCCCCTCTTGTGTCTTTGTAGAATTAATTTATGTAGTTGAACCTCCTGTGACCAATTGTTGTATCACAATTTATTACTTTTTTTCCCCATTTTTGAAAAATTCAGCCTAGGGGTTGAAATAGTTGTTTTTCTATCTATGTATGTGTCACATGTTCAGCCCTTACTGTTCATTGCAGACACTTGAATTTTTGCTTTCAGGCTTCCCTCAATGTGTAGAGAAAACTGTTTTTTGAACATTCGAACTATTGGCTGAAATAGTCTCTATATATGTCACGTGTACAGGATGCAGAGTTGAGCTTGATCCTGAAGCAGCCAGTCTTGTTTTTTCTAATTTTCAAGTGGAGTCTTACAGAATTGGCTCAGATTTCACTAGAGTTGTACTTCTGAGAACAATTCTGATTATTTTTCCACTCATGAATACCCTTTACTTTGCTAAGTGTATATCTAAATCTGTAGTTTGTATCAGTGTTTCCACTGTAATTTGAATGGTTAACATAAGGTATTGTGAACTAAAATTCTTGTATCCATTTTGTGTTTAACTCTAAATGACTAAAAAGGTTAGATATACTCTTGTTGTCCTTGGGCTTTATTGTTATTAGATTGTATGAAGTGGGTTGAGGTCATAATCCCGGATGGAGAAAAATCTGATATAGAAATTTTCTTCCGTCATGTTGGAACTGAGTTAATTATTGTATTTATTGAGTTATCATAAAATTGAATGAGGGGTGCTGTTCTTTTGTAAAAAAAAAAAAAAATACTTACACTTATTGATTTTACAAAGTAACCTTTTCATAAATGAACTCAGTAACCAAGGTATGAATACCAAAAGTTTATATTAAATCTATTCAGGATTTGGACAGACAAAGAATTTAGAGTGGTTCTTTTCTTGCCTGTGTTGTTTACCCTTACATGGTGTGACAGACAGACTTGTTGCTTACAATGAATTATAAATAATAGGACCAATCTTGTAAGACCAATCCAAATATAATCATCACTGATTTGCTTTGTTCACTATGACCAATGTACCATTTATTTGGTCTAAGCAGCTGCTCTATTGAATTACTATAAATATCTTTTTTAATTCTTTCAAGTATTTCTTATAGCCCATTAAATGTGAAATATAAAGAAAAAGTAGAAAAGGGAGATGTTTTTTTTTTTTTCTTTACAAGTTATCTCCCCTGTCTTGATATGGTCCTTTTAACCAGAATCCACTCGGTTAGGTTTAATGGATGGACTCGTTACAAATTATAACATATATTGCGTTGCATTTCTACCTCTGAGTGTATTAAGTTTAATGCAGGAATCTATGATTAAAATTGATGTATAAATTTTTGTCTGTTTTTGTTCTTACAGGTGCAAAGAATTCTCAATGCTGGTGGGGCAAAGAAAGACACTTATCTCAGTGAGATGGTGAGCCATGTCATTGCAGATGATGTAGACAATGATGAATACTCAGAAGCCAGAGAACTGTTTGAATTGCCAGTTGTTACCGTAAGTATCACGTCTTAGTTGCCTCACCGAAATAAAACATGCTTTCTGCAGTTTTAATCTTATTTGACCTTTAACATTCTGCATTCATTTTCAAGGATGCCAAGACTTTGTGCTTATAGTATCTTTGAAAGTTTGTAACTTGTTTGTCTGTTGGTGTATGACTGGAATTTTACAACATAATCACAAAATTCAAGCCCACTGTTGTTTGATGATTGGAGTTTTTGCCTGAAGTGGCAGAACAAACTTATTGCTCCATGAACAGTCACCTACAAATAGTTGAAAGTTACTCTTGTTTAATGATGGGATTGATTGATAATTTTCTTTGTGCAAAAAGAGATTGTTGTGATAAAATTCCTGAATTTCATTTGCCATGATGTGCACTCATAGGAAATGTAGTGAAATTGGGTAGATAGGACATTGGTGACGAGCAGCCAATCTCAAGGGCATTGTAAATCTTTCATGATATAAGTTGAATGATGTTTGGTAATAAAGGAGAGTCTATATATATATATATATATACATATACATATATATGAGCAGCCAAGAGAAGGATAACAGCAGATAAGTTCATGAGAAAGGAAATGAGGCTTCTCCACCAATAAACTATTCTTCCATATACAAGAACTTCCTATTAAGTAATTGAAAAACAAGAACCATAAGTTTGATGAGGGGGTCCACTGTAAAGTTTGAAGGCCAATATTGCCAGATTACATGTCACTGAGGAGAAGATTATCTAGGTAAGAATCATCTTATCAAGGGACACCTTTTACTAAATTTCAAATATATCCTACTTGAAACAGCTGAGAAGCAACAAGCAGGCAGAGCTGATAGAGCGGTGAAGACGTCTCTGAAAAAAACAACTGGTCTGGTTAGTTGCTCAATAGAAACTGTCATGTGACCAATGTCTATGACAGCATGCTGCATTGGGATGGATCAATTAAAAATTGGAAAAAAAGGAGTGAATAATGAATAAGTTACTACTTATGCTCTTTGTGGAACTGTGACCACTAAAAAATTTTGATTTTTGAATATGTAAGAGTAAATGCAACAAACTAAGGGAGCGATTTAGCATAAACTTATAATGCAAATTGAACTCTTGCAAAAAACTTATTTAGGGAGAGGGATTAAAAAAGTTTTTTCTAGACATAAGTAGTAACTGCTTACTTTTTGAGCACTCTAGTTCCATTGGTGTAACCAATGTACATAACACATTCCTTTATAGATAGCCACCCAGGCCAACTTAGAAAATCAAGAAACCTATGACATTTTGGTTGACATTTTCTAACTAATAAGGCCTCACCTAAAATTAAAAAAAAAAACAAAACGATGGCTGTTGTCTGAAATGACTCATTCTAATTATTCTGCAAATTATTCAGAATAGGATCATCATCTTTGTTATTTTTAGGATTCTAGCTGCACTGAAGTCTTGGACCAATTCATCTGGCAAAATTGGTGCCTGGATTTTCTGGATTAAGGCACAATATATACTTGAAAAATATAATGGACATCGAAGAATTGAAAATCAAATTGTAATAAATAAATACAAATAAAAACACTTCTAGAGCTTTGGTCTGGAGTAATCCTAATAAATAAAATAAGTTGTATGATGAAAAGTGAACAGAAGAACCCCTTCCCCCCTAAAAAACAAAGCTTTTTATAACCTATGCAAATTGATCCACTTGAAAAAACATTTAATCAATATTAATCCACTAATCTTCATCTGAAGACAATTCAACCATGTCATAAGATTAAAACAAAGAGCATCCGAGTGGTGAGGCTCCCCGTTTTCAAAATTACTCATTTTTCTAGTAATTCCATTTTTCTCGAAGAATAATCATCTGTTATTGTATTAATTTTTATTTTAATTTGTGCTAAATCGATTTTTGTATTTTAAAAAAAAATTGTCTGTAATGATTTTATAAATAACCATACATGTAAATATTCAAAACTGACACCTTAATTCTTTGATACATAATTAAAATTTTTATTTTTCAGAGCAGCTGGGTTCTACTCTCTGTTAAAGCTGAAAAACAACTTGCGTATCCTCTATTCAATTTCAATGCATGGTTTGCCTTTAATTTTCCTTTCACGTTTTCAGCAAAAAATAGATATTTTTCATGAGGGGATATGTTTTTCATTCTCTAGAATTCCAAATTTCGTCTTCTGTTTGAATTTTTGCAAAGATATTTTTGTCTTCAATTGTCAAAATGGACTGTATTTTCATGAACTGATGATTTTCGTCCTTTGAAGATGACCATGACTTCAATTCTAGGGTCTGAAGTCATGACTTGTGTTCAACTTGGATTAAAGTGAAGGACAGTTGCACTCATTCTCTCGTTCTCTGTCTGCCTGGGTCCAAAGGCAAGACGGACAGACAGAAAGAGACTACTCAGAAAGCACGTGTTCATGTTCACTTATGGGGTTTATAAAATACAACCATCCATAAAACGCCATTTTCTACATCACTGATGTACAAATGTGGACCTATATTTGAATTGATATGGTTTTCAAAATTGCTGTTTAGGAGTAATATGATTTTTTCAGATCCATTTCAAACCTTGTGAATGAAGAAAAAAATGTAGAATATGCCGTATAAATCTCTTGATTTAACTTTTTCTTATAAGATAAAGTACAGTGTGTGCCTTATTTTGTATGTCTCATACTTTAAAACTTATATAAAGTCCTTTAGTAGCATTAGGATTTTAATTGTTTCTTTGATGATCGTATTATCATCCTGAGTATTAAATTTCAATTTTTTTATCTGTTACATATGGGTTGTAGTTGAATGTGAAAAGGAAGCAACATAAAGCAAAGCAAAGATATCATTTATCATTTGTAAAAATTGCTGTTATCAATGAATAACTGTGACTCTTATCCCTAAATTCTTTAATCAATCACCACAAACCATTAAAAAGCTTTTTCATCAATACATTTCCTTTGCTTCTTGTTGCTACCTATTGCTTCTTGTATTTTATCACTTCTTTTACTGCTTTCCTTAACAATGATAGTAAAGAGCGGTTTGCTCCTGAGGATTTGGTTTTCTCAGGAGTTGTGGCCTGTTTCACTCAGGTAAGACAAATTTCAAAAAAGATTTCTACTCTGTTGGTAATATTAACTTGGGTTTTTATCAGATGAAACATTGTCAACAATTATTAGTTTTTGAGTGATATTGAATCACCATAGCCACAATCACAGACCCAACCAAACAACAATAAACATAAGCCTAAGGTATTCTTCCCTTTTCACTGGTTTGACTGTCCGTCCCTATATTAATTGCAGTGCTCCTGGTCACATTTTTTGGCATAGAGCCTTGAAAATTTCCATCTGTAGTCCAGTAATCACTGTCTAAAAACTTTTTTTTTTTTTTTAAATCTTTTCACTTGCATTTAGGGTGGGGTGTACAATTTTCAATAAAATCCATTGTAAAATACACTTTTATTTTGGCTCAGCTATGACATAGGATTCATGTAGAGCATTTACAGAAGAGTTTGGTTGGAATGATAGGTATTCAGAGACAGATATGTGTAGAGGAGTTTGAGAGTGATTAAATTGAAAAAAAAAAAGTATCTTTTTTTTTTCTGTCCTACTGGTTCTGTTACACCCATTGCCTAGAAACTGTCAACTCCAGGTGGTCAGCACCTTTGATGTTGTCAAGTCATGTATTGCTCTATGTAACCTAGTATCACTGTCTGGAGAGTCAGGATTGAGTAGGTGGGTTAGTAAAGTCTTTGGTAACAGAGAGATGAGAACTTACAGAGACGAGGGGATATTGTAAGAAAAATAAAGCAGCTTGGCTACGGTGATTCATTTTTAGGTAGAAGTGGCGATATCTTTTAGGGTAATTTTATTTGGTAGAATATAAAAATTGTGACGTAATTTCTGATGCGGAGTTAATGTCTTTGCCAATACTGAAATATGCCCCTTACATTTGAAAAAATTAAAAAAAAAACTTTTGAATAAGTAAAAATGATTTCATTTTGAAAGCGCGTATAAAGTTCTGATTTATCATGGCTCGTAGAGGTTCAAAGCAGAAATTGAGAATTGTCAACCAAGTCTTCTTGACTAATGCAGAGATTCAGGATAGAAAGTAGACTTGGTTCATCTTGTCCAGATTATTTGGTGATCCAGGTTCTTGAGAAATTTTTATATGGTTGGTCAAACGTTGGTTGATCAGAAACACTTATACTTGTTCTGCGTACAACGTGCCATGAAGTCTACATAAGTATAAGGAGAGGTAATTCAGTATTTTTGAGGACTGACTTTGCATGAGAAAGTATGTCTCAATTCTCTCATTTTATCAATTTATTACTGTTAGTCACAATAAAAAGTTAGTAAAGAATAATTATCTTGGATTTCATTAGTGACAACCATGGGATTTCTACTAATTTGACTCTCATTGTAATTTTCATAAGATTTATATCATCCAAAAGAATTGGAGTAAAATCTGATGAAGAGTTTTCTTTCATTATTTGTTTTTGAAATTAGTTTGTTGGTATGTTAAAAAAAAATGACATGGAAAATCAATTGGAAAATTTTAACTACCAAATGTACACTTGCATTTTCAAATTCTACCAAAATTCAACTAATTAATGAAATTGTATAAAAACAAAAATATTTGAAATTAAAAAAACATAGGAGGAAAAAAATGACAAATTCTAGCTTCACTACCCCTAAAAAACAATAAGATTTACTAACCATTTTAATGATAATGCTTTTTTCAAGTAAAGAAAAATATGACCCCCCTCCCAAACAAAACCATTTCATTCCCCCTAGGTAAATTATTCTTCAGTTCAAGCAACCCTGATTTAAAGATTTTGAAGTTTAAATTGTAATTTCTTTCTGTACAGGTTCAAGAAGAGGACATGAAGGAAATCTGGGCAGCCATTGTTTACAACGGTGGTTACATCCAGCGAAAGTTGGACAACCACGTCACTCACCTCATCACTGCAGCTACAAGTGGGGTAAGGGCTTGTTTTTTTTGTTGTTTTTTTATGCCTTTATAGCAATGTTCCCTTACCTTTTCATTACCAAGGACCCCTTTTATTTAGATGAATTTTCTCACAGACTCCAATGATTTTGAAAGGTCTGCCTACTCAGCAAACAACAAAGTGAACTCAAAATAAGGGATCAATTTAGCATAAACTTACATTCCAAACTAAATCACCTTTCATAAGAAAAGAAATGATCGGAGGATATTGAAAAAACAAAATGTTTTTTCTGGACATAATGAGTAAATGTCGTTCTAATTGTATGGCCTGTATGTGTGATACATACATACAGTCATAATATTCATAGCCAGCCAGACCAGTTTAAAAACTGAGAGAAACCTATGCGGACGGATATGGTGACTGATTTGGTTGATGGTTTCTTGCATGAAATTACATGGAGTGAAACAAGTGATGGAGGAATAAGCTGCATGTGGAAGAATTTCCTACCCTAGCACTATCATTATTTACTGGGTTGCCAGGTGGCTCAATTAGTCCAAAGTTTGACATTTTGTTATTAGCTGAATTTTGATCTGAAATTTATACTGTACAATTTTCGATCTATGGGAATGATAATCACTGAATCAAGTGCATTGGCAAGAAAGGTGATTATTTTGAAAAATGAATATTGTGTAGAATGAATTATTTTTTTTCATCATCAAGCTATGGATTTATTGATGTACCTATATATATATATATATATATATATATATATATATATATATATATATATATATATATATATATTGTTTTATATACCATGTTGAACATCCACAACGGATAAAATCCATTTTCTATTTCTTACTTTTTTTTTTTTACAAATTGAAAATGTATTATTAATATATATATATATATATATATATATATATAATGTGTGTGTGTGTATCATAATATTAGTTGTTTTACAAATAAAACTGAGTTGTATTTTGAAACGAACATATAATTTCAAGATAATTTTTATTCTGATTAATCATCCTCCCCCTTTTTTTTTCCAGTTGAAGTATGACACAGCCATGAAGTATCCTGATAAAATCAAGATAGTCACACCAGACTGGGTAACTGACTCGCTTACTAAAAAGGGCAAGCAAGATGAAAGCATCTATCATCCTCGTCTTGTTGTACATCCGGAGCCGGAACCAGTACCACCTCCAACTCCAACAAAAACTCCAGAAGCTGAACCTATGGAAATGATTCCTACTGTGGTGACCCCTCCACTGCCTTCTCCTCTCCCTCATCTAGGACCTCAGCAGCAACAACAACAACCCTCAATGCCGGCACATTTCTTTGAGGAGAAGACCCAACCCCAAACAGCCCCCGTCCCGACCACAAGAATTGAATTGTCCACAAACAAATCTGGCAGTCAACGGCAAACCATTGCCCAGATTCTTAGTCAAGAGAGTCAGAATCGCAGGGACATATCAAACAAGGAGTTAATAACCCGTCTTGTGGGTAGCTCGACCACCCCTACAACAACCAGTAACCTCGGGATCAACCCAGGCAGTATACTCTCTACCTCACCTGTGAATGCCAACAACAATGCCACAAATTGGGAGAACAACAATGCTTCTCAGACTCTCAAGCCCAATGGATCGCAGCCAGGGACACCGTCCACTAAATTAGCCCTGGCTCGAATGGTGACCAGTCGGTTGCAGGCAGGTGCCAACCACCACCGAGCGACCACACCCAACAGTCGTTCAACAGTTGGACAGAGATCGGTACCTAGACTGCCAACACCTGAACAAAAGATGGATGCCGGCAGTCCTGTCCTTCCGAACACATGTACCCCAAGTGCCACCCCAACCACCTCTAACGTTCTCTCTCCTTCTAGAAAAACTTTGCAGAATATAACCAACAGTGTCGATAATGGTCAACCCCAAGTATCACAACGACCTAGCATGAGCAAGGTGAGTTGATATCTTCTTACTAATTTCTCATTTCATATTTGAATTATGCAATTTCTTACTTATTGAGTTATGCTTCATATGATAGTAATTTACCTATCTTAACTCATCCCACAAAGTGATTTCATTATAGTTGTGTTAAGGGTGAGATGGCCAGATGAAGCCTATCCCTCGTCAGACTTGTTTTGAATCAGTTGTCAGTTTCCTATGCCACAGAGCCCATCTGCCTTACTATTTGCCTTTAGCTAAGTTGAGAAGATGGATTAAAGTCTTTCACAAGGGCATTAGTGCTAAGTGAATGCAAACTATCTCAGCCATAGTTTGAACTTGATTCGCTGATTCCACAGTTCAGCCACTCTGCACCCTCTATATCATTGTAATCTACTTATATAAAATGCAATGTGCATCCATCCTATCTTGCGGTACTGGATGGGATAATGGAAAGTCTATAGCCACACTGAAGAGATGCAATACACCGAAACAGCTGTCTGTGGATGACACAATAATATATATATATATATATATTTGTGTGTGAAACAATTTTTAGATAAGCCCATTGTACTAAACTTTGATCCTAGTCGAAAGGATGGGAAGCAACACTTTGATCTTGAGCAGAGCGCACAGATACTCTGATTTTAGACAGATATGCCGATACATGTGTGATTAATCCCTTCATTTTTGAAGAGTACTGTACTGATATGAATGTAAGACTTTAATTTTTTTTCTACTGCATTGTTATGCTCAATTATTTTTGAACTTCTATATTGGGGATTATCATCAAGTTTTCTGAATTGATGTTAGCTTTCAAAAATTGTAGTTTATTGTGAAAGTTTCTAAGATTACTAAAAATGCAGTGTAGGAAGAAAGAGAAAGCACAAAAAATTAATTTATACCATCACAATGACAATTTTCAATCAAACTTTCTTAACCTTTAAGGTTAGTAGATAAATCGTCTGTCTTTCCCATTGGATTATGACTGACTGGTGATAGTCCCAGTTTCTGTTGCATGCATCAGTGATCCTTGCAAGTTTCAAATCTGGTCGAGACCTGGACTTTATTCTTACAAGTTTTTATGACCTCTCCCTTGGTAGGATGCAAGTTCACCAAAGGGATACCTCCACTCTAATCACACAGTTTAGAGTGTACTCAAATTCAAACATCATTGTACAGCAATCGGAATCACCTGTATTAGCAGGATAAACTTTTTGCATGGTGAACAAAGTTTCCTATTGAGTGCGAAAGGTTAAAATCCACCCTTGGTCATTGGAGAAAAAACCCCCAAACATTTGCTACCATATATGTCGGTATATAGAGTATATTTAATCTAAAAAGAAAAAGAAGTGAACTATATTGATATCACATTGTTCAATGTGCAGGTATTATGATTAGTAGGCCCTCTACTGAAGTTTGATACGAACAGTTATGAGGCTTTGATCTTTCATAGTTAGTGTTAGTCCTCCGAATACCCTTGTAAATGATTTGTCTTATAGTCTGATGTATTTAGTAATCGTTTTCTGTTTGGATATCAGAAAGATTTCTTTAAATCTCTTTTATCTGTCTTTCAGATTAGTCAGATGTTGGGTTTGCATGTTTTACCTCGTACACCACCAAATGGAACTTCTACTGTGACGACCCCTCCAAGCCAATGCCCCCCTGTGGCACCTCAGTATTGGGGACATGATCCTGCAGACAAAAGTAAACTTTCTTGATCCCCTCTTTTTTTTTTTTTTTTTTTTTTTGTGTCTTTGTTTTGAAATTTCCAGATAAAGCATTGTTGTTATCCCAAAGATTATTCAAAGTAGTATCCTTTTCTTTGCTGTCACTATCATTACATTTCAGCCCATGCAATCTCTGACCTTAGGTTCTTTTGCATATGCCCATAGATTGATAATTCAACTTAAAAAATTCCTGAAAATTATTCATAATTATTATTTTCAAGATGATTATTATAACATAGAAACAATTTATCCTGCACATCTTTGATGTGCACCAGTTTAACTCCTGAAAAATTTGAATTTCTACTTATTTCATTAGTTTATAAATGAAATGGTTCTAAGGAAATACTTTTGCAAAAAATTTGTAATTTTAAAATAATCTTCTGATCAAATAGATTGGAAGTGAGATAAGAGGTATGTCTTGAAAATATTCGGCCATTTTATGATAATGAAAAAAAAAAGCTTACCGAGGGCAGTGATGCCTTAGTCTTTTCAATTTACTCATCTTGAGACCTACCATACTTATGCCAGCATCTCTTCCATTTTGCAGTTTGCAAAGTTCGCTTTCTGGTTTGCCATCAGGTGTTCCATCATGTTTAATCTAATCTCCTCCATGATCTGAAATCTCCTCCCTTTGGTCACTCAGTGGCATCTCACTGCTAACTGAGTAACCTCAAGTAGGATTATCTATTAATGCATGCGCAGTTAAGTCCCCTCTGTTGACTAAGTTACATCAAGGCTGTGCAACCAGTTCTCGATATATTCAAAATGGCTGGATACTTCCCCAACCGAACTCCTATTTCAGTTTGAATTTCTTAGATGAAGCATTGTCATTAATTCTTTTTTCATTCTGATCCATGCTGCTCTAGTCATACAGTGTGAAAATAACCTGAGTGTTATGATTAAGGATGAAAAGAAAACTGTAAAAAAAAATTAATAATGAGCAATTTCAATATCAAATCTTTCATAAGTAAATTCCTAGCTTATAAATCTGAACAAACCCATTAATATTAATTTTCTGACAAGTATTCACCTTCATCTTGATTTTTTTGTGTTGATTTTTATCACACTTTAACTCAGACTGTCAATTGAGAGAGCTGCTGATGTGTTTAACCAGGTTTCCCTGTGGCAAGATGGACATCTGTCCAAGTCTCACTGATAACTTATTTTTTATTTCTGATCCGAGCTTTTTACTCACTGCCATAGATTGATACCTCAATTGAGTTTTGATTAAAAAAAAACAAAACATCTAAACATTAAGATGAACGTAGATAGTCATCAGAAATTAATAATGGTTTATAAATAATTATTCATTTGATAAGAAAAAATTGAATGAGACTGGGGTAAATTTTTTTTTTTTTTTTTTCTTTAAGGGATCTACTCCTCAGTTGATGGCTATATACTAACGAAAATTTCTTTTACTGTTTCAGTTTCTCCTGACCTTCCTTTAATAGGATGTGTTTTCTATATAACTGATTATCACAAAATTTTAGGATCTGACAGAATTACTATTTGGAAACAGGTAAGGTTTTCTTTCATTTTACTCTCAACTTACATTTTTTACAATTTCAAATTTGCATGAGTACACCACTTTTAGATAGTAGATATTTAAAAAAAAAAATTTTATGTATCATTTTACATGATTTTTTATGTGTATGCTATGATGATTCATTTATGTGAGGTACGAATATTAATTTTGCTTTTGAAGTATCAGACTTTTTAAAAAAAAATTCCTAAAATAATAGGAAAAATATCATAAACCTCTTTCTTTGTGTATATCAATTGAGAACTTGCATAAATTGATTATCATTTTCTCTTTGTTTCCAGATAATTGAACAGTTTGGTGGCCAAGTGGACAATTCTTATTCCAACCGTATCACACACGTCTTGTGTGCCAGTCAACAGAGTGATGTCTTCCACTTGGTTAGTAGGAAAAAAAAAAAAAAATTCAGCTTTTTTTTTGCTTTTTGAAAAGAATGAAAATCTCGTCTGATTCTGACCATCAAAGAGGCGATCAAGTTTTGAAATAATTTGTCTGTTCTCTTGTTGAACATAGAAAAATGACCAGATGATTTTTAACGCTTAGTAGTTATCCTATAATGAGATACTGACACTCTCCTGCTTACAAACATTCGAGTTACAAACTTTCAGAGATATTTGAACATTGTGTCATTTTGCAAGTTCAACCACTGGACAATAGGTAGCATCTCTGTTGCTGCTCAATTTACCTTTTACACACAATGTAGTTGTTGTTCCACTCTAGTATCACTGTATTCTTCGTGGTTATCTGTAGATGGTGATACAAGAGTCTCGCTATTACTTAAGGAACTAAGGTAGAAATTATTATGATTATTACTATTTATACATTAAAATGTTCAAGGCTGGTATCTCGGTGTCGAATATTTTAGAGGTATAGCTGTACTGAGAAAATACTTTTCTTTTTTTTCTCTGCTAAAAGAATTTGAAGAAAAAAATTATAATGCTGTGTACAGTATTCAGTATTTACAAAAGTAGTGTTAAATATCATAACATTTGGAAACTCCAGGAACCTATCCTGTACATAAGTAGAGGAGCTCCCGCATTAGCTGTTAATTATACTGTTCATATCTGCTGTGTCTACACCACAACTTAGTCAAAATGTATATATATATTTTTTTTTCAATATTCTGTTGATTATGGATGCCGGTATTTATTGGTTTTTATTGATTCAACATAAAAGCAAGAAACTTTCTGATAAGTTTGTATTGAATTCTGATCAACACCTTTTTATTATTTCTATTGATATTCGGACCATCCATTTCAATGCTAGGATTACTGAGGCAGTTTTTCTTGCCTAGCATGGATACCATATAGGAACCTCTAATAATGAAAGACAGAAAACAATAACATCAAAACTGTCACCTGAGGTTTAAGGCTCCTAAAAATTAGCACCTGTTGTCAACACAGACACATAGTGTAGTGGTTACAGCATCAGACAAATTATTGCAAAGTAATCTGATGGTTCTAGGTTCAATCCTAGTGTGAGACAATATAACAGTACTACTAATGCTAAGAGGGGAGTACGGTCAATATACCCCCGTCGGAGAAATAAAGGGTTCGGTTCGTTACTTTCCCACACCTACCAGATGATACCTGATGAAGGCTGTAGAGTACAATGGCTGAAACGTTGTATGAAAAACAACTAAGATGAGGATGGTCTGAATATCAATGATAATAATAATACCTCATCTCAAAAATTCAGTGATATACTAACTCTTTTTTTTAATTCTAAATTATAAGATAAATTATTTTTGATTACAAGTAGTCTATTGTAAAATGTACGAAGAAGAATGATTGTTGATTCTTTTGTGTCACACAAGCTTTTTTTTATCCATCTTTAAAGAGTATTTATTCATTTTTTTTATTGGTTTTTTCTTATGACAGGCTCTTAGGGACCAGAAAAGAGTTGTAACAGCATATTGGTTGAACGATGTTCTGGTGAAGAAGAAAATGTTCCCTCCGTGCCAAGTGCTGCATCTACCTATCATTTACGGTGATAAGAAACCTTGTAATAATCAGGTGAATGACTTTATTTATTTTTGAATAGAAATATAGATTACATTAATTCTGTTGAATTATACATTGTAATGTTTTTTTTTGTTCTCCTCAAGACAAATGCTATTCTATTAGTTAGATATTAATAAAGAGTATCTATGACCATGTATCTGCTGTCTCCTGTATTGCCTAGTTTATATTAGCAAAATCCTGACTTACTGATTGTTATATTTGTGTCCTTGTTGTCTCCTGTCACATGAAATAATAAATAACTTCTGGTTACTTCAACTGTTACTCAAGTTTTCTATCTGTTGCTCAATGAACGTCTTGTGTCTTGAATCCTCTTTTGCTATGACTTTGGTCTCTTGCTTCTTGAATGAGGTTCTCTCATAATGCCCCTTTTGCGAGATTTATTTCCAAACCGAGACTTAGCATTCTGCCAAAAAAATATTCATTTTATAAATCTTATCTTTTTTTAGTTGTAAATGTTTTTATGATTGTGTAATTTACGCTAAAAAAAAATGTTTGTAAACTCCCTCACATTGCTTTGAGGTTATGCAAACTGATTAATCAAGTTATATAATTCTGTTTATCCAAGTAGTCAAATGTAAATTATCAACTGGAAGAATGCAAAGAAAGATCTGGATGACTTGCAAGTTGATAATAATGTGGTGTCTGCAATCACCCTTATCTGAATTATAATGACCAATTTAAGGAAGATAACTATTAAATGCTGATTATAGAGTAGTCTGTTATTTATTGATTTATATATTTGCAAATTTGTAATTTTCTCTCAACGGGTGATCCAATGGTTCACAGATGGTCTGGTAATCAATATTTTCAATATTGAATAATCTCTGAGCCTGTCCCAAGGGACCTTTCCATGGATTGTATGCCCATCCATATCTATACTGGATCTGCTGTCATTTGACCTCTTTGTTCTGATGGCCTTTGTTTATCAGAAATTTTATGTAAACTTCAGTATATCTCACCAATCTTTGGCTTGTTTCTGCTTTGAACATGGTGATGATGGGTGTGGTGGTAGTGGACTCGATTATAGTATTCCAGTCTTTTATCACTCTGGTGGAGATGATTTTCCTGTGACCAATAGCCAAACTCAATGTGTGAATGACCACTTTGTATTGAGATATTTTTGTAGCATTTCTTTGTTGGAACAAATGCTGCTGTAGCACTTTGTGTTAAGATGGTGGATTCCTGATGATATTCTATATGTCTCCAGCATGTCTGCTCTTCCGCAAAATTGTAGATGAACTGTCTGTTTACACTTACGCAATAATAAATGTTTTATCAAGAGGAAGCTGTCAGTTTTAGCAAAATTCAGACCAATTACAAAGCTAGAATAAACTGTATTGTCGCTAGATTTAAATGGTTCTATATTTTTTATTTTTTTATAACTTTGCAGCTCGGTGTGTTTTTTTTTTTTTTTTTTCATGTTTTCTATGTTATAGAAACTGTGAATTTAGAATATGAAACTTTCCTTCTTGATATTATTTACCAATTTATTTATTAATTTCTTTTTAAAGATAATTGCAATGACAAATTTTGATGGTGAGGAACGAGAAAGGGTGAAACAGATGATTCTGGCTATTGGTGCTAAATACACTGGTTACCTGACCCACTGTAACTCTGTGCTTATATGTAAAAGGTGAGACACCTCTACACCCTACTTTTTTCATATCTTTTTGTTATATAGCTTGGTGTTTTATCAACTGGTTCTATGCCAGCTCTTTTTCATATTGGGTGTATTCATGACTGGCCGATTTTTGTATTTTGTTTATCTTTATCTTATGAATTCCTGAATTACTTGGACTAGTGTCCTCATCTTGGTTATTATAGATATATTTCGGCCATTGTATCCAGTCTGTGGGATTTTCAAAAAAAGTAACTCGACTGGGAAAGTTTACTCCCCCAAAATAATTTGTCTCAACCAAATACAAAGATTGACTCATACTTGAAATAAAAAAAAAAATCATATAAAGTGTAATGAACTGTGATGGCTTTGATCTCATTGTTTTACCTTTCCTGTTCCGAAGTCAGATGAACAAACTTTGAGAAAAAAATGTTATGAAAGGGGATACCTTAACGTGGTCTTCTTTGAAATTTGTATGACGAGAAATCTAGGAGGCCAAGGTATTTCCACTCTGTTTTCCCCCTGATTATGATTCTGTTGAATATTTAAAAAATTGTGATAAAAGGTATTATTTTTTCTACCTGCCCAACAATTGAGAAACTTGTATGCCTGAGGGTGGTCGAGTTAAATCTTATGGGCTGGTTGTGGCCTCAGTCTTTCTTATGGTGCCTGTTGTAGTAGGTGACCATCTGAAAATTTTCAACTGAATTTTTCATTCAATCTACACATCTAGTAACTTGGTGATTGTAGGTTCAATCCTTGGGTTGAGTAATGCAAATAAAGTCGTACTCCAGTTCAGGGTTAGAGGTTGACCTGTAACATTGCAAGGACGAACAAGAAAGAATTATCTGATACAAGATATCCTCTAGCATCAACGGGGGGATGAGAACAATCTACTCATGGATTGAGTAGAGGCTTTTGTTGAAATTCCCAGAAAGTTACCAGTACAACAGACATTTGAAGAAGGCTGAAGAGTATAACAACTGAAATGTTGTGTCTATATCAACCAAGATAAAGACACTAGTCTGAGTAAATCAGTGTATAATAACTATAATTTTTCATCTCTGACATACAGACTATTATCCTACTTGGATTATAGAAATATATAAAATGTAACCTCCAATGGAGGATTTATGTATACAGGTATACCTTAATTAATGCGGATAATTGGTTCCAAAATTTTCCATACTGTTCAAGGTCTTATTGTAATTTGATGTTTTTGATAATTGAATTTGTACAGCTATACCTCAACTGTACTACAGTGAAACTCCCATCAGTTGAAACTACTATTCAAGATACTCCTGTAACTTGTTTGTGATACTAAATTGTTTTTCTACTATATATTCTCAATTCATCTTGCTATGCAAATAACATACTGTATTGAATTTTGTTTTAATCTAAAAAGATTTTCTCTTCTCTTTTTAGACCTGAAGGCCTGAAATTTGAGAAAGCCAAAGAATGGCGTATTCCCGTTGTAAATACTCAGTGGTTGGTTGATCTTGTTCTTGCTGAGCTTGATGCCTTGCGACTACCAGTTCCAAATAAATACCTTCAATTAGGGCAGTCAGAACCCTTTAAATTGGATCTTAGCAAGGTCTCCCACCTTATGGGTAAGTTTGAGATCACTTATTCTCAAGAATCTATTGTAATTAGTGTATAACACTAAAAACAGGGTGTTTGTTGGCAACCCCCACCTCCCCAAGTAGGAAATGTTCTTGATTTAATATGGTGAACCAACTGTAAAAATTAATTGCACAAAAACATTTCAGTAGTCCGTGGATAAAACTTTGAAAAAAATTTGAGCTTTCCCTTTGGGATCACGGCTTCAGGGTATCAGAAGATGTTAGGGCCAGAGATCGAAAGGATTAACTGTTTGTGTACCACAATATTTAATTCTTCTCTTTGAAATGTGTGCTGTACAAATACCTGAGAACTAAAATAAATTCAAATAATCAAATTAAGAAATAACTAAACTTAAAATCAGTTACTTCTGATCAATTGCACAAGGTATATATTTTCATATTATTTACTTTTATTTGATAAAATTGGAATAATTACCATGTAAGAGTACCCATGAAAATAGCAGGCACTCATTGTATAACTGCAGTATTATTTGGAACTTCAAAGCACAAAAGTGGGTGACACTGCTGATGTCGAACTGTGGGGCCAAATTTAGTACCTGTGTTATACTAGAGGTTATAATTTTAAACTTATTTTTCACTGTAAAATCTAATAATTGTATCAGTCAATAAGAAATACAGTATTTTGATCATGAGTTTTTCTGAAAATTTTAGTTTACTTTCAATGTCTTTAATGTTGATTTTATTACATTTGTACCTATTCAATCCAGCAACCTTGGGACTTGGCCATTGCCTGACCACAGAAAATCCTGAACAGGAGAAATTGACCTCTAAGGGAATACCTTATGTAAACATTGATTTTTAAATATTTTCCAAGTAGCATGGGATAATTTGAATAAGTTTTAATGAAGGAAAATTATATTAGTTTGCTTATTATATTCAATTGGTTGTAATATACTGTATTAGAAATCTATCTATATAAATCTATCTCTCCCTTTCACATATATATATTCACCATTGTCACTTTTGTTTGTGCAGATGTCATTGTCTAACTAAAATAACTTAAAATCAGTAATATATTTTATCCTATTATCGCTGTAAATTCAAAAACACATAAAAAGTGATCAGTAAAACCGACATGGTTCCTGCTTTTGAAGTTACCAAAAAATCCAAATTCTGTATATTTGTTGGTTTTGTACCAAAATAGAGCAGAAATGTTACTGGTCATTTTTGACAGGTTTCTGCTCATAATTTTTATTAATCAGGAAAAAAAAATTATAAATTTTATGTTGAAATAAACTTTGAAAGTTTTCAAATTTCGAATTCTTCAATTTGGTTCTGAATCATAGTTGGGTTTTCATATATTAGGTTTAGATGAATCTCTTTTCACACCACTGAATTATAATTCAAACCATGGTTTGAAATTTCATGCTATAATATTGGTCACATGGCAACACTATTCAGAGACAAGTATTTAGCAGTTGAAATGATTGCCCCAAGTGCCAGCCTCATTCTAGCATCCATTCCTTCGTGTTATGTCAGTTGTGTTGTTTATAAACCCACATCCAGGTTGAAGGAAATCACTTTCAACATCTAATCAATGAAGTTATGTATTTAGCATCTTTTTGTAATTTGTGTTTCTTTTAAAATACTTTTTAGATTTAAAATAGATCAAATACAAGCTGTTGGAAAGCTGATTGCATTCTTTTTTAAACACCTTGTGTGTGTAAGTATATATGTATAAATACACGCGCACACAATTTTTTTGCAATTATCTTCTCTGAGAACATTTTCTTTTCATTTTTCTTGTAGTGGGCTGGTGCTCTCCCCTGAAAATTAGCCGAGATGCTTGGAAAGTAAGTTTTGCTGTAAAACGCTGACTTTTTGCAGCTTTGATTTTTACTTATATCTCCTTTCCCCGACGAGTATCCTCACTGTTGTTTCAATCACTAAATTTTGACCGGAGGGTTCTCCGACTTTCCTCACTTCCTTCTTTCTTTACCTCCACTCTGTCTTTTTACTGGTAATGGTGTAAGAAAGGAATCTCTTTAACAACATGGCTATTGTCAACCATTATTAATTCTTGACGCATACTTCCCTAGTCTGAACTTTAGTCACCTAACATTGCAATTACCTAGATTGCCAGTCTACAGCAGTGATCAAGCAGCACTATCTGTTATCCTCCCATGTTACTCTGTGTCCTGCCTACTTCCATTTTTGTCTTCAATCACTTCTATGATATGTCTTACCTTGGTCTTTTGGAGATATTTTGACGTTTTTGTATTTCTGAGAGAATATGAAGCAAAAAAGAACAATCATATTAGTTCTACTAACAGTTTCTTTATTTCTTGTTTTATTCTTCTAACTTGGTCCTTTATTTTTTTCTTTTGCAGAGATTTACTCCTGCCATCAAGAAAAATATTTCTTCGAATGAAAACTTTGAAGATCCTCTGAAAAGTTGCTCATCTGATCTAGAAGGTCCAGCTAGAAAAAAACCAAGGTTACTAAATTTCACCCTTTTTTTTTCATAATCATTTCTTTCTATTATTTATGATGCATATCTCATCTTTTGTAAATCCAGCAATGTGAAGAATCCTAAAATGCTTGTGGATAATTCATAACTTTTTTTTCTTGAATTTCAGAATTATTATAACCATTAATAAAGCAAACTGTAATGATAGCTTGAAGGAGCAAATTGCATTTGATATTTTGTTTAACTTTAGCACTTCATTCTTTTCAAGGGTGCCAAGATTTTGTGCACTTAGTAACTTTGGAAGCTTCTGTTTCTGTTCATGAATGTCATTGCTACATGCACACCTCCTATCTGAGGGAATTAAGATATGAAGTCTTGCAACATCCTCCATATTCACCTGACATTTCTCCTACAGATTAACTATTCATACATTTGAACTTCATGTTTGTAGTAAAAGATTCCAATGATATAGAAGTTATTTATGCTTTTGAATTTGTAGCCACCGAAGCTGAAGAATTTCATAGAGATGGCATATTATTATTAGAGTAATTGATGGAAAAAGGTTATTACCTCAAATGGGTCATATTTTGATTAAATTATTATTTATATCATTCTTCATTTTACTATTTGAAAAAATGTTTCATATGTTGCAATGTTATACATCCAGTGAGATATAGTAATTCATGTGATCACTATAAATCCATGATTTTAATACATACATAATTCAAGTGTGAATTCAATGTGACTGTATATTTTCTCTTTCTGTAGGCTTTTAGGTGATGCTATTCCATCTTCATCTATGACCAATCCAAGAGTTTTGTTCACTGGTTTTGGTCATAGTATGGTCAATAAATTACGAATGGTATGTATTCTTATATTTTTGGTACTTATAAAATCATTGTACACTGGGAGCCGTTCATGATCTAAAATCCTGTCCCCCAAAATGATCTCAATGAGAAGCTTCCTCTGTATTATACTCTAAAATGTACATTTTTGCTGCTTTGGCTGAATGTTGCATCAGGAATTTATTATGAATTTTCATCTAGATGTACAACATGTTACAGAATTAGTAGAACCTGTGGAAAGTCCAGAATTACTGTATATATATATATATATATATATATATATATATATAAGTCTTAAAAAAACAAAACTGCCTATGTTACACAATGCCCAATATGCTGCTAACCAAAAAAAGCGTACATTGGACTATAATTACAAAAATATTAAATTAATGAAATTAAATATTAATTCAGTAAATATTTATTGATACATTTACTTGAGTATAATGTGAACACAACTTTTTGTGTATGAAAATAAGTAATATATTTTTCATCTTTTTATTGCTGTAAATTTAATGGTACAAACTCCAAAACGGATATGGTTTCTGCTTTTACTCAGAAACTTTTGGTTTGAATTTATCTAAAGATCCAAATTCTGTATATTTATTGGTTTGTTACCATAATACTGCAAAAATGTTACCCATCATTTTTGACAGGTTCTATGCTAGTATATATGCACTGATTAAAAATAATCATTCAAAGTAATATGTCATTAAAATGTTGTTTGGTTAGGATTGAATTCTCCTTAAATTACCCTTTAAACAATATCAGCTTTGATTTCTTTTTTTTTTTTTTTTTTTTTTACCAAATATCACATTTTTTTTTTCCCAATTATGCTAACTGTCAGCAGAGTGATGTAGACTTATACTTATCTATTGATAGAATCAGTCTCTGATCATTTTCTTTCTTCTTCTATTCCAGATGGTTGAAAAGCTTGGGGGTTGTGTCATTGACAATCCACGTCAATGTACTCATCTTGTAGCCAAATCCCTCAGTCGCACCATGAAATTCTTCATTTCCATTAATGTCTGTAAATATATCATCACAAAAGAATGGCTGGAAGATAGCATGTCTAAAGAAAAATTCCTGGGTAAGTCAGTTTCCATTTTTAAAAATCAGATTTTAGTTCCATAAGTGCTAAGGTTTTACTCACTACTCTGAACTGATTGTAAGTAGTTGTGATCCATAGCAATTAGGAAATAAATACCTTTTTCTGGTTCCTTTTGTTTCAAAACTGTGCCGGATTATTCATTTTACCAGAACAACTGAAGTTGTATTATGATGATACTATACTGCTGATACACTAATTATGCACATCTCATATCTTTAAAGCATTAGGAATGTTGGGAACTTGGATTAAACAAATATTAAATGTAAAACATTTATATAAAGGATATGGGAATATTATTAGTTGCATCTTAGATTTGAGAGGTTCATGTGGTAACATCCTAGTCATTTGTGGCTGAAGGATTCATAGATGTTGGACTATCGTGTTTTGAAGTGTAATCGACTTGGTTATCTTAAACATATTGAGGTGAAGTTACTTCTTATGCTTTAACCTTTGGACACTCAGTTAACTAATGTGAAAACTGCAAGAAATTGAAGTGTCTGCTCATAATTTTGTCAGGATTAAAAGGTGCTAGACTTTCTGTTGTCGGGAAATCAGTTTTGTACCTGTAGTTGTAAAGTATTAATAAAGACCAGTGCTGCTTGAAAGAGAAAAAAAGTAAAGTTAAAAATAGAGAAGGGATAAGAATTTTTGTATTATGAAATTCCTTCAGTATCATTTCAGTCATTTGATGGCTAAAGGTTTTTTTTAATTTTGATTTCAGATGAAGAAACTTATGCATTAAAAGATGTGGAAGCTGAGAAAGTTTTGCAGTGTGATTTGACTTTCTCTTTACAAAGAGCAAGAACTCGACCACTTTTCAAGGTAAATGTTACAATATTAAATTTCATTGTATTTTGCTTAGCGGTAAATAATACCTTATGTATTTCATCTCTGCCCACAAATGGTACATGTATTCTGGTATGTATGTCTGTCCAAAAAATATATCCAAAAGTTTTCAATGAATTTATACAACATTTTATGGAATGGTGGGTAGTGGGCTAAGGAATAATTAATTTAATCTTTGGGTGGATCCATTTTTTTTTTTTTCTTGATAGAGTTTTTTCCTTATAATATAAAGAGGTAAGCAATTGTCCAGAATATGGGAAATCGAAGCACAGTTACCACCACTTCATCATAGCTATACATGAACTGATTTTCATTTAGTTTCCAGTTTATGTTTTACATTGGCTCTTATATATGATCTCTGTATTTTCTCCAAAGGATTTGAATAAATTTTGCAGTTTTTTTTCTTGTTATATTTTTCCGTATTTGTAGCCTAGTTTGATGCTAATTTCTCTGGAAATGTTTTTACTGAAATCAATGTTTATTTTCCAACTTATGTTATTGTAAAATATACCTTTCAATAGATTTGCCAGTGATAAGACCTTTTGGTGTCCAGTCTGATAAATTAGGTAAAGTTTTGTCTGGACGTCTGTCATTGTCTTGGTTGATTTTTAAACACAGTTTCAGCCACTGTACCCTACGGCTGACTGGGTGTATTTTTGACCATAGAGACTGGGAAGGCCATTTTAAGTGATTATCAGTAACGTGCGCATTGAACTATCTAATTTTGGGTGTGGTCGAATATTTTCTTTAAAAAAAAATTTTTTTTCCCTCTCAAACGCAGTTTAAAAAAATCTGTAGTTATCTAGAGTTGATTTCATAGGGTGACAAAAAAACATTTTTGTTGGACACAATCAGTTGTAATGGTTGTCACTTGTTTTGTTTGAAAGCAGGGACAGGTCACTTGTATCAATGTTCCAAAAAAAAAAGGTAACAAGGGAATAACTTAATCTCATTTCAGTTCTATGATAGTGTCATAAATTGTTTTGTTTTTCCTGCAGGGATTTATATTCTACATCACCCCTAGTGTAGTGCCTGCCCCTAAGGACCTTCAGTCAATCATTGAGAGTGCTGGTGGCAGTGTGATTAAACGTCGACTCTCAGCAAAGCAAATAGCCTCATTGCGTGATGACAAGGTAAGCTTTGCAGAACTTAGAATTCTTATCTTTGTTTAAATGACTTCAAATTGGTTTTTCAATTAATTAATTAAACAACTTTGAGCAAATTTTGAAATTCTAATTAAACAGAATGACTTCTCTATCACATTTAATATTTGAACAACTTTAATCTCAATTAGACTTTCTATGAAAATATTTCATCAAAGAAAATATATGGTTAGGGTAAATTCTATTCATGACATCACTAACATTTTCTACTGGAAAATGTCTAAAATAGAGTTGAAAAAAATGTAGAAACATCTAGATGTGATGAATAAACCCATGAGAATTAGGCCCCCTGAATTTGTTTCCAAAAATTGAAAAAAAAAACCCAAACTTTTAGAAGAGTTGAAGTGGAGTACTGATGCCAATTTTCAAGTCTCTAGATGAAACTGTTCATCCAGGAGTGCTGGAACAAACAGGCAAATGCATAGATACAAACAAACATAGAACTCATCGCCATCTTTGATGGCTACTGTTGTTCATCTAAAACATTTCTTATATTATCTAATATCCAAGCATTGACCTAAATCTTATGTACTAGTGCTGGAGTGACCAACCATTTTTTTTTTGTTTTTTTTTGCACCACAGACCAGCTCAATATTGAGATCAGAGTATATTAATGTCTTATCATAACAAAGAAAAATCATATTCATTTGTGGCCTGGTATTGGTTCCTGCCTGGTGGTTGGGGAACTTTGTCCTAGTAAATTTATTGATTTAAATTCATTTGATTTAACATGAATGTAAAATCTGTTTTTCAGGGTAATCCAACATTTATTGTGATAACCTGCCCTAATGATGTTCATCTTTGCCGAGATCTTATGGCTCGAAGGCTGGGTAAGTTTTACTTAATGTAATTTTGGTGTGCTTGAATTTGTGTGTGTGTGATGAAATACTCAATCAAGCATTGTCAGGGCTGGCCCAAGGTACTGGCCACATAGGCAGTCACCTAGGGCACCAATTATGGGGGGTGCCTGTCATATGTCTAAGACAGAAAGAAGGATTTGCCATATGCAAAAGGTGAAAATGAATAGATTTATCTGCATAAAAATAATGAAATTCCCTAATGTGAAGTCAGAATTTTCAGGAATATCTGACAGTTGAATACTTTCTGTTGTGAAAATAAAAAAAATATTAACAAAGAAAATTTGAGGTTGTGCTCACAGTAGTCGGGCCTTGGAGGGAAGAGAATTGGGATGAAGCAAAGTCTCAAGTAAACAAATAAGATATTACTATACTCCAAAGGGTGCAGAAATTCAGCTTGAAGCCTAATTCCATCACTGTAAGCAATTATTTTCTTCAGATGTACATGGTTTTCACTAAACCTTTTTCTGTCACAATCTGTGAATTCTCACTGATTCAAATGACAAAGCTTTTCTGGTGTTATGAAGTTTTTTCTCGGCCAACACCTGAATTATTCATTCAGCACACAACAGTAGCAGTGACCCTAATGGTTTTCTTGCTATAGAACTAATAGCAATTTAGTCAAAGTATATCAATAATTGTTGTTGGTGGACCATTGTTTTGATGATGTCAGTTGCAACCTGTGCATGAATGGTTTTCAAAGTAGAAGGATTGTGACACAGCAATGAGCCCTCTCTCTCTCAGCTTTTGGAGTTGTTATTCTGTGGTCCAAAGTAATGCTGCAACTGGTATTTTTGGGGGCTGCTAGAGTTGCCAGAAAGAAGGTTGAGTTTACAACCAGTGTGTATTAGGGGCTCCACTTCTGGTTATATTTCTGTTATAGTTACCTTCTCTTAGTCGGACTTCCTTACCGGGATAAAGGGCTCTGAATGCCCTGATATTTACCCATGGCTTGGACATAGATTATTAATCTCCTGATTAAATCATCATTATCAAAATAGAAATGTTATTATTATAATAGAATAAGTAAGTGATTTCTAAACCAATTTTTTTTTTTTTTTTTTTTTCAGCTGTTTTCAATTCAGAATTTGTCCTGACTGGAGTTTTACGACAGGAAATAGATTTTGAGCTGTTTCGTTTACAGGTGATTTGAAAAGCAGCTTCCTCACAATCAGAAAATCACCAAATTTCAACCAATGTTAACAAAGATCATTTATAAAAGTATCAACAAAAAAAAACGCTAGGGAGGAGAAAAAACAAAAAACAAAAACAGGAATGGACATTTCTATAATTTGGAAGTTGAGACTTTGCAGCCACAAGATTGTTAAAACAGTATGGAAGCAGGGAAAGAATTATCTTGTGTTAACCCATCAACTGCAGAAGGTGGCCAGTGAAATTGATACCCATCGCAAGATATAAGCCCTCGTCCATTGCAAGTTAAATCTCTCATTCACAGAACTGATTTGCTATCAATTGCAAAAAGAAAAATAAGTTTTACTGAGTTACCCATAGAACTGCAATGACAGAAATTTCCATCATCCATGGTCAACGGTTTAATTCTCGTACCAATTAAAAAGGGACTTAAAAAAAGCCACAAATTATAATAGAACAAAAAGATGAAATCAAAGGCACACAACAGCAAGGGAGACTACACTCGAATTATCAGCTGACCTATTTGTCAATGCCTGTACCACATGTGTCCCTTAATTGTTAATATGAACATAATGATAATAATATTAGTATATACAGTCATCATATCTACAAATGTAAAAACTATTATGAGACAGAGGTAGTAGTTTTTTGTTTTTTTTTGCATATAAGTATACTGATCAGACAGACACACATTACTTGAGACCAATGCTTCTTAAAGTGTTTTTTATGTCATTCACCCGTGACTGAATTTCCTCACGCTTCTGATCATCTTTGCCTTATTCTCTTTTGTGCATAATTTTATACAAAATCCGTTCTATGCCAAGCTTCTCTGGCTCTGCCTAGTTTATATGACAGTAAACTACTTTGAAAGTAGAAAACCATCAAATTTCCTGCTTCATTCACCTTCTCCTTAAAAAGCAGGAAGAGCTTACTGACCATTTTAATGACGATGCATTTTTTAAGTATTGAAAAAATATAAACATCTGAGTTAATCAAGTCATTTACCATTAGTTTCATTCACCTTTCCATTTCCATTGACACCTAAGATAATTTCATTCATCTTTGAGAAGCATTGCTTTCAGACGGCTTTCTCCTCATAATAAGTATTTCTTTTAAAAAAAAAAAAAGTGAAGATTTTAAACAAAGGATGAATTTATGATATGCTGTTCAGTATAGAAGCCGAACTTATCAGTAGCTGCATTGACCAGTGTGTTACTTCCTCTGTCCCATAATAGTTATATTTGCATATCAATTTCAAACATGAAATGTAACATTTATTATGGGACAAAAGTAGTGTTTTTGTTCAGTGTTTCAGATTAGTATGCACTGTAACATTCTTCCTTTGCTCTTTTCTTCTTTGTTTTCCGGCTCTCTTATCCTCTCATGGATTTCTCAATTTGCAAAACAAAAACTACTCGGCCCAGGGAGGAAAAAAAAAAAAAAATCAAAGCCTGTCAACTAGCAGCGAAAGAAAAATGAAAAAGAACCTCCTTTAAAATCCACATCTAGAAAGCCATTATAAAATAAATCTTTCATGGAAAACAGCACCTAATATACTTGTGATTATCTTCCTTGGGAAAATTGTATCATTCTATAGTATATATTATCAGGATGAGTGACTGCGGACACTGCACATGCACTGTAACCTTCTCCTACGCATATCCTCTTCATTTATAGCCGGCTCCGTTGACCTCACTGATTTTTCAATATTGGATCAAAAAAAAAAAAAAATGAAATGTCTTTGCTCTGGAAAGAATATTGAAGCAGTGAACTAACGTTGGTAAAAAAAACAAAAAAAAAAACAAACTTGAAAATCCAGTAATCTAGAAACCGTCACGAATGATACGTTCTTCTTAGAAACAGTTGACAAGCGTCTGAACAATGTTTGCAATATACTGTGCCTTTCTGACAGATTCCCAAAGGTGCAAAAGAACCTCACCTTACTGACTTAGTTTTGGCTGGAAAATTATCATGTACAATACCAGACCATTTAACTGGCAAGCTTGGAACTGAAGGTGAACTGAATTTCTGGATCAGTGCTTGATATATACTTGAAATATCCAATCAACAATGAAAAGTAAAGATTGAAATTGTATTCAACAGATGCTGAAGCAGGATCTGTTTTGATTTTTTTTAATTCACTGAAAATTCTCAAAAATGGAATATAAAACAAACTATAAAAAAGTAAACAACAAAACTGTTCATAACAAATACAAATTGATTCACTTCAACAATCTCAAACAACATCAATAATCTTTATTTGGAGAATTCAACCACACCAAGGAAATTGAAACAAAGTATGGCCTGGCAGTGAATTACTATAAAGCCCTCCAGATTCAAAACCTGCCAGTCTTTATGAAAAAGACTGTTTTCTGGAAACCAGATAGATAATCTGGTACTTTGTTCAGGGCTTCCAAGAAGAATTTTATGAGGCGGTGCAGCCCCCCACCCCGCTACTCAAATACCTTCATTCTTTAGCCATCCAGTTTTTCATTTGCTATAATCCTTTTAACATGTCATACTATAATCACTCACTGGTAAATGATTGTTAATCTATCTTATTTATGGACATATTGTACCGACTTGGAAATTTTGATATGAATCTCTACTTTGCCCTCTTGGCCCTGGTGTAATGCATTGGTTGCACCTCCTTCAATGGGCCCCTGGTTGTATTACCAAACACTTTGTTAGTAACTGACCATCAACTTAGAAAAAAAATGAATGTGCAGCATTTTGAAAGTTTTGATTTTGTGATATATAAAACACAGGGTTTGAGAAGGTAGAACCAGGAACACAAAGAGTGAAAGAAATCTCTCCAGGTATGAAAATGAGTAGGTGTCATACTTAATCACGTCAAATCAGTTAGGACCTTGCTTCTTGAACTGTCATTCACCCTAGAGTCTATCCCAAAATTTCATTCACCCACCACTAAATTTTCTGACAATTTTTGCTTTGTTCTCTGTTGTATATAATTTATCATCAGTCAATAATTGAACAACCATAGCATCAAAGTTTGAAGTCGTGGAAAAAAAAAAATTCCATCGAAGAATAGATATGATCAGAATAAATTGTACTTATGCCATCACTGGTGTTTTTTTTTACTGGAAAACATTTGAAGTAGAGTAGGAAAAAAAAAACATCTAGATTCTCCAGAGACTGTGTTATTAATAAACTACACCTGTCAAATTAAGGCCCAAAAAGGCTCTTTTTTGTTTTCTAAAATCAAGTCTATCGACAAAATATGGCCAAGAATTGACCAACACACTCTCATACAAAAAGGGATAGAACCCTTTGTTGGCTATGGTTATTCAATTCATTTTATATGAAGAGCTTGTTTGGTCTCTTCTAAAAGGTTTATATTACATTGTTTTAGAGAAATATCCTATTCTGAAATAAGAAACCCAAAGGTAGAGGAGAAAAACATCAAATTTCCAGTCCCCCTGTCAATGCAATAATAACTCACCACTGTAATGGCAATGAATTATTTCAGTTAAAGAAAAAAATGTAAATATCTGAGTAAACGGCTTGATACTGTTCTGAATTGACAGCAGATCTCTTCGGTGGAGGAAACAAATTATGTTGAATTTATTATATTGGATGGAATGAAAAATGAAAGTAAAAAAATTGCCTGAAGCTAGGAACGAGTAAACTTTGATCATCGGTTATTCTCCTTGATATTAACATTCGAAATTTCTTATGAGACAAGTCATTCATTCGCCCTTCATTGACCCCTGTGGTTTCATTCAACACTCTCCCCAATTTCATTTACTAGTTTAAAAAAAGCCCTGAGTTAGGATACTTATTGTTGTTCCTTTTGCTGTCAAGCGAATTTATCGAATGTCACTGCTAGAATTAATATCACCTGCTTGACCGACGCTTTTGGCAGCCATTAAGTTCAGTGTGCAGTCATATCGTATTTATAGAATTTATATTATGATTATTTGCAAATGAAAATAATTAAGGGAAACTAGTGATCAGCATTTGATAAGCCTAGAGTTAAGATCCTTTATATATCAGGTCATTATATAATATATAGATTACTGTGGTGCATGTGTATCCTGACACAATGCTATTTTTATTTAGCAGCAAAATTGGTATGGAAATAGCTTTATTCTTCAAGTTAGAGCATTTTAATGGTATTGCACTAACAAAAACCTTGCTATGATGTTCCATTTTTGCTGTTACAGTAACATGAATATAAGTACAAGAGCATATAAGAAAAATCAGATAAATATGATATGGGGGGGGTGTAACCTTATATTACTCTGTAAAATCAAATCTGTAAACTAGATGCATAATGTTGAGAAAGCAAATAGGATAGAACCTCTGATGGATTATATACAATCCAGTCCCCTGGGCTGAGCTGAGCTGTGGTAAGGCTCCCCTTAACCTTGCCCCTGCCCCCACTTTTATTGAATTAACTAAGTTAAATAATTTTTATTGTTGTACTGTGTATAATATACTACATGTACAATATGTTTTCAAAAGTGCTGAAAAATCATTGAAAATTCTTATGTTTACGCTCAAACCATTTTGTTTATACAACCAATGAAAGCATTTTTTGCTCTCTGGTCCCACTTCCTTCAAGGCTTAAGCCTACTCAGCTTAATGGTTAATTTACCTCATGACAAAACCATTTGAAGCAATAATGATAATTGGGACTCAAATTGAGAATATGTGTTAGTCTAAGTGGCATAAAGAGAAAACCTTTCCTCTTCTGTTCTTCACCTCTTTCAGACTAATATCCATGTCTTTTAAAAAAAAAATCATTCGTTCTCATTATCAGATGAAGTGTTGTAACTGAATATTTTATTAATTTTGATTCAAGAAAAAAAAAAAAAAAAAAAATTTTTTTTATAGTTTTTATTGCAACTTCAGTTCTGGCTGTCATTTTGTTCATAACCATAGAATAATGGCTTGACTTGAAGTTTTCATAAAAAGAACTAAAAATTAAAATGAAGGTAAAAAAGTAATAAAAATTTAAGAGACATCCCAACTTTTGTTCTGACCACCTAAACTCCTCCCATCTTCAATGTAGACAATGTTTCGGCCATTTCTTTCTATGGCCGTCTTCAGGTGTGAAATGTAACCACTTGTGAAAGAGACCTTTTTTTTTTTTTTTTTTTTTTTTTTTTTTTTTTTTTTACATATATTACGTTTTAGATCTGAAGAAGGCAGTAGAATGAATTGCTGAAACGTGCTTGCTTTGAAATCGGTAAGAAGATTTCAGAACTCTTAAAGTTGTAGACCACATATTCACAGTTAATGAGATATCTTCATCTTCGTAGTTCCATTTTTTTCTCTTTTCTTTGGTGGAGGGGTTTGCCATTATCTTCATCTTTGTAT
Source organism: Thysanoteuthis rhombus (assembly GCA_963457665.1). Lineage (NCBI taxonomy): Eukaryota > Metazoa > Mollusca > Cephalopoda > Oegopsida > Thysanoteuthidae > Thysanoteuthis > Thysanoteuthis major. Next base: position 6,066,152 of record OY735222.1, on the reverse strand, counting down.
TTAACACTGCATTTCGGCTTATATAGTCTTTTGCCCCTTTGGGTGTATGTTGCATCTGACGGTCTTTTAGAAGTTGTTGCGTATACATTTTTCTTTTCTCTATCGTCTCTCAACTTCAACACCATAGCCTAACACAGAGATTCTCAAACTTTATCGTATAATGGCACATCAAGAAATATATTTGATGGCACACCAACTCTTTACTTCATTAAGATATGAGTATACATTTGTGTGTAGTAGGCCATAATTAGGGTATGGAATTTTATTTATAAAATTCCTTTGTAAGTCGACCAACTGTAAAAATGAGATGAATTTGAAAGAAACATTCCAGTGGGCCATGTACAAAACTTCATCAAAATACTTATGCACTCATCATCCCTTTTTTCTTTCATCTGCCATCCGAGAAAAAAAAAAGGTTGAGATCTCACAAAATTGGTAATAAAACCTCTAGATTGCAAACTCTATGGCAAAAGCAGCACAGATGTAATGGACAAGTTCCATGATCAAAATACATTTGGGTATTTGGAGAAAAAAAAAAATTTACACAGCACACACCTTGGGAACCTCTGATCTAAGAGAGTCACAGGACTAAGTGTTAAGGTCTTGTGTTAATTTGAGAAAAGATGAAATGGAAGAACTTTGTCTAATTGATTCTTATTAAAGAAGTAGCCTTTTCTTAACCCGTGATAAGAAGGGTTAACGCTGTTCAGTTCCAAAGCCAATGTTTTTGCAAATGGCTTTACATTGACCCTTGATATTTCCACCGAGGAAGACTGAAGGTTATATGGGGGAAAACATTTTGTTTGAAAAGACCAAGATTTAACTATTCAAAAATGATGTGGAATGATTAAGAAAAAAAAAAACGAATGCGAGAAAATATCCCCATCTATTTTGTTTTATTTCAAGGAGTTCTTGATAATAGCAACTGTCCTGTTGTTTACTGATTCACTCTGACTAGTGTCCTCATCTTGGTGGTTATAGTCGCATTTTTGACATTGTACCTTCCAGCCTTGTCCAGGTGTCTACCATAGTTAGTAAGCTTCTGGGAATTTCAAAATCATTTAATCAAGGGGGTGACCAAACTTTTAGACCATTGACCCCTCCCCCATGTCATCAACTTCCAGGCAGGGTTGCCAAAATTAAGATATCAAATGTTCCAACACCACACCCCGACATGTACCACCCCAATCTCCCCATAACATACCAAATCCATAGTATATCATTATATATGAATATTGGAAAATTAACGAGAAATCAGTAGTAAAATACAAAGTAAACAAGAATACATGTCAAAAGATGTAAAATGTACCAAATATTTACAGACCCTTCCCTATGTTTATTGACCCCCGGTATTTATCGACTCCTTGGAAAGTTCCATCGAAACCCAGGGGTTGATATTGACCACTCCGGCTTTCCTACTTAATTCAGTGTCCAGAAATGTTGAGACTATAACAACAAAGATGAAGATACTAGTCAAAGTAAGTAAGTGTATAATGTACAAATGGTAATTCCTCATCAGAGAAATTCAGACCAAAAAAATCATCCATTTTGTTAAGCTTGTTTTCATGTTTTTTTGTTTTTTTTTCTTGTACCATTTGATGCACTTTGCCTTGTTGGAATGTTCTTGTTTGCGGTTTCTCTTTTGCTTTCATTAACACCTCCACCCCCCCCCCCAACCCAAGTTTGACCAAAATGAATTTCAGAATCACAATCGCCGATTGGCTTGCCATGATCCTTGTTTTGAATGTCTCCTGATTGACTCAACAAAATCCGATCATTTACTAGGGTTGCTCGATTGGGTTACGAAGGGAAACATTTGAACTGTATCTCCAAGACACACAACACAGCATTGGAATGGCATTGAATTTGGAAATTGAGCAAATCTAGAGGTAGAGGTTTAAGACAAGCGTCTTGAGGTTGGCTTGATTTTCAAAGTCGACTCTATTCCAATGCTCGTATTGTGTATGTCAGATAAAGTTTGAACTATTTCCCCCTTTTAGCCCAATCTGTTAACCCTGTCATTTACTCTTGAAGTCTCTCTATGCACATACACATTGTGATTCTTTTTCTGTTAATTTCAGTGTTGACCAATGAAACAATTAGTGAAATGGGAAAGCAAAATTGTCAGCTTTAGATTTACTGTATTTTCCTGGCATTGAGGGTGTTATTTTTCTCCCTGACATAAGTCTTGAAAATTTACACTGCCTCCCACAGACCGAAAGTTACCTTTTCCATAGGGCAATCCCCCCACCCACCAAAAAAAAAAAAAAAAATGGAGTATATCTTTGAGGCCAGAGTGTCTTTGATGCTGGGAAATACAGTATTTAAACTTTAAACTTTTTTTTTTTTTTTTTTTTTTTTTCTAGACAAAATTAAAAATTTAGAGAACTCCCTTACGAAGATTTAGAAAAAAATTAGTTTACGTTCAAAGAGTATTTTTGATTCCCGTCTGTCTTGAAGCAAAATCTAAAATCAAAGAATGAATTTGCAGTTTGACTTTTTGAAAATATTTCTCATCCAAATTTGATCATCTGTCACAGTAGGATTTGTTCATTAGCGTTGTACAACGTAATTTGGATCAATTAACAAAATTAGTTTTTGTCTGAAATTTGTTAGACGTCGTTATAATCATTGCAGGAGCAACATGGACTAAACCACATGATGATAATTATCTTGCATATCCAGTTTTAACCTGCAAGCATGTAAGATTTAATAAACCTATTCAGGCATAAGGTTGCACTAGTGAGGATTGAACTCCTAGACAGTTGCCTGCCAGACCTTCTGGGTAACCATTTGTTGATCACAGATGCCCTACGTAGCTTACAGGGCCACAATTGAGAGGAATGAACTTGCTAACAATGGCTTGCAAGATATCACTCTATAGCAGGTACCACTTTATCAAACTTCATTAAACTCTACTTAGTCAGCTGTTTGGGCACAGTGAGAATCAAACTCACTGATAATGGTTTGTGAGGTAGATTTTTCTATTACTCTGAGGTATTTATTCACTACGTTTTTTGGCCACAGCCCCCTTACTGATTCTTCTCAGGTTCCAGGACCCCTGTCTAACTTGAATACAATACAAACAGAAATTTATTTATTATTTCAGTCTGTGACCTTCAAATGTGCCAGCATCCTCAAGTAGGCTATAGGCCCCTCATTGAGAATGGCTACTCTAAGGCACATGCTCAAGATTTTCACTAAGCTTAATTTGACACAAATTTATAAAAATAGGGCACCCAGTTAGGACCCAATTCTCAAAGAATTTACTAATTTCACTACAGCAGGTACTTGTAATTTTGCAGCAGCAAAACATTTGGTCAGATTGTGATATAGGATAAATCCATTGGATCAAAAATCATGTGGCCTGATTCTGGATTCTTAATCTCTAGCACTCGGCATTCTTTTTCAAGAGTATCACGATTTTGCGAGTAATTCTGAAAACCTGTAACTTGTGTGTCTGATCATGTATGACTGAAATGGATATAAAATTGAGATGATTACACAATTGTGAAATTTGAACATCTTAGTTTATTGAAGCTGCCTGCACTGACACTCTCTGCTCAGTGGATGAGGTTGCCTTACGGAGTTGCAAATTTTGGAATGTGACATTAAACTCAATTGAGAATAGTTGCAATGTGACCACATTTCATGAGAACAGAATCCTTGTTGGCTTTCTTTCTTTTAAAGAGGCACAATATTGTCTACCTTTCTCTATTTCTAAGTTACAATTCACAAACATTGGAAGAAACTCTCCCTGAAAGGTTTCGCCTGTTTTTCCATGTAAGACAAAAACTTTGGGTGTTCAATTGTTTCATGTGTATTTTTTTCTGCTTATCTTGCTGTGATGAGAAAGTCTGTTATTTTTTTTACCAATGGGAAAACCTGTATTATTTCAACCAATGAGAATGTCTTTCTTTTTTTTCCCAACCAATGAGCCTTTTTAAAGATTTTTCTCAATGAGTCTTTTTTTTTCTCCAACCAATGAGAGTGTCTGTTCATTTCCAATCAATCTTACCAAACTGAAATTTGTTTCTGCTTCATTTGAGCCTCTTTTCTATTTATGCTCTTCTAGTTTTTGTATTCATTTTGAGCTCAACAAACTTTTCGCTTTCCTCTCCGCAAAATGTACCTAATGATGATAAATTCAGATTTTATGAAATGGAATCGGGGGAGCTGGGGAGAGAAACCTTGTATAATTGCATGAGGTTTGGGGAGCAGGAGTGTAAGAGTGAATCGGTTTAACCTTTTAGCACTCTGCGTTCGTTTTCTAGGGTGCCAAGATTTTGTGCATTTGGTTACTTTGAAAGCCTGTAACGTGTGCTTGTTCATGAAATAGACACGTCGACACAAATGTGAAATTCAAACACAATCGTTCAATGGTCAGAGTTGCCTGCAGTGAGAAGACAAACTTTTTGCTCGGTGAATGAAGTTGCCTACAGAGTGCTAAAGGTTAAATGATTTACTTTTCAAATAGAGAATACAGTTAGTACAGAACAAAAACTTTTGGAAGTACCATTTTTTAACGATCATTTGTGATCAAATGAGTTGCTTGTCTTATCTTTTAAATTTTCCCAATTCGGTAAAAGTTCATTTCACACCAGTGTTCATTAAAAACTGTAAATCTTTCATAAATTAACAGCCAATATTGTTCTAGAAAAAGGTTTCACACTCATCTTCTACAAAATCATTCTGATTAAATACCATTTGATATCGAGACCACTGAAATCTTGGATTGAAACTGCAGGATTAAGGGAAGAACCTTCACATCTTTAGTCTGATGTTCCCCCAACTGAGCTGTTCCACCTGATGACAAAGAATATTCTTAATAATCAATATTGTATCATTGTGTGAGTGTGTTTGATGTACGTATGGTTAACTTTCTTTGAGCTGATTAAAAGCTAGAGTGTAATCCTCTCCCTAGCTTTGCTAGAAAGATTAGAAACAAATTCTTGTTTCTGTTGATTATAGCAGTGTACATACCTCCACCTGCACTTCATATCTTACTTAGATTTGCTAATTTAGTCAGTGACCCCCTCCCACTCAATTTTAAGGCAAGATGGAGAAACGTTATTGTTGTATCTCTACAGTGATTTGTAGATAATAAAACTTGTCTCTCATAGAGAAATTGAACTTGTACCCTTGATGGATCATTATCCAATATCCTAGTCATTGAGTTGAGTCAGTGAACATTGGTTCAAAATCTATGTGGGTTCAAGATTGATGAAGAGTTTAGTGTTGATAGATACACTATAACCGTGGTTTCCAAACTAGTCGTTACCAAGGACCCTTTTTATTTGAATGATTTTCCTCATGTTGTCAGGCTTCTGACTACTCAAGAAGCTTATGGACACTTAGTTGTACCTTTATGGACCCCCTGGGGTTTGGGTGCTGCACTATGATATCCTGTGTATGTACATAAGATTTTCCTATACATCTACTTCAGTAAAGATAGTGTCAAATAATAAGAAACCATTTCAACTTGATTCATTTGAAGAATGACATTTTAGCTTCATAAATTTACTCCCTCTTTTGGCTGATTTCTTTCAGGTCAACAATTGCTTAAACTGAAAAGGTCATATTCCTAAAACTATAGGGCCAGCCAATATTACCCACCTAGAATGTACAAAAAAAGACCGAAAGGTTTTCCTTGAACATATAATAAAATAAATCATACATTGATTTAGAAAAAAAAAAGTAAGGATATTTTATTGATTTTGACTGCTTTTAACCATCATCTGAATTTTTAGTTGTTTTTTTTAACAAAAGTCAAAATTGAAAAAATATTGGGTTACAATATTTCATCTAATGATAAGAATGAAAAAGATTATATAAAAAAAAATCTTTCCTAGATATTTTCCGCTTTTTTAAGTGAAATCACATGGACAAAAGTTTTATTTGAGCTCTTGAAGAAACAGGCATCACTTTCATTGGCAGAGCTAGAGGTATTCTTTGATATACAGTACTGGACTTTATTTATCTGGCGAAATTTGGACCTGAGGTGACCCAGTTTTCTAGACCAAGTCAATACATACATATTTGAAATAGAAAAATAATCACTGAAAAGTAAATAATGAAATAGCATTCAACAGGTACAAATCAATATACTTCTAAAGCAGGATCTGTTTGATATTTATGAATCCACCAAAAATATACACCGAAAAATAAGGAACAAAACTCTTTATAACATACTAATTAATCGATTTCAATGTTTGTTTAACCAATATTGATTCCCTATTCTTCATCTAAAGACAATTCAACCGGGCCTCGAAAATTGAAACTTACAGTGGTCTAGTGTTAAACTACTGCGAAGTCAGCCAGATTAAAAACTAGAAATTTTCGTGGAAGCTGGATAAATGATCCAGTACTGTATCTTACTATAAAAGATATTGACTAAAACCCGTCAAAAATTGAGGTACGATTGTATCGGTTACACTCCTGCTGCTCACCATCTGTGCAAAGAATGTTTTATTGTGATACATTTTTTAACTGATTCTGTTATGTGTGCTGCCTCCATTTCTCCCCCCGCCCCGCTCTTTTTTTTTTTTTAATCGTGGGGTGGAGATCATAGGCTATAATAATCAACCTGTATCATTAACATCCATTGTAAATAGTTTGATAAAGATAAACTGTATTTAATGCTCATGTCTTTGTTTTGTTATGAATTTTTTTTATTGTGTTAAACAGAAAGTTACCATATTTGACGTCATATAAGACCCCCTTTAGATTCCTCATAAAAAAGCCAATGTAACCTTCATTGTCTAGTCCCACATTAGCCTGAATGAGCTGTAAAACTGGATGATGAACATTTGTGGAAATTCGGGAGGGGTATGGCATATACCTACTTCTTAACTTCCTGCTGAAATAAGGGGGGGTCTTATATGTCAATAAACATGGTGTTTGTGTATTCTCTTCTGACGTATATGCATGCACTGGCATGGTTGAAAGGTTCTTGGTTTTTCTTCTTGGGGGAAACAAAATGAAGTTTCGAACTCAAACCTTTACTTGAGTTTTGCTTAGTTTAGCACAATTCCAAATGTAGGTCCAAGCATCCCTCGTCAGAACGCAGATGTTAGGGTCCAAGAAAGTTATAACCGAGCTGCGATCAATTTAGCTATTTCGTAGCTAAATCTAGCTATTTTGGACTTGAATCAATATTTTGCTGTTCATCCACTTGTGCTATAACGGGGGAGGTCCCTATAAGGATTATTTTTTTCTCGGCAACCTTCCGAGTTGATTTGTCTGCTTTGAGAATCATGGATCGGAAATGTTGGTCTTCTGTACCTCCTTGCTCGTGGTGGAATACTCGACTCTCTCCGACCCACGAAACTGTTTTGAAAGGTGGAACGACGCTGGGACAAGCGTTTGACTCCCCGGGGGGAATACTTGAGTGTGGAATAAGGCACCATTACCCTAGGAAGGCGATTTTTTTTTTCTTTTTGTGGATATCAAATGGCTAGATATTTCCCGGACATACTTCGTTTATGAACGAACGGGTTTCATCTAAATGGAATTGGAGAGATATTCCGTGGCCCAAGCAGAACTTTTCATCAAGAAAAAAAAATGATTCCAGAGAAAAAGAATACCCAGTCCCCGCTCCTCATCACTTAATCTGTGTCTGACATCTCCCTGGATAGGGGTAGGGTGCTAAAGGTCAATATACGTGTCCCTTTCAGTTTGCGGACAATCCCTTTTCGTAGTCTTCGCTTACAAAATACGCGATACGTTGAATGCTCAACAGAAAAAAAATGCTTTTATCAAAAGAGAAAGAAAAAAGTTTTATTTCATGCGTTTCGTGTATCTCACACGTATGATGAAAAAAAAAGTCCCAATAGATTGCAATAATAAACAATGTTTTTTTCTTCCCTTCGCGAAATCGCTGTTTCACTTGATGCGGATCCTATGTCAGCAAATCTGTCTTCTGCTTTTGACAAGTGATGAGTACAGAAGTTTCTCTGTATATATTAATTGCATATTAAAAAGAAACCATTTCTCCAACTTCAGGTTGGACGGGCAAGAAGAAAAGAGGATCAGTTCTGTTAAAAAAAGAAAAAAAATCTGCCCCGAACGAAAATGTTTTTTTTTTCGTTTTATCAAATTTCGTTTCTAACAGATCTTTATGATTTTCTGTGCCTTATATAAAGCTTTACCTATACCATTCAATAATCCTTGCTCTTCTGAAAGATTTCGATTGAAGGGGGATCAGGTTCTCTTTTACCTTGCGTTTCAAACCATCATAATCAACAGCTGATGCTCGTCAAACTTCCGGCTTTATTTTTTACGTATCTTATACGAAAGAAGTTTGTTTTTCCACAGGAAATCCTCGCACGAAAAAAATTGATTTGAAGATCAGTTGCTACTGCGTCATTGTTAATTTCAACTTCATTGTTGAAGCTTTAGGTTCGATGAATTAATTGAGAGGAGAAAAATTATTCAAATTCTAACAATGACAAACCTCTCTGCTGACAGAAAACAAAACTTATTTACGACATCGATGACGCTACTTTTATTATTTCTTTTTATTTTTCTCAATAAACTTGAAGGAATTACTTTGCTTGTTCGGGACCGAACAATAACAGTTCAGAAACTTTATATGATCAAATCATTGATCTTGAAGAGAAGGGTCTACAACTAGTGGATCATCCCGATTGTCACCTATGGAGCTGAAACATGGAACTTGACTCAGAAATTAGTTCTTAAATTATGAACCATGTAAAGTGCATAGGGAAATTCATGCTAAACATCGGACCGAAGGATTATGAAACAGTACTATATATTGTATATCCTAAAGGCTATTAACAAACTAAAATGGCAGTGAGCTGGCTATGTTGCAAGGGTATCAGACAACCACCAGACATTGAGACTCACAACATGGATCCTTCAAGATCATGAGCAAAATTTAGGCAAAAAAACTGTCAGAACTATGTCCAACAACTAGGACCGGATAGAGGCCGCTTGATGTTTCAAGTACAGCCCCAAAAAGTGCTTCATTTCGGCCCTCCAATAGCTTAATTGACAAGGTTTTCATAATTAAACACTCCCGAAGAAAAACTTCAAAATACACGTGATAAATACATTTTCACCCCAAAATATCCTATCTCATTAAACCAAATCTTCAATTTTTGACGATCTGTTTTTTGCAATAGTATTTCTGTGGACAATTGAATCATTTGAATGTTTGTATTAACTGTATATAAGGAAAAACTGAAATTTCAATTTTCACTTTAAACAATAATTTAACGCAGGGAAATTGTAAAAAACATCCGTGAGTCCATTCACACTTGATGCCCTGAAACATTTATTTTGCTCATTGGTTAACCCAGTGTTTCCATAGATAGACGTGAAGGGCTGATTAGTGATAGTGACACCTGATTATGGAGAAAGCGCTTCGATACTTTTTTTACAAAAATAACATTGAGTTGAAAAGATTAAAGGCGCATCTTGAATGTCTGGAAACATGTTTTGTATGTGTGTAATTTTATAATTTGATTGAAAGAGAGTGCATCCACTTGGCTTTGCCCAACATCCGAATTGATCAGTCTATTTATTCACAAAGGCAATTGAGTTCGAAATAAAAAAAATCCCTTGGTTATAATTTTAAAGGTCATTAAAATCCAAAGTTTTTCGAGCAATCGAACTCGTAATTTTTGTTATTTTTTGTAGTTCCCACAACGTTTCGGATGACCCATTCTGCGGCCTTCTTCAGAGAAAGAGAGAAAACCGAAAACAGCTATATCAGGGTCTGTTAGACCGAGGGTTTACACTGATACATACAGATTCTAGAACTTTCGTATTTATATACCGTATATGCACCGTATTAAATACTTCGGAAAAGTTGAAGGCAGTATAGTACTATAGTAATAGATCAAATGCAAAATTGATAGCTTTTAAGCATTTAGCGCGGGGACCTTGAGAATTCAGGGCCCGTAGCATATGCTAGATAGTTTATTCGGCACCGAGACAGTATAGAGAAAATCGGGGAATTAATCAGCCGAAACGCTGAGAGAACTAAAAAAAAATACCTTGTCTTTTGGAAAAAATGTTTCAAGTCATTTATGGATCTTGCGTTTTAATGAAGATTGTGTGCGTTGCGTTTCATTCGATGGAGACCGGTTTGTAAGGAATCAACATAGATCCATTCGAGTGCTCGGGTGGGAGGGAGTAGCCTGCAGAAGTATAGACCACCCCCGGCTTCACCCTCTTCAACTTCGCCGTTCACTGCCTCTGTCTCCGTTCGATAGACAAACGACGTGATGTGTTGTTCGTGAAAGCGACTTTCGACCCGGAGTTGGCTCTGTTCCCATTCGGTCAGTGTGTTCACTACGATATCATCATGGAAGATGGCTCCTAAATGTCGGGCGTTGTAGCGCTCAAGGACTTTACGGGACGCCATCGACAGTGCAGTTACAAAAGCAGCCTGGAAAGAAAAGCCCCAAAGACGACAAGTTAAAAATACGTGGGAAGGAAAATGCTTTCATCGTGAAACAAAATGCTCAACAAACAAATGCAGTCAAATTGATATTGGGATGGCTTCGCAAAGGATACTTAAAGAGAGAAACGAAATCCCTATCATTGACTGCTCATACTAGATCAAACTATATTAGATCCAATGTAGAATTAGGACCCCAATATGTCTTGGGTGCAAAAATTCAGATTAAACCGTAATCAAAAATGAAAATAATGTTTTTCAAATCTTGTGATATCATATCCACACAGTATACTTTTGTGTACTTGAAGGAATCTGAATTCTACATTTCATGCTTGTTTTTGATTGAATTTAATAAATTTTGATTACAATTTGGTATGAATACATCCGCTTTATATTTGAATCAATTCTGGGGTGTGGATTCGACAATTGATACTATGTATCAAGGCCAAGGTAGACAGGACGAACTGTACAGTTAACAAGGCCCTGGTGAAGCTTCGACAGGCTTACCAAACAAGAATACGAATGGAATAATGCAGTGACCATCTCCACTTCCCCCATGTAACCTCTACGGGCATGTGGGGTAATGAAAAAAAATGTTTTGACCAAATAACGAAAAGCGAAAAGCCAACGTACGTAGTTCAAATCCTTGCAAGTAAAAAATCGAGCTGCTGTAGTGTTCTTCAAATGGGCCTGTATCCTTTCAGCACTCAACATTCGAGCTTTGATCTCTCTGGGTGACTGAGGCAGGGCACCGTTATCGTCTCCCCTCCTTCCCTGGTGCACAAATTGTAGAAAGGGGAAGACCAGAACAATTGGGAGGTTGTCGTAGCTCTTAAGGATCTGAAGGCTGGGAGGGAGATTATTATACTCAGCTGTAACAAAACTATCAACCTGTTTAGAAGAAAAACAAATAAATTACATTATTTCCCAATTCATATTTGTCAAGTGAACATACACATCTACACACACCCACACATATATAACAAATACTTCTAGAATCTTATACCTACATATATGTATTGAGAAATGGATGTATATGATCCGACAGAATGATTATAAAATGCGTTATATCATATAGAAATTTATTTGAAATGATCTCCCTTCATTACACGGTTAGTGTATCACTCGCCCTAGACAACTTGAATAGAATAAACAATTGAAGAAAATAGGCCTGCTAAAGGAATCGAACCTGGCATTTCTTAATTCATAACTGTCGCGTCGAAAGAAGCGAACAGTCCGAGAATAAACGAGATGAAAATTTGAAGTGAAAACAGTCTTTTGGCCTTTGCATTACCGTTGGCTGTTTAGCTCAATGGTAAGAGCATCGCTAGGTAGAAGCGGCTACCCTATCTGTGGCAGATTCCTGCAGCAGACCCATTTTCTTCAATTGTTTATTCTATTTACGTTTTCTCGGCCAAGTGATGCATTAACCGTGTAACGACGGGAGATCATTTCAGATAAGAATTTCTGTACTATATAACACAATCTATGATAATTCTGTCGGATCATTTATATCTATTTCTCTCTCTCTCTCTCTCTCTTTATATATATATATATATATATATATATATATATATATATATATATATATATATATATATGTTAGTATTCTGCAAGAAGAGTTCAGTAAATGTAAGAGATTAATATGAAGTAAGGAAAAGTCACACTGGTTCAAAATTGTTTTTTATTTGAGATCCTGGATATTTTGTAATAGGAGTTTGTGTTCATAGTTGTATTTCTCAGCTCACAGAAAAGATTTCTCTGGCGATTTCAATGAGAATATCAAGAGATTTCTCCCTTAATAATATATACGCACCCGCACTCACACACACACACACACACACACACACAGACCACTCGCATATAGCGTATAGACACACGTGTGCACGTACACACATACCAGTGGAAAGTACATGAAATATTTCTACCTTTAATCGCTGGGTGTCCTTCCCGTTCAGACCAGATAGCCACATCTGTGAAGTACTGACCCAGGTTGACGTGTAATTCTCTCCAACTTCTGTGTTACCCATCAGTAGAAGTGGCTGTATGGAAGTACAACACACAAATAAGAACAAAATTAAAAGAAAAAAATCAAACAAACCAAAGAAAGACATGTTAGGGGTCGGCAACCTTTTTGCCTCTCAAGACCGGATCACTGATACCCAACCCACAAAAAAACAAACTTAGTCGTAAGAAATATTCACACTCCTTTTTTATACCTCAAAAATGTATCAGTCTAGAGACTACTATATATTCTTATAAATACAGATTCTTTATGTTTTGAAAAAAACATAAACATGCAGTAGTAATATTATGGATTTTCATTTAACATTTTATTAGATGAAGTATTGTCAATCATTATTATTAGTTCGGATAAAGTCTTACATTAAGATGAAAGAAAACTACTAATCAAAATTGATGATGAAAGACAGCGTTCCATCAGATAAAAAAAGTTATTATCAAGATGACGCTTCTACAACTGCTACAAACATAACTTATGTGAATAGAAACAAGAAAAACGTGGCTTCGAGCAATAGGGGAAAAATGAAAGGGTAGCTGTAAAGGTTAGATTTGATTTTCTGCTAACCGTGTTAGTTATAGAACAACTGGTTGGTACGAATAACAAGGCTTCCTGAAGTAAACAGGACACGAGTTCGATTCTCACCGAGAGCTCATTCTTTATTCTCGATCAGCACTATTTACACATTACTATCATCTGCCAGATTGAATGGTTGTGATGGAAGTGCAAATAAAAATTAGGATGAATAAAAAAAATTACTTGCAAAAATTTCTTTATTATAATCTGCAAGGTGTCATTCCGTCTTTGACATGATAAAAACAAAGAGAGGAAGGGGGTAATGCAAACTCACGATCACAAAATTGGTGGTAACTAAGTATTGTATGAATGCATGGGTGGTCGTTAGTTCGCTGATATTTCGAGAAGAGAAGAAAGGTGGAAAGTATGCTGAGGTGAAATAGAATTCGGCGGACGGGGAGAGGGAGAGAGAAAGCTAGGTAGTGATACGAAAAAGGTAGGGGGTGGAACATAAATATATTCGATAAAGGACAGCTGAGTGTGCGTGTGTGTGTATTATTACTACGACTGTTTCATCGTGTACTCAAATAAAGACGATGCTCTCAGTTAGTGTTACTACGTGTGTAAGAGAGGGATATTTTTATTCAATTAAATATGGCTTCGTCATCCTTTATGCTGCCATGAGTTTACCCCACTAATACTGCAGGGCTCTGAATTTTCACCCTGAGGTAGATTGTTGGTAAAGCAATAGGCATTTTACTAATTAATAATAATGCCCATACAGTCAGTCCACACACAATTTTGCGAGTGTCAATCAAAGCTGACAAATTCAGAAAGGAATTCCAACTTATGTTTGCACAATTAAATCTATTCTTTCCATCCTTGATGTGGTTGACACAACGTTTCGGCGGACCCATTCTTTTGCTATCACCTGGTGTATAATTCATGAAAAAAAGTAAAGCTTTTTCCATGGGAAGAAATTGGGCAAATCTTTTTACGGTGAACAAAATTGTTTTTTTTCTGGCGAAGGAAATAGTTGTCATCAATTTACCAACCGGAACAGTTCATATTTCCGTAGCATTAGGTACATCAACGTTATCATATCGCCAACCAAACACTTGGGAGAGTTCAAATTTATACACAGGGTAGGGTGTTGGATTTTACCCAACACCTGCTCTGCTAAGAAAAAGAAAACGTGTTATTGAAATCTACACCAGTCTGACAAGAAGAATGGATATGATTGTACGAACGAAAGTATGTGAATGACTCTTCTCAAAATATAGACGATTCTGTTACAAAGTATTATCTCACCTTTAAAGATATTTCGGTACTTTGATACCAGTGCTCCATGGACTTCTGTTGTTTAAGCATCTCGCTGTATGAAATTTCGGAATTATATGATAAAAATATGCACATATATTGGGCGATGTGTTTTCGAGCTTGGTCGATTGATAATTCTGCAGGGATGTCGAGTGCCATCATCGAATCTGTGAGGATGTTATCAGAGAAAGATCCATGGTTGGCACCTTCCATGATGACTATCGGAGCTTTGGTTAATAATTCAAAGTCACCGCTCACTTCTTTAGACAGCGTCCTGAAAAATAAAGTCATTCAATGAAGCTTTCGAACAGGCATAATCTTTCAAAAAATTTAAAACCACTAACACCATCTTAATCTTTTTTCCCCAGGAATCTCGAATGGGTTTAAGCACACACACACATACGCACATGTACTCATGCACACACGTATACACACGCATAGAAACGCACAATCATGCGCGTGCGCACACACGCAAGAGGTTTGAATGATAAAGTGTCACTTACTTGAAGGCTTCTGCTATTCGTGTGATGCGAGTGACTCCATCCAAATCTCCTACAACAGTAAAGATCGGAACAGGGAAGTCAGCGTAGGAGAACCACTTGCGCAGGTATGACCCAAGCATAATCACCCCCGAGAGGATTTGTGTACTGGCTTGGGCCAGGATCTGAACTTCAAGACCTCGAAAAAAAAAAGCAAATAATTATTATAATTCGTGACATGCCTCTCCATCTGTGACATCAGAAATAGAAAGAGAGAAAGCGGGTAATGCGAATACACAAACACAGAATTAGTGGTTCTACTATGTGTGGTCGTTCGCTGGCTACTGACAATATAACTGCTACTGATGTGTTAATTTCGTTTTTCGCCTATAATGAATACAAACATTTTTTAGTTAAGAATACCTTGCGTTAACTTACAAATTATTGTGTAAAGATATTGACTCAGAACACTGATGATTTGGGTATACCGCAACAAAGTACATTCAATAAGCAACTGGGAAATGATTTTCCAAAAATCCGTGTTGTTCCAGCCAGAGATCTTAGAAATCAAACTGTTCCAAAACATCCCATTCTCTGGCGTATAGGAAGCATGTTCACAAGAACATTTTGCTTTTTTTTAATTAAAAAAGGCATTTCATAGAACGGCGAATTGATATTCACTAAACTTTGCCCCAGAACCATGCCATAAGTATGGTACAGCTCGTGAGGACCGAACTACTCAGGTGTACACGACTAACTCGTTGACCATTACCCCAAAGTAATGCACTTCATAGGTCGGTAAATATGGCAGCTTCTAATCAATAAGTGTTGGGTGAATGTATATCAAGTATGGAGGGAGTGGTGGTAAAATTCGTAAAGCAGCGGGAAGCAACCGGAAGCAATGGGAAGCAATGAGGAGCATCCAGAAGCAACAGGGAGCAACCAGTAGCAACGAGGTCACAATAAGAAGCAACAAGAAGCAAAGATTAACGCAACGAGAAGCAACGAGGATCAACGAGAAGCAAAAAAAAGTAAAATTTATACGTTTCTCCTGGTTGTTTCGCGTTGTCTCGACGAATCGAATAATTGGCTAAATTTGTAGAGGTATAATTGTTATAATATTGTATTCCGATCTGATCTGACTACATTGATTAGTTATGTCCAATGCTGCTAGGATCGTGTTCACCGATTGAGCAATGAACCATTCCTTGAAGGCCAAAGTGAGGTTTTTGTTTGTTATTTTAAGTCACTGGAAGCAGGTTGTGGACAGGTTTGTACGGATTTTTTACTTTTGTTGTTCAAAATATGGGAGCTCAAAATATTGTTTCATTGAAAATGCCCAAACTCAACTCATGGAGGACAAATTTTGGCTTTAAAAAAATACGTAGTTTTAATTTGATCAAAAGTCTATTCAATCAAAAGAGGGATATAAAACATTTATTTTTCTTTAGAATCAGAGGTTTTTGAAATTAAACTTATATCTTACTAAAATTTAGTAATTTTTTTCCACGAAAAATGAATACGTATTTATTTAACCAAAAGAAAGATATAGTACAACTATTTTCTGCGATCAAAAGTTTATGTAACCAAAGTGAAATAATTCTTTTTTTCAAAAATGAGTAAATTTCGCCAATGTGGGCAATCTTACCGATTCGGTGTAAGACACACGATATTCTGTATCTGATGTTTTTAAAAAAAGATGAAGTTCTCACCTCCTTCTCCGTGTCCAGCCAAGAAGACATTTTCTTTTACCATTCCAATCTTTCTCAAATGCACCATCGATTCTTCCAGTTTGAATGCAAGCGATTTCGTAAAACTAATCAGCACCACCCACAACTTCATGGAACACTGTAACTGGATCTCTCTTCCTAAGAGAAAAGAGAACAAAAACGGGTCAGTCATTCAGAAAATCGGAGGTACAGCCTGATTCCCAACTTTGAAAAAAAATAATTTGATCCACCCGGTGATGGAAAGGGGCCCCTTTTTCGTTAGACCCCACCAAAAAGCTATAGTGCATAGTTTCAAAGTACGGAAGCCAAAAGTGGAAAAAAAATCAACGCATTTTTTTTCTTGCCGAAAAAGCATGAACCAGGTGATCGTTTATCATAGTGAACGATTAGTTAGCTGGGTGGAAAACGTTTTTCATACAAAACCGTTCATGCTTGCAACAAATACGACTCAAACTTAGTAGTGAAAAAAAGGTATTCTTTTCTGGCTCAAAATGAGGCTGACAGTTGCGTCACCAAGTGATGGAAACAAAAACTAAAGCAAGTAATTCAATCTGTCCCTGCTAGCCCCGGTGTCTCTCTGTCTCTGTCTCTGTCTCTGTCTCTCTGTCTCTCTCTGTCTCTCTCTGTCTCTCTCTGTCTCTGTCTCTCTGTCTCTCTCTCTCTCTCTCTCTCTCTCTCTCTCTCTATATATATATATATATATATATATATATATATATATATATATATATATATCCATAGGAATAGAGCACGCATGGATGGGGAATTTAAGCTAAATAAATATATCGCTTAAATCCAGCCTTACTGACCGTCCAGTTTCCGTGGCTCAGCGGTAGGATATCGGCCTCCGGGTCCGACGCGAAGATTTCAATTCTGCATCGTGGTACTGGATGGGATAATGGATTGTCTGTAGCCACACTGAAGAGCTGTCTGTGGATGGCAATAATAATAATAATATATATATATATATATATATATATATATATATATATATATATATATATATATATATATATATATATATATATATATATATACACACACACACCAGGGATGTAAAAATATCAACCCCCGTTTTTGCGGAGTTCTAGCTGTTTCTCCACATTTTCATATTTACTACTGAATAGTTTACAACTTCAAACCTGTTAACAGTGTAAATAAATCAACTAAGTCTGGCCACCTCTGATATAGATCGATAGAGTCGGGTTGTTGCTCCTGTGACAAATAACAACGAGGTTGAAGTCAGCCTCGATTAATAAAAAGAAGCGGACAGATTGGAATTTACAATTGTAATGTGAACAGCGATTCTAAATTTACACAAACAGCCCCGCCCCCTAACGGTGAGTGCATGAATGAAAGAATAACGAATACTTCATGTCAAGGGTCACAATTTTTCAAACCTCATATTTCGTTTTTCAGAGATGATTTATTAAATCATTTCAAAAATGTTTTTTTTTATGTTAAATCTCAGCCTCTTGCTTCACGACACTCTTGACGGATAGATGTTTCAGACGAGTTATTCGAGGATCAGGTTTATCTTCTTTTTTTAAAAATTCTTTTATTTTCAACTTGTTTAACTTCTGATACATTTCTCTCAGATTTTCTTAAAGAGAAAACCTTTTTTCTTTTCTTTTGATTGTCTTCTTTCACACAATGCATCAGTTCTTACGATAATTTCCCCAACTTGTGGTGTCAAAAATAAATGTTAACTAAACTAATAATTTTTCTGTTTTTCAGGTTATTTTACAATTACGTGGGATTATTTGTTTTTGTTTTTTTAATTTATGAAATTTCTTCATCTCGATGTTTTTGAAGGACATTATTTTGATTTGTCTTAGAGATGGTGGATAACCTGGACCAGCCATCTGGATCCATGCCTAATCAAACGTTGGAAGATAAATATGATGATGTTCGTTTTGTTATCGCGTTAAATGAATCAAATCTGATTCATTCAACGCTATAACTTTCATGGTCTACAAAACATGGTTGGAAACTGCTCCACGAAAACCAGAAAGGTTTCGACCGTTAGGGTGGAGTTTCCTTTCTAAAACGTTTTGCATTTGAATGATTACGCAAGAAAAAAAAATCAAGTTATTTCTTTTTATGCTGATTGAAAAAATAATGATCCCATATTAAAGCAAGCGACTACTAGGTCAGCTATAAAATATCACCATACGATAGAATTGGTCCATACAGAACCCCACGCCTCACAAATCATCGTAACAAAGCAGAGCCACTCAGAATATGAAATTTTAGATCATCTTCTATGCTCACCTGACCTATTTCCAATCGACTGTCATCTTTCAAAGCATTTTGAGCTTTTCATCTGAGATAAGAGATTCAATAGAAGATGATTATTTTGGCTTTTGTAAAGCAATCCATTCAGAAATGGTTAACAATACGCAGCTTATATCAATCGAAGTTGCTTAATATCACCAATAAAACCTGGATTTTAAATAGTTATTTGTAATTCAGACAGGATGGTCGTTTGGAAATTTGGCGCAGCAGAATCTTATCATTCCGTTCTCTCTCTTGCAAATGTGCCAGACTAAGCTTAGTAAATATTTATAAAGGGAACGAATATGTTATTCTTAACAGTGGTTACTGTTACTAAACGATACTGTCGTTTACTGCAGACAAGTCCACCTTAAGATATTTAGTTAAAATTCAAGTTTGAACCTATAGAGACGGTATAAGTCAACACCTCAAGCTTTTTACTGCAGTGGTAGACAAATATCAAATAGCTTACTAAACAATCACTATACGCCACCTACCCTGGCCAAACTTATGTTTAGTCTCTCCCTGGGTGCCAGATCTTCTCATCAACGGACTTGCATCAGGTGTGAGTTCCCATACTTCGATATGAGCCCCGCTAGTAATAGGTCAAACTAATTTACAAGTTCAAGCAGCCTTAAAAGAATTCTCATCTGTTACCCTATAAGTCTTGCCACGTTTACCTAACGTACAAATAACTGCAATTACACACCTCAAGATATGTTTCCAGCAGTGGCAAATTAACCATTAAGCTGAGTAGGCTTGAGTGTAGGGACCCGGAAAAGATGGGGCCCAAGAGCAAAAAAAGGTTTGGACGATATTTCTGTGTTATTACAGCCATATTATACACGTGCATTACACATTATACTTAGTGCAACGATATGAATTATTTAACATAACTTTGATCTATTAAGCAAAGGGTAGGGTGGTATGGGCAAGGTGAAAGGAAGCCTTACTGAAGCTCAGTATAGAGGCCCCAGGTGGTAGATAATGTCACTAGTTCCCAGTAATTTTAGACTCCTTCAATTTGTTTTTTCAACTGTTGTCCCAATCCAAAAACCCTGTCTGCGACTTAAGCATGTTAGTATAGAGTATCCGAGAGTAGTGCTCCTTTCACGGTTATCAATGGCAATAATATTTCGCCAGTCACTGAATCCTTTTCTTTTAACAAAGTTTTAGGAACATTTAAGAGTAAAAAGGTTTACAAGCAAAACAGTAAAGCGATCCTGTTGATGATAAATGCAAAAACCTATTCGTTCCTAGTATTGCTTACCGTTGGTATTTACCTCGAAGAAAGATGAATAATATCTTGACGGATTGTCATGACTGAAAGCCTGTTAAGATTTACCAGATGACCCATCGTGTTCTTGGCAGTCACTGGGTCCACAAGCAATCCAATAAGTCATGTCATTAGTTGAGAAATCGAGTCGCAACCCTGGTTCTTTTGCTTTGCCAAAGAAGTTGGAAAAAGTAGATATATCTATCCCTGTCAGTCCGTTTGTCCATACAATAACTCCAGAAGTTCCCCATAAATTTCAATATCATTTTGTGGGAGAATGGACCACAGGCTAAAGAAGAGATCATAAAGTTTTTAGGCAGATCCTACGATTTCTTCCACAATTACTCCCCTTGCTTTCTAACGATATCTGAAATGATATTTATTCAGTTTTTGGTAACAATGCCGTTCGCAGAGGAATGCACCCTTTGCATACTTTCTAGTTTCTCCTACATATTTTTTTTACATTATAATTTGGATGTTAATTAAGTTAAATCAATTCTCTAAACATAAGTTTCCGTCAGAAATATTTTGGGCTGCTGGTTCGAGCTAGAATAATAGGTGCACAGAGAGGTTTTCAGTAGACTATCCCAAAGCGACCCTGGAGGAAAGATTTACATTTTATACCCAGTACAAAAGTCAGTCCTTGATTTTGGAAATATTTTTCGTGAAGCTCAAAATATTGACTCGTACTGCATAATCTATATTAGAATAATATGAAAATAAAAACAAATCACGTTGTAAAGATTTGGGGTAGATGAGAGGTTTTAAAAAATGGAATCCCAACACAAAGACCCTAAAAAAGGGCAAGGGGAGAGGGAAAAAAGCTGGGTAGGGCAACACAAAAGGGTGAAGAACGAAACATAAAGATATCGCTAAAGGAGAACGGCTAATCTCGGTTAACAAAAAAAGAAAAGAAAAGAAAACAAGAATATAAAATGAGTTGGAATTGAACTAGCTTTCAAGTTTCCGTGAGCATAAGATCCGGTCAAGTGACGGGAATCATCGTCCCAGGCAGGTCCAATGAGCTTTTCCCAGATACTACAGTACTTTAGATTTCTCCCTTTAGTTATACGGTTTGCATAGCAACGGGGATTTTACAAGTTATTTTCTAAAAAAGAAAACATGAAAAACTATTGTAGAATTGAGCTCAAAATTAATATATACGTTTATATAGACTAAAAATGATTCTCACAGAAAGTCTTTACTCTTAGACTGACACATGAGAAAATATATTGCAAATGTACCCTCCTTAAACAAGCTTTCAAGTCAGATCATAGATGTGTCAGTTCTCACCTCTGCACTTTCAGACATCTAGAAAAAGGATTGGGAGGAAATGAGAGGTGGAGGGAGAGTTTTTCAGCGTGTCATCTTGTCAGTCAGCAGTCAGTCAGTCAGTGATGACAATCGGTATCAGAGACGCTCTCACGACTACAAAGTATGTTTAAAGGTCTCTTTTTATGATCAGCCTGCTAATCTAACCTGGATTCTTTAGTCCTGAGGATTATCTCGCTTGATAGAAACAGCATCCCGATTAACAACTACAGCAGTTTTTGTTGATTAGTGTTCTTTTATGACAGTGATTCCCAACCTTTTCATTACTGAGGACCCCCTTTTTATTTAAATGAATTCTCTCTCAGACCCCAAAAGTTTGCCTGCTCAACAAGCTCGCAGACTTCCAGTTATACCTTTGATGAAGTCCAGGGTTCTTGGGAACCACTATTTTATAAACTTCTGATTTTTCTGGGTTTGACTTCGGTTTTACAATCATGATACTTTTTTAGAAGAAATTAAATCATCCTTCATTGTAGTCTCCACATCATCATCACCGGTCTTTTATCGTCCGTCGTTGGACAAAGACTTTCCTCAGGATTCGCCACATTTCTTTATCATGGGCGTCACGGAGCCAGTATTTTCTGAATATGTTTAGTTTATCTTTACATCTTGTGTTCTCTGGGGATCCGTGTTGTGAGTCGTGATATCCATCGGTTGTCTGCCATTCTTGCAAAATGACCTGCCCATTGCCATTTAAGTTCTCTAATAAATTTTTTGACGTCTCGTATTCCTGTTTTCTTCCTGATATACTGCACTGTCATGTGATTTCTCCATGCTCAACTTAACTGTCCTCAACTTATGATTTTTATGCCCAATATAAAGCCTTTTGATTATTTCCTCTGTGCTTGTATCTACCAGCTTTCGATAACCCTTTTCTGTTTTTACTCTGTGAGTTTGCTACATTACTTTTCAGATAAATTAGTGTCTTTCTCGCGACATTAGCATGAATAAGGGAAACTATAATGAGAATAGCATTTTGGCAATGGGATATAGCTTCTCCCCGCTGAGCTTGATATCTCCATATCCACTTGAATGCTTCTTCAATCATTCCCAAGGATGGTATTACGAACTGTGAAAATAAAGCTAGATTCATTCTGTCAAATATGGCTTTTGGGTCCCCCAGACTTCTATGTTTTTTTTCCCCAGATACTACAGTGGTATAGATTTCCGCCCCCTGGTATACCGTTCACAAAGCAAAGTTTTTTTTCTTACTAGTTTTCAGTAAGTTGAATCCTTAATTCTTGACTGATTTACGGCATCTTTTTATTTTATTTCACTTTATTAGAATCTCAATCCAGCGTTACAAGTTATTTATCATTAAGCCCACCTGGGGTAATTGCATTCGTTAAGGCCGGGTATCTATTTCCTAATTTTTTTTTTGTAAATCACAGTTGGGTTTAGGTAACCGTTAGGGGTACACCCGATAGCATCTATAATTTAAAGCATCGGTTGGGTGCCGTTTGTATTTCTAAAGTAACTGGCGTCTGCAGGTGTTATATATTACCGTGAGAGATACCTCAGTTGTGCTTAGTTGTTGGTGCTTCTCGAACTGAGTGCCGCGGCGCAATAGTGTGAAGCAATTATCTCCAGAGTGTACTGCATATCCCCCCCCCCAACACAAACATGTATTTTGAGCCTCGAACGTCACCAGTACCGACATGGGCGTCAGCTGTCACATCTCCAGAAGATGTTTCCTGGGGGTGGGGCAAAATGATATATTTGGAATATATCATTGTAGCAAACCTGTTATCAGCGAATAATAATACAGTCATTTTATACGGGAGTATCAAGTTTGCATTACATAAAACAATTGTACTGCACCGTCATCCTTTGTTTAGTATGAGGCTCCAACTTTCAAACACTTTCGCCCCTGGTGAGAAAGCCTGATTCAGGAAGGGGGTGTCACATGCCTCTTTTGCACCCTACAGCAGACGCCCACATGCATGGGTATTATGATTGTCCTGCTTCCGCCACCGAGTTGACAATTTAATGTTTTTATCATAACATTTTCAACTTTTTTTTTCAACGAGAAATCAAAGAAGGAAGGCGTAACGAACCCATACATCAGTATGCTGGCATAAAAGTGGTGTTCGTGGACTGCCGAAATGTTTTCGTCTAGTTAATACCATTTAAGTACTTCGACTTACAGTAAATACCGTCATTACTCCTTCTAAGTTTACTGCCAAGTGGGAGTAGGATGGCGATCAAACAGTAAAACATGTCCGTCGCAATACAAATGCATATTCATATTTTATAATTGCGTTATTCCTTCTATTGGAAACTCTTTTTGAACCGACATCCCATTTTTACACGGTGAATTTGCCGATCAGTCTAGACAGCGTAGATAGAATAATTGTTTATTCTATATACGCTTTCTAGGCCAATCAGCATATTTATCGCGTAAAAACAGCCTAGACGGCGTAAATAGAATAATTGTTTATTCTATTTACGCTTTCTACGCCGATCGGCATATTCATTGCGTGAAAACGGGTTGTCGGTTCAAAAAGACTTCCCCTTGAAAATAAAGTATTCATGATTATTAGGCCGGATTAAATATTCGTTCCTTCATAATAAATTCATATCTTGATGGAGTAACGAGTTGGTATGCCGTATGTGTCAAATATATTTCCCAGTGTGCCGTCATATAATAAAGTTTGAGAACCGCTTTCCATAAGTGAGGGCCATTTACAGGTGTTAAAGATTACATTGAGAAATACCTTGATTGGAATGTGTCGTGAGAGAGATACTTTGATCTAAGATGAAAACACAGAGACACAATAGTAAATATGATTCCACCTCTTGGCCAGGGCGGATTTTTTTTTCTATTTACAAGAAACTTGAGTCAAAACTGACTCTAAAGATGTGTTTAACGCATTTCTAGTGGACACTTTCGGTCAGTCCCTAATATGTTAATCGATATGAAACTTGGTCAAGACCTTCGGGTGAACCACCCTCATCTCTCCACTTCTCATGCAACAGCTACCACAACTAGTAATGCTAGATATCAATTATCTCGAGTTGGGATAATTTTCTCGTGTTGGGATAATGTGAAACTTGGTCAAGACCTTCGGGTGAACCACCCTCATCTTCCTCTTTTCCCCCCTCTCCTGCTACTGCTACCACGGATATTGGATGCATCGTTGATAGAAATTCCATGACTCAATCCAAGTGACTTCTTATAAATCTTGGAGGTGATTTATATGGGCTTGTATCAACTTCCCTAATCTCGGATTACTGAAACTCCATTTACTCGAATCCGATTGGACTATTCAGAATTACCGACTGATCAAAGGGAGATAATTCGAGGGGTTTTGTTCCATCGTTAATAGGTGCTTTTATTTTCATCAATCGTTAACAAACCCCATAGCACTGATTTTAGAAAAAAGTCAGTCGGTGTTTTTGTAAATGATTAATTATGAAACAAATCTTCTTGAATTATCTCCCTCCAGCGAGCAATTCTGAATCGACCAATTGAGCAAATGAAGCTTCTGTAATCAGAATTCCGGGAAATTGAATCCCACTGGATTTTTGTGTATGTGTATATATTTATATATGGTGAATTTAATAGACAATATAGAAACACGAAAGTTTGGAAACTGGATTGAAATGTTTCTCGGAACTATTTGCTCACGTTGTCAAACGTCAAATGGGTACCATATAGCTTATTGAATTCACCATTATGTCTGATGAATACCATAATTTTCCTCACTATATATATATATATATATATATATATATATATATATATATATATATATATATATATATATATATATATATATATATATATATATATATATATTACTAGTCATAACTATTTGAACAAACTACCATTTTGCTTCTAATTGCTCAGTTTTGAGAGTTAAAAAAAGCTTTCAATAATGATAATAGATAAAAACAGTTTGTTCAAATTCTTATGGGCATTATTTGATTCATATATTCAAATATATTATAGGTTGATTGCTCATAAGTATTTGAACAGGTTTTTATTGCCTAAGATCGCAGGGGCAATTAGGGATTTTGATCAGGGAGGGGTCCAAATCAACTTACTCTCTCATATATAGTAATGTGATTTCAATCTGAATAGGATTTTAGAAGTATAGAAATTTCATTCAACAATTCAATTCAATCAAAAGAGACATTTTCCGGAAATTTAGCATTCAGAACCACAAAAGATAACTAAATGCATGCCTTGTAACATTGATTGCAAAAATATTGTTGACTCTTGTGTAATGTTCCTGTTTTTAACTCTAAAAACTAAGCGATTACAAGTAAAATGACTCTTTATTCAAATACTCATGCCTTAACTATTTTAAAATATTCTTCATAATGACATTGCCAAATGTATTTCTACTTTGGAAATGTTGTTAAATTCTTGTAGCTCGCTTCTTAGAGAAACGGTAGCATCTGTTACCTCAAGAGAATAAAGGCTTCAATTGGAGAGATAGAGAAAGTGTGTGTGTGTGTGTGTGTGTGTGTGTGTGTGAGAGAGAGAGAGAGAGAGAGAGAGAGAGAGAGAGAGAGAGAGAGAGAGAGAGAGCCGGAGGGCAAGGTGAGTTGATGTCGGTCAAGGCCTTGTAGTTATTCATTCAATTCCTTTCTCAATGTAGGTAAAAGCTGAATGAAGGGCACTGCTGACCCTGATGTTTGTCAACCTCGCCCCCTTCATTTTATCGGGGCGATTTTGTATTTTTACCCTACTTAACAGCTTCATATGCCTAAATATTTATTAAAAAAAGAGCCAGAAAAAAAGAGTCAATAAAGACCTCTTGATGGTATTAACATATCATATGTTGTGTTAGGTCAAACAATATATATATATACATATATATATAAAGGGTTTTGCTCACTTGATGATTGTAGATGAATTCATCCCAAAAGAAAAAGGCCACCCTCAACGCCATCGACAGAGAAAGAGGGAGACTCGCAGACGATGTATATATATATATATATATATATATATATATATATATATATATATATATATATATATATATTGGCTCTTAAGCAGATGAAAGAGGATCAAATAATACCGTGATTTTGGGTGGCCCCACTGCCATCCACGTGACTGCCGTCCACACAACCTCTTTCTGCTCTGGTTTCCTGTCTTTTGGTTGAAACCAGGAAAGGAATGAATGTCTAGTTCCAGAAGGCTGTTCCAAGGCTGTGACTCCCCATTATACTGAAAGGTGTGAGTCAGATTCATTGCAGGATGCTTGGGGTGACCCAAATGGGAGATGGGCGAGGGGACTGGACAATTTCTGAAATCACCCATTAATACACTTGAGGGTCCCCACGCAAAACCGACCTTCTCTGACTTCTGAGCGTCACGGTGCTAATACCATCTGAATGTGTCTGAATCTTATTTTCAGCCGCTCACAGTTTTGCATATGATCTCGGGAGATCCACGTGATGTCCAGTGGTTTTCTGACATTCTTGCAAACATTTGAGCTTTTTAATATCTCTTGTTTGTATTTTAACATAATGTGCTGTCTTGTGATCCCTCCATGTAATGTTAAGCAAGATATCCTCACATGCACGTTGCAGGGTTTATTAGATTGAGAGTCAATCTTTTGATTGAGTTCCATGTTTAAGATGAATAGTTGACTATTGGGAGGACGCGTTGGTTGTAGACACTTCTTTCAAAGAGATCCCGCAAAATATCTTGACCGTAACTGCTTATCTTTTGTGTTCTCTATCATTCACTATTGGTGGGGTCGGCGTTGGAAGATCATTGTTTTCTGCGGACTGAACGAGACTCTCACCTGCCGACTTACGAGATCTTGAAAATCCACCGATAATGACAAATGAAAAGATCAACTGTTTTCAATTAGAATTTGCAGTTTTCATGCCAAACACGTTTATTTGCTGCAAAGTTCAATTAATGGATATCTTCGAAAGGAGGCAGAGGTGTAATCCGTAGAAGAATGATCAGTAAGTTAGTCTAACTGAATATTCGGTTGAGTAACAATTTTGATTCTCTGTTCAATCTCAACGAAACTTGCATCTATCGATAGCTGAAGGCCTGAGAATATCTGTGACACTTGAAATCGACAGCTGTCCCAATTATTACGGCGGTGGCACTTTAGAACTGAGGTTCAAAATCAAACCCAGGCAAGCGTTATGGTTAGCTATTCCTTTTTTGAGGGGCTGCATCAAAAGCAAAGTTTAGGCAACAAGATCAAGAGACCTTTAAGCAAGAATCAGAAATTATTGTGCAGACATCCTAGTCAAAATTTTTTCTGATGTCAGGGATGCCTGTGTCCATCGCCGGCTCAGTTGAAATACCATAAGGAAGTTGGCTCACATGTAGGAGTTTACCAGTAAAGTAATTCTTATTTGAACTTGATACTGCTTGCAGAACGGCATTCTTAAGTATAGGATTTTTTCAGACACCATATATACGTGCATATGTATATATATATATACATATATATAGCTTAAAGCTGTAAAGCTTTCTAGGATTAATTTTCTTTCGTGTCGCTCGAGTCACCCATTTCCCCAATATCTGTCAATTCAATTTATGTAATCTTCGCGAGTGTTTTTTTTCTTTGTTCCCCTTATATTTGTTATCATTGTACAATGCATAAATTATCTTTTGTTGTGATCATCAGTTGTTTGTTATGTAACCGTTTCGGGGATTTTAAAAACAAAATAGTTATAATAGCATGGCACATCAGCAGTATTGATCAAACACCCCCCCCTTCATCATATAGTTTTTGCCATACCTGTAGTTTGTCATTTTAAATAAGGTTTTATGAGTATTGTATATTCATATTATTTTATACGACATATTTATTTTTTAAAACAAGGCTTACTCACGTAGGTTACCCCCAAAAGTTTTTTTTAATGATATATATATACATATATATATATGTGTATATATATATATATATATATATATATATATATATATATATATATATATATATATATATACATATTGACATATAAGGATTAATAAACCTTACCATCAAAAACTTCACTCCCGAGTCTGTCTCACTCTCTAAAGTACACATATATATATATATATATATATATATATATATATATATATATATATATATATATATATATATATGTGTGTGTGTGTGTGTGTGTGTGTGTGTTGTGTAATTTTTTTATGTACACGTGAGTATGGGTGTATTTTGTGTGAGAATATTTCCCTCGGTATTATCACAAAAATGCGAATGGGCTGATGGTATTAGAGCGAAGGCTTTTGAAAAACAACTTTTTCACAACCTTCCGAACGGTGCATGTGAGTCACACAAGATCACTCAAATGATACAAGTTTGATTCTGTTTCTCGACGATCGGAAAGAAAAGGAGAAAACCACATCGAAATTGAAGACGTGTTTTATTTACAAAACTCCCATCTTATCATCCCGTTGTATCTTGGCAAGGTCCGGCACCACCCACAAAGACGAAATGTTAACCCCTAAAGTTGCAATTAATACCCCACTGGTCTTACAAAGTGAAATATCCAATTATATCGGTGGTTGATGGCTGTCAACATCGTTGTTCTCTTCTTTTCCCAGCGTTTCAGTTGGTTTACGTTGTCTGTCCGGAAAGAATCCAGCGAGTATAGTATAAAACCAAATGATTGGAGGAAGATTGTGTCACGCCAATCTCCCAAGTAGGAAGGGTCTGTGTTATTTGATATTTACGAAGCTTAGTTTAGTACGACATAAGGCCAAATGAGTAGAAATAGCGGCTAAAAATAGTATTTTTCTCCAATGTAAGTGGGTAGGGTTTACCTACTTTGAGAATCAGCCTTCAAAATCAAGGCTTTTAGCTGTATTGGAACAGTAACATCTAATACCAGGGAAATTGGTTATTATCTCATCTCTGAGGTAGGTTCTTATGACGTTTTTAATACAGTGTTTCATCATCATCGCCAGTCTTTTGACGTCCGTCGTTGGACATAGACCTTCCTCAGGATTCGCCACACTTTTCTATCATGTGCGTCGCAGAGCCAGTATTTTCTGAATTTGTCTAGTTCATCTCTCCATCTTGTATTCTGTCGGCCTCGGTTTTGCATGTAATCTCCGGGGATCCATGTTATGAGTCCTGATGTCGTGATGTCCATAGGTGACTATCGAGAGGATGTATTGGTTGTATACTTTTCTTCAGGAGTATCTGGTATCCTGTTCTTGTCACTGCATATCTGTCAGTACGCTCTCTGACCTTCCTCAGGTTATGAGAAGATGTATTACCGTTATTCGGATTAGTAGTTTGGTCTTCGTTGCTCTGACGTTTACGTTTTAGTCGGTGCTCTATACGGCCTTCCTTAGTATTGTGGGACCTTCTTTGATGAAGTATTATTAATATTCCTCTATCAGTTATTGGGTCTAATATCCTCATCTTTGTTCTTTTGATCACTGCTGAGCTCTCCCACCCTCCCCAGTTTAGTCTGGAGTTCTGAGAATATAAATGAAGATCAATATAGTTTAAGTTTATTTAAATTCAAGTTAAATTGCAGTTTTACCAATTTCAATGCAAATGAATCTGAGTTGCCAAATTAATTTTGATTTTTATTGCAATTTGATCGGATTAAGGCCAAACATTTGCATAACTTTAAAGCTCGTGCGGGTGACCTAACGGTTAACAGGACGGAAAATAGAATCGGCGAACTGAGATCAGATTTAGCCTGAGACAGCTGGTGTTCACTTCATACAAATACCTTTGGGAAAGACAGGAATCTATCCCCTCCCCAGCTATGGGTAAATATCAGGGCTGAATAGACTTCTTGCCGTTGTCCCCCAGCTTTGGGTACATAGTAGGATAGACTAAGCTTTCAAGCTTTGATTGGCAACCAATCTAGGTGACGGACAACTCTGATTCCAAACCAGGAGTTGTCCTTAAGGCAGTCTGGTTCCACCTCTCCCAATAGATCAAGACATGGATTAATGCTACTGGTACCATGTAGCTCAGTGAAAGATGTCGTCTGTTACTTGGAAAGGAGATAGACACGACTAAGTAACTCCTATTGTCCTGAGAAATGTCATGAAGGGGGAATATCATGGCGAAAATCATTAAACTTGAACTGAAATACTATTAACCCAATTTGTCTTAAACTTCTGGGTCAAATTTCCATAGCAATGAAACATCTTTAACTGAGGAGAACCATGAAAACTGTGAGTGTTCTACAGTACTTTTGGACAAAAATTATCATCTTTATCTTATTTTTGTCAAAACGTTTCGACTGCTGTACAGCATAGAGCTCCGGCGATCTGCGAGGTCATGGGCTGAACAGCAACTGGAACCCTGAGGAGCCATGTCTCCAGTTGAGAGACTCGTTCAGTTCGTCTGCAGGCGACAATGATCTTCCAACACCGACCCCACCAGTTTGAAGAGCCCAATGTAGAAAGCAAAAAGTCTACGTAGATAAAGTTACGGTCAAAGTATTTGGCAGGATATTCCGAGAATGGCATCTTACTTTCCACTTGTAATCGGCAGAATTGAGGTGAAAGGGCAGGTAGAGGAAAAGATATCGATAAAGAAAAGGCGCTATATTCAAATGAAATTGTGAACATTGACAGAGCGGCACACACCAGGTTATTGAGATGATTATATACGTTTGAAAACGTACACGTACACACACGCGTGTGTGGATATAGCCATGGATAAATAAAAAAAAAACAACATTAAAATAAAAGCGTTTAAAATGAGAAATCAGGTCTGGGTAATCAAGGAAAAGATTTCTGGTTTCTGGTTTTGGGTATTTTCATTAGCCTACACTAAAAGCTAACGTCGGGAGTACAGAAGCGTAAAAAAGTTGCATTTTCTCTTCATTTCAGAACTTCAGACGGCACTAGGGAGGCTGGAGACTACTTATGCCAAAATGTTGTAAGGAGAGAGTACTGGCTGGAAACAAACGGTGAGCAAAACAACGAAGATAAGGACTCATCATCGGAGTCAATAATTGAAAAACCGTAGCGTCAAACCTTGAAGTAATGTAAAAAAAAGTCTATAGAAGAATAAATATGATCAGAATAAATTCTATTTATAACATCACTGGCGTTTTCCGCTGCGAAACATCTAAAATAGAGTAAGAATAACATGTTGAAACATCTAGATTCTTCAGAATCTAGATATTGATTATAAACCCCTCAGAATAAGGTCCCCAGATGGTCAAAAGAGATTTTTTTTCAAAAATGATTTTTTTTCAGGCGGGGGTGTAGTGGAGTACTAATGCTAATTTTCAAGTCCGTAGACAAAACAGTAAGGCTAGGATCGCTGGAACAAAAACAAGTAAACAAACGAACACACACATACAAACCATTCACCATCTTTGATGGCTACGGTTTTTCAATACAACTAATTAATGGGATATGTCCATGGTTGTACTTTTAGTGAGAATGCAGTGCACAGTTACAAGTTAATATGAGGCGTTACCCATTTTAGCACTTGAAATAATGATACGCTAAATCTGCGAATAATTTCTCCTGTCCTCTCCGACCCTGACGGTCATCTAAACCCATAAATCTTGTGCCACAAACCCTTTGAATCCCAAACTGCAAATGTACAAGTAAATAAATGAATACAGTAAATCGCACAGTAAAGAATTTAGATTCCTAAACGACCTAATCTCTGATGACAGATCAGTCAATTATGGCAAAATCGACACTTCTTTAGTCAAAAACGTAAACAAGATCTTGGTCTGCACGAAATCCTCCGTGAGTACGCAAAAGTATTTTTTATGACTGGCTTGCTACTTTCTTGCAGTTATAACTAAATTTGAACTTTAAAAGAAGATATTTAATTATTGAAATACGTTTTAAAAGAGCGTTAAAAGTGCGCAGTAGATGCTAGAAAAATAAAGTATACGATTAATGGACGAAAACCATAGATTTCATAAAACTACTGTGCAGTTTTCCCTTTTACACTACAACTTAGCTTCATCTTAACATTTTTGTTGTTTTTTAAAAATTCTATTTGTTTTGAGAAAAGTTTCAATGAAAAGCAACAAGCATATTAAGATGAAGGTAAATAGTTGCCAAAAATGATGAGAAAAATGTTGATAATGATTAACAGTACTTCATCTACTAGAAAATAAATAGATAAGTAAATTTGTTTGCAGTACAGTAAAATGATGGAGAATTTAATGTCTAAAAATCGTTCTACTAACCAGTTCGACTTAACAAGTTCAAGTTTTCAACCACGATAAGCTTTCATCTTGGTTTATGTTCTCATAATAAGTAATTTTTCGTTGATAATTTTTTACAACATTTTTCTCTTATCAATAACACAAAGATTATTACGATGCATTTATGATTTCCCAAACTTTTAAGTTTTGCTTATACTGTACAACTCATTTCCTTTGATGGGATTTTTCCTGATACGCTGCTAACACCCCCAACCCCAGAAAAATATCTCCATTAATATATTCAAGACTGAACTGCGAATTATTAAAACCACGAATGGAAAACCTGCGAATGGCAAAGTGTAACTGTTTTTGTTTGGTTTTACTGAATTACATTAAGAAATACAACGCTTTATATGATAAGCTAACCCTGGCTAGTCACAGAATTTGTCTTGAAACACTCAATATATTTGAGAGGAGGTCAGTATTGTTTGGTAGATTCATTTCCTGATATCATCGACTGAGCCTTCAAAACTGACATTAAGATACTTCATGCTTGAATTTTCTATAATTTGAAGAACCAAAGTCATGATTGGATATATTTGTCTCATTAGATTCTCAACCCGGGACATACCTGTCCCAGTAAACATTTATGTTGTTTAGGTTTTTACTATCACTCTAAACAGAAATATTAAAAATAATATTGAATTTGCAAGAGATTTTATAATTAGAAAAACAAACAAATAATCCCAAGTAATAATAAATTAACCTTAAAAACCTTAAAAATGTTTTAATCTGATCTAGTCAGGCTTTACTGAACCCTTTAGACACATCTTGCCAACGGATAGACAAAATAAATCAAGACTCGACATCACAGTCAATAATAGCTCAGCTGTAAGGTCAAAATTTGAAGTCTTGTAAAAAAACTTTCCATAAATATATAAGGTCATAGTAAATCATACTTATGACATCAGTGGCGTTTTCCACTGGAAAGACATCTATAATAGGGTAAAGAGAATCTCAATACATCAATATTCTTCAGAATCTAGATGTTATTAATAAGCACATGAAAAATAAGGTCCAGAACAGGATTTAAAAGCTCTCTTTTCCCCTCAAAAATGTTTCTTTAGAGGGGGTCCAGTGGAGTACTGATGCCACTTTACATGACTGAAGAAAAAACGGTATGGCCAGGAACATTGGAACACACAAGCACATAAACACACAAACACACGCACATAGAAAAATGGATAAAACCCTTCAGCACCTTTGATGGCTACGGTTATTCCATAAAGCACAGATGTTCGTAGACTCTAATAAAAGCTATGACAGCTTGAAAGCTTTCGTATAAGCAAGTAGGCGCGAAACGAATTTTTGTAAAGCTGGGGTACCTATGCGTGCCAAATCAAAATGTCTTCTTTCCATTAATGAATCAGCACCATTCACAAAACGTCAAATGTACACTTGGGACCAGAAGACGTGTAAAACAATTTTCTTCCGAATCTCTCTGGTAATTCTGCTGTTTATATGATCTGAACAGTCTTTTTTTCATTTGAGAGGAAAATGTTTCAACAATGTTTAGAAAGCCATGTGTTTTGCCCTGTCTCGTGTTATCATAGCGTAATCTATCAAACATTTGGTTACTTTCGACCTATTATGATAAGACAGGGAGTCTCAGTAACAATGTCAATACTCAACACTGAATCGTATATCGTGTATCGGTCTAAACAATAATACAGGTCAAGTATCCCTCATCTGAAATGCCTGGGACCAGAAAAGTTTCGGATTTGGGAATTTTTGGATTGCAGAATATTTCCATATACGTAATAGAATACATCAGGGAATAATCTTGATTTTTTTTGGCGTATGTTCATCTTCTATTAAATCGATTATGTACGAAAAATGTTTTTGTAGCGTTATGAAGTTTTAAATTATTTTAATAGCCATTTAATTGAATTTGTATTGTTAAGGGTGATTTTTTCGTGTCCAGACACAACAACCGTTGTCTTTCAAAGAACTTCGGCTTCGGGAACATTTCAGGTTTCTGATAAGGGGTGAACAACCTGTACAGGTTTGAAGCAAATTAAAAACCTTCACGATCTCCAAG
The DNA here is from genome assembly GCA_963457665.1 of Thysanoteuthis rhombus. Lineage (NCBI taxonomy): Eukaryota > Metazoa > Mollusca > Cephalopoda > Oegopsida > Thysanoteuthidae > Thysanoteuthis > Thysanoteuthis major. Next base: position 6,031,584 of record OY735222.1, on the reverse strand, counting down.
TAATGCTGGACGAAGTGAAAGAAGGGAGTAAGAAAGTTGGACGGCAGATGAACTTCACTAAAACAAATATCGAATACAACAAACATATTGGGAACAAAGACATGAAATTCTAAATAGAAAACGCATACCTGAAAAAAGTAGACCATTACATCTACCTAAGACAACGAATCTCTATGAAACTCTCAAAAGAAGAAGAAACCAAGCGAAGAGTCGCTCGAGGATGGCAAGCTTTCGGTAGAGCAAGCTCAACCTTCGAGAACAAGAAAATCCCATTTGTTTTAAAAAGAAGGGTAAACAGCCAATGCATCCTCCTGATAGTCACCTATGGATCTGAAACATAGAACCTAGCCAAAAGATTGAACCATGCAAAGTGCACAGGTGAGAATTATTCTCAACTTCACATAGAAAGATCATAAAACAGTACAGTATGTCAGAGAAAAAACAGGAGTCAGGGACATCATAGAATCCATTAGAAAGCTCGAATGGCTTGTCATGTTGCAGAATGTCAAAAAACCGATGGACATCACGACTTACAGCGTGGATCCCCAGAGATCATATGCGAAACTGTAGCCAGCAAAATATAAGATGTCGCGACGAACTAGACAAGTTCAGAAAGTATTGGCTACGCGACGCCCATGATGGAGGGGTCTGACGAATCCTGGGGGATGTCTACATCCAATGACGAACGCTAAAAAGCTGCTGCTGCTGATTATATCAAGTGTGAAGACATCTTAATTATCGTATTTCCCGGTGTCGAAGACGCCATTTTCTCCCAAAATAAGTTTAAAAAAATTACTCTGCGTTTTACAGGCCAAAGGTTACTTTTATCATAAGCCCATTCTAACCACATAGGAAGGTAATCTATGCTAGACAGTAATCTGAACACTTGTGTATGACCTATGAAAGAAAGTCTGTAAATTGTACTTAGGATAAAATAGTAAATAAACAAAAGTATAAAAATAGTAAAAAAACATATACGTAATTATAGAAAAAAAAAGTCGTCCCCGTATCAGTATATTACAGTAGACAAACCAATCTAGGCTAGGACTAAACTTGGTGTAAACTTACAACGTCTCCGCATTGAAAGAGGAAATGAAGAAAAAAATCAGACTATAAATGATCTAGAGGATCTACACGTCTCTAAGCCACCCACAACACATCTTGGTAAAGTAGGTGAAAGCAATGAGACCATAATTATAAATTTATTCTATCTTTTTTTTTCAAAAATTCGAAACCCACCCTACGGGCAGGTTTTCAGTTTGGTCATGCGGAAGGCCTAAATGGAGCCTCTGACTCCGGAAAGAGATAATGGATCTGAACTATGTATATATTGAATCTTGCCTTATTTCAAAATCATCACCATTATGGACCCTTGGATCACATTTGATCAAAATATCAATAAGAATTCCACAGAAGATTATACATCTAAAATTATGCAAAAATAGATCGGTAGATTTCCCAAGAGAAATAAATATTACTTGTTATTTCAAACCCCCCAAAACCTTTAAAACCTTAAAACCTCCCCTTAAGATCATTGAGTATGCATGCCGACTTTGATTGGACTGTACCCACGATCATGTAGTCTCTATAGTATGATAGACAAACAGACAAACAGACACATAGACGGATAATTCCAGAAAATTGTTTATATATACGTATATATATATATATATATATACAGAGATAATATGATGAGCTATCCCAGCTAACATCTTACTCGTAGACTTCTGAAAGAACGATGTACCATTAATCTACCACAATGTACTGTTAGTTTCAATGTCAGACACCATCATCCATTCATATACATCATACGGTGAACACGAGAACAATATAAATGATACATAGACACACGTAAAATAGATAAGAAAATAGTTCTGATGCTAGCAGACCATAAACAAACTAGGCCAACGACCTGAGAGGGAAATGAGTTAAGGGTGTGATTAGGGCTCTGGTCTGTCGTGCATGTCATGATAGCGCAATTGATAAGAGCAGGCTGGGCTTAAAAGCGCTCCCAGCTTGGGATTATTACTTTATTTTCCGATAAACGCCATTCGCTCACTACTGTAAGTAAATCGGTACGAGCAAAAAGTTATTTCCCGAATCGTCATTCTTTATCGTTCTGACGGATAATAATATCCATTCATATATATCACGACTAATTCTACGTATTTAAAATATCCATCGTCTGCTGTTAGTGAATATTATCCATGTCTGAAGCAAAACTTATCCCCAATATAACCACCCAACCGTGCACCGATCTCAGATTTGCATTTGATTGCATATAAGTAAACCACTACATTTACCTAGGACAACAAAGCTCCATGAAACCCACAAAAGAAGAAAAAACCAAGCGAAGAATCACTTTGGGTAGGCAAGCTTTCGGTAAAACGAGTCCAACCTTCAAGAACAAGAAAACCCCATTTCCCCCCTCCCCTTAAAATAGGTATTCAACCGATGTGTCCTCCCGGTGGTCACCAATGGAGCTGAAACATGGAACCTAACCAAGAGACTGTCCCTCAAACGGAGAACTATGCAACATACAGAAGATAAAATCATGCTCCGAACTACATGGAGAGATCACAAGACAGCACAATATATCAGAGGAAAACAGGAGTCCAAGATATCATAGAATCCATTGGAAAACTCAAATGGCAATGGGCTGGTCATGTTGCGAGAATGGCGGACAACCGTTGAACATCTCGACTCAAAGCATGAATCTCCAGAGATCATTTGTAAAAATGTGAAAACTGACCGGCAAAATTTAAGAGGGCGTGACGAACTAGAGAAGTTCAAAATGTATTGTCCCTGCAACGTCCATGATAGAGAAGTCTGTCGAATATTGTTGGGTGTTTATGACAGACACTAAAAGACTGCACTTGCAGCTGCTGAAGACCACCCATATTTCGTCGGGGAATATTAAGGAAAAAGCACATTTCCCTGAACCCCTTTCTTTTACCACCTAGTTCTTTTTCCTTAGAGTTCTGGTCAAAGTGGATCTGGACAATGAGGGCAACTTATAACTCTGGAATAATTTTTCGAGCACTCGTGGAGAGGTCTATCAATAAATTATTTTTTTGAAAAATTGTCTTGAAACCTCAACTTAACCACGGGTTCATACGTTTAAAAATTCAGATTTTCTAAAAAATTTCGTTATATCAGAGCTAGAGGTACTAAATAACCGAGCTTTATTTGTCCCATGTCATTTGGAGAAGAGATGGGCACCACACACAACGCTTCTTCGACTTAGACATACTAAAAAGGACCCAGCATGCCTGGATCCGAACAATCTCCGGGATTTCTGAACCAACTTGGCATTATTGACATGTTTTTAACTACAAGCGGAAACTAGATACCATAACTGCACACACACATATATATATATATATATATATGTACACACACACACACACACACACACATATATATATATATATATATATATATACATATATATATGTATAAATATAGTCATATGTTTCGTGTACGTGTGTGAGCGATAAGGTAAGAAATGTAAATTTGATGTATAAAGATATCTTTAATGTTGTTTCCTCCGTGTTTATCGACTGTTGGAATCAAATAATCGAGATGTTTGACAGGATGTGAGAGATTTTATTGCTTTCAATTGTTTTCCAATTCGTCGATTCATTCTTTGGTGACAAAGCTGTCTAATCACGAATTCACAATGGGTAAACCTGTTCGTAACCCCAAGGATCTTCCACACCCACGAGTTCTCAAGCCGAAAAGGATATTGGAGGTAAGAGAGAGAGAGAGAGAGAGAGATTGGTGGAAGAGATTACTGTTGATTTTCTGTGTTTGAGACCTCAAGCCCTATACCTTCTTCTTGGCAAACATGAATAAAATGAAGGAAGATCAAAGAGAAGAAAGCCCACTTGAACATCTTTGTTTACAATTGTCAACTAACAATAGTCTCTACATTATTGGAATCTGTTTGATGGCTGAAATAGGTTGGTAGAACAAACATGTTGAGGACAAAGGAACAATTATCTAAATTAAAAACGCATACCTGAAAAAAAGTAGACCACTACATCTACCTAAGACAACAAATCTCTATGAAACACTCAAAAGATGAAACCATGCAAAGAGTCATAGTAAGCTTTCGGTAGAGCAAGCTCAACCTTCAAGAACAAGAAGATCCCATTAGTTCGAAACAGAAGGGTGTACAATCAATGCATTTTCTCGATACTCACCTATGTAGTTGAAACATGGGAACTAAGAAAAAGATTGACCTTTAAACTGAGAACCATACAAGGTGTACAGGAAGACATCATGCTCAACATCTCATGGAGAGATCACAAAACTGTGAAGTATATTAGAGAAAAGACAGTGTTCAGAGATATCATAGAATCCATTAGGAAATTCAAGTGGGTAAACTGATGCAACACAATATCTCTGCTCAATCCAAATAGTTATTCTTGGTACCTAATTGGTGGTTGAGGCAGACACGCTTATAACCATAAATAAGAAAAATCGTTCCGATTGATTTTTCTAAATAAAATTGCAAAATAATCTCAAGTTGTAGATATTCATTCAATCATCATCATCATCATCATCATCATCATCATCATCATCATCATCATCATCAGTCTTTCAACGTCCGTCGTTGGACATAGACCTTCCCCAGGATTCGTTGCACTTCTCTATCATGGGCGTTGCGGAGCCAGTACTTTCTGCATTTATCTTGCTCGTCTCTCCATCTAATATTCTACCAGCCTCGGTTCGACGTGTGACCTCAGGGGATCCATGTCGCGAGTCGCGATGTGCATCGGTTGTCTGCCATTCGTGCAACATGGCCAGCCCACTGCCATATGAGCTTTTTAGTGGATTCTATGATGTCCCTGACTCTTATTTTTCCCCGGATGTACAGTGCTGTCTTGTGGTCTCTCAAAGTGAGACCCAGCATAATTCTCTCATGTGCACGTTGCATAAAGGTTTTTAGAATTTAATAACAAATTTTTTAATAAGATTTTCCGATATTCTGGTTAGATTGGAGTACGGGCAATTTTGTTCTAAAATATAAATGCTAAATCATCGTATATGTTTCTACCGATTGTATCTTTGTACCGGATATCCGGTAACAGTTTCTTTAGTTCAAAGATAAAAAACAGGTTTCTCATTATACAGCGGTGATCATAATTCCATATTTGCCTGTCGTTCTTGGTGCGTGAAATACGAACAACAGATACGCGTGAAGGATTGTGTATCGAACTGTGAACTCACCAGGAGGAAAAAAAGATCAAACCTTCCATCTCCGAAGTTTTGAGAAAGGAATAATCAAAGACTTTTCAGAACCTTGCTTTACGCCTCTTAGGTGAGAAAGAAGCGGGAATTCTCTCCTACACCCTAGTCTCCAGTACCCACAACCACACCAACTCTCGACGACTCAGCCCAACATACCATAGTCACCATTTTGGGATCTGGAAATGCTTATACAAAATTCCCTATATTATCCAGAACTGGACAATTTGTATTCAGCAGAACATAATAAGTATAAAGACACTCATGTAGGAACTATATTTTGCTTGGCACCAAAGTTACTCTGTAGTAAATCGAGCGAGCTCAGATCAGGTAAATAAATAGATTTCCTTGTGGAAATACCTTTTGAGCGGATCTGCTCTTACCAACTGATCTAACAATACCCTTGATAAGGCAGGACTCCGAAAAACGCACTAATATCACCCATTTCTCTATTTTACGATCGTAGATATATATATATATATATATATATATATATATATATATATATGTGTGTGTGTGTGTGTGTGTGTTCCATATATGTGTCTCCTATGTCAGTAGTATGAAGTATCTGAAGATGGACAATTCCAATATCCAACAGAATGTGATTATGCTAAAGACATGTTGGAACTATATTTTACTTGGCACCGAAGCTACTCGATGGCAAATCAAGCAGCCTCGGATCGTGTAAATGAATAAAGAAGACATGTGGCTAAGACGCAGGAAGTAACTGCAAAACGAATATTGGATTTACCGTCACCCCATGGCCAACTATTAATAACTCATTGAGTACTTTTGGAGATATTGTCCGGATATACAACAATGATGCAGGGGTGACTATAACATTTCCTGGATCTTCTTTAAATTTTAATTAATTCTCCCTTAGTCCACAGCCAACCCTGCCACAAAATGTCATTGAAATTCATTGAGAACGTTTAGAGATATTGCGTGGACAGACACGAGTGGATACATACACCTCTTCCAACTTCGCTGGTTGGAGGTAAAATATAGCTCGGGACCGCTATTTTTATGGAATTCACGCCCAAAGGCAGGAAGCAAGTAGAGAAATCGGACACCTTTTTTCAACTGAAAGAGAAAATAGTATTCTTTTCTCTATTTATCTCTGGGCCAAAAAAAAACAAACAACAAAAAACCCCCCCAAAACGAATTGCATTGCCCAAGGCTTCCAAGAGGAATTTTATCAAAAGATACGAGGTTTCTTTCGGAGTCCCTTCCTTTCACTTTTTGTCATCCTGTTTTTAGCTCTTTTGCTCCCAGGCACTCCTTGAACTCCTGGGTCTGGGTACGATGGACCCCGACATCATGCACCCGCCTCTCATCGGCCCTGGCACTGACTTTCGAGGTTATCGTTTGCCGAATTTGACCGAACAAAACTGCACAACGTGCAATATGTAGCGTTTGACATCATCATCACTACCACCACCACCACCACCATCATCATCACCACTAAAACCATCATCATCATCATTATGCATCATCATCACCACCACCACCATCATCACTACCACCATCATCATCACCACCACCACAATCATCACTACCACCACCATCATCATCACCACCACCACCACCATCATCACCACCACCATCATCATCATGCATCATCTCCACCACCACCATTATCATCATTACCACCACCACCACCACCACCACCTCCTCCACCATCATCATCATCACCACCATCATCATCACCACCACCATCATCATCACCACCACCATCATCATGCGTTACCACCACCACCACCATCATGATCATCATCATCCTGCTGCGTCATAATCAGCCTTTTAAAGAACGTGAAAGAACGTCGTTGGTCATAAGTCTTCCCTTAGTTCCACGGATTTTCTCTCTGAACATCTTAAAGGTTTTCAAGATATCACTGGTAAAGAGGCATAGCTGATGGGGAAGGAGAAACTATTTGAAAATGTCCCCTGGACCCAGTGGAGGGGCCTTATCAATAGTAGTTCGCCTACTGCATTTCTACCTACGAATCTCTCAAAATGTTAGAGTCAGGTCCTCGAAGAACTAAGCCCCCCTGGCCCCCAAATCCCCACAATCTCTGGCTACCCCTCTACTCTGAAACCTATATTGTACTGATTTGGGATCTTCCTATGTTATATTCACAATGTTTTTCCTGAGCACGGATTTAAATCCAACGTGGATGATTTCCCACAACATGACTGAAAAA